>OX424572.1:209040910-209683410 GCA_949152435.1 Gastracanthus pulcherrimus | reverse complement strand
TAAAACCAAATAGTACTAATAGCATAATTTATCATTAATAGTTTACATTCTAACAATATTTTACATTAGTTTTCATCTCAGCTACTAAAGAAAAACATTTAAAAAGTAACTCGAAACACCGATCTATTATTATTCAAATTCCTCGCTCAACCCCAACAATTCAAAACTCAAAAAACGAGAAACAGGAAAACCCGCACCTCCTCTCTCTCTCTTTTTTTCTCATTTTTTTTCCCTCCCGAATCGCGCGCAGTATCGAGTCTCTTTTTTTTCCATCGCGCGACTGCAGGCGTCGCACAGCAGCAGCTCGCACCTGTGCCTGCAGCAGTGTCACGTATATATACGCCGGCGTGCGCGCGCGCGAGAGAATACGAGAAATTGGTTTTGGGGACATGTAACCTCCCTTATTGTGCGCCGGCTGAATAATAGCCTTCGATACAGGCGCCGCTGCCGCCCGGGAAAATCTATGGCCCCGATACATTACATTTTCGCGAAATATCCATATGCGCCGCTGCAGCAGTAGCAGCCCCTTTTTCCTCCGCCTCCTCCTCCTCTCGGACCTTCATAATACGAATGTTTCCGTACGCCCCGAGCGTTGTAGCTGTAGCTGTAGGTCGATTTTTATATTCGCGCGAGACTCGGAAAGTATCTATCAAAAGAGGGAAGGGAGGAGGGGTATTTTACTTTTTGTGATACGTAAATGTTTGGAAGGGGTGGAGGGTGTAGTCGTATAATAAAGCGGATTTCCCGAATTTGAAATATATTCGCGGGGGAATGTTTATGGGCGCCGGCCGCCTCTGATAAATCGCTGCCTCATCAAACGTAGATGAATAAGAGCCGGTGTTGGTGTTGTGCTCGTGATGGAGGTATTTGTAATGTGCGCGGAATGGCTTTGGAATCAGTGCTTATCTTGTTTAGATGGGTATAGAAATATTGATGATCGTTTGATAGTGGGGAATGAATTAGCGATGGCAAATGTGGGTGTTTGTTTAGAAGTAAATTTGCAGGAGGGAATTGTTGGAACGCTACATTTGTCATGTCGATGATTTAGTAGAAATTAAATTTAGGGGTGCTTTAATGGAATAAATAGTAATGGAATAAAATAGTAGTTCTTTAGAAATAACATTTTCATAATTTTTATGCTAGTGAATCTAGTTATTCAAAAGCTTGTTTTTTTATAAAATTATATTTTCGAAATAAAAACAGGTATTAAAGAGTTAATACAAATGAAGATAATAAAGTTAATAAAAATTGTATGATACTAATTTCATGTTAACTGAATTTGTGTCAAGTTTACTAACAAATGTCGTAAGTTCTTTCACATCAAATGTACAAAATATAGATATCTTTATTAATATTAACGCTCTTTACGAAGACTAATATTTTAGCTTTCTGAAAACACCTGCCTTTTTCAGAGGCCTCTTACAAAAACTGGCACATCTTAAATTCTCTAATAAAGACTAACATTTTTTTAAATCTCTGAAAAATGATAATTTTACTTGGAAAATCTGAGAATTGTGCATTTTCGTACAATCCGAACTCAAAATTTCAAAATTTTAAGTTCTTTGAAAAATTTATTTATGATAAATGTTGATTTCAATATCAATTTAAATCATTTATTAAAAATTGATTACACTATATTAGATTCACCTTTATGAAATTCGGATTCCGCAGATAATATATGACTTTACTATGAATCTCCCTTTCTTACTATACTTACTACGAATCTCCCTTTCTCATTCCCAGCCAACAAGCCAACTCCCCCAACTCCGAAAAAGAAAGTCAACGCTCTACTCACCGCATTTGCCGTGAAAGGCGACGCTGACGTTGATGGCCCGGCTGCAGGCCTGCCGATTGAGCTCGCAGAGGCTCGGATAGTCGACGCCATCCGAGCCGCAGACCGGACCCGCGCCCTCGTGATCGCCCAGACTCGGACACGAGTCCGCGCACTCGCACTTGGCCTCGGTGCCGTCGCGGCTGCGCACGCAGTGCGAGCCCAGCGCGCAGTCCAGCTTCTCGCACGGATCCGCTTTTTCTGTAACAGAGAGGGGTAGTGGGGGGTCGTTTAGTGAGAAGTGTTGATGTTTTCATTCTTTTTTTTTGGTTATGGTGGATTCACGAAGGATTTTTGTAGTTCTTACTTTTTATTACAAGGTTTGGTGTGATAACAGTGTCTTAACTCTTAGAGGTCTATGGGGATAATAAGGAGATCTCGTTTCCATTTTATCAAAATATATTTTTTGTTGATAGTTTTGAGTTACATAATTAGGGTATATTTTACCCACTTCAACGTGAAATTATTAGGAAAACTAATTGTCGTTTATATGAATTAAATTTCAAACTTCAAATCGTTAAACAAATGAATATATGAATCACAAAAAAAACTGTTGGAAAACTTTTTGGGGTATGATTTTAACACTTTTATTCCATGTTTGAAGTGATGTTTGGAAACTTCAAGTGCTGTCTTTTTTTACGGAGTTATAAGGTAAAATATTTGGAAACTCTATAGTGAACATCCGTTGTTTTGCATGGGTTACAATAGTGAACAAAATTTTAAAACAGCAAATTGTTTTGATAATTTTAGTTTAAACTTTAGCTGCGAGTTTCTTGTTATAATAGTTTACTGTTATATATAAAAAGAATGGTACCATTAAAGCATTACATTTATTTATATATATACAAGTATTTATTTTTCAGTTATTATTGTTACAGTATTTTAATTTTCGTCTTAATTTTCGTATACAATTTTATATATAAATTATCCTCTAAATACATTGACAATATACGTGAAAAAATATTCCACCATCGACCAATTCGTCAAGTCTATACCTGCGGGAAAAATGTAGCAACTCCTGGCCAAGTTCGTTAGCATAAAAACAACGGGCAGCGGTTGAAACTTCATTTTCACCCCAATTTATCTTCGCACCTTTAACTTCACCTCGTCCAATCCCTGCAATAAACAATCCCCGAATTCCAATTTCTCCCTCGCGCTGCGGGACAAATCACGAGCCACACGCTCACTCTCATCACCACCACTCACTCTTTGCACTCTCGCGATCCGATAACCGCCTCGATAATAAAGAGATAAAACCCCCGCCGATGGAACCTCCGGATCCATTAAAAGGTCCAAATGAAAAGGATTATCAAGTTCGCCCGCTGGCTAATGTAACATTTAACGCACTCTCTCTCCCTCTCTCTCTCGGCGTATGTTTGCGCAGACCAAGAGAGTTCCTCCACTCAGCTCCGGGTGAATCCCCGGCCGCAATTCGATTATTAAAACCGCGCGTTCGAAATCGTTGCCAGGGGCTTGCTTGCGCAAATTAAGCGATCAATTATTCGAAACGATAAACGCACGCGGGGGTCAATGGCATCTTTCCGCCGCAATTATCCCATTGATGCAATATTGAGAGTCGCGCGCGCCTATGGCATTAATCAGGATGCCGGATGTGTTCGCGCGGCCGGGAAAAATTGTGCGTGTGCGTGTTGAATGTGCGGAGCTCAGCTGGGAGAGAGGTGCGAGTGCTGCGAGCAGCGATTAATTATAGAGGGGTGTGCGGGTGATGCATTTTTGGGTTGATTAAAACATTTTTTTTGCGTCGGGACAGGGTTTTTAATTTTGAGAGGATTTGGAATGGGTAGGTGTTCTGGTTGAACAATGATATAACGGAAATGTGTCGTTAATTGGATAATGCATTGGATATATTTTCTCATTCGACATGCATTTCATATAAAATAGTTCTAATTAACGGTTATTTGCATGCGAATAGTTCAAAACTTTCGTAATTAATTATAAAAAATTTAAAATGTAAAAACTCTGTTATATTAATGAACCTGATTTCAGGTTATCGTCGCTCATTCTTTATATTTCTTCAGTTCTTGTGTTTTATTATTTCATTTACATTTTTATTCCCTTAATTGTTACATCGGAAATTATATACTAGTGAGCCGGAAGTGATTTATAGCAAATCGGAAGTATCCCAAGTATACCGGAAGTAATATCCTATTGAAATAATGCTAAGTTCTATTATCGTCGTCCAAGGGCTTTATCGAATCTTTCTTTCTATTTTCAATTTTATTATTTACGCTCACAATTTTTTTTATACTATCTGTCCCGGAAGTGAATCGGAACTGAATCAAGGATAATAGAAGGTAGAACAAAAGCGACTGGAAGTAAGCCAGTAATAAACCAGCACTGAAACACGGTAGTAGAATAGCATGCTTTCCTATCTAGTATGGTATTCTGTCAGCGTGTCGAACTAATAACTGTTTTCATTTTATACACGGTAGCATGTATTGATAAGCGTTGTCTGCTACTACATGTTAATAGGCTTTTGTCAATAATTTTTAACAGAAAATTTTTTGTAAACCAGGACTTAATAAATATAGCACATATAAACAATTACTATAACTATATATAAACTAATTTTTAGTAAATTTTACAGATATTTGCGTCAGTCATTTTCACTGACAATCATGTTAACATGCATTATTTCCCATTGCATACACTTTCTATAATAAAGCTTATATAGTAAATACTGATCCAAGGGAACATTAGTGAATGAGACAACTCAACTTGTCATATAATATTATATTATTTAAATATTATTATTATACATTTCTTTAGAATACATCTTTCCAAGTTTCATTTAAGCTATAGTCAAAAAATCATTTCCACACTTTTTCAACAAAATCCAGGTTAAACAAATTCCACTTCAACTCAACTCTCAAATCAATCAGCAAACAAACAAATGAAAGCTAGAAAAAACCAGCAGCAGCAACAGCAGCAGCACTCTTCGGCTCTGATCCATCACCGAGGCCGGGCGCGGAATTTCGCGTGCGGCCGGCAATTTCGCGCAGCCAGAGCCTGAATAATTCAACGGGTCCGCGCGCGCAGCAAACCAGCGGAAGAGCGAGAGAGAGAGCGAGAGCGAGAATACGAGGCCAGTCCCGAAAGCGGCTAGTTTGGATTTAGTTAATTAACAATTACGGAACTTAAGTGAGGTAATTCGAGTTGTCGCGCATGTTAGTCCGCGGAATGAAATGTGTACGCAGCTTGATGGCGTGGCTGCTAGGAGGCCACTTAAAGGTTACAGTTTCTCCAACCGCTAACCTGACCCCCCCCCCCCACTCGACGTCGATCTTTCTATCTGTCTGTGTGTATGTGTGTGCGCTCTCCCGGCTGCAGATGGCGGTGGTAGCTACTAATTATTCTTTCGCCCGAACTGGTACCGACTAAACGCTTGCGGAAAGTTTTGGAGCACAGGTAGAGGAGGTAGAGACGGTAAGGACGCGAGATTCGGGTGTAATGGCGGTGCGACGCTCGATCGCTCGTGCGTGAGGCTCTGTGAAGTTCGTAAGTTTCCGAGAGAATTGCAGGGGTATTGGAGGACTCTTTGTTATTATTCGGCTGCAGATGGGATGCTTTAACTTTTAATGTGGAGGAACATTACAGTATTCTAAGCTGAATGTAACTACTTTTCTATAATGAATTTTAAATTACACGAAGATAAATCATTAAAAGTTTATTAGTTATAAATTTTAAATATAAAGTTCATACTCTTTGTTAACCTTTTTTTACGTTCTTATTTATAAATTCCGTGATGTAGAGAGACAATAGGTCTTTTTCGAATCAGAAGAGTTTTAATGCATTATCCGTAAATTTATGATATAATGATTAAAAAATCCTGCATCTTGATGACGAAGAGATTTTTTAAAAAGTCCACCAAAAGCTGTGGCGACCTTTGCAGGATGTACTTGCAAGGAGTTCATGTCTCAAATTGTTATTTCAAGAAAGTCATAATCTTCCATTTACATCCGTATTATAGTTGTTTTTTATTATAATTATATTTGTTATTTTGTTGTTTTTTTATTTTATATTTTAGTGTTCTGTTGACTAATTTGGACCCTACATGGTCAATAGTAACACCAAAAGTTGGCAGCTAAACTATAAGATAAGATTTTCTGCATCAGAAAATTCAGAACGTACAATCCTTGGAAGTCTATTCTTACAGACGTATACAGGTAGTTTTCAGGTAGATTTGCAACGGGCCTGCATATTTCTTTGTATGGGTTTCTATTACTTTTTATTTAATATCTAATTATTACCTTTTACGTAATAACAGGAGGTACAATAGGACATTCTCGCACATGTATCGAACCGTATTTTTTGACACGACGTGTGCGAAGCTCGATTTAGCAGGTGCTGATTTAACGCAGCGAAATCGAGTTTCGCGCACGGAGTGTCAAAAAAGGTATATATACATACATTCATCAATAATAATGTAACATACTCACAAATTCATAATTTTACGTTCCAGTAGATATATACTGAGTTTAGTCAGACCACGTTCCAACTTTTTGTTTCCAATTTCATAGTAACTATCTTCAATTCAAAAAGTATTTTAGCATCCGGAAGATCACCTCAAAACCCTCCAACGAAATGCAAGAAATTCGCGGCTCGCAACACAAAACATCCCATACTCTCATCCCACACTTCTTATATATATATATATATATATACATACATTCATCAATAATAATGTAACATACTCACAAATTCATTTTTACGTTCCAGTAGATATATACTGAGTTTAGTCAGACCACGTTCCAACTTTTTGTTTCCAATTTCATAGTAACTATCTTCAATTCAAAAAGTATTTTAGCATCCGGAAGATCACCTCAAAACCCTCCAACAAAATGCAAGAAATTCGCGGCTCGGAACACAAAACATCCCATACTCTCATCCCACACTTCGGATAGCTTTACAAGTTTCCCACCCGCACGGCGCGCGCGACTGTATTCGCAATTACACGAGTTTTATACACGCGCGCGCTTTACGCTCGTAACGGATTTCATGCCCGACGCCCGAGCAACGGATGTTGCGTTGTTGCGTCAGCGTATGGCGCGCGGGAAAGAGTTCGAGGATTTATATTGCGAGTTAATGCAATTTACATGGGTGGGGGCAGGCGCGTAATGAGGGTGTCCAGTTATTACGACGTCACGCGCTCCGCGTCGCTTTTCGCTGTCCAGGTTATCATTTTTGACGCGCGGCTGTAATTCACGCGCGTCGCTTTGTGCGTACACGGAGCGAGATAAAATTTTTAATCAATTCCGGCTTAGCGAGGGGATTTGGTGGGTTTTACGATGGCTGCTTCTCTCGAGTGTTTATTTTTGTTTCTGTTGTTTGGGATTTTTTTAGGGTGCTGTATTGTGATGTTCTTTTTTTTTGGGTATTACGGTTTTGGAGGTTTGATGTGGTAATGCGACATAGCTGTTATTTTTAAAGTGTAGGTTATTAAATGCATAAAAGTTTAATTATTTAGATATGGATAAAGAGATGGGTGTCACGGAATAAATTAACCAATTTTGAAAATTAAAATTTAAACATATAATCTTTTCATGTTTTAGGCGGCTCCCTAGTGAAATCTTTAGAATTTGTACTTTTAATTTTATGAAAATTAGAGTTGCAAGTAGGGGTATATTTATATTTCATTATAATATGAAAGTATACAGTAATTTTTAAACGTTTTTAGCCAGTATACTTAAGTTTATTCAGGATGTATTATTTTTGAGTGAAAATAAGGTATGAGTCCTTGCGCTCATTGCCATACATTCTAGCAAAATTCTAACAAGAATATTAAAAAGGCGTTTTTTAAAACACTTAATAACATATTATTTAGCGAAAAAGGATGCACCTGAGAATTTTTAAAAAATATCTAATTGTCAATAACTATTTTTATTAATTATTAACTATCTTATATCAATAAATTTTAAAGTATTAATTTGAAAAAATCACACTAAATGTTAAAACAAACAGAGAAAGAACAAATATCATTATTAATTAATAAAACCCATATTTCCTAAACACAAATTAGTTTTAAATAAAATTATGCATACGCAGACAAAGGTCTTTAACTTCCTTCCTGTACTACATCGTTAAACTGCCAAAAGTCACATTACCTTCCTGTCTCCCCACATCCTTCCCACCTATGCGAGACGCCGGACGATCGTCATAAAGCGATCAAAAGGACCGGCGAAGCGGTCAGCGAAGCGCGAAAATAATTCCCTACCCCCCCTCCCCGCCGGAAAACAAAGGAAAGAGCGCCACATTTCTCCGAGCCTACACCCCCGAGCTGAATATTCGGCATTGCAGCAACAGCAGCTCGCGCGCGATTCCAGATATCACAATTAATAATCCATTTTCGTTGCTTTTTGCAGCGGCGGCTCTGACGTTCGGCCCGCGCTTCATAATTTATAGCGAGAGAGAAGTCGGACTCTGCCAGCGAAGCAGCAGCGGGCGGCAGGCAGCGCATTATACTCTGGTAATCCGCCGGTAAAAACCTCGACGCCGCGGCTATCTCTTTGTTATACGCGCGCTCGCGCGGGAGATTTTCTTTTTATTCTAGTAGACTTTTCTCGCTTTTTGGGGTTTATGCGCTGATGCTGGCTAGCCGGGAGATTCTTTTTTTGGTTTATTTTGGTGGGAATTTTTTGCTTCCTTTTGGAGGGGGAGGCATTTCGTTTTGGAGTGCGAGGGCGAGTTGCAAAGGTGGAATTCCAGATTGCTCGCATAATAATTCGTATGATGTAATTATTTTTCTCGTTAGCGGCGCTGATGTGTTTTGAGGTTGAAATGCGAAAAATTAGAAGGTGAATTATACGGTTTCTCCGTATTTTTCATGCTGAGAACGTATTGTTGCGGGATGGATTTTTAATGTAAGAATTATATTTGAAGTTCATTTATTGTAAATGAATTATTGAATGGGTAGTGATAATTCAATCAGTATTGCTTTAATATGAATAAATCAGAAGTGGAATTTTTAATGAATTTAAATGTATGTTTAATAAGAAATAATTTTATTCGTAAAAGCAGAAATTGTATGCTTATTGCATTCTTTGGATCTATAATGCTAATTATAGTTAGGTACAGTGTTTCATATTTCAATTTGTATTCATTTTATTCTGTTATTTATCTACTGAGATAAAAACTGTATCAAAACTTTATTAAAAATTTCAAACTGAAATATTCATTATTTCGTACATTATTTTATTCTTTTGTATAAAAATAAATCAATTATAGTTATGGTTTTTATTTTAAAATAGTAAAGTCAATATAAAGTATATATCTATTTATCAATCAATTGGCTACTTGCGTGATTTGTAAAGTATTTTCACCGAAAAACGTTTATATATTTTATTATAACATTCTTCGTTTTGCAAAATATTCATCGTTATGAGAAATATGAAGGTTGAACCTTTCTCATCGTTGCGATAATATGAAAAAGTTTAAATTGGATTACAATTTATTATAGACAATTTTTAATTAAATATTTCTACAAAAAATTAAATTTTACTCAATATTATATCATAATCTAAATTTTGAATTAAACTAATTTATTCAGTATTACATCTTCATATCCCTCATCTATTTTAACATGCTCGGTTGTTAGTTATTTCATGATATAAAACAATAGGTTCACACGTAATGAAAAAAATCACACAGATTATTTAAGTTAAATGTCCCAATTTCTGCTCACGTCCTTATTTCTAATCGCTCGAAGTTTTTCTGTTATTATAGATATGAAGGTTGTTTTAATATACATTATATCCAAGCTATCTGTACATTTATAGTATTCCAACTAAAAACTGTAATGTTGAATTAAAAATATTGTGAATTCTGATTAAATAACTTGATAATAGTGATAGTTTGAGGTTAGACGCAGATGTATTCTGCATGTCGCTATTTCTAATCACAAAAAAATAATGTTTAAGTTTTATTTATACAATATGTACACTGTTTTCTACTTATGCATCGTGAAGTATTTACGTGAATTAACATACTAATACAATAAAAAGATACAAATCATATGAATGAAGTCTATAAAATCAACGGTGATCAGAAATAGGTACACATCGAAACCGTCGCTTTTTGCTGTGAGCAGAAATAGGTGCATTTTGCGTACGCTTTTTAATTGACTATTATTAATATTTAAGTATTTAAAATGGGTTTTGCACATTTACATTGTATTGTTCGATTCATAATTAAGGTAATAATCATATCTGCTTTATAAATTAATCTTAGAATAACTTTTTAAACCTCTCTGTTTGATGCAAAATGCTTATATGAGCAGAAATTGGGACATTCACCTTAGAGCTTATCACTGTCCCTTAAATTATGGTCTTCACAGTACGTAAACTAAAATAAGCAACAAAAAAGCAAACGATAAATTAAAAATATGCGATACACCTCTAACTCCAATATCCTCAAATATCCTTATTTCTCTTCCAACCCTTCCAACTCCTCCAACTCTCCGGCCCACATTTACACCGCAGTAAGCGATATTCTTCAGCGCGAAAGGGTCAATTGCTCGGCGGCATCGGTCGGCGACGACGCAACGCCGGAATCGTCCTGGTTAAAGCGACACACTCGCGGAGTCGGCGCACCTTGCAGTCTCACTCCTGACTCCGCAGCCATGTGTCTCGTTCGCTCCCGCGGTGGGCCTATATACGTGTAACGGCGCTGCCGGCGGAACTTCCGCCTCGAACCGCACGCCGGCTTGCGGTTGCGGACACGAGCGCGCGGAGGCTCGGGTTAATGAGCGGTTTATACTTTCCCCCCTTCTCGCTGATTCTCGCGCGCGCACGCACGTGTGTATGCAGTTACACGGAGAGACGGTTGTGTTGTACGTATGAAATGTGTATGGCGCGGTGGCTATTGTAGTGCGCATGTAATAAGTAGGATAGCTTGCAGTATAGTTTGTACTGTGGTATTTTCGTAAAGTAGTACGGCGTGCAATAGGGGCTTTCTATAATATTTTCGTAAAATAGTATGGCGTGTGATATGGTGTTTATATAGTATTTAGAAGTGTTATAAAAAATATATATAAATTGTATCAGCAAATCTCAACTCTATTTCTCATAGAATATATATGGGGGATATATATGCGATATCTAACAAACGTGCGTTGAGGTACGTTCATGTTTGTTACATCTTCTTTGTAAAAATAATATAGTACGCACTATTATATATACCGTAGTGTATACTATAAAATATTTTCATAGATGTATATATTTCTATATAGATAGTCGCGGGAAGACGAAGTTGTAATTTTCATTAACGCAATCAGAAGTTACAGTTCAAATGGTTATGAATGTTCTTCTTACAATTCGGAAAAGATAAAACAGTTACAAACGACTTCTGATTCTTTAATAATTCTTATAAAATACAAACATACCTGCCATTTTTACTCTCTATTTTTCCTTGAACCTCACACTATTATTCTAATACAAAATAAATAATTTATTTTGCAAAGCAACTACTGTTATAAATTTAATAAGTCCATACTTTAAAAATACTGCTTTCCATATAAATTTTCCTAAAAACCAGTCCTTCTAAGAATCTATCCTTTTGACGTAATACTCACCCCGCGCTCATTTACACGTACCAGCGTTTCGAGAACCGTTTACATCGTGTACAGCGCACGTAATAGACCAACCGAGCGAGCGCGAGCGAGTGAATTGGGCAAGGCTTAGATCAAAGGTGACGTTAGCTTGTTCGTGCACATTCGAAAGAGCGAGAGAGAGAGAGCAAGACTGAGGCGTACTTCGAATCCAACGGCTCTGAGTTTCACTGCCGGTAGACACGCTCGCGTGCGTTCGGTTTCCGAATGGCCGGCCGTTGTTGTCGATTCAAACTGCACGTGTATAAACGTATATGTAAACGCGCAGGCGTTTTGCGGGATAGTGGATTCGCGCATTAATTTCGAGCGGGTAAGCACTCAGGCGATGGAGAGTGACTGTATGGGAGAGTAGGAAAAATGTATGGGTCTCTGGCTGTGATGCTACAGTGTCGGAGGAAAAGCGATATTTTGTATTTTATGCGAGTTTCTCGTGTTTTTTTTATGTGATTAATAGATAGGGAGCGGCTATTTTTATAGGCTGATGTTTCATTGTCGCATGGTGGAGTAAGTTTATTTAGCTGGAAAATGTTTTTGGACTTTCCGCGTTTTAGAGTTTCATTGTTTTAGGTGGAAACGATTATTCATGCAATTATACGCACGATACGTCGGTGCTGCATACGAAGACTATAGTGTTGCAGTTTTTTAAAAAATGGCACAACTTTTTTCTATGTTACTATAAAAAATATTACGTTCGGAAGTTAAAATTACGACACTATATTTTTGTACGTTATTGGAACATTTCCTTCTTGTTATTAGTTTCTAATCTTATTAAAACTAGAAAATGTTATTTAAAATACACCGACCGCCATTGACATAAAATACCGTTGACATTTATTTCAGCAAATCCAAAATGTCATGCTAAATCTGTAAAACAATTAATTAATTAAAATTTCGAAAACTTGAGATCTTGAAATAAAAAATAAGAAAATCGAATCACCTTTCCCAACTACCACTCATTAGCGATTTCATTAAAGGCAACGAAAGCATCAGCGACTGACAAAGCAGCCAATCGATTAAATCTCCCCTCCCCTACAAAAGCATCTCCTCGACAATCTATCAAAGGAATTAAAACGACTCGTCGTCTTTCTCCGTCGTCGCAATTGCAATCGAAAACGAGACGAGGAGTAACCGTGAGCAGAACGAATCAACGCTCGATCAGACGAACGCGAAGCGCTCAAAGCGCACCGTTAGTTGTAAAGCTGAGGAATGACAAAGAGCAAGAGGGGGGGGGGGGGAGAGAAATGAGAGTATCGGTAGCTGCAACGGCAATTAGTTACTGAGGTCGGCGATGTTCTTGTTAAGATCGGCGCAGGATTCGCCGGGGGATACGCGGACAAAGAAGACGAGAATAAGGAAAAAGGATGCGGCAGCGTTGTACGTTTTCTTAAGGTTTTCTATTGTTCTTGTTTTGGGGAGACCTTTTCTTGTAAGGCAAGACAATGACGGTCAACTGTATCGTCGCATTATATCGTGAATGTAAATTAATGGCGAAATGCAGGGAAATATCGACATAAAATTGATAAAATGTTTGGTATAGGAGGATGCCCAGAGTACGAGAGACAGTGTAGCAGATACCTATGCTTGACGGTGATTGGCTGCGCCATTTCCTGGAGATAATGCTTTTCGCCTATATACAAAATATACAGTTCCGATTTAGTTATAGTAAATGCTATTAGTTCTATATCTATATACGTTCTCCTGAAAATGGCGACTTACGGCTAATCTGCCACACTGTCCCTGGACCCTCTGTAGCTCAATTATCTTAATTTTTAACTACGAAATATCTAATAATATTTGACTTTTTTACTTGTTTTATTGGATTTGATCCTCTTTTCTCAGTTTCCCTTCACTTCCCCGGATTATATTTTTTTTAATGTTTATATTTTGTCAAACTAAACAATATAGTCAATGTTGTACTTACGACGCATCACCTTTAGTTTCGTTTACCTTTATTGATATAAAAAGTAAGAATCAAAACTAAAATTATCCATTCACAGAAAGGAATTTGTTGTTGGCCTTGGTATGGTTGCAGCTGTAAGAGCTGCGATATGAACTTACTGAATTTGCGACTCTAATAACTACAATTATTACACTAAGTATAATAATTATAGCTGTAACAGTTATAATTGGGGACTGCTCTATAAATAATATCAACCAGCAATTTCGCAGCTCTCACAGCTTAAGGTAATATGCACAAAAGCAACAATAGGATCAGAAAGCATATAAAATAAATATGATTGTGTAATATTATTGTTTTTCATAAAACCGAATGACACCGTCAGTTTTTACTTAAACTTTTCTCCTTTAAATAATTTATTGAACAACCTTATTTTATATATATATATATATATATATATATATATATATATATATATATATATATATATATATATATATATATATATATATATATATATATATATTGTTTTACTTGTTCACGCTTGTGGTTTTCAAATAATATCAATAGTTGATTTTGGGGAACTAACCAAATTTATTTATGGCGACGTTTCGACGACCATTCGTCGTCCTCATCAGGCTAAATCTTTATTACAATTTTATTATTAATATAAAAACATCTTAACAGAATTATATTATTTGGCTAAATACTCACTATTTGTCAATATTACATATTAGAATGTTATAATTTCTCTGATTCGCCACCCTATTAATTAATAAACGTTCTTGAAATTAAAAAACATAAATGGTCGTCGAAACGTCGCCATAAATAAATTTGGTTAGTTCACCAAAATCAACTATTGATATTATTTGAAAACCTTATTTTATAATAAATTTATTAATAACATTTTTCATCACTACCACAACATTCAACACGTCCGTCTGATCCTATCTCGTCTACGCTATCCATACCCTCTAACGTCTCCAATCAACTCTTCCTTACCATTAACCCCCTCGGTACCCCCTCAATTTTTCCACACCCCCGCACTCCCTCGATCTCGCACACGCACCGGCAGCAAAAGGAGCAGCAGCAGCGAGGACCGCCGACTCGGCGAAATCCCGCAGGACGATCGGAGTACGGACACACTTAATCGCGGCTCGTACGCTCGCCCCTCACGAGTTAACCCGTGCAGTCGTGATGCGACATGCGGCGCACGTGTGCACCGGTGGACGACGATATGTACCAGCAGCGGCGGCACGACCGGCAATTAGCGAATTTCAGTCGCGTCCAACGGCCCCTCCCCCGCAAGATGATCCCGAGAAAATCTACCCTCGTCATGGGTCGTAGTCGTCGGGGTTGGACGGATGGATGTATATGTATATACGTAGATTCGTACGTTAATGGGGTCTAGTCTGGTTCGTCTAAGCTTTCGACGTTGGGTCGATATGTATATGTGAGCGGAGGGGGAGCGGGAACGAGAGAGGGTTGAGTGTAGGTCGGTGGTAGCAGCTTGTTCTGAAGGGTTGTAGGTGTAGGTTGGCACGCAATGAAGGGAGGGCTCGCGATGTTTCTGGGGATGGATGATTAGAGGAGATTGGCCGATTTGCTTGTCTTGGGTGTGGGTCAGGTCGTTGTCGGATTTACATATTCTTGTTAAGAGTGATGGAATTCGAGGTATGTGGAGTTTGTGTGTTGATTTTTGTGCAAGGATATTTGGACGGGAAAATTATGTGCTTTGATTCTGAAAGGATCAGTATTACAAAAAAAATGAATAAAATAAAATAAATATTCAAAATGCAAAACCACGATATTCTTTTAGTGCAAGATGAATACAACTTTTTCAAAGCACTTATCTAACCTAACATTGGTAATGGTTACTAGCACGTCTGAAAAAACTGTATCTACAGATAAACTTCAAAAAGCACCAACGATACATAATGCTTGGTTTCTACCGTATTGTTAGATACAAAAATATTATCATGCTAAGAACTGATTTACTTGGTACTCTTTAGGCATTTATTAGTTTCTTCTCGACTAAAAATAATCAGATGATGAATCAGGTGATAAATAACCTAATCTTGAAATATCAAATACATAAATCTTTGATTAAATTCTTTATCGTATAACGATATTTTTAGGTGATGAATCAGTTGATGATCAAGTGATCCTGCAGGTGATCTTAGCATCTAATTTTTTAGTAGAACATGTAGTAACATGTTTAGTAGAAGTTTTAATAAAATGTATACTTTATATTTATTCTATTGTCACTAATTAGTTCCTCAAGTATTAAAAGAATCAGATTCCGGCAATCGTACATTGTGAAAGATATTCCTCTCCACGCTTGCATTTTTTCTTTACACGTTGACTTTTTCATTCGTGCATTCTCCGATTCAGCGATATCAAATTCCCATCATCCCCCACGTATATCGAAAAAAAGAAAAACACGAACCCCTCACAATGCATTTCCCTTGCATCGTCATCGAACCCCAGAGCCTCCCCTACCTTTAAAACCACTGAAAAAAATACCCAGGTAGCAACAGCAGCAGCCTCTCCCTGGGCATAATAATGAGCCTCTCGCAAAAGAAGCAGAGAGCGAGAGAGAGAGAGAGAGAGAGAGAACAAGCGGCACTGCCGCGCATCGATTGCGCTCGCGGTTATGAAACACTTGACTCCCTCATTGCGCGCGAGCTTTTGTCTCTCGCTCTTTCTCGCTTGGGACGAACTGGTTCAACGACGCGCGCGCGCGCTCGCAGTTTGCGGAGTTCCGTGCGGATGGTATGCGCACCATCTTCGATTTTGCCGGGTAAGTGGGTCGCGCCGATTGCGGGATTTCGACGAAATTGCGAATGCTGGATATCGATCGAGGGGTGGAGCGGCATTTTGGAAAAAGGGTAGTCTCATTTTGGGTCGTCTGCGGGGCTTTGGTGGCTTGTTTTGGGATTTGATGGTTATTTAGAATCGATATTTGTTGTGCTGAAATATTTTCAGAGATATTAGAAGTAAAATGGGAAGAGAACAGCGATGAATGCAGAAAATGAAAGGTTTGCAGCTAGGCCAAGATGAAGGTAAAAAATAATATTTAATTAGATTTGATGGAAATAGGACGCGAACAAATATCTTACGTAGAACTAGGACAAGATATAAAAGAATGGGGTCCTTAAGTTGAGGAGGCTATGAACTTTCAGGTTCGAAATACCAATTAATCCGTAGTTGTCAGGTAGGGTCACTCTGACTCCTCGCAAATCAGTAATTTTTTTATTTGCCAATTTTAGTTTTAACCTATTACTTCTTTTTTTTTGGAAAATAAATTACACTACGTGAAAATTTAACTTTTTAACTTAAAAACAATCTGTGCATATCCAAGTTTAAAAATAGTTTGGGCTCAATTTGACCCCATATACCAGCTAACGGATAAAAAAGAATCATTTCTTCTGTTACACTTTTAAATTTGAACTTAGAAGGAATTTGAAAATAAATGCATTGGTATTCAAATAAGAAAGTTATTCGATATAAATGCATACTTTGAAAATAGCATGCGAATATTTGAAACAATGATTAAAAATTCTTTTCCAACAATTCATCTCAAATGTCAAAATTGTTGATAAAATATTTCTATACATACCTAAATGCACGGCATAATACCAGTAAAATGAAAATAACCGAGATTCCCAAAGTAGATAACCCCCTCAAACATTTACATCCCGATAAATTCGTCGCCGCGCAGTTACAGCAGCTCACCGTTTCTCGAAACATGAAATTTCGACATTACGCTCGGTGCGCGCGACTCATGAAAGAAACATACACGGCTACGTAAACCGATTCTACGTTTCTTCAACTCGCTGAATTATTCGCGCTCGCCTCGCGGCAGGAAATAAAAGCTCGAAACGGCGAAAAAAGAAACGGCTCGCTCGCGCGCACTCGTAAACTTCGAACTCGCGATACCTAGAAGAGTTAAAAACAAGTTAGCGAAAAGGATGTCACTCGCGCGCGCGCGCAGCTCGAAATAATGCAAAGAAAATAACGAGCGCGCCGTTTAACCTCAACAAGTGCCGTAATATTCCTTTCTCGTATATTCCCAGGCCGCTCGTATAATCCTCCGCCTCCGCGAGGACTACTTATCTACTTTGTGCTCGTAGCCAGCCAAACATGTATATGTGCAAACACACATACGTATATGGGAGTCTGACCACTGTGCGACTCGAACTACTTGTGAGCTCCGATCGCAGAGTGTACGTTTTTCCGCGCTCTTCCTTCCTTATCTCTGTACGCGCGCGCACCTTTCCTGAATGCGTGTAGTGCTACTTTCCGCGAGTTTTTACCGTTGAGTCGCCTTATCTGCTCGCGACCGCCTATATCCGCTCCTCGACGTGTCCGCCTTTACCGCTGTTTTGTACTTTGTTCGTTTTAGGTTTTTTTTTGCTCTGAGAGTTTTTGAGCGGGTTTTCTTCTCGAGGGTGGTTCTCCTTGACGTTATAGTACCGGACGAGTGTTTTGCATATTTTGCGGATAGTGCGCGGTGTTGTTTGATACGCTTTCTTCTGGAATTATTAAGCTTATTTGTTTTTGTGTTGACTTTGTACGGACAAGTTAAACTAATTGTTGGAATTATATCAGTGGATATGTAGTTACATAAGAACATTTAAAGATACTAATTACCATCTTAGTTATTACAATATAATTAATTATAATATAATTGATTTAAAGATTATTTTTACTAATTTTTAAATTAAACTAAAAAAACTGTAGGTTATTTTGGTTGCAGCTACGACTACATATACAGAGAACGTAACAAAATGTTCTTTCAAAAGAATAAAAAATTGAAAAAATATCCTACGGCAACTGTGAAAGTGTTTTGGGAGTTTCCGATGAAGACAGTGAGTAGCAATGGATTGAGTTGGATAATCTTTTTGTTTTGATGGGTTTTCAATGTACTTTTCATGCATTATTTTAATACTACAATTAAACATTGAGTTATTTTTATAACAGTTATACACTCATTAACATTTGTTCAAATTTATGTATTTAGACATCCTTGTAACCCCTTAATAGTGTTTAAAGCTATTTTCCATTAATTTAATAAAATATTCGATGCACATATTGAGACCATTTCAAAGATAAAAAGTCACTTCACATGCTTCTTATTGATCTAATAAGATTATCTATAGTTACAATTTCAACAGTTTATTTATAATTTGTAATTATATTTTCTGCTTCATTCTAAAAGTTTTAACAAGTAGTGACATGTTAGAACTACGTAAACTTTTCGATGTCGTAATTACGTCGTTTCGATAATTTGCTATTATAGGTGATAATTGTAATTGTCATTTACACTTTTGTTATGATTGACAGAATTATCTTTGATCTTGTTGGATGAGGATTAAGCAGATTAGCGAGAGACATATTTCTCATTTCTAATTATTCGGTTGAATACCTGTCGTTTAGAAATTTATAACGAGATTCTCTGTATACCAAAATACTTCCAGAAAATGAAATCATGCCAATTTACTGTCTAGTTTACTAACAATGAAGTATTAAATCGCGGATCAATTTGAACCTGCATTGAATTTTGTTGTTCTGATTAAATAAATCAGTAAGGAACATTTACTCTGATTAAAAGTTAATTAAAAATTTGTTTAAAGTATTAAAATAATATTGACACATTTGTGTAAATTTTTTTTGCTTATATATCACGTTATTATAAAAGAATTAAATTATTATTTAGTTACTTTTTGCTGAATGTAAATTGGATCTATGAAAGTTTATATTTCTACAAAAATAGAGAAATTATAAACCAAGATAAAAATATTGTAGTGAATAGAGCTAGGAATTTACGAAAAAGATTCTTCTATGCACGCAAATACATTTGTAATTGAATTAATAGTTTGTTTATTGTACATGCACTATAATTTTGTAGTTATAATAATAGAGAAATTGTAGCTCGTGCAGCTACAATTGTATTTTGGAGCGGCGGATAAACTCCGAATTGCTAAGGACCTGCTAAGGACCGCACGGCTAACGTTAGATTTATTGCGATACAACAAACTATTAGCAAAGAAAATAATTTATTATTTATTTACTTCTAAATGTTTTACAAACTTTTTGCCGACGACGGATAAATAACAACAATATTGTATCTATGCAACCGACAAATCGTAATTCCTGTAGATACTAAAATATAGCGCTCGCGATCCCACGTTTATAATCATTTTATTTTATAATTAATTTATTTTTGTTTGTATAGTAAGGTCAAGTTTAAAAATTTCATATAAGTTTCTTCCCTCTCTTTTCTCCTAAAATCAATCTTCGACAACAGACATATAACAAATCCAAATCTCCTAGACCAAACCATCAATTATTCACCACCCTCCGGCCCTCCTCTCAAAAACTCTTAAAAAAGCCATAAAAATCCCGCGCTACCTCTCAATCACTCCCCTTTCTTCCTCAAACACCCCCTCCACCTCTCACCCTTAAACCTTCCGCGCAATTAACCGTGCAGAGTCAAACTCTTTCTCTCTCTCTCTCTCTCTCTCTCTCGCGGCGCGCTATCGCGACAAACTCTTCCCCCTCGCGACTCTATCGGGCGGCGTCCGGCACGCGCTCCCCTTATCTATGCTGATTAACGCGCATAAAGCCGGAAGGGACGCAGGAAGGGGAAGTATATAGCCAGCGAGCGGGAAGACGAGTTAATGGTCCGAGGTAAGGAGGAAGCCATCTGTGCACAAAGATCTTCTCTCGTGGAGGTGGGGTACGGATGCGCAGCTTTGGGAGCTGGTACGGTGCGCTGAAGTCAAGCCGGGGGCTCTTCAATTAGGGCTGAGAGCAAAGTTCTGCGAGAGAGGGTGAAGGCTTCCTTTGAATCGGATTTTTAGTTTCTTTGAGGAGAGGGGGGTGGGATGGGGGGTTATTAATTGCTTTGGTTTTTAGAGGGTTTGCGGGGTGATTGTGATGCTCGGTTGGGAGGTTTTACGGCTTCGTAACGAATTTTTAGAGGAGCGTTAATAAAGTTGAATTATATTGGTGTAACAAAGTTGTTATTGCAATTATTAAAAGTAATGCACATATCTTTTGAGATTCTGATTGCTGTTATAGAAAAATTAATTCTTGTTTTACTTATAAATGATACATATATATATATATATTATAATTTTATAAAGCATTAAAAATTTTAAATATTCCTTATATAGATTATATTATACAAATTTTGAAAACGTATTTAGTGTATGCAGGGCTTTTATAGATTGTCATTCTGTATTCTGTTTGGCAACTTATGAAAGGGTGAGGGTTAAGAACTTTAATAAAACTCGAAGAGTGGGTTTCTGATACGTATTAATGAAAAGAGAAACTCGTAGTTTATTTACTTGGGTCCTTATATTGTAGATATAAGCCATTTCATAAAACTCTCATAACTGAAATGCGAAGATAAGGCTCAATGTAAATGTCGATACTTCAAAAATAAGATGACTTAGAAATTATTTTTAAAAAATAGGCAATCAAAAATATTAGTCCTTTGCAAAGTTATTAAGGCTAGAACTCAAGTAAAGAAAAAAATGTAAATAAATCACAATTACACTGTAATGGATTTTTAATAAAATAATTGTCAAGTTTTAAATAAAGCTTATCTTGTCTAGTTTTATTCCATTTCTTGAAATATTTTCTATAATTGGTTGTCTAGTTATTGTGTCATCAACGTTTGTATTCACATAATAAAATGTTTTATTAAATAAACCTTCATCTCCGTTACAAGGCCCATAAAATAAATCACCGGTAATTCGTTTTATCATTACGTCTTGTACATAATATTTAACCTTAAACTCCCCTTGTTATTTAAATATATCCAACCACTAATCTCTAAAATTCAACTATTTCAATCTCCCACAATACCCTCCTCTCCCCAAAAAAATCCACTTAAACAAACTTAAATTCCTCTCTTGCAAAACTCCACAATCACCCTCAAACACCATCGAAATCAATTACCTCCGCAACGCAAACACCGCCATCCCCTGATCAGAAGCGATTCCCAGGACGAACTGCCGCCTACAACTAGCGCGCGCTCGGCTCATCCGCGGCTAATAGCTGCCTGCGCTCGCTCCTGCAATGCAACCACGAGTAGGGTAACAGGCGCTCTTCTCTCTTTTTTTTTTCGAGCCCCAAAGTGGAAGCTCGGCGCGATACTGCGCGGCGACACGGAAACGGGCTTGGTCTTGGGGAGCATAATCACGGAAGTATCTCGTGTCGAAGGGAGCTGGAGATTCGTCATTAGCGGGGGGTTCTTTCGCGTAAGTTCTGTACAGTTTACGGAGAATAGGGAATTTGCGCGGTGGTGGTTATACGAGGGTGAGAGATGGGAGGTAAGAGGAGGGTGTGTTATTTGGGTGGGAATATGTTGATGGATTGAGTTACGCGGAAGGAGAATCTTCCGTTGTTTTGTGAAAGTGCAGGTGTAGACGAATTGACTTCTGTTGTTTTAAATTTGAAACGTTGAAATGTTTAGAGTTACGAAATTAATTTGTTTAGAAATATTTGTGGTTTGGTAAATTCTAATTTAATGTTATCCTCAAGGCATCTTTCCAGTATGACGACGAAAATAATGACAGGTTTTGAGTGCTTTTTTTCGTAGAAAATGATATACTACAAGTAACTTAAAAGCTTTATACGTTATATTTACGTTCAAAAAATGAAAATGTTTATTATATAATGTGATTATTGCTATCCTCTGTATCAAAATTAAGTCAAAGACTACATAATTAACAAAACGGCGTTTGCTAAAAATTGACTGACTTCGATTGTATGTCGATACTAATACTTTAAACAGGTATCATTCTGTTAATTTTTTAGATGTTGAAATTCTAGAACGAACAATAGCTACGCCCTTAATAATCAAGAATCATTTTAAACTTTTTACTTTGAATGGACATACCTTCTGAGAGTTCAACTTAAATCGCAATTATTACACTTGAAAAACTTGTCTAAAACTACAAGAAAATTGTCTAGCAGTTTGAATATATAGTAAAACATTGTGAAGGTTTAAAGTTGCTTCTTTACCGACATACTAGAAAGATGCCTTAACAGAATAATAACGATCTGCCCACGTACAAAAGGTATACCAATGCAAACCAGCCGTTAAATTCAATTCATTAAAACATTCTCAAAACAAAAACGAAAAAGGTACTAATAGCCTTAACCCACTATATTTTCCCAAACAATCTCCCAGCGACTTCGGCGTTTAATTCAGCCTTGCATCGTGCGACAAAAGTATACACGCGCGCCGTCGCGCAACAGAAACAACAACGGCGACGGCATACCCTCGCGTAGCATCGGGCCAAGTACCAATTAGATTCCCCGCGCGCTCGCATGCCTTTTTCGCTCCTTGGCTTTCCATTTTGCCCCGAGAAGCAGTGGTGGCAGCAGCTCGATACTCTCTCTCTCTCGGCTTTCTTGGCGTTCATTTGCACCGGTAGCGCAGCTGCATGAGGGATCGCGCGCTACCTCCTAGCGTAGGAGAATATTATACGCCGGGAGAGAGGGTTATGGATACAGAGCGAGATAATGAAAGGAGAAGAGGCAGGCAAGTTCAGTGGGGTGCGAGGGAAAATAGAGATGGTGTGGGCTTTTTTGTTTTAATTTGAAATTTGTTAATGTGGTAGGGAGGAGTATCATATAAGATAACTTTTCTTTTTCTTGAGATGTAAGTGTTGAAAATTGTAGAGAATATCTGACCCAATTTATGATTATTTCTGAATTATTCTCTTGAAAGGATGAATTTATGTAATTATTTGTAACTGATGAAGGTATTTTAAAAGTTTAAAAGATTGAAAGTTCTATATTATATTCAGTTTATTTTATGAACAAAGCATGCTACCGTATACTATAATGTGCCATTAGTTCAAAGTCAGTATTCTTTTTTAAATTTTATCTCTTCTGCGTAGTGTATAACATGGGTAAGAATGTAATGTTTCGCGGTTCTAGTTGAATTTTTCAAAAAAAGTTTTAAAATAGTCAGAGCTTCATTTGTGCTTTTATAAATGACGTCAGACGCAGTTACCTCTAAGGAAAAATTCAAAAACGTCACAAAGTAAGGATGTTAAAATAAAAACAGATATCAAGTAGTGTAGTTTATTAATTCTATTTGAATTACGTCAGCCGCAGTTACTTCAAAGGGAAATTTTGAAAAGGTCATAAAGAAAGGATGTTATAATCTACGAGATACCAAATAGCATTGCTTAGTTATGCTTGTTTGAAGGATGTCAGACAGTAGTTACTTCAAAGGAAAAATTAAAAAAGTTTACACAGGAAAGATGTTAACGATAAACATTTATTTCGGGCCATTTCTGAAGCTATTGAGTTGATATTATTGCTAGAGGAAATCTATATTTTATTAGTATGAATGGAGGAAAATAGAAGTGAGAGATGACTATATAAAAAATAAATAAATTTACTTGAGAAATGCATTTAAAATATTGTATTAAACACAAATAAGTTGACTAAAATAAAACTATACTCCTAATTTAATAAAACAGCACAGAAGCTTATTTTTACTCATTAGATAAGGATGAAAGACCTCAGTATCGATTACTTATTTTGGTTGCACGAGCGTTGTATACTAATCTATTTGTAGAAAATGCAGGTTTGTTTCACCTCATTGATACAAAAAAATAATAATATTAATAATAATAATAATAATAATAATAATATTTTTCAGAAAAATAATCGGAATAATAAATACTAATATTAAAATTTAAAACAGAGTTGTAAAAAGTAAATAATAGATATAAAGTAACAGTACTTTATTGTAAATTGTAGTACAATTATATATTTTATTTTTGTTATAGAGATGTTACTGTTATGACGCACATTTATAAATAAATTTTGAATGAAAATTTTGCTAAAAGTATGAATACATTTGCATTTCATGCACAGATATTATCAGGATATGAATATGAAACGTTGTATTCAAATTAATTCGTAAACACTTTTGATTTACGCTTTAAAATACCAGAGTAAATTCCAAAAACATATTTCAAGACTCGAAATACAGCGATAAAATCGAACAATTTGCATTTTCAATACAACGAATCCCGTGCAATAACAAAACGCTCGTGGCTCGCGGAAAAATTTAAACTTGTGCGCGTGTTTACCTTTCAAGGGAAGAAAACACATTAGAGAGATAAACGAAGCGGAAACGTGGAGAAATACATTATAGAGACGGAAGAATACACAAAGACAAGCCGGCTGCAAAGGAGAGGAAGAAGCGAAAAAGAAGAAGGAGAAAAAGCAGCAGCAGCAGCGCGCGATGCAGATAAAGAAAACGAGATAAGGAGGGCGAAATGAAGCGTGAAGATTTATAAGGTTGACAAAACGAAAATGAGCTGGAAATAAAAGAGAAGACGCGCGCGCGCGCGCGCGTGATATACGAGAATCATGAATACAGAGAGAGCGAGGAATTCTTGATGCAAGCGCGGGGGCTAAATGAAGAAGAGGGGGGGGGGGGGCGTAATGAAAAGTTTCGCGGTGACCCTTTATTTTTTTTCTTCAAGTTAGCTGTATACTGAGTAAAATTTTAATTTCATTTTGAATACTAGTGTATAATCATTTACTTTAAATTGATAATGATTCATTTGATTGTAATTTATTAAAGATTTTGATAATAATTTTATTTTGCATTCAAGAATAAGTAAGTATAAAGATCTTTCTTTATTTACTTTGAAGGAAACAGAATGGAATTGGGGTAATTTTATATAAATGTCTATGATTCGAATACTATTTCTGTTGAGCAAGCTAACGATGACGTACAGGTTCCATTAAACACGTTCTTCTTCATTATATAGAATAAATATGAAGATATATCGAGTTCTATTTTAAAATATGAAAAAAGCTTGCTCGTTGAGGAAGCAAAACATCTACTGTCGGGTTTAAGTGCGACATTTAAATAAAATCAATGAATTAAACAATTATCTATTCGAATAGAAACGTAATGTGTAGATTCTGTTGCTCTACGATTAAATCCACAAATTATTAAATTATTAATTTCTGAGCTGAAATGCATCAATTATAAAAATATTAAGAAGATGGTTCACCTCCTGACCTATTTACATCTAATCGACTATAAAAGTACAGATTTGTATTTTGCTAATATAAAATATGAAATAAATTAATTTATTTCGAGTAATAAAAATATTTCTTAAAAGAAACTGCTAAGCTCTTTCCAAAAATGAACTTATATAGTTGAAATTTTTTAACTAGAAGCAAATGAAGTCATTCAATCTGACGCATAATGACATGTCCACCTAATAGATAATAAAATCTAGTACAAAATATCTGAAAGTCTCACCTTTAATTTATAAAGGGCTCGTTATTTATCTTTAGAAATCACTTTTAATAATTCCGTTGACATTGCATTTACCACTAATCAGCACTTCCTAAGTTGGTTCAGCGTAATTAAGTTACTATCGTGAATTTTTTTATGTCTATATTTTCCTCTCGGAACAAAGTTAAAAATCCCCAAACCTTTTTCTTCCTTCACTTGAAATAACTCTCTCCACGTCATTGACACTGTAGCCGATTACAATGTTTTTCGCGCAAAACGCAATTCGGCCTCGTTACGACACTACTGCTGCTTCGTATACATGCCTCGCCCCTTTCGGCCGCTTGGTGCACAAGTATACACTCGCGAGAGATGGATTTATACCGGCGGGCGTCTCTTCGTTGTCCCTCTTTTTTTTACGCGCTCGTATGTTTGTTTCAGTGCTCGCGGGCACGCGGGGAAAACTGCGATTAAGAGAGAGCGTGAAAGACAAAAAGGGGAAGTGTATTGTAACCTTCGCTCTGCGTCGCGAGATAGCTCGCTTCTTTCATTTCGTGTGAGTGAGTGAGTGAGTGTGTGTGTACGAGAGCGAGGCTGCTGTTACTGCTGCACTTTCATTTTGTGTACAGGAGAGAGTGCACAGCCTTTCAAGCGCGATTCTTATGCGTATGGGATGTCATTTATGTGGAAGACTGGGGAATTTTGGGTTAAATCGAGTTTATCGCTAGCGCAATTCGTTTGGCGGATATTTTGCATTGGATTGATGTGATTAATTTATTTGAATGTGTGATGAATTTAATTATGAAAATATAAAGCGATGTTTACGCTGGATAGCAGATGCGCATTTTTTAAAAGTATTTGACGCTCGATAAAGCCCAAAGGAAGTCTTATAGATATTAAAATTATAAAAGTAATTTAAGGTAAGGGTGCGTATACTTTTTATGAAAATTTAAAATATTTTATTATATTTTTTATAATTAAAATTTAAATATGTGCTAAAACAATCTGTTTGAAATACTAAATTACTATTAAAATGAATCCAGCGATGAACTGATTGATCAAGTTTATTGAAACTATTGTGAAAACTAAGAACTTTTCAAAACCAATTTTAAATAATTATTAAAGACTATTTCAAAGAATCATCTAAGAAATTAAGTTTTAGTTACTAAACATTTTTTAATCGTTTGAAATAAGAGAATATTAGAACAGTTTTAAGCAAATTAATCAGACAAGTGCAGAGACTACTTAAGAAAAATGCAAAAATTATTCATCGATGGATGATTAACTCTATTTTATAGTATTATTGGCAACTTAAATGAAATACATGTTTGTGTTACAATAAAAGTGAATCACTAAAATTTAACTTTTATGTTCAATATCGCTATTATATAATAAAAAATTAAGAAAGTTGGAAAGCTGCTATATATACCCTTAGCTTAATAAGTAGAATATGCCGAGTACATATTATGTCGTACCATTCCTTCCTATTTCTACTTAACACTTCTAAATATAAATTAAAGATTCTATTTTGTTCTAACCTCTAACAAAAATTACTACATACATTTCTGAATATCTCTGTTTATCCTACCTATAAACTTTCTTCAAACAATTCCTCAATCAACAGTCTATCCCCCTTCAAAAAAAGACATAAATAAATAAATAAACGCGAATCCTCAAAAGAATCTTCCTCTTTCTTGTGAAAAATAGATCAGCTGCACCGCGCAGACGAGCAAATTAGCCGAAGATCAAAATGTCAGGGCGGGTAACGAGACAAAGGCATCGCTCCGCGCGAAAGAAGCGAAGCTCGCTCTCGTTCTTGCGCGAGAAAATGGCATCTATCCCGAGAGAGTGGAGCTTGCATTTTTCATCTGCATACTTAGTACACCTACACCTTCGCCTCCTAGCTTCGTCCCTCGCCCCTTCCCCAAGGATCGCATCCGCATCTGCACTTCCTCTCGAGAGGACGGGATTCGCAGTGTTCTCGATGTATATATAGCCTACTTCGCCGTGCAGACTGCGCAAATCTGACTCTGACTCTGTACATATGCGCGTGTGTATTGGTTCGAGCGTGGGTGTGTGTTTTTTTTTGTACGGACGCGCGCTCGCGCGAGGGCTGACCTTTTTTTTTGTTTTTCTGCTGCTGCTGCACATAGTCGCTCGTGATTTTTAAAGCCCCCCTGGCTTTACGTGGCGCGGGAGGTTGCGCGCGTTTGTCCCTTTTTTTTCGTCGGCAGCCTGGATTACGTACGTTTGAAATAATATCTTTTTATTTGGGATGTTTTTTTTTGTTTTTGATGGTGTGGATCAGAGTGTTGAAAATCATTTGAATTGTATTTCAACATTTGTTTCTTTTTGGAAAGATTTGCAGTAGCGTTCTTTTTTTATTCAAAATTTTTATTGTGTTTTAAAATTTGTATTACATTTATCATAATTATTTAACACATCCTTTACTATTTAGAATGCATGGCTTTTAAAATGATTTATTATTGCTTCAAAATTATACTTTGGAAAACGCATTTAACAGTCTATTTACTAAAATTTACACGTCAAATACAACTTAAATCATAAAGTCAATCCATTAACTGATAAAATATTGAAAAAAATGTATACACTTTCATAAAACATAGTCGAGCAACTGTGCGCCTTTCATCTTTCAAACAGCGTAATCTCAAACGTCCCCCTATATACCTATACAAAACTCCATGCAAATTAAATCTTTCAGTCCGACATAATCCAATTAAACCCCTCAGCTTCCAGAAAGGTCATCTAAACTATAAATAAATACCCCCGGTATCCTTCATTTTCTTCTTTCCCCTCCCTCTGTAAACTTAACGCACGATAATTTTTCTTCCTATAGCTATCTCGACATTTACCAGAGTCTCATTCAGAATTAAATGTGAAGCGATCTCTCGTATATTCATCCTCGTATGTATATGAATGATTTTCAATTTTGAAATATTAAGTATCTACTTTTTTTTATGTAATTATTTTTTTTTGCGAGAATAGCATACATTATTTTAGAAAACAATACTTTCAAATTGTCTTACTAAAACATCTGAAATATATTTATAATATAGAATGTTTACTTCCACATAGGTTACTATAGAGGAAAGAAACACACTTTAATAAGCAAAATTATCTTTTTAAATATCTTTTTTACCAAAGTGACTGTATACTTTAAAGACTGCAAGAAATATTTTCTTAATACACGGATGTAATGTATTTGAAGTAGTACACTAGTAGAATTCAATTGTAACACGCGTTTCTTATTAAGAAATATTTCTTACGACAATGGAGTAAAAGCACAGAAAACTAATACATGAAAATGATTATGCTTCTTCATCGTATATCATTATTAAATAAATTAGACAGTATATAATGCTCACATTGAGTCGATAAAAATTTGTTTAACCACCACTATTCCAATATTTAGATTTGTATATGTATAATAACTGTTTAATTGGTTGTTCGTCTTTAGAATTACGTATTATTAATCCAATTGTGCATGCAATAACTACAAGAAAATATACATTTGTCTGTTAATACGTGGAAATTACATTAAAGAAATCAGTACTTTCCTAAGGCTAATTTAGAAAGGTATCACTGGCAGTAGGAATTTTTTTAGGCTCATACTGCTAAGTAAAGTAAAATAAAGCCATACTCACAGTCTGCCCATTGCAATCTGGAACATAAAAAAGCTATCGAACGGAAAACACTAATTTATATTTTAGCATAGATCACATCACTCACATAATCAACGACGCGAACGCATTCATAATTCACACACAAGTACGTAGTCGCTCCTTCTCCCCGCGTTTTCCGCATTGACGGACACGCGTTTATTACGTTCCGCGCGCTCGAACGAGGATAATTTCATTTTCGACTCGATCTCACCCTTATCCCAATTAGCGACGAACAAACGCCTTTCACTACGCGTACGCTTTGTCGCGCGCTTTAACGCGCCGATTGCGATTCGTGTATCATATATCTAGGAGATTCGCGAGTGTTTGTTTTTGCGAGCGAGCTCTCCCGGGATTTTTAGCTTTTGTGTGGTATATATGACGAAGCTTCGCGGATTCGAGATTTTTCTGAAGAGGTTCGTTTGACGTTGGGCGAGCTTTGGCGAATTTTGCATTAATGTTGCTTTTGGAGGAATGTTTTAAAAATAGCATATGAAGGTGAGCTGTACTTTCTGATGCATTGGTATTCGAAAGGTATATTTTGAAGTACAAATTGAAAGGGTAAAAGGAAAGGTTAAAAAGTTTGTAAAGCGGAGAGAATCAAAATGTTACAGTAGCTGTTTCTGACAGGATCGAATAGCGTTTCGAAAAAATTCAAACTATCTGAGGTAAATGGAGAAACATTTTGCTCGAGAGTGTGCGCTGTTTTAAAAGTTGTTATTACTAACATATCGGAAATCTACTGAAACATTTAATATAGGTCAAATCCACGTGAGTTTCGATATCTTCTACTCTGTATATAACTTTTATAAGGTGTGTTTTTACCAAAATATTAAATTAATAATTAACACGTGTACATAATCTGATTTATACAAAATATTTTTGTATTAATTATTCAAAAAATTATATCAATATATTTAATCTTATTAAAAATTCACTTGAAAAATATTAAGTGATTTTAAAGACGAAATTTCAAGTAAACCACTTTTAGTTATTCAAATTAAGCACAACACCGCGTATCCGACATGCGAGCTCACATGCGCGCAGATACCATCATTTTTCAATGTACGTTAAACTTTTGCCAGGTGTTGCGCCCTCGCTTCATAAGTGCAGTTACGAATCTAAATTGCGAAGAAATGCGAGAAATGCTCGGCTGCGAGCATGTTCGCATGCTTTTTATGAAAATATTAAAGTGTACGTTTGAGGGTAGGGGCGAGGAAAAAAAATCAAGAATCGTCGTATCTGCATTTTTTCCGAGGTGGAAATGGAACTTAATTCGATAATACCAGCGTCGAAACCGTATAATCTCGCGGTTGGCTTGCGTGATTTTGCGCAATTTGTGTTGCGCGCGCGCGCTCACCTCGCGGGTATATAATAAAAAATATATTTCATGCTGGAAATGCGAAGAAGCGGGAAAAACGAAAGAAAATGCGCGAACAAGTTCGTTGTTTAACAGAAAACAATTTGCAAACATTCATATGTTTTATTTTCCACGGTATAGAGGCTTGCGCGTTTCGAATATTATTTTCATTTCCTTGCGAATAAAAGAAAAATTTTTATCGACGTTGAAAACTGTAATATTTTTGCTGTTCAATACGTTCTTTTTAATAAACGGCGCGGCTATAGAATGATTTGAATGTAAGTTTATACGTGAAAACAAATAATTTGTAAATATCGAGAAAAGATTGCGCGAGAGGCACGTTGCAGTTGAATGCATGTCCTTTCCAGAAGCAATTATCCGGCGTATCGACATCTTGTCACCGGAAATATATAGCCGGTATGATTGAAATTCTGGTTACGCCAGCGTTTATTGGTTTTCGGATACATTTCTGTTTTATCAAATACATTCGAAAAACGTTCTAATTTTCAGCTTAATTATCTTTTTTAGCATTTGGTGTTCTATTCGGTTTCTTAATTTTAAGGCGCTGCATGATTTTAACGCAATATATTACGTATATGTTATTAGTTAACATACTTCAAATAAGACATTCCTTTCTGAGTGCACGCAAATAGGTATCAATTAAAAAAAAAAGATTAATTAATATAAAAACTGTAATAAGTAACGAAGAAAATTGATATTTGGAGTTTAACAAGTAATAAAACTTTACGATTTTCGATAATAATTTCGAAACTTTGACCATTTTGATGTACGGGACACCAATTTTGTTCAAAATTGGCTTCCGAACTATCCAGAGATTAGTTTCTAAAAGTCTCTGTACGTATCAGTATCTATGTTAATAAAATCGATTTTCAGCAGACGCTAGTTCTACTGAATATTCCGGTTTCTCACTAAATTCAAATAATTTTCGGTATAGTTAAAAATAGTTTTTCTTTTAAATCATCATTCTAAAATAAATGTTAAAATAAAAAAGGTGTTTAAACGAAAAAGTCCAATAAAACTTTTTGAGTATTTCGGAATGCTCATAACGAAATTCTAGAATCTCACTTTATTCGAAATATCTTTCGACGACACAGAGCGAAAAACTGAATTCCACATTCATCTCGCTCCAAAATAAAATGTCATTTTAATAAAAACGTGAAAATTCGCTCGTACGACACGCGTGTAACTCTAAATTTCGCGCGCGCGCGCGACGAAAACACTCCATATTTTCTGGCCGTATAAATTTAACACCACGCCGGGTAATAAACAATTCAATCCGACTCGCCTCGCGTCTCCCATTTCTTTTCTCTCTCTCGCTCTTGCCTTTACGAGCCACACTCGTGCGTCAATCTTTTCTATGGTTCTGCTTCCCCATCTCCTCCCTCCTTTTCATTTTATTTTCTCGTTTTGGCCTCTCTCTCTTTTTCTCTTTCTCTCTCACTCTCGCGTCAAACGGACCGCGTGTACATTTTTCAAAGCGGCGTTTCGCGGCTTACCGGCTCTTTATTCGCCGCGAAATCGACGCCATCGTCTCGTACCCCTTCGCGCGTTTATGGCGTGTAAGATGCGATGAGATGGGAACTCGTGGAGCTTTTTTCGTTCTTTATTTCACTTGGGCGAGACGAAGAGAGATGTGCTCATCGCCGAGGAGAATTGCCAGAGGTTTGAGAGGTATAAAGGAGGCTGCTTTTTTACATTCTATTGTTCGTAATTGGGAATTCGGAGTGGAATATGTTTTTTTTTTCTTACGTTTTCGTTCTTTAATGATGATTCGGAGTTGGAATTGTTTGAATTTGTAGCGAACTTTTGAAATATCTTCGAGGAAATTTCAAAGCTACTTAAGGCATTATTGTATGATAGATTGTATTGTTCTATTTAACAACAATAGAAGTTTTATGCGTAAGTTTAAGACTTCATTTATTGCAAGAAGAAAGAGAGAACAATGTTTAACTTAATTAAAATTGTCTTATATTTTAATGACGATAAGCTTTTCAACAATTGCATTTCCTTTGTTTGCTGCTTATCAAGGTAAATTAAATATCTCTTCCGATTTCTAAATTATATTTTAAAAAAATGTGTCAAGATTCAGTTATACTATTTTATACCATCTATTGTAACACGTGGAGCGAAAACGAATATGTTACGGTAGAGTTACCGGACTTATATAATGCGATTAAAGCTCGAAATAACTGGTAGATATTTCGAGTGAAGTCAGCACTACACGGCCTTGTGCGGTGTAAAATAAAAAGAGCGAACGGCACAAAGGTGCACCAAAAAGGATATTATGTAGTTTTACAGCTCTAACAAAGTAAAACGTGATTTTATAACTCTAAGTCCCCAGAAGGCTTTGAATTCTGGGTAACTCAAAGCTTTGATCGTGGGTAGAGGCTTGAAGCCAGAGAAATTTCTATGAAAAGTGTACAAAGTACGGAAGAATAAGTCTAAATTATGTTGATATGAATTCAATGAAACAATTGATACATATTTTTATTTAGCTTAAAATGAATACAATTTTATAAGGTTAATTGTATTTCTAAGATTTTTTAAATAATTTTGAAAATTTATGATCAGCGAAATTTGACTAAGAATAAAGGTAAAGTAATAAAGCTTTTTGAAAATTTTATTGAAGGACATATTGCGTCGATCTTTTGTATGATTAAAATATTTTTGAATATTTTATGAGTAGCTAAAGTATTAAATTTTATTCTTGAAAGTACATTATTTTCGAGGATATATTTATCAGCAAAAATAGTATTCTCTTTTGACAACAAAATTATATATCAGTTAGTAAAAAGAGAAGCTAGACTATTTTTTAAAAAACTATTATTTTAATTAAATATACCAATCATTTTAAATGAGATCTTGACTAAAGTTTATAAAAGTCTAAGAGCTTCGAAAATCAAAATTCGTTGTAAGGCTTACTTTGCCCCGATTTCACCTATAATTATTCAAGAATTATTGAATTAATAATCAGTATAAGTGACTCCATTTGCTTAAAAAAAAAGATTTTCGATTTCTTAAACTTCGCGATGTTCGTACCCTATAAGAACATCAACCCCCCTTAGCGTTAATCCGAGTCAGACTCGGTACTAAGATTCGTGTTTTATAAGTGCATTTTACAGAATAACTTATAAACTGATAATCTTATAGAAATATTTAATATCTGGAAAATTCAAGTCAAATTGTGCTGCTTTTATTTAAGAGGCTTTAGAAGTTTTAACTATTATAAGTTTTAAAACTACAACTGATTAAAGTTTAATATAAAAAGAGTTTTTTCCTTATAGAAATAGTAGCATCAAATTGAAGTTTTTTTAAATAGGACGAAAAAAACTCCGAGAAGGGGTGAAAGCTATTTGTATTTCTAAACAGATCGTTTTGATCAAAGTTTTGTGAAAATAACTATTGTTGAATTTAAATAAAAACATTTTACAGTAAAATGAACAACTAAATATTTTTTATAGTCCGAAATCGAGCTGGAAAAGCCAAAGTTATTTTTGGACTACGTTCAGAAAACATATTTGCAGCTATTTCCGACCAAAAACTATTAGTTTTTTTTAGATTAAAACCATTTTTAGATAAACAAAAGAATAAGCCTTTTACAACACTAAAGAGGTTAATTAGATCAGGGGGATTAAATTATACCGTAGTGACTTTGAGTCGGTGGAGTTACAAGCAGCGTAACAAAAATCAGATTTCAAACAAAATATTTGCAAAATACAAGTTGTTTGAGTTCTCAAAAATAATGAATAAAACTGCAACACAAACTTGCCCCACCAGCTCAAAGGCACTCCGCTATACTATACACCCAAACAAATTCACACACCTATACGTTATCGACCACGCACCAACATTTCCAATAAAAGCCGCCATCAGCTGTATATAACCCTCATCCTCCCGACACGCTCTCGCCATAAGCTTTCCATTTCCGCGCGACGGCATCAGCATTTATTATTAATCGCTTCCATAATAACGCGCCGCGCTGGCGCTCGCTCGCGATTTTAACGAGGCTGATATTAAACTCGCCGCGAAGGAACGCTCGCGCACCCACTGCAGTCACATCCGCGAGGACGAAAAACCCATTGCCTCCGTCGTCGTGCCCTCGTCGTTAGCTGCGCGTAAAGGCTCCGTGTGCGCTAATTACGCGTCAAGTCATTATCCGCTATAATTGTACATTAAGTTAATTTCGAATTAATTAGCGATGCGAGGCGGAGAGAGTCTTGCGAGAGTTGCGGAAGTTTGCGTCTGAAGGAGATGCGGGGATTCTTTTTGTTGTTGGCGCGGAGTTCCGTTCGCGTGAGTTATTGGGATTATGGGTGTTTTGATTGGGATCCTGTTTCATGATTTCATGATGATTAGGATGAGAAGTTAGAAGAATGGTTGTTTTATTTGTCTTTCTATTTCGTTACACTAAAAACAATATTTATTTACTTTATTTAAGTAGTTACATATGTTAGTACTATTTCAAGAAGTAAATCCTATATTATGAAAATAGAATATTTTAGTTTTCAGAGATATAACAAAACTCAACATAATTTTTATGAACAAGGACACTGCAATTTGTTTTTCTAATAAAAGTTAAGTGTAATGAAAATATCATTTTTTAAATTCACTTCTTCTTCCATATACAATTGAGTATTAAAGTTGTGCACTTACGCTACTATAATAAAGTACACTGCAAATTTTACTACAAATAACTTTTTAAAATGAGTATGTAATCGAGTGGTAGGAACTAAACTAGTAAAAAGGATATTTTGCTATTGACATATAAAGAAGTTTGAATATTATGTTAATACGCTGAATTATTTATTATTATATATTTGAAATATCATCAGCTTTTTCTCTTTAAAAATTAGGAGAATATGGTTAGAAATTTATAGTGTACGCTATTTTAACAATGCAAAATTCAAATATAATTTTAAATAATAAAAAATGTTTTTCAGTGTAATAATAAAATACAATCTGTTATTGAAAACGAGGTCATCAGTGATTTAGTATAGTACCAAATTATATTTTTATTACTTTTGTATAAGTTATAAAATTTTAACAAAAATCATATAATGTTGCAAATACAAATTTATCCAAATAATATAAGTAATTTATGCAAAATACGATAATAACATCGAATAATAATTATGCTTACAAGTACTCAAATGACTACATAAATTATAAATTATGTATGTTTTGTTATTTAATGTATAATTAAAGTATTTCCAGAATAAAAGTATTATATAAACAGTATAAAATTTTAATTTAATCGTAATTTGTTTCTGAATAAATATACATTGTATACATATACGTATTATAACAAGTTATTTCGGCAACCAGCCAGAATCAAGATTAAAAGAAAACACTGGTATGCAGTATGCCAAATACTGGAACGTATATAACTATAACGTAAAATTTCGTATGCAAATATAATATCGATGTTGGTTATAAAGTATCTGATTTAAAAACATCAAAACTAAACGAGGATTAAAACAAAAATTTCTGTCTTTATAGAGTAAAGAACATAAAAAATAATTAATTCTCTTAATTTTTACTACTTAATGTATAATAAAATCTTGATATTTTCACTTATTTAAGGTGATGCTAAAGCCACCTGTCACCAATAAATACGAGGATCCACTTTTCTCATTTCATTTTCAATTTTGAGTAAATATCTCTATGAAAAGTTGTTCTTTTTGGTTGGAACAACAACTTTCCATAGAGATATTTTCTTAAAATTGAAAAATTAATCAAAAACGTGGTTCCCCGTATTTACTAATAACACGGGGTTTAACATCACCTTAATCGAAAGTGGTTCTCTTTTTATAAAGTTTCCCATCACTTCCCCGCATTAAATTTTTTTTGAATGTTCATATTTTGATAAACTCTAAACAATAGTCAGTTTTGTACGCCCCTATGCATTCTCTGACTTACTACGCATCCTTGGGCATCCTTCTATATATAATAAATTGTTCTTTTTAAGCTAATCACGGATTTTTAAAAAAACTAAATTATGTTACCCCTGCAGTGGTTCCAAATTAATTTTGATCAAAGATTTTCAGCTAAACTTCAGATAATGTCGACAAATAAAACAATGTCATACTTAAAAAAAATGTATCTTAAAAATAAATTATTTGGAAACACACATATGTTTTTCCAGCTATGTTGCAAGACATTACGAAAACTTTATCCATACTTCAAATCTCTTTTAAAGAAAAATTGTTTAATAATGATTGACTTTGCGTCTGTCAAAGAATTCCTAAAGCTCTGCTAAATATTTTGTATAATATTTTAGTAAAGAAAACCTTGAACCCCTTAAATTCAAAACCGTACGTCTAATCAAACTCATGCTTTCATCCACCCCCGGTACATACAACAAAAGTTCCCCAAGCATCGAGCAACAACATACTGCATCTCCGCCGCGCCACAAACAACAATTTAAAAGTAAAATGCGCTCGTGCGACGTACAGGCGAAATGTCAATATCGCGTCGGAGCCGCGCGTTTCGCTCGCATATAGAAAACGGCGCGCGCCCATACACGCGCGAGATCGATTATCGCGATTTATGCGGACACAGTGGCCTATAGGCCCTCTCTAGCCTGGCGCATTAACGAGATTCGAATAAATCATGGGGCATTCGGCGACGCCGCCGCGCCGGCCGTGAGTTGAATACTCGACGCTGCAGCGCCAAACCGCGGAATTATATATCGCTTGTCGCCCACCCAACGCATCGATGCCGTAGGAATACAATATGGGAGAGAAGGAAGGGAGGTGTATGGGCTTTTTGAGTGTAAGGGAAGGGGCATGTGTTTTACAAAAGCACGCGACCGCCGGGATAAATAGCCGGCGGCGAGCGCGTCGAAGATAGATTTATGAGTGTATAATTCAGAGGTGCATCAGCCGCTGATTTTGGGAGGGCCGCGAAGTTGCGAAGTGCAAGAGTGTGGGATTTGTTGCGACATCGATGAGGAGCTGAAAGGTGAGCTTCTCTCTCTTTTTAAAGGCGATGACGTGAACTTTTTTTTGGGGGAAATGAAGTGGGACGATGCTTTTTATTTGTATGTTCAGGAGATGAGAGAATGATGAAAGGAAAGTTATGCAGAGTTTTACGGAAGGAGAGTGCAAAGCGCGAGCTTCAAAGGCAGGCAAGATCTTTGCTTTGATGGTGCTTTTTTAGTCACGCGTGTGTTAATGTGAAAGTTGAGGAGTGGCGAGATGAAAACGAGAATGGTTGAAATTTATACTTACGTTTAACTTTCACTAGAAAATGTAATATATGACTTTTTTCTTTGTATTAAAACTGTAGGATTTTTATAACTTTCTTTTTGATTCCAGCATATATTTTTTTGTATACTCAACAGTGTGTCTAAATATATTTAACAAAATTTTCATTCTCACATTGATAAACATTAATTACGAGTTATACATACGAGTTCTAAACTCCTTAATGAGGATTTAACATACTTTACGGAGTATTTTTCAAATAAAAATAACTGCTCGCACTGTAAATTTCATAATACCTGGAAGTATAATAGCAATTGTCATGACTTTGAAAAAGAAATGCGAAAGCAAGCGTATTCGTATTATTACGCTGTCGTTGAAAGAAATGTAGGTTACGCGTGCGAAGTACAAATGCTTTTCTTTAAAAAAACCTCGGGTTGAATAATTTCTTATTAGCATTGTTACACTAGGGATTCAGAATACATGTGGTACAGTGTAATAAGTTTCAAATGGTTTTTATTGTCCCGTCCGTAGTATTTCATAATGTAAAATTAATGAAATTAGTTATTTAAGTACATTAAAATTTAATTTTGAAAAAATAACTTAACCCTCGCTTCATCAACATTCAATTTTAATCTGCAATCTGTGAACAATCTCAGAAATTGTTGCATTTACGAAGTTTTTTTCTAAAAGACTTTTATTTTTGACGTCCGTGAGATACCCCTTGGTAAATCGAGGGGTAAAGAAAGAAAAATCGATATGTAAAAAGAATTAAGTAGTCTCTTATTCATAAACTTATTCAGGAATTTTTAATATTATAACTATTTATTACGCACATGAATAAGTAGTGAAATGGATGACCAATACGGCTTCACACTACTTACCGAATCACATAACTACGTAAACTTTAACTTATTGTTCTGAAATAAAAACAAGCTTATCTCTCTGTACCATTATTTCAAACATCACAATAAGCAGGTCATCCCTAATTGCTAAACTTAATCAAACCCCATGCATCACCCTAAACCACACCAACGGCCACCTCTAAAATCTACGATCCAAAACAAACCCAATCGCATGCCAAACACGAACACACAAAAAAAGGCAAGGAAGCAACACAACCAAACTACAAACAACCAGACAAGTCAACGACCCTCGTGCCCATCATGCACGCTCGAGAAGCCACACGCCAGGCCTCGTTTAAGCGCAGCCACCGCCACGTGTGAGTCAACGCTCCCTCTCTCTCTCTCTCTCCCTCTCACTCTATCTCTCTCAACACCCGCTCGAGATGTCCCGCAGCAGCAGCAGCTCTGAACTCGGTCGCGAGATCGCGCTGTCGATGAACACCACCACCTCCTCCTTCGCAAAATGGCGCTCTTCTCGGCCGGAGAAATCCCACTGATCTGCCTCGCCACGTGGACTCCTTCCTCCTATCTCTCTCTCTCTTTCTCTCTCTATCCTCTCTCGTCGAACTCGACTCTCCACTGATAGGCACCGGACACGCACACTTCCCTAACCCTGCTCGGCTCCTTCTCCTCTTCCTCGCACTTCTCTTCGACTCTTTCTCCACGGGACTCCGGGAGCAGCCAACGTGCGTGCTGGCCCGCAAACACAAACACACTTGCAGCCGCCTTGCCACGGCGATAGATTCGGCGGCGGCCGAGGGAGAGCGAAAGAGAGAGAGAGAGAGAGAGCGAGGGCCGATAGAGAGTCGGCAGTGTGTATACATATAGCGTCGCGCTCTCTTTTTCCGATGCACACTAGCGCGTGGGTGGCTGCGCTGCATCCGTCTCTGTCGCGGCTGGCCGGCGGCGGCGCGCGCTGCGACCCTCTCCGATATTGATTTTCCCGCTCGCCGCGGAGAAAATGGAGAGAGAGAGAGAGAGAGAAACGCCGCGCTATAGGAGCGCCGTGTCGGCTCTTCGATGTGTGTGCTTTGACTCTCCTGCTCTCGTTCGTGAATGGACCGTGTGCGTGTAGAATGATGCCTTTTGGTGGGTATGCGCGCGTGGGTGTGTGTTCGAAGACCGTCGGTTAATGAATTGTCGGCCCTTTAACGGATCGCGTACGTGCATGTAGCTAGTGGTACACGGGATAGAGGTGCTGCGCTGGTGCTGGTGGTCCTTTATATGGGAAATCAGTTGATTTATGGACGATCATTGATGCGGGGATCCGACACTGGTATGCCGTGTAGGTTCGTGCGTGCGAATGTTAATGGGAGAGAGGCGTGGATTGGATATTTTCCTTTGAGGGCTTAGACGGACGACGGGAGATAGCGGCTCGGATGTTGTTCGAGGGGTTAATGGCTTGTGTAATGAGACGTGTTGGGGATGTTTGCGGAATGGCTTTTATTTTTTTATGGAAGGGATAGGTTATCGGTTTTTATGGGTTTTTGTAATGGTAGGTTAAAGGGTTTTGTTTGTATTATTTAGCGTATTTTTATCGTCCACTGGTTCAAAAGGATTGTGTGTATGTGAAGAGCAACTTTTGATGAATGATTCTCTTTTATTGGAATGCTTGATTAAAATAGTTTTTAAATTGAGCTGATTCATTGGTAGATCGTACTTTAAAAGTAAATTGTTTGTTTAAATAATCGAATCAGGGTGAATAGAGCAAATGATTGTAAAGTCTATTTCGATTCGTTTAAATTTTATTTACAAGCTGAATGAAAATATTTTGAGAAGTTTATTAATGTGATTGCCTAATTAACTTTGCTATTTATTTCGCTTTTAGATTTTACAGTTATATCAAGTATAAAAACTTAATTCTTTCGCTAGTATTCAGCAATTTAAAAGAAATTCGCGAGGTTAAATGATTGACTATTAGAGTTAATTACCAGGTAAGCTTTTAATATTAAAATTAAATCATTTAAATTGTAAATGTATAATAGTAGAAAATGTAACATTAACGAATGAAAGAGACTTTTGATTCCTCATAGAAAAAGCTTCGTGGTGGTAAAAAAAAAGATTTGCTAAAAACATGTTTTTGATTTCTTTTAAGGGCGGCGACTGAAATTTCTTTTTTGTTTTTATTCACGTGTTTTTGTTTTTTAGCGCTTTTCGATTCTTAAGTTTTAGTTTTTCGGGTTTTTTGATACCTTAGAAATAGTATCATCGATTGAGTGATAATTCATTTGAAAGAGCATAAAATTAGCTATCTTTTCCGACCCGAAATTTTGAATAATCTGTCTCCCTTGTTTTATTATTCACGATCATTCAATCGTCATTTTTCTCAAACGCTCATACCTGTGAAATATAAGAAGGAACATTTTTGAAAAAAATTGAATTGATTAGGAATATGGAGAAGAATATTCAGTAATTTTTTTGAGGCTTTATCTTTTTATTTTTAAGGGAAAAAAATCTTTTTGAGAAATAAATCGATTTTTTGTCACCTACGATAACTGGAGTAAAACGTCAGCATTTGATTTGAAACTCTTTCAAAAGTTAGCTTTTTACTATCTGTTGGTTAAATTATTTCCCAGATCATAACGACCTTTATATTCCAAGATATTTGAGGTTATGTATTTAAAAAAAAAGTTTCTTTTTGTTCAATTATATTTCGAGAATGGCACTGTCATTCTTATCTAAACAGGGCTTTTTTTTCATGTTTTAATGAAGATTCGAAATTAAAAAGAAATTTAAAGATTCATCGACTAGTTCTTTTATAAAAGTTTTTCGATTTTTCGATTTTTAAGTTTTAGTTTTCAAGCTTTTTGGTATGTTAGAAATATTATGATCAATTTAGTATAAATACATTTTAAAAAATATAAAATTGCCTATATTTTACAACCGGAAATTTTGGATGGACTCTTTCCCTTCTGTATTATACACGAAAAAAGTTATATTTAGTTTAAACGGTTATATCTCGGAAATATATGATGGCAAATCATGCACAAAATTTTAGATGGTTCGAAATTCATTGAATCTACATACTAACATTTGCTTACATTTAGTTTTAATATTTAAATAATTTTAATAAATTAAGTACAGAGAAAAAATGGCTGTGTTAAGAATTATTACATATCGTTGTAATTAAAGTAAAAAATTATCTTTTGTCAAACCATCAATGATAGAAAAGCACACCTTTTTGAGCTATTATTTAGAAAGACATATAGCATTTTAAAATTAACTTATTAGAAACAAGAATTTTATATTGGAAAAATTAGTTTAGTTTGAGGAAGCTAAGTGCCAATGAATTGGCACTGGTTTTTTCTTTCTCAAAGAGAAAGCTTTGTAACGATAAAAATTTTCGGATAAGAGATTTTGATAAATCTCGATGTTTTTGAGGTTCCTGAGTCAGAAAGACATGTTTTCAAAAAATGTATATCTGTATGTATGTATGTATGTATGTATGTGTGAAACCAAAATTTGTGTCCACCATAAATTTTTGCAGGGAAGCATATTACAAGCTGAAATTTTGCAGACATATTAGGTACCTTTGAACTTAGATCTGGTAGAAATTTGGAGCTAACAGGATAATCTTTAGGATGTTTTTTTGATAAAATAATCACTTCCTAAAAAAATGTTAAGAAAGAAAAAAAAAATATTTGCAGTTTTTAGTGAAGATATATAATAAATAAACACAAAGTCTTAAAGTGAGCGTGATTTTATTTCGATTTATGTCTTTCAAAACTATTCTTAGCTATTTTTAAGAAATAAACGTGAATTCATGTATGTGTGTGTATGTATGTGTGAAACCAAAATTTGTGTCCACCATAACTCTTGCAGGAAAGCATGTTATGAGCTGAAATTTAGGAGACATATTAGGTACGTTTGAACTTAGACCTGATATAAATTTTGAGCTACATGGATAATATTTAGGACGTCTTTTGATAAAATAATACTTTTTTTTAAATGTTAAAAAAGAAAAACATTTTTAACCAGTTTTTATTGAAGATATATAAAAGATAGATACAAATTCTTAAAGTACGCATAATTTTATTTCGATATATGTATTTTAAAACTATTCTTAAGCTATTTTTAATAAGTAAGCGTGAATTTATGTATGTGTGTATGTTTGAAACCAAAATTTGTGTCCACGATAACTCTGGAAGGAAGCATTTTATGAGCTGAAATTTTGCAGACATATTAGGTGCGTTTGAACTTAGATCTGATAGAAATTTGGATCTAAATGGATAATATTTAGGACGTTTTTTGATAAAATAATCCATTTTTAAAAAAATGTTTAAAAAAAATTAGGTAGTTTTAATTGAAGATATAAAAAATATAGACATGCATTCTTTAACAGCGCTTGATTTTATTTTGACTTGTCTATTAAAACTTTATTTAAACTACCTTCAAGAAAGAAACGTTAATTTGAAGAATGTATAATTTTTTTCTAAAATAGCTATTTTAGCAAATTGAATTTTTTTAACTCCTCTTAATAAAATATATAAAATACATTCAAAATAAAAGCATTCTATTAAAGCAGTTAGCAGCGGCTTTTACTTTAATATTGTTAAAAGCCACCGAGGAAAATAATTCTCTAATCTTTACTCGATTAATATAGACATTAATAAATAAAACGTCATTACGGGGGTCCTAAAGTGATGTAAAAATAGCTACTAATTTTAGAATTTGGTTTAATTAAAAAATTCTTGCAGACTTGGATTACTTGTAGGATATATATAAAGTATTCTATATGTTTAAAATACTTAAACTGCCCTTCGATGGATGATTTCTTCTAAGACTTCATTTGTGCTTGATATGAGGTATATACGTTCAAAAAAGTATACGTACAAAAAAGTGTATGTAAAATTAAAAATTTTACTGCGAAATTCAAAATTTTACTGAAAAAATCAAAATTAATGACTTAGTAATAAAATTTTGTTTAAATGTAATCCGACTTATATTTCTTATGCTAAAATAAGTCGTATAAACCCAGTTTCAATAAGATTCACAATTGTGTTACGGGTATACCTCATCATAAGCAAAAATGAGGTCTCAGAATAAATCATCCATCGAAGAGCATTTTAGGTATTTTCAGCATATATAAGACTTCATATACCCCACAAGCAATCCAAATCTGGTAGAATTTTTTAATTTTAAACTAAATTCTAAGAATTGTATAAATCACTGAAGGACGTCCTTAAGGCAATCCGTTACCATTAGCGAAATTCAGTAGTCGTATTTAAATGTTATGTTAGATGATGTTAGTTTTGACATAATTACAGTAACAGCAGTAGAGACACATTCTTTTTCAAACTTTTGGCTAATTACACAAATTAACGGTTCCTACTAGGCTATTGACAATACTGAAAACAGACCTAACTTAAATAATATTTAAAGTGCTATATCATGCCATATGGTATCATATCATAAACGTAGTCGCATATCTAGTACATAGACGCCCTACACCTGAAAGGAGTAACTAATAACCATGAGCAAGTTGGTCGCTTGTATCCAAAACGGGTAACTATTAGCGAATTTTCGCTTAGCTGAACACAAAAACTTTATAAGTCATGAATTTACAGTATTAGTGAATTATTTATCTCATCTTAGCAAGTTTAATTATAAATGTATGCAGCCTATATATTTAAAACAGGATTAATTAACGTAAAATTAAATGCAAAACATACGAAGATGCTTTTAGTATAATTATCGTCTGTATAAAACACACACAGGGTTTAATTACAACCTCACTCGAGTCTGTACTTGTACTAAAATAATCCGTCACACGTATTTTCCCATCCAGGAAATACTGATTAAATAATCCTTAACTAATTAATTAATCCTAATCCTACTTAAAAGAACGACGAGCTCTTAGCACCTCAAAAAAATTGCCCAAAGCGTTCTGTTTCCCACTGAAACTGATTCTCTCGAAAAAGAAGAATTCTCCATCCCTCGTGCACGTATGTATCGTTTATATGGCCGAGCGTCGAGGAGGCAGCCCAACTTTTACATCCTTCCTTCCTCTTTAGTTTTTTGCTCTCGCTCCCGGGGCTGCCGGGCCACTCGAGAGGACACAGCTCGGGCCACTCGGCTAAAGTAAGAAGCGAGTGTCGTCCAGAGTTGGCTGGCGCGCTGCGCGTATGCGAGCAGCGTTCCCGAGGCCGTTTAAATATTCAAGGCTGTCTAAAGTCGCGTAAGTACTGAGACATCGGAAGTGCGAGGGGGAGAGTAACACATTCTCGCGTAAGGGAGATGTACTGCTGCGAAAAGTATCGCCCCGAAAAGGGGGTACGTATGTGCGGTGTTTTTGGTCTGGCTTATGCAGATTCGCTGCGTTCTTTCTTTTTGGAGCTGCGAAGTTTGTTATGCGTTCATGGGTGACAGAGACGCAGAGTTGGCTGGAATATTTGGTTTTCGATATTTTAAGGAAAATGCCCATGGATCCGTAGTAAGTAGGCGGAATTCATACAAAAATAAACATTAACTCTATTGCACAGAGCTTGTCAAAATATGAAAATTAACCAAAAAATTGATCTCTGGAAGTAAAGAGAAACTAATATAAAGTAGAAAAAATTTGATGAAATAAGTGATAATATCAATATTTGATCAGACATTCAGTAGTATAAGTTAAATATTTTTAATAGATTTAAAAAATCTATCTTTTATTTTTTCTTCTTTATAGAAAAAGAGAGAGAGAGAGAGAGAGAGAGAGAGAGAGAGAGAGATGAGAGAGAGAGAGAGAGAGAGAGAGATAAGATTTAGAGAGATAGAGAAAGTCTATCAGCTGTTATAGTCTAAAGAGTAAGGATACTTAGAGGCTCTTCAACTTTCACCATGGTCTAAAGACTAACATTATTATTTATTAGGCTAACGTTAGTTATTAAGCATGTGTCTCACTTAATTTACCTAGTCTTTATTATTGTACTGCAATTTTCTAGTCTCTATTTATCGATACCTTAAAAATTTTCATGCTCATATCAGTTTTATAGGTTCCGTATTAACGATTTATCTGGAACTGTAAGGGCGGTTTTCTTTAGCTGTAATTTAGGGATATACAAATAATATTTTCAAGTAGTTTTCAAAAGTGTTCTAGAAATTTTGCAACAATTCATCACTTTTAAAATATAATTAACATAATATCGTAATTCAATTTTAATGGATATTCTAGTAAAGAACATTTTCGCATTGTGCTATCAATTAACAAAAATCAAAAATTTATTTACAGTTTTATAAAACGTTCATTTTAACATGAAATCAGTACAATAACGAAGTGACACGTTGACGAAAATTCGAAAGTCATTACGCGCGATAAATTTGTTCAAAAACTTTCGCAGCGCAGTGTAATAATTAAATTGAAAACTCGGCGTTACATCGCTTTTACGAGTGCTTTATAGAGTTCATATTTGAAATGCCATATTCAGCAGATAAAACGGTGAATATCTCGGTTGAAAGAGTCCGGCTGCAGGCTAGCAGAAGGTTCGTGTATTGGAAAATGATATAGGTTACCGCGGGAGTTTGTCTACGGTACGATGCACGCCTATATAGCCCTTCATGAGCTTCACCTATGGATTTTCGTGTATCAATATGGGAATTTTTAGAGGATTATCGTGTACGTGCAAAACACATATAGGTTACTATACCGCAGAACAGAGCCGATACATCCTAAATAATAATTAAATAGTTACGAAATATATTTTTAATAGCGTAAAGGAAGGCAGATCGTGGATGCCCATGCATCCCCAAATAAAACATAAATATGTGACCTATAAAACTGACATGATTATGAAAATCCATAAAATATTAAGGAGATATCTGAGACAAATGCAGACTCCTACATCGTATTTATCGTTATTTTAACTCAACTTTTTGTTTTTATTGATGATCTCAGTTATCCGCTATTTGCAATACCTTAAGGAACACCGATGACTGAGATATATAATCAAAATTAAAAAATGAACAATAATAATGGAAAATACTAAAATGTCGGTAAGTATTTTAAGTTTGGGTAACAATTTCCTTCTCTATAAAGTGAAGAACATAAAATATGATTTTTTTTAAATCTTTACTACTGAATGCCTGATAAAATCTTGGTGTTTTTACTTATATTATTGAATTTGACCCTCTTTTTTCAAGGTTTTCTTCACTTCTCCGTATAGTTTTTCTTTAATTTTCAATTTTTTTCCAAGCTCTAAACAGTAGTGCAGTTTCGTGTCACCCCTTGCTTTTATCTGCTTGTTGCGAATCAGTTAATATTTTCCTTATAATGGATAGTGATTAATAAGTAAAATGTTTATTGTAAACTTAATAACGTTTCGTATTTGATTCTTTGACCTAACTCCAGTTCAATACGCGTATAAATTCTATAAACTTGAACTATGGAACTTACATTCCATAAAACGTAGTAAAAGAGAAAGCTAAAAAGGGAGAAGCAAGAGAAGGTGCAAGAGAATAAAAGAGCAATTTGCAATTTGGCGGGGCACTTTTGAACACGTGGAGGTGCCAAGAACAGAAAGCGACCGAAAAACGTAGCACGTCGAGAAAGAGTGAGAGGGAGAGAGAGCGCGAGCAAGTGAAATAAGAAAGAGAGAGAGGGAAGAAAAATCCAGCCAGCGGTGTTCATACGTATGCGTGTTGCGTCTGAAAAAAAAGGAACGAGCAAGATCGAGAGAAATATACCGAGAAACGTAGGGACAGATCGTCGCGCGCGCCGGTCTTGGCGCGAGGCCTCTCGGCTCCAGCTGCAAAAGAAGAAGAAGAAGAAGAAGAAGAAGTAGCAGCAGCAGCAGCAGCAGCAGCAGCAGCAGCGGGGAGACAAAGGCCTGTAGTGATTCAAAGTAAGTTCCCTCGCGCGCCAGGGAATACAGGGAGAGACCTACAGCCGCTGCACACTCGCCGAGTCGGAAGTTCGCCGGCGAAGTTTCCGGGAGGGCGGCCTTGTCTAAATCACAGTGCTCGCGCTCTGGGATTACAACTTTAACCAAAGACTGTACTGCGACTGGCGTCGACGGAGCGCGAGAGAGAGAGGGAGAGAGAGAGTGAAAGACTGCTCTGCACATCGTCGCCTCGGCCCGCAGATCTCTCTCTCTCTCTCTCTCTCTCTCGGTCGAATTCGCGCGGTCCGACAAATTAAAGTGTTCCCCAGTCGACTTGGAATTCAAATGACAAGATTCTGCTGGTTAGTTGGTTGGTCGGTTGGTTGGTTCGTTGGTTGGGTGGTTTACTGCTCGCTCTCACGCTTTGCGTGGCTGGAACACCTTGTTGATTCGAAGGAAGACTCAAAAGTATGTGCTGGGTGTTTGATTGGACAATAATAGACGAGGGGTATGTTTTTATGATTATAATTTTACACTAACTTTCAGGTTATAAAATTAATATAAGATAGTTTTAAATTATCCTTTGGTTGTAGTACTATCATTAATTTTTTTATATTATTAAAGAAAGACTATCATCTTCGTGTCAAAAAAGGGAAGTTTCAAATAATTTTATATCGAGTTTACAGCATCACAATGATGCGCTTTACGAAGAGTAGTAGATTTAGATTTCTCGAAAGCTACTAGTTCCTTTTAGAGATCTTAAATAAAATCTAGAATTTCTTCGTGTCTCAAATAAAGACTAGCACTGCTTTAGAACTTAAAATTAAGAAAATCTAGAAGTCAAATTAGCGAAACTGAAAAATGCTAGCTTCAAAAAGCTTCTGAATGGAACTTCTAAAACTTCCTGAGAAATCTGAAACGAGCTAGTCTTCGTAAGGAGCATCGAAATGAAACCTACAAAAAAAGATCAGAAAAGATACGATGTTTCTAATTGCATCGCGAGAAAGATGTCTTTTCTAATCGTAGTGTCCAAGATTGGTCTTTTCTTTTAGGACCAATGGATATTATCATAAAATATTCTAAATTCAAATAGGATTTGTTTATAGATACAATCCTACTGAAAGCAAGATTTTTCGTTGAATAAGCACTGCTATTTCGAGATACGTCAAAAAGGACTCCATTCAGTACTAGCAACAGTTTACAAAACCTAATTTGATTATCCACACGGATAATACGATTTGTAGTCGAACAATATTTACAACGAATTAAAGATGCAAAATTATTCAACCTCAACTCGAAAGATCGTACGAAGCACCTGAATTTTCAGTCCCCACCGTGCGCGCGGGGAGCAAACATTACGTTTGCCGTGTATCCCCGTGTCGCTCCCTCAAAGCGACACATCGCTCATCCCGAGTTTCCGCAAAGTTTTCTCGAGACTTGACGTTTTTCAATTATCGGAGATGCGCCGCGCAAGATCTTCCCGCGCGCGCGCGCGCCTTGCGACGTCGACCGCGAATTACTTAGACCACGGCGGTGGCGCGATGTGCTCTGTCTTCCGCGAAACGAGTAATTCAATATCTAATCTTAGTTTCAATTACTGGCTCGTTGCTTTTTTAACGCTCGCTCTTACAAATTTATGTCATTTCTTTGATGGCTGCGCAAATTGCATCTCAAGCGGACTGAAATTGATAGAGCGACGCGGGGGAGGTGGAGGGGATACAAGGGGGGCGCTCTTTGTCTTTCGAAACTGTGAGGGAAGAGAGTTTAAATTTTAAACGAGGCGTTATTTTAATCTGAATACAGAGTGCATACAGTTTGAGGAAGACAAAGTTCTTCTCCTAGCATACTAAATTTTTAGAATATTTAAGTTTGAAAGAAGATAGAAGGAAAAATGTAATAAAAAGTAAGTACGTTTAATTATTTCAGTTAATCCTTGAAATCCATGGATGTGTTCTAAGTTTTATGAGGGTCTACTTTTTTCTATTCATATTATATAATATGCTATAATTTTTTAGATCAACTTACGTTCGATGGTTGTGTAGATAAGTGAATGCAAGTACATACCTGCAACAAAGAAAAGAAAACAGACTTAGCTTTATGCTTAGTATCGCATATTATTAAACTTATCTTGTTAAACAAAAAGGGCAATATCATCAAGATATACTAAGGTATACGGGTGCCTCTATCGGGCTCACGTTGTAGTCTAATAATCTCTGGAAGGTAGCGGGAGTGTTTGGTATATCGAACGGAAACTTAAAGTTTTTATAATGTATATAAAACATTTATTGGCTTCTTTTTACAACCAAACAGTTAAGTATGCAATGTTTTCTTTATGGAACGCATATTTTGCATATACCATAATAAAAATTATTATGTTTTACTTAGATTTCTTATATGTACATTAATTACATTTCTGTGGCTTCCCTGCATAACCACATTTTCTACAAGTTGAGATATTGGCGTTTGAAATTTCAATTGTCATTTAAACCTATGCAAAAGAAAAGCATAAACTATGATAAAGGGAAAGTAATAAATAAATTTTTGCAGCTTTTATTTGATTATACGAAAGTAATATACCATGCATAGATACAAAATAAGTATAAACTCAATTTTCAAAAAAAAGTGGACTTGTGGTTATTCCGGGAAGCCACAGATTTAATCTATAAAGTATAGAAGAGTTTTTATATCTATGATAATATAATTTTAAAAGTATATCATCAAAAACGTATTTATTAAACAATCAACGTTAAAAATTGACAAAGTTGTTTTCATATAATATATCCACATATTATTATGCATATAATTAGACACGCTCTGTGTACACATTAAGAGAAAGTATTCTTTATACTCAAGAAGTCGTGCACTTAGAATTTTTCCTACTTCAGTATTTTTAGTCAATCCAAAAAAGCAAATAATAAAGCACGAGTTCTTAATAGTTAAAACGCCAGATTATTTATAAACAATTTGTCAGTCTACACAACAAAATGCATAACGTAAATAACTGCATATAAATGGTTAAGAACTGCGATTTTAGTCGTTTCCAAAGTCAATATGATCATATACAAATATACACGATCATCTCCAAAGTCATTTTTACCCTGTAAGATATTCACACAAAACCACGTACCTCCAATAACCTCTATCATAACCAAAACCCCGCTCTCTCGCAAAGCCCACCTCTCCACCCCCTCCCTCCCTATCCACCCACTAATTCAGCGATCATATAATCGAGCGCTCTCGGCAACACCTGGCGTCCAGTGGGCAGTTACAAAGAAAAAGAACTAGATCTGCTTACGAGCGCGCAGCAACCCCGCCGCACCGAGAAGAGAAAGGCCAACGAGGTAATCATAGATAGCAGCTGATACCGCTAATCCCGCGCACCACAATTCTCCCCTTTCTCTCGCACGCATACTGGTACGGGCGTGCATTCTCCATCCTCCGTTTTGGCGCGTGCACGGAAATCGCCGCTGCGATCTGCGCGTAGGGGGAGGTGGCGGTAAATCACAGTTTTAACGAGGAATCGATGTGATTTAGAGGTAGATATCTCCGGGCAAAGATACGGACGCGAGAGCGCGCGGTGTAGCGCGTGTGTATAACACGAGGGGGGTACGAGAGACAGAGAGAGAGAGAGAGGGTAGAGTGTCAGTTGGACGTGCATATAGAGCGGGCTTTACGGTAGCCGCATTATGACTCTCGCGAGTGAGCTCTTAAAGGAGAGTGTGCGGCTCCCTTTTGGGGACGGTTTGTATTAGTATAGCGGGTGTAGTCTCTTGGGTGGATAGTGTTTTAATTGTTTGTGAAGCTGTTTGAGTGGGTGGAGATTGTAGGGTGGGGTACGGGAGATGGTAAGCAATGGTGTGAGTTTATGGAGAATTGTGAATTGTAAGATTGGTGAGGAGAATAAATACCGCGAATCGAACGTGAAGAAACGATTGTATTCCTGAAACAGCGGAATTAATGTTTGGATGTTTGAATTTGGAAACTTGTTTTTTCTATTCCGTCATTATTAGTTTTTGTATTTTAATCTTTAGCTGATTGTTCATTGTAATTAAATTAAAAGGGTTCAAATTAAAATTGAAAATTTAACTATGATATTATATGGAAATAGAAAAAGTAACTCGAAGTGGTAGAAAGTTACCCCACTTTGTGGCAACGAGAATAAGAATGCGATGCTCTGCCATAGTTTGCAAATACCTATTTTGCAAAGAATGGTTTACAAAAATGCTTAATGCGTAATACAGACATTTTAATTAAATATTTACTGGCAAGTACAAGTATATTATGCACTCAAAGAGAAGAAGAATACAAACTATCAAATGAAATATCTCCTTTAATAATAATTGTTCTTTTATTCATTTCCGATACATAAGTAAGAGAAACACTATAATACAATTATTAAATACTTTATTTACTTATCATATATACAATCTATTTTATTTATTTTGATATTTATGGAAATAAATGTATTGCGTATAGCTTTCAGTCGAAGCAACAATAAATAAATATGAAGAAATTTATTGCGGTTCAAGTTAATTAATATTTTACGTGAAAACATGTTAAAAATCTTTATTTTATTAGAATACTTAGTAGCTGTATCTTTTACTCTCTTCATTGTACATAAGCATTAGTTGCGATGCCCTACAAAGTCTGCAACACGAGATTTTAATCCTTGGATATTCATTTTCAAAATTTTACTACGAGCTACGAAAATTCGAGTTTTTAAGCTACGTGAGGTAGAAAACTTTATAGAAAAGCTTTGTGAGCTTACATATCGTAATATTGCGAGTCAAATAAATGTATTATTTCATTGAAGAGAAGCTGCTCTTAGGAATTATAGAGTTTACAAATTCTGAAATATTTTTGTAGAAATAAATTGGTATGTACTTAGAAATGTTTATATCTACTACAGTTCAATTAATAAAAAATCCCACGATCTATCAGATTCAACGGTCGTATTTTTACGAAATATCAGGAATTCATCACCCTTCCCGTCTTAAAATATAAACAAAAACAATCCGTCCCCTAAAATTCTAATCTCTGCTGTTTCAATCTATCACATCACGAACCAGCAAATTCCCTATCTCAAAATTAAAAGTAACGACGCGGAAAATCCCGCGAAACGAATTTCCATGCAAATTTAACGTCAGCAACCGAGCGCCAGCCATCGCGCGCAAAGAAAAACCTAAAAGTCACGACTAACAAAGCTCCGCACTGCAAAAAGTCTCGAAATCCGTCCTGCATATATGAAAAATCCGTCAGCCAACCCATATACCCTTCTTTCCACCCAATTTCAATCCCACCGCAGCGGCGGGCTTCGATAATCGATCCCCGTTACACGCACTTTTCTCCGACGTAATTTCCAGCGATTCTCCACCACCGGGCGCTACATGCAACCCCGAGAGCCCCGGCTGCGGATTATTCTCCGGATAAGTAGACCGGGAGGCGCAGGGCAAGAGCGAGGGAATGAAGTTCCGAGATCCATCGGGTACACACGTCGGAGGCGGGGGGCGGAGAAACCGTAAAGCCGCATTCTTCCGAAGATTCTGGCGCGAGGAGAGCCTTCCTTTATGACTTTACAAGAACTATACAGACCCAACCCCGGTGCGATCCTCTTCGCGAACTATATAAAGTTTCGGCCTTCAACGGGAGCAGCGCGCGCAGCGACGCGGAGCAGGAGGATTCAATGGCAGTTAAAGTTTTAACGATTACGGCGTTAATGTTGAGCCTCGCGGAAAATGCCGTTTCCAATACAAAAAAGAGGGAGGGGGTAAGGGGTATGAACGCGCGAGGGCTCGTTTTGCCGAACAAGCATTCCGTGGGGGGTGGATGATCTTGGTTGGGTGTAGTAAAAGCCCGCAGTGTAAATAGATGGGGCTTCCAAAAAGGGGAGGTACGAAATTTTGAGATGCATGTGTGCGGTATTCCGGGTACCACGTGTATTGGTGGATTTTATGGTGCATATGTTGGGGTGAGTGAAAGGTTTTGAATAACGTAGTTCTTAAGTGCTTGGACAGTTGTTATCACTCTTTTGTAGGTACGTTGTAGTTTTTTTATGTGCATCAAGGGAATTAAAAGTTTTAAATTGAAACTAGAGATTTTGAAAGTACATCGCATGAAGTATTTATACATATGACGTTTGTTGATAAAAAATAGCTGATATTTACTTTTGCACTGCGCAAAAAGTTAAGTCTTAGTCTGAATATAGTAAAAAATCATAAACCCAATGTTTCGTAAAATATTGACTTGACCACTTTAATAAATAATAGGTTTTTAGATTTTAAATATTTGAAAAGCTAACAATTTGAGAAAAAGAAACATTTATTTCATATTGTTCACCGCATCAAGACTGTAAACCAATTTTTTTTAACATAAAACATTTAACATTCTGGGCATGACAATCGCTTAATTGTTGGGGTGTTAATAACCCCTAATAACCGACATGCTATTATTTAGAGGTGTGACATATTTTAATATTTCATATATACAGTCACTAAACTATTCACATAAGACAAAATAATTCGTCGACCAACGACGGAACAAAAGCGTTCAAATATTAAGCGAGAAATCCGAGACGACAGGGAACGACGCAACACCAACGGTACCTCATAAAACCTCGCCATGAATATTACGCGTCATACCGCGCTTGGCGCGTCGCGTCGCGTGGGTAAAAATGCGAAGGCGCGCGCGCGCGCGCGCGTGTACGTCCCTTGTGCGTAAAGTATCTCTATTAAAGCGCGCCGCGCGTTGCCTCGCTAAATTTATGTGGGGAAAGAGGCGGAGAGGGGTGTGTGCAGTAGAGGTTCGCAACTAAGTCATCCCGAGATAAGATGCGAGGCCGGCCTCTATAACTGTCGTCGCAGCTACGTATTATCTTCTTTTTTCTGCTTTTTATGAATGAGGTGAGGAATAGGCTGAGATGCTGGAGGAGGGCACGGAAGCGGTAAAATTCGAGGTAGATGGGAATTAAGATTGTGGGGGCAGGGGAGTGCGATAATCTAGAGTCGTAAACAGTGGTTCGATTATGGTATAAATTGTGTTTTGATGATCGTGAAGAATAATGAAGGACATGATGGAGTAATACGTGTGTTTAGTTTATGTACGAAGTGTGGGTGAAGAAATAGATAAAACCACTTTTTTTTTTAATTCTGAGGAAATCAAGAAAAGATGATGAGATGCGTTTTTAATGGCTGAATTTTGAATATCGGTTTAAAGTAGTACCATGAATGTGAAGAAAACAATGTATTGCTATGAAAAAACACAGAATAAATTTTCATATACTGATATGTTCCAATGAGAAAATTTTATATTCTAAATGTTCTCGGATTTATCAAAACAAAATAATATAACATTAATAATTCAATACTGTCGTAAAATATTAGCCCAACACTTGATTTCACAATAGAATCATTTAAGAATGTATACATTTAAAACAGTTCTTCAATCGGATCAATTTAGTTTGAATCAAAAATAATACAGTTTTAAATTAATCGATATCACTCCCGAAATCAACTGAATTTTACATTTTCATCAGTTCTGACATACTTCTAAATATTCTATTCAATTATCACCGATAAGATTATATACTTTACTAGGTAACATTAGAATTCTCCGTTGAAATTTAATGGATTTTAAAATACGAACACGATTTTCGTATTAAATGTCATTACAGATTCTCACCCGCTTTTTTTTAACGCTGATAGACAGTTCTAAAAACGTTAAAGCTATGCAAATGCGCGATTGTCGGTGAAAGGCGATGAATAGATAATGAAAGTGTCGATGTACTTTAACTCAAAGCTGCAGCGCAAAATTTCGCCTCGGTGTTAATGTGATTCCGTCGTCGAAAAAACATTTTTCCCTTGACTAGCCTCGCGTGAGAAACGCAATGCATATATTACAAAGACAAAAAGAAAAAATTGTCGACAAAATACCGAAAACAAAAATGAGTGTCACTGCATGTAACGTCTTTAAAGTCAACGAGTGAATTACGGAGGTATGATTAAACGCTGACTTTACATCGCTTTTACGCAGCGGAAAGAGCGGATTTTGTTGTCTGTCTCGAGAAGTGAACAAATTGTACGAATGAAGTGTGAACAATGGTAATTCGCATGTAATAGGATTCGCGAATGTTTTATAGCTATTTTATTTTTTGCTTTATTTGAATGTTCTTCTCTAACGACTGCATTTACATACTTGACATCACGCATTTATTTGAACAGTGACATATTTTAAACTACATTTTAAACATTGTACAGAAATGTCAGATCAAGTAATCTAATATAAAGTGTGTAATGAATTATTACACAGTTTAAGTAAGTTAGTATTAATGAGGCTGTCAGATACATTGAATAATTAGTAACCTAATTTGAAATTCAATTATCGACCTCTCCGAGTCAGTATTATATATATAGCAAACGAAGAAAAATAAAAAAATCCTTTTTATATATGTACTATGATCAAGTGACAGAATTAATAAATTTAGACTAAAATACAACTATAAAATCTGAGAAACGGGTGTGAAACTTTGTGTATTTTCCCTTGTACACGGAATTTTAAAAAATCCGCAAACTTTATTCAGATTTCATCTTCACCCATTGCTCAAACTACATAAAGAAACAAAACAAAACAAAAAACTGAAACCACAGACACAATCCTGTAATCTAAAATCTCGGAGCAAATACAATACCCCTACAAAAAACAAGAAATCCCATTGCAACTTTTTCAGTCCGACTAGCTTTGCCCAAAATAAAACTCTTTCAAAAAAATGTGTAGAAAAACTATCTCCCCACGTACATCCCATATTACTCTCTCTCTCTCTCTCTTTCTTTCCCCCACCAAACAGCAGCAACCTCACAAAAAAAAGCTCGCATGCAGCCTCGCGCAAAAAAGGACAGCCAGAAGAAGCAGCGGCATCACGCTTTCGAGGCGTTAAAAAATTGCCGAGCAAATTCCCCTACTCAATTTCATCCCCTTTCCCCTCCTCCGATACACACACACACACACATACACACACCCGGCGAGAATCCAACAATGAGAAGGGGTGAGGCACTTTGGCGGCGGCGCGCGTGTGTGCGCCGAAATTGGACGGGAAATTTAGTGGCCTGTCCCCCGAATCTCGGAAGTCCTCTCCATCTCTTCGGTGTCCTGTCTTTCTCCCTCGCTCTTTTCCAAAGCGACGCGACGCGACGAGCGAGCGCGCTTTTACGCGAGGAGCGCGCGTGTCGAACGCTTGTGCGCCAATCAATCGCTCTCTCTCTCTATCTCTCTCTCTCTCTCGAGCGACGTACGAACGAGCCGTTACACCGTGCCGGTGTCTCTCGGTCTCTGTCGATGTCTGCTGTGTTGCGAGAGAGGGAGTAGTAGCAGCAGCAGCGCGTATAAGAGTCGTGTACGTGAGCGCCAGATGCGACTCGATTGCCGTGGTGGGAGAGGAGATAAGAGACTGTCATTTTCATTAGGGCTGGGGCTTGGATTTTACGGGGTGTGGTGATTGGTGGCTGAGATGAGAGGGGGAGGGAAGTATCGTGAATTTGGTTTTCTCTTATTATTTTTTTTTAACTCTCTTATAGACACTTTTTTGTCGAAAAATAAGTAATTTTTATTATTAATAATATTGTATATAGGTATTATATATGAATTAACAGTATCGAAACAAGAAAAATGACCCAACAGTATCTGTTACAGATTGACATTTTATATCATTTGTAAAATGAATAACCCCTTCTATTACAATTAATTAAAAAAGTGTTATTGTATTATATTGTATTATATGAATATTTATTAAATCATGCATAATATATTACAAAATGTTCCAGTGTACTCTATCGAGTAATATACGTAAATCGGGGTGACTTTGGACACCGGGGTGACTTTGTGCTAAATGTAAAAATACTATCTTATGCATTATACACTCGCAAAGATGCAATAAAAAATTTAGCGCGGGTCTATTTTGAAGGTTAGGTTCGCTAGAAACAAAATATCTGAGTAAAGAAATTTTTAATCGTAATTATTATTTATTTATATCTCTCTTATTTAATTAAGTTTTTTTTTTTTAAACCTGAAAACTTTACTACCCCTACACTATTTCAAACTTCCCGCCGTTTCGTCATTTGTTTTCTTTATTGGTAAAAAACTATTACATTGAGTTTCCTTAACATAAAAACTATTTCTTAAATCAATTTTAATTAATTTATATACCATTATTTTAGCTTAGACATAAATTATTAATCATATGACTCAAAGTCACCCTGATCAGGGGGGGGGGGGGTGACTTTGACCACCATGTTTTTGAATTCTAATACTACGACACACATAAAAAAATTTATTCTTGGAATATGTTTTATAGGCTGCTATCATATCGTGAGATTTTTTTTTAAATCGGTAGATATGATAGAATAATATAGATACGTACACGAATGTCTAAAGTGGCTCAAAGTCACTCCGGTTTATGGTATTAATGTTGAAATAAATAAATGAATAGCGTTGTGAAGAGGTTTCGGCTATTTGTAATAATTGCAAGTCATTCTTGTTTGAACCACCACATCATTCACACGCCATAGATGGGTCTTTTCTACTGGTATTTGACGAATATTAATAAAGTTCGGTGAAAGTGAATGATCGTTGCAGTTTGTATTTTTCTCCTGCTATAATAATCTGTTTCGTACCGATATAGTATAAGAACAATAGTACGGGAGAGCAGGATATGTCTGGAAGAGCCTTTTTTCGAACAAAGCATAAAAATAACATGTGCTTTTTTTGAGAATGTTTTTGAGTGAATACTGAGTATTTTGTATCAATTGTTATCCAAATTTAAGTTTACGCTTCAACATTTTTATCAAAGTTCACGACTCAACAAAATGGAACGAATCTCTCTCGATGCGAATATTCACATTACTTTAGTCAATAGTAAATTTTTCATTAAACATATTAAGTACAATGAGCCAGGTATTTTTAGTGCAAAATGTATCCTATTAGTTCCATTTTACTATTTATATTTATTTTTGTGATCTGTTTATCTTGTGTATTTTATAAGACGCATACTTTAAGTGAAATTAACAAAAGAATACACACACGATATTATTTATAAAATTTTACGGTAATTGTATTTTTGTATATGATTAGTTGCTACCTAGATTACCTCTTGTAAATCATATTACTTTTAAGTAGATGAGTTCCGAGTTTAGTCAGGCATAACGAAACCTTCATACTTTTATTTAATGTAGCACAAACTACTTCTTAATGGATGCTTTATTTATAAATAATTAACGATTTCACATTAGTGTTTATAAATTTAATATTTTTAATAAACGAAATACATTTCAAACGCAATAAGATCTTTTTTTTTTATATTCTTGCTACATTTAACGTCCGCGATAAAAAGTAAAATTAACTGACGTACAATAAAATTTTATGTTTCAACTCGCGCGCTCCACTTCAGAAAAAAGAAATCAAAGGGCAAAAAATTATTAAAACCGGTATTAAAAGTTTGAAACGAAAAAAACGAGCAGGATTCATCAAACCACCTACACCATAAAAGCCCAGTCTGTAATTCTTAATTAAAAAAAAATAGATTATTTTAATTAAAGTGGCGAGGCTCCGGGGGCGCATTAGAGGAACACTAGAAGCGTGGTAATTGACAAAACCAACACATTGAACTCGATAAAGCAATAAACGTGCAGCGGCAGCGGCAGCGCTAGCAGCAGCAGCAGCAGCAGTAGTAGTAGTAGCAGGGCAGGATATTCGCCGACTGTAAGTCCCGGGGATTAGATCTGCTGAAACATTAAGGACACTCGAGGCTGAAAAGCTAAAAGCCTCGAGAGAGATACAGAGGGCTCTTTGACTCTTGAAAAGCTAAACTAAAATAAACCTGCCCCCATGGCACGGCATTTAAATTCACGACATATTTGGAAGACGGCGCGGACCGCGGAGTGTAACGGGTCAAAGTCAATACGCCACTCGTGTCGAATGAGCGAACGTGGATTTTACGTTAAAACTACAGGTCGACGCGGCGAAGCTTGTTTTTTCAATTGTACGATTTGAGTGGCTTTGTCGTGTTAATTTGACGGAATTTTTAACCGAATGTACACGTTTGCACGCGAGTTTTTTTTATACGTAAAATTTTTTAAATGTTATTTTCAACGAATGAAAATTTCTAGTGTGCTCAATTTCTCTCACATTACATAAATCACATTATAAATAACGTATTTAAAAAATTATCCTGCTTAAAATTTATATACAAACATAAGAAAATTATTTTATCTCTACCAATAATCATTTATTCATAATACCAAAAAATTATTAACTTTCACGACTCGAGCGACTAAACAGCAGCGTAGAGCTCATCAGTCGCCGCGCAGCGCATAAAGCAAAGTATATCAATTACGCGCGAAAATTAAAATGTGCCAGCTCCGGGGAAAATGCGTACTATGCACGCGTAACGAGAATTTCGGTAAATGAGCTTGACTAGTCTGTCTGTATGTGTGTGTATGTGTGTGTAGGCACAACACTGGCACGCTGAAAGCTGAATAAATTACGGCGCGAGCGCGCAGCCGGGAAATCCGCTTGGGAGGCGACCGCTTCCTGACCCTACCGACGAACTACTCGCCTTCTCTCTCTCTCTCTCTCTCTCTCTTCCCCCTCTCTCTCTTGCTCTCTCGTCCTCTTTCTCCCGCTCTCTTCCTCTCTCTCTCGCTCGCTAGCTTTCTAGAAATGTCCTTATTGGTTAATTAGACTGAACTATACTTACTCTATTCTGTTTCTGTGTTTAGGTTTGATTGTCGGTAAAAATTAATGTCAGGAATTAATTGGTTGTATTGTTAATTGAGCGTTTTCGTGGTTGCGCGTCGTTTGTAAATAATGACTGACGATTTACTTTGATGAACGAAATTGTACTACAGATTATTACTTATGATTGTAAGAAAATAATATTATTAGTTTAAAAGAATGAATTATCAGAATATTTAAGAAATAAATAAAGTGTTCAAATTGTTTATTTAGTCTCAATAATTAATAAATATTTTATATAACTCTGCAATAACACTAAGTGCGTATGGAACAGTAGTGCTTTTTACGAAAAGATAAAAAGAATATTGTTTGTTAATAACTTTTATATTTCTGGGTTAAAGTTTTACATCAGTTAGAAGCGGCTGATGGCTCAAGTGGTAAATTCGTACCTCTTACACATACCTATTAATTATGAAAAAACTGATTTTTTTGTATAATTTATTTTTGATTTAAAAGCTATAAATAATTTAAAAATAAAGTTTTAGTTGTGAATAAAACCATACAACACTTTTTACAGGCTTTAAGTGATTATTTTTAAATTACTATCTTATTTGAAATTAGCGCATTTTTTGATAGTTACACAGATCGCAGCGCCGTACTGCGTTGAAAATGGGCAACCTAATCATGTTCACGAAACTGTTCTTTTTGAGTCCCCACCGTGGTATCAAACTGCTTTTATTACGCAAACAGGGCGTATATATCTGAATTTTTATAAATGCATGTTATACATTTGTTAATGTTTGATTATAATACATTGTATTTGTAGTCTTGAAAATTATTTTCGATCAGATAGACGTGCATGTTTGTTGCAACGGAGGGGACAGAGAGACTGTTGAGTGATATTTTAAACTAGTAAATTAAACTTTTACAAACTCTGACCGGGTACAAAATTTTCATATTAATTTGTACTTTAAGTTGTATAATTTTAAAGTTACCCTAATTTCACGTAGAGACAGCTAGATTTAATTTACTGCACGGAGGGGACATTTGAGGTATATTTCGCCTGCTTACACTATTTTATTATGCTAAATATGTTATTTAATGTCATGGATATTTTAGTAAAATATATAATAATTCCATAAGCACGTGATTTGAATTATAAAAAGAATTTTCAATAGCATTTATAAGATGGGCCATCAAAAAATACAGTTTCGTGAACATCACCCATGAGTGTTTTCAAGATCAGAAAACATACTAAAAATGAATTACAGCAATACATTTATTCAATCATATAAGTCATCTTATTTTACCAGCCTCTAGATTTTTAGAAACTTCGTTTAGAAACCTCTAAGAATTGATTATCAATTTTAGTAATAATGATAATTTTTTTGGCTTTCAGGTCTTCAAAAAATTTAAATAAATAAAAATTAATTTCTCTAATTAGCTTTAGTCCAAAATGACATACAAGAGGAACAATTTTAGACCAGCATAACCAAAATCCATACATCGGTTGAGTCTATAGGTTACAGGCAAGTAAAAGATTTTTGTAAGAAATTTATTCATCTTTAAGAATCTACTCATACTTATATTCTAATTACTCTCCTATTATTTTTACAGATGGAAATCTAGAAATGGAAAAAATTGCTATAGGTATTCTTCCCCCTTAAGACGCAGGCTGATAAAGGGGCGTTGGTTCGAAACCCCGTAGTCAGTCCGAATTTTTCAGGAATATTTAAAGAAAATGTCTTTCTTGATATTTCAGTTGTGGAAACTGATAGTTCAGTTAGTACTCAGTTCAATATTACATTTTTGGAGAGCTGAATTAGGTAAAGACTCTAGTAGTCGATCCCTGGTGAGAGCTAAAAGTCACAATAAACGTTTAAAAAATACATAGACGGATATATTTATATGTTTTAAATGAAATTTGTCAATGATAAAGTAAATTAATTGTACTATTCACCTCAATATTTATTTTAGGATATTTTATTTTTCGTTGAACATTTTAAGTCAACGATCCGTGATCGATTATCAGGGCCCCACTACCCCATATAAGCAAAAAGGTTGATTTTCAGAAAATACTATTCTGGCTGATTTAATTATGATTACATTTCATACATTAAATTGAAGTTTCATACATTAATAGTGAACAATTACATCATAAAAATATTGCTGTTAATAATAAATCAATATAATTTTTATAAAGATTTTATTTTGATCATATTTATACCTTTGTGATTATTGCAATCGAAGATCGAATTAGAGTATCACGTATAATTCAATTATTTAATGTGATTATGAAACTATAAGTAATTCTATTAAGGTTTAACGAAAAATATTGCAGAGCCCGCTTAAAATAAACATCATCTTAATATAATTGGTCAATCCTCTTAAAAAAACATTAACCAAAAGACTTATAAAATTCAAATCCATTAAAGAATACTCTTAACTTCACAAAATATTCACGTCAAAAACTTCGCTTAACAAAATTCAAAAACTCGTAGCCCGCGAATTTGCAGCTAAATTATATCTGAATAATCACCCCCTCCATCACTCTAAAGATTTCCACTTTTCTCCGAAACGTGGCAACTACGAAGAAACCCCGAAAATTCGCCTAATCAATCTCCCGATCTCAGTTTCATTTTCAGCCCGCGCAATACGCATTTCTTCCTCTCTTTCCTCCACCGCCACCCTGTACACACACACATATACACATACAAACAGACCTCGTGACGAGGTCACTCGGCGCGTATCTCTCTTTGAATATCTCTCCCACAGCTTTTCAATGAAATTCCGAAACACCGACGCCAGGGGCCGCGCGAACGACGCGAAATAGTTTCACCTTTCCGTGAACTTCGCACTTCGTTTCCTCTCTTTCTCTCTCTTTCTCTCTCTCGAGCGCGCACACGGCGTTGTTGAATTATTCAGCTCTATGGCGTTAGAGGACCAAGAATATACGAGTACACTGCGGGGGCAAGGGGAGAGGTGAGAGTCGAGCTTTATTAAAAGGGAGACTTATTTTTGGCGTGGCGCGGAGGTGTAACGGGATCCGGTGGAAGGTAAAAGTCGATTGCGACGGTTTGTGTAGTTGAGTAGGCTAATATTGCTTTTTCAAAGAGAAAGCTTTGTAAGGATGAAAATTTTCAGATTAAGGAGTGGTACATTTGAGACGGGATGAATAATAAGTATTACGTACTTACGAACAAATTAATTAACTATTAATACAAAAATCTTAAGCCTAAAATCACCAATTTAAGTGGTTCTTCACTAACTTTGATGTTTTCGAGGTTTCAGAGTCAGTTTTCTTACGAATGTTTGTATTATAACGTATTATCACAATAAAATGTTTTTGTCATAGAAAAGAAATTGTAGAAAACTGCATTATATAAGAAATGGTTTTTAGACTATATTTTTCTTAAATTATTTGTTTCAATATATGTTTTGATGATTAAATATAAATAAAACGCTAAAGATGTATCAAATTATTGAAAAAAGATTTATTTTCTAATAGAGAAATGCTTCCTCTTTCTTATTCTGATATCAAATTTTGGTAATTTATTTTATAGAAATTAAATATCATATTGCAACCCAAAGTATGCAAACTATGTTGGGAAAAAAGTAATTTTATGTACTTTGGGTAGCCACATTTAACTTCAGTCAAAACATTTTGAATTAAACCTGACATAAAAACCAGAAACAGCATGTCTTTATAGTGCAGAAACTAAAATTTTCATAGTGAATTTGATCAATTTTGCACTATTTAATTTTAGTCGAGAGATCCGCAATTGGCACTTTCTAGGCGTGAAATTAATCGACATTCATATGGTAGCTTTGGAAGTATTGAATGAAAGTAATTAATTCATGTCAACAGTGATAGGAAGTTTAAAAATATTTGCAAGTCAAACTTTTGAAAGCGAATAAAAATTTTCCATTATTTAATTTGGAAACTGGGTTATCAAAGTATTATTTTTTTGAAAACCAATTTCCATTCCGAATATTAGTTTTCATTTGACATCGAATCATAACATACAGGCAAAAAACTTATAAAACTCCACTATTAATACCTCAACCGTATCCCACAAATATTTTCAAACAATTTTTCTAGAATAGAATTCCTATACCCAATATCATTTTTCATTTTACATCAAATCACAACATACGCAGAAACATATAAAATTTCACCATTCACATAAAACATTTTCCCACAAACATTCCCAATCAACGCATCGATCTCCCACCATCCAATAACAAAATTTAATTCGACATTTTCCCCAGGCACAATTCAATATAAATCCCACCCAAAAAACGCACCGTTTTTAAAACAATTTGGAAAAATTCAATAATCACCGCGGGCGATCGACACCCTTTAATACCAAAACTTAGTATTCAAAAGCCAAATGAAACAAGAAAAGAAAAGGAAGAAATCCTCTCTTCTCTTTTTTCCGTTGATCGGCTCGATATCCCCGGCTACGTATGCGCGTGGTAACGGCTCGTTTGATTCTCTTCCTCGCAGCTCTTCCGAAACGAGATTAGCGAGCCCCAGCTCCAGCTCCGGCTCCGACACTGGCGCACGAAGCGTATATATACATACACCCGGGTAACCGTATACACGCTGTGCGCTGCTCTGCTCTGCTATGCTCTGCAGTGTACCGGTGGGATGTGTTCCTTAATACAACAACGCCGTTCATTCCCATACACTGTCGGCCAAAAGTTTCTGGAATATGGCAGTAACGGTGCTGGAATGCACAGAGTCTGAGGCGTTTGCTTATTTTAGGGTTTCTAAGTGGAGATGATTTATGCGTTTTCATTTATGTGTTAAAAAGCTCAGTAGAAAGTATTTTACGCTAATACTCGATGTTTACAAAGTTAAAAGCCATTAAAGTGATATTTTTGGAACACTAACTGAAAGTCATCACGAGTATTATACTCAATACCAAGGTTTCCTAAAAAGTTACAAGAATGACAATTAAAGTCGAAAAGACAAATGGAGAAAAAGCTTTACTACCTATTTGAGACTCATTTATTAGATGTAAAACTCTTGATCATACTCAAAGTTAGAAAGTTTTAAAAATTAACTAAACAGCATTACTACAAGCTGATAAATCAAATGCAGTTTACATAATCAAACTTTCATAACAATGGGTAGGATCGAGATTTTTAGTTTTATTGAACCAAATATCATAATAACTTCTCACATTATAAGCATTGAGTATGAAAATAGGTTGCTTTGACTTTCAGACTGAGTTTCAGATAAATCTGTTTTTCTATCACTCTCTTTATAGTAATATATAGTTTAATAAGTTTGTAGACTAGTAATTATGACTATAATTTATTTGACGCCTGCTAGGAAACATAGAGAAAAGTTTATACTAAAAATAAGAGTTGTAATCACGAAAGAATCTTACATAGCAATTTTAAGTTCATTACTCATTGATAATTAGTAATTTCTTGAATGAAATTAAATTATTAAATAAAAATACAAACTTATTGAACAAGTTTCTTTCATATAATAAATTCTAACAAACCTTAGTATATTTGACCAAACATAACTTAACAGTTGTAATTATCTTATCATTCATTATTAGCCTTTAAAAGAGTCTATTTTAAAGTTCGATTTCCATAATACAAAATGACCAACCTAAAATACCCCACGCAACCAACTCTCCCAACAGAACCGTCAACTTTTGTCCAACAATGTACATCCGCACCATCGCTCGATTCTCTCCCACGCTGGATAAATCCTCCCCACACCCCCACCTCCCTACACACATCCCTCTCTCCCTCCCACGCGCGTACAGGCGACGCAACGAAGTAAAAGAGAATAGTCGCGAAAAGCGCTTTCTCCGCGGTTTAGAGTCCGGCGTCCGCGGCGGCCGAAGCCCCTTAATCCGGCGTCGTGACCGTTTACACCGTCGATTAAATCCCGGCTTTAAAAGCCCAGCTCCCCCGCAGCGTTATACGTGACCCTTTCTCTCGTCACGCTGGTAATACTCCTCTCTCTCGCTCGCTCGCTCTCTCTTCTTTCTCTTGCGCACGCTTCGTTGGCTCTTCTCGTTTTACTTTCGGTGTTCGACGTGTTTCGCTTTTCTTCCGAGCTCCGGTGCTTCCTGATTCTTTTTTACTCGTTCCTCGCTTCTCTCGCGGTGTGTCGGCCTTTTATGGGGCGGTTGTTCGTTTCTTCGGTACAGGAGATTCCTACGTTCGTGCGTTAGTTTTTTTTGCCTTTTGAGATTGCGCGGGCTGGCCGCGGCGGCCCGAGTGTAAGCGCGTCGCTTCTCATTAGCCCGTATTAGAGTTTCCGCGGACTCGGAATTGTCTGATTCTCGAGCTTCCGCTGGGGAGAGAAGGAGAGGGAGCGAAAGAGTGAGAGAGTCAGAGAGTGAGAAAGAGAGAGAGTGAGAGAGAGAGAGAGAGAGAGATTGATTGATTGATTGATAACAAATTTATTCATGCCAAGGTTATCATAACCGTATGGCAAACAAACAATATAATACATTTTAATGATTGTAACATGTATAAAAATATATATAGTAAATAACTATTATTACAAATTAATACTAATAACAAAAATAGCCTCTCAGTTAATATATTCGCAATGTATAACGCATGGGTATAAAACTAATATTAACAATTATAATTAATTAGATTAAATTCTATTCACACCTAGGGGTGTTCTAATCCTATAAGATATTCGTATAATGCCATTTTAAACGATTCAATAGTCTTTTTAAGTTTATGATGTTGTATTTTAACCGATATGGATTATGTCCATACAACTCATTAATTATTTTATTATTCGGCCAATACTGCACTTTATTACTTGACAATTACCCTCTAGTTGACTCTTCGGATCTCGAGAGGAGGTTCGCGAAAGGCAAAGTATCCCATAGTTCCATAGCTTGAATAGAAAATGTGCATCTATAAGTTCTCGTTGTAGCTAGGGGGATTAAAAAATTTGAAGATTTCAGTCTTTCAGAACGACGTGTGTCGTCTTTGATTTCCGGAAAAAACTTAAGAAGATATTCCGGTCTCGACACCGTTAGTATTTTTTAAGTAGTGACTCCTAAGAAATATTTTCGACGCTCAGCAAGGGATAGCCAATTTAGCTGCTTATAATACGGTTTCAATGTCGCATCGCGTTTTAGACTAAATACAAATCGTATGACAGTGTTGCATAGTCGCTAGAGTTTAACAGCAAGATATTGCGAAAGATCACTAAATACTAGACAAGCGTAGTCAAAATAAGGAAATATTAGTGCATTGACTAGTTGTGTTTTAATCTGACTTGGTAAACATCTACCTCTAAATCTTAGTCGATAAAGAACATTGTGAACCCTAGAGCATATTTGAGATATATGGGCATTCCACGACAGGTCTTTACGAAGAATAATACCCAAATTTATCACTGTGCTTACGAGTGGTATGATTGAACCATCGACTACTATGGGTGGAAGATTGTTCTTAATACGCATGTGATATTGCACAGATGCAAAAAGCAAGGCTTTCGTTTTATCAACATTAAGAATTAGTCCGTTCGATTTAACCCAATTTACTACAGCAGCAGCATCCTCATTTAATTTAGAGATCGCAGCTGGCAATTCAGCTGGCTCACATTGTATGTAAAATTGGAAATCGTCCGCAAAAAGTAAGCAATTATCTTTACAATGAACTAAGACTAGTACTAGCATGTTGATAAATATTAGAAAAATAATTGGGTCCGGAGTTGAACCCTGTGGTACGCCTGAAGAGTTTTCCATAAAATCAGATAAACTACCATCAAGATTAATCACAGCTTGGGATCGACCTGTTAAATACGAGTGAAACCAGCTAATAGCTTCATCGGAGAAATTAAGTTCTCTAAGCTTCTTCAAAAGTAATTCGTGATTAATGGAGTCAAAGGCCCTTTTGAAATCGAAAAGTAGCAGGACTGTAACCAATCCCTTCTCGATCCCACGACGGATATCTTCGGCAAGTTTCAATAGTGCCGTTTGCGTACTAAGATTACTTCTAAACCCTGACTGGTATGGAGAAAGAAGTGAATTAACTTCAAGATACTCAGTAAGCTGTTGCGTCATGAGAGAGTCAAATACTTTAGCAAAATGTGATAAATTAGCAACTGGTTTTATATTTGCTGGGGAGCCAGGTGAAGGAACTTTACTAAGAGGAACTATGAGTGACTTTTTCCACTCTGTAGGATATGTACAAGATGATGTGGACATATTAAATAGATCAGTAAAAAAAGGGACTAATAATAGTAGCATTTCTTTGAAGTAAGAAAGAGAAAGTCCATCACAGCTACGTCCTTTAGCTTTAGGAAGGCACGACAACATTGTTTGGTGGACTTGTATTCTGTCGACTCGTCTAAAAGAAAAACTAAGCTCGTTGTCACATAACGGTATCGCGAGTATTTCCTGAAGTTTTGTAATTGAACAAGGTAGGTGATAACATGTGACTGAGGAATAATAGCGAATAAGTTCATCGGCAGTAAAAATATGCAAAGGTGATGATAACTGACTCTTCACTAGGCCAAATTTACTTAGTAGATTCCAACATTTAGATTTATCCGAAATGGATGCTAATGATGGAGTGATATAGGTATCTCTAGCTAAAGTTACCTCGCTTTTAAGCTGTTTGCGTAATGTTTTATACTCTAAGAGAAGGGATGAGTTTTTCGTACGTTTAGCCACTTTATATAGTCTATTTCGGTATTTACATTTATCCTTGACTTCTTTAGTTAACCACGGGGCAGCATTTTTATGAATATGACGGGTTGTAATTGGTGCATGTACATTTAGTGTTTCAACGGCCTTAGATTTGAACTCATCTAACAGAATGTTTACATCATTATTATTACCGAATCTCTCACACATATCCTCCAAACAAGCACATATATCGTTGGAAAATAGATTTGAAGAGAATTTCCTAAAATCTCTCGACGTCACTGTAATGTTCTTATTAAATAGGAGTATCCAATTTATAATCGATTATTATAAAATCGTGGCAATTAATAAATGGTGCTTCAGATTTTTCGAACGAATGAACCTTGCTTGAAGAGTCAGTAAGTATAACATCGAGCCATGTATCCAAATTATCTTTATGACGTGTCGCACCAGATGGTACAAGAAATAAACAGTTTTCAGAAATAAGATTATGCAAATGCACCCCATAGAAATTGTTAGTTAATAAATCTGAATTCAAGTCCCCAGCTAGAATAACATTCGAGTAGAGATGTACATATTTTTGAAATGACTCAAAAAAGCTCGTTAGAACATTACCCTTAGGTGGGCGATAAATTGAGGCAAAAAGATCATGCTTATTATTTTTTAAACTAATATCAACAAGTAGGTATTCGGTGTCATTCAAATTATTTATCTGTGGAGCACTAAGTATCTTGTATGAAATTCCATTCCGAATATAGCATGCGACTCCGCCAGCTTGAATATAAGTACGTTTGCCACTAGTCGTTAAGAGGCCTCGATCGTTGCGAACTAGATTAAAATTCAATATGGTAAAGTGAGAATCTTCTTTATTAGGCGTAAGCCAGGACTCGGATATGGACAGTATATCGATATTTTTATTAATAAGTAATATTTCGATTTCGTTTAGGTGATCTAGAGAGGTGATCTAGAGAGAGAGAGATAGAGAGAGAGAGAAAGAGAGAGAAAGAGAGATAGAGAGAGAGAGAGAGAGAGAGAGAGAGAGAGAGAGAGAGAGAGAGAGAGAGAGAGAGAGAGAGAGAGAGAGAGAGAGAGGTTTGAGTTTGAGGTGGTATTTTGATGTCGACTGTAAGTTACGAGAATATTTAATGTGTGAGAGATTTTAAATTTAGTGTTCTGGATAGAAACGTCGTAATCTTTAAAGAAATTAATCTTTGCAATTTTGTAATGTTCATTATAGTTAGCTATTAAATTTTAAACTAGAGTAAACTGCAAAATATCGACAAGATAAAGTATTTTAGAACGAGAAAAAGTTTTGTAAAAGGCGCGGAAATTAGGCATCAACTTTATCTTAAGAGAGTTTTCTTGAAAAGCTTATAACGAACGTAACACCAGTATTGGAACGTATCGCTGGCGTACAGACTGGCAGTTCGGCACATCGAGTACTTCAGTTTTAGAAAACATAGATTTCTTCGAGATTTAGTAATTTTAGTGTTAAAACGTCACAGGAATATTCAGTATTGATTTTCAATGAACGAACTCATTTTTTAGCATTTGATTAGATTATAATTTCAGTGTTATATTTTATTTGATTTTCACTCTCCCCGTGAACGTCTGTTTCACAAAGAAACATTCAGCAAGCGGGTGTTTGACTTTTCTGTTCGTGATACCAATATAAAATGGTGCAGTGGATCGGAAAATCTATAAATGTTAGGATTATTAATTTAATTAAAATGTAGTGATTTATCTATCTTGAATATAAATATTTAATCAATATTCGTTGTGAATCGAGGTTGAAGGAAATAAAATAATTTAATCTCACCGGTAGGTATTACTTTTGTTTAATTCATGAAATTTCATTTACAATGCAATGGAAAGTCTACTGTTAAAGCACTGATGAATAATAAACTACACTTTCAAGCATTCTTGAAATTATTAAATTTTAAACGAAATACGAAATATTTAGATACCTTGTTCAACTTCCTCTTTAAGCCACTTGGTGCAGATTAAATTTTTATCGACTGATTGAATTCTAGTATTATAATAGAACTATGCTTTAATCAAAATGAAATTTAAGAGAAAAAAAGAAAAAGCTGATTAAAATTTCAATGAACAATGCTGATATTTTTATTCTTTTTATTTATAATCAATATTTCTGACACTTTTTAAATAATATTGCAAAATATAAACTATCATGTAACAAAATAAGTGAAACAATTTTAAACATTAAAAGAATACATATAAAAGTCTCGTTACAATTGTAATTCTTAATCTACGAAGCACAACCACACACCGTGTTCAACGAACTCCACCGCTAATACGCAAAGTTTTGAGTTTCAAACCACGGCATCGGCTAGTCGACCTCTTCTTCTCTCGCAGAAATTTTTACCTTACAACATAATTCGATGAGATTACGCCTACCCCGGTGAAAAAAGGATCCTCGGTGTCGATTTCCAAGATTATTGATTACGCGAGACTCTCTGCTAGAGTTCGCGGATATTCCTGTCTGCCCTCGGCCTCGTCTCGCGTCTTCTCCTCGGGTTTAATCGGGTGTCTCGTTTTATCATTAATTTTCGAGCGGTTGCGCCTCGGCAGCTGCAGTCGCGGCAACGATCACAGAGCAATTTAGCCTTTTAATTAAAGTATAAGCGCGGGTGCACTGGCCCCGCGCGGAAAATGCTTTTAGAATTTCTGCGAAACGCGCGGCGAAGGCTCGCGCCGCGTCGGAGAGAGAAACAATTTACAATGTAAATTGTGGGGAAAACGACGGATTATTACCGTTATCACGACTGCGTAATTGTTAGACCGAGATGAGAGTGTGGAATGCGAAATGTGCGTTTTTAAAAGTTTAATAAAAGCGTGGTATTAAGTGGGTGTGATATAAAGATTCAATGAATTCCTACTTTGAAATTGCAATTTTTCTGCAGGATGAAAATTCGCAATTAATAAATTAATGCTATAATTAATACATTAGACACAAGCCTTTATGCTTCGTATTCACTGGCAATTTAATATCATCTCATTTTAACTTTCAATATTGAATAACATTTATGTTGTTTAAAAGAGCAAAACTTTTTTAGTATGAAAAAATAGAAAAAACATATCTCTACACAATGTAACTCATTAAAATTTTCTAGCAATTATCACTGTAATGTTGTTATTTAATATTAAAAGTTAAAGCGTGCCTCTATTAAAGTGCCGGTGAAGACGAGGAATTAGGTAATGTCAGTAAAAAAAATTGTAGTATTAAAACACATATTGTTACGGACAACGGGAAGTTTTGAAGCCCGTACGTTACCTTTGCGGGGAAAACCGCTTGTCGTAATAAGATCCCGGGGAAACATTTGAAAACTAGGAAACGCGCTTTCCAATCCGCTACGTGCCGTCCACAATAAAATTTTAAGGAAACGTCTCGACGATAATGCAGACCAACCTTTCCTCTTTCTAGTATACCAAGTGTGCGTCGGGATGCGAAAATTAGACCAATAGGTGATTACGCACTGCCGAAACGTCGCATATAACCGCCCCTGAATTTAGGCTCTTCGTTCAAAAAGCGTACCAGGAGATCGACAGTGACGACAAAGCGGTTGGGCACACGTGTGAAACGTACAAACACGCAGCCGATTTCTCGAAATGCTTGTCTTTTCGTTTAAAAGGGAAAAACGGTAAATGTTATTACCTCCGGAGATTGTAATTATATAGGTATGAGAGAATGAATGTCTGAGTGAACATCGCAGCGTATGTAATGTCTATTCGTCGAAGTGCGTTATTATGTAAAAGCGTAATGACGAATATTATATGTAAACATAAACAAATATTGTATGTCGATTTAAATTAATGCTTTATGTAAATTTAAGTTAATGTTTTGTTTAAATAGCGCCTAATTTTCCGCGACCGAATTAATATTATAATGAAGTATGTTACTCTAGACTAATAGAGTAAGTTTTGAATGAATATATCATGTGCGAATTGTATAAAATAAGCACGTTAGGTATAACGCGAGTTCGAGTCTTGTCGCGGTGAATTAAAATAGGAAAGATTAACTCTGTGTGATTTACCATTCCATTTTCTACTCACACGCGTTAACTCGAACACATATTAAATATATTTCACGAAAATAAGTTGAAAGTTATTATAAGATATATCAGTCGAACGGAAATTACGTCAGCTTTATGAAAATGTACATATTTTTGACAAGTTCAACGATATAAATTAACAAAACTTTTATTTCGATTTTTATTTTTTTTTTAAATTAATATTTTTGTTAAAAAATGAGTTTAATATTATCCAATTAACTCCAAAATCTAATCAGTTCTAAGTTAAAACATATGCAATATGACTGCACGTGATATGATTCTCTTGAACAGTTATGGTGGATACAAGTTTTGGTTTCATACATACATATGCACACACATACACACATATACACATACATACATACATACAGTCAGACAGACAGACATACATACATATAGACAGACATTTTTTATAAACCTATTATAAACCTATATTTGTATGATTCAGAAATCTCGCCTTTATGAAAAAAACCTGCAGGAAATCCTGGAATAATTCCTGCAGGTAATTCTACAGGAAACTCTACAGCAAACCTGGAGGATTCCTTGCATGATTTCCTGCATAGTTTTCGTACTGTTTTCCAGTTGGAATTCCTGCAGGGATTTTTCTAGAATGGGAAATTGTTTATATCCTATAATCTAAAATTGTTGAAAACAATAAAATAATTGAAGAATTTGCCTATATTAGGTGTTATGATACAGATGATAACACCAAAACTAAGGGATTAAGATTCTTAGTGTTTATTTATCAAATTGTTAAACAAACAAATTATTTTTAATTTTAGATTTAAGAAGCTTAATTTCTGAGTTTTGGTGTTATCATTTGGACGGTAACGGTTATTGTTTTAAACAATTTTAGATTAGAGGGTATAAACAATTTCCCATTCTAGAAAAAATAGCAGGAACATCGAGATTCATCGAATCTCTGAAAAAAAATTTATCATCTTTACAAAGCTTTCTCTTTGAGAAAGCAATCGATGTACCTAGTAAAGAATCCATATAATACATATACCTGCGTACAAGAGCATTTAACAAGACTAGACATCGAATGATAATTTTAAAGTATCAAGTTTCAGTATTACCATCATGACTATTTGCTATTCATAAGCTCTAACTCTATAAGAAGCTATATAGAATAATATTACCATAAGAGATTTGATATTTTAGTTAGATCGGACATTACACGGTTCCAGCTGGAGCGGCAATATATAATAATTACACATACGCCAAGCGGATTAATTACATTAAGATCGGCTGCTTTGACGATATTACACGTGGCGCTCGCCGGATGATACTTAATTATTCCTTATCAGGCGTACATGCAATAACGGAAATCGGATATAAGCCGTCAATATGGATTAATTGACCTAAATATTACATCGTAGGATACTGTACGATTCTAAGGGCTTTCAACACTAAGTGATCGCTTCACGTTAATAGCGCTTTTGTTTGAGCATATATAGCGAAATTTGATTATTATTTTAACGTAATTAAGTAGATGCTTTCAGCAGCTGCTATGGCTCCATGTTTGCAGTCTGTAATGGTAATTGAAGTTACATTTTCGATTTCCGACGATAATAAGTTAAGTGCACATTATATTCAGAGATCTTATTTGAGCGAGCTCCACCCAAAATGGAAACATTTACTTCGAACCATCTGGTAATTCAATATTTTATTTCGTTACGTATTTCAATAGAAATAAGTAAATATTAATGAATTGGTTGTAGTTTTACAGTTGGAAATAGTTGAAAAACTATTAAATTCAAAATGATATTTGCATATGAGCAACGGACCAATTTACTTAAAATATTGTCCGAAGAATTATTTAACTTTAAACATTATTCTGATTATTTTCAAAATAAATAAAAATTTAAACATAACTCTATAAGTTGATAAATTGTTATAAAAATCATATAAAATGATTATTTTTCAAATTCATAATTTCTTTTGTGCAGAGAATGTTTTATATTAAATTTCTGTGTTATTATGAAAGAATTAGCTAAGGAGCACTTGAACAAATATAAATTCATTTCATACAATTAGTTTGTAAAAAATTCGTCAAGTTATTATTTATGAAATTCATTAAAAATGGACAAAGATCTCACAAATTTTTAATTTATAATGAAAATGTTCATAAATTATAAGATAAAAATGAATCTTTACTCTCATTTCTGTTATCTTCACTTGAATAATTCTATCGCTATTCCCTGTACCTAAAAGGCGAGTTGAAACCGTCTATAAATATTTAATTAATCTACTTTCTCAGTCTATGTCACTTTTTTAAATTACTTATTCAAAAAAACGTCATTCCATTTGAATATCACAAACAACCTTACGCAAAATATACCTTAATATCGCAAACCCTCAAACAAAACTCCAAAAGCAGAAATTATCTGCCTCAGACAATACGAATCACTCGTCCATCCCGCACGACCAAACCACTTCGTACACCTACATTTCCACAACAGTGCCCATAAACCTCCAGCATCACCACCGAACCCTGCACATCGCACACTGCACACTGCACAAAAAGATCGGAAAAGAAAGACAAGGCGCGCGCAATGCCGGGCAGCACAACTGCAGCAGTAGCAGTAGAGAACACATAGAGATTTCGCATTTCCCGTGAGCAGCCAGAATTATCTGGCGGTACACGCGCCGCGCTCGCCCGATATTCAGTTGCCGCTCGTGGGGGGCTTCCGCTAGGCGGGGATCGGACTCCGCCCCCCGGAAATTCCGCGCTCTCCGTCTGTGCATGTGGGGGATTCCGTTAGTGAGAGACCATGGGATAGGGGGTTTATAGTAACGCGGCGGTCTGGATATTTGTGCGAATGCAGAGTGCGGAGGAGTTTTGGAGAATATGGAGAAGGTTTAGTAGAGGTGGAGATTGTTTTGAAGTTTGGAGCTGATAGCAGGAATTACTTTTACACTTTTTGAAGTTTTTGTTTCTGGGAAATTTTTTAAACCTTTCATCTACAAATATCACACAAGCCATGGTTTGTACTTGGGTAAAAGGATCCAGGGTAAAATTTCTAAGTGAATCTGTTTTAGATTCATTTGAATTATAGTCGATCGGCGCAAATACAAATATTTATTTTGACTTTTCGGAGTAAACATGCTTTTGTATGTATATCAATTTTTTACAATCAAATATTTCTATATCCATTAAGGAAAATTATTTCTATTTTTGCGATTTTTGGATCCTAAAGTATTTGAAGAATGAAGAAAATTTTATATATGAACTTTCAAATAAATATATCTTCAATAAAGTGAATTTGAATTTGTGATTATCGTCAGAATATACGATTCTTTTAACTTTCAAATTCCCTTGTCGAATAAAAAATAAATTAAGTAGCAATAATGCCATATTATGACTCAATATGAAACATTTGTTTTACAATTATTGATTTTATCAATAATATAATTTTATTTCATTGTTACGTTTTGTTTTTGTGTAAAAAAAGATTTTGAATGAAAAGAATGTATGATTACAATAATAATGACCAAATTCATTAAAATAACTCATTTTGCTTTCTGAAAGAGAAAGCTTTGTTTATTTTACAAAAGAAATTAATAATGTTATAATGGTTATAATAAGGGAATAAAATAACCATAGCATATGGTAATCGACAAAATGTACTTGACATACTTGTAGAAGTTCTATTAATATAGTACGAAAAATTAATGTTCGCTTTTTGCTAAAAATAGTTAATAGAAAATTGTTTACTTATCAATATCATGCAGAAAGCTCCATAAACACTCACTGCTTGCTAAAATACCAGTCCAGCTCTCGATGAAATATCGTATACGTACGCCGCAGGCCACCACCGCGGGGACGCAAAAAAGAGAGAGAGACAGAGCGAGCAACGGAATCCGGCTGCTCTCTATATCCGATGGACTTTGTTTCGCAGTTGCACGCTGCATTTTCGACCGCGTTGTTATTGTCGCCGAGAGCGAGAGAGAGAGAGAAAGAGAGAGGGAGAGAGATGGAGAGAGAGAGAGAGAGAGAGAGAGAGGGAGAGAGTTAAGGAAGGGTACGGCGCGCAGAGAGATATTTAATATGCGACGCGCGGCGGTATCCGAGGATTTTCCTCTGCCTCTATTTCGCCGTCGCCGCTTTATTGGCAGGCGTGCGCGGCAGCTTTGATGCAATAAAGATTGCTCGAGTGAGGATTATGTATAGTTGTGTAAATATTTAGGATTTTTATGTTGGGGAGTTATTGGGATTTAACGAGGATAATTGGTTTTGTTCTTGCTTTATATTACAAACGGGGAAATATTTGAAAATGGATTCGATATTTTATGGAATCTGATATTGATTAATTGTTTTAAACACAGTGCGACATTAGTGTTCCATCCATTTCACCCTTCATTTTTTTCTAAGTAAATCATGAAAAATTAAAAAAAATATATAATAATAATAATTTTTATTATTACTTTGAAAAAGAAAATATGTATGCTAATATTACTTATTTTTTAGTAAGAAATACCTGTCAAGATGACCGTAGAATCGAGAACAGTGTAATAGAAGTGGACGATGGTATTTTTAAATTTAATGTTTTTAAACTAACGTAATAAAAAAATTTAATATATATAAATATGTAATTTTTATTTTCAGTTATAAACGAAATTATCGGTGAAGACAATTGTTGCAAGATGGCGCCGGATAAAGAAAACCGAGAGCCTTCTAACGACAATGGTAATTTTTTAATTTTAAATTAAATTTTAAGCAATTTTTACTTGAGAATTTAAATAATAATTTTTAAATATTTTACAGATGTCTCTATAGTGTATGAAAATCGTGGATACCCTAATTTTGTTGTGTATTGATTTTATGAAGCACAACGATATACTCAAAATGGTAAGTCCCATTTAAAGTTTTACTACAACTTTTAAAAGTTGTTTCTTTGAATAGTAATAGTTTAATTGTAATACTTTTACAGATATTTACAAGGACAATAATACCACATGCCCCTCACCCTTCGAACACTAGGCACGCATCTCTCCACTGTGTCTGCAACAGAGACACAATACAAGCTAGCGTAACTCCCCACTTCTCAGCATGGACCCCGAACCGGGCCCCGGACGAGAGCTCTGGCGACACCAGGCCCCCTCCGGCGCGCTCAGTTGTACATATACTACTGAGGACAATATTTTCCAATGGCGCCCAAGCAGAGCACAAACGCCGAGGCAGCGACGGAGCAGCATATTGAAGATAGGAAGACAAACAGCTTTCCGGTACATTGACTGTCGGCCGGCGTTCGATTACACTGCACACACGAAGACGTTACACCTATATGCGTGGGCGTGTGTGCACGTGACATACGCGGAGTGCTCATATCCCCGCTCGCGGCAAGGCTGTATACGACGAGGTTTGTGCATATATAGCGGTGTATACATTCGGATACGGGCGCGCGTCGAGACACGATGGTGGTATGAAAATATCCGAAATACATCTAGGGTGAGGAGGGCTGTGTATAGTGGCAAGGCAGATGCTTCGAAAACAGTTGGGGCTATGAGTGAAGGATTTCGTATGAGACTTGGGATCACGTAGTTTGTAATAATTTGGATCTATTGATTAGAAAGAAGGTTGGATAAAGTTAATTTTCGAAAATCAGTCAAATAGAATTTGAGATTCTTCAAATACACATGTACACATATACATAGATACAAATACATACAATACACAGACATCTGTACATTGTAAAACAGCCTATGTAAAGTAACGTCGCAATTTAGAGTTACATAAATCGCGTAAAAAATGTACACTTCTATATTTGACACAGCCATTACATTAAAAATTCAACAGACAAGTGTAAAATTAAACTGCAGAGTAGGGTAGCTAGGCCGATTCTAGCTCACTTGAGCCGAATGTAGGCTGGTTCTGACTCACCCCAGGCTAGGCCGGTTCTGGTTCAACCCAGGCTAGATCGGTTCTGGCTTACCCAGGCTAGATCGGATCTAGCTCAACCCAGGGTAAGATGATTATAGATTATGGGGCGGCCATAGCGAGGCCATATAGCTTTTATTTCACAAGATCTAGCTCTCAACAGCGCTGCTGACCCGGAATAAGTATTTTGAAGGTAGACAAAAGGAGCTGGCCTTGAAGGAGGAGCGGAGGAGACGGGCTTCCAAATGGGCCACCTTTTTCCTTCTCAAGAAAAATAATTTGAGGCATACTACACCTCATCCTGTTGCTCTCTTCTGTTAATGGTACCATTTTGTTAGGAGCTGGATGATTTGCTGATAGCTGTTACTCTCTGACTTTTATCTCAATCACGCGCCTACATTTGCTGCGTGTTTGCACTGGTCAACGCCATCTAACCATAACCGGCCTAGCTCACCTACACTGCAGAACTTTGAAAATAATGTGACCACTGCTGAGCTGGTGATTTTTATATTCCCAGATTATATAAAAGTACAGAATTCAATATATAGTACGATTCAACCTTTGAATGCAAAATAACAACTTCGACTTGAACTAAAGAAATTTGGAAGATCTGAAACACTTCTGATTGAATAGACGCGTTTCAATAAATTACATTTAAAATATAATAGAGAAAAAGAGTGGTTAAGAGCTCTTGGTCCAATCACTTTAGCTTGATTATTTTCAACCTAACCACAAAATCTAAAATTGAAAATCGAGAACGTAATGTAATGTTACCGAGTTATGTAAAGACTACCGTACTAGCACTGGTCGCTTTATTTCCATAACGCAGTTGTTGTATTTTACGTATACTTTTTCACAATGCACATATATAGACATGCATAAGGTTTATTCATTTCGCGATATACAAATACTGATATCACTCTATTCTTATTATGTATGAATATTGAAAAAAAAGTTCAATGATGTTTATCTCCTCTTCAAGCTACTAAAATAAAGTTTGTTTAGGGACGTGGGTGGCGTTATTGCCCCTGCTTCAGTTAGTGCACCTTTACACGTATAAAGATATTTTTAATCAAAATGAACTATCAATCTCTATAGATCAGAAAAATGAACAATATAATTAACGATTATAAAAAAATGTATATTAAACGGTTGCCATGCCCAGGGAGTTATATGTTTTAGGTTAAAAAAATTGCGATGCACAATATAAATGGAATGTAAATGTGAATATGAATATTTTTCTCTTGATAGTTATTTAAATATTAAAAATCTATAAACGCTATTATTTGTTTAAGTAGAATAAGTCAATATTTTATGAAACTGTAGTTTGGACATGGCAGCCATTTAAATCTGAGGTTTCCTACACTCCGTATGATCACGGAGGATTAATTATTTAGCCTATTGGAAAGGTACATCAACTGAGATGAAAATTCGGGTTTTATTTTAATAACATCAATATTAAATATTCATATTTATTACTTAAAAAATAATTTATTAGAGAAGAATAATTATAATCATTGTAAAAAAATCTTTAGAAAAAAATTATCAAAAGAATAGTAGCTTATTTTAATTAAAAGAAAATTATTTCGTTTATTGAGGTGTAAGTGATAATGATTTATTTATTGAAAAGACATAGCGCAATGAGTCGTATTAATAAAGAATTAATACCAATTTCGAGTTATTTAATATGAGTTATTCTTTGATTGATGATTTAATGAAACAGTTTGCTGCATAACACACTAATTAGACCTAATACCCTATATTTTAATAACAAATAACACGTCAATACACATACACCTCAACAATCGAAATATATTTCTTTTTTAAAATCGCCAAATTAAAATATTCCCACACAAACAAAATCCAAGCCAATCGTACCCCCTCCCCTCGCCACCAACAATTCACCGAATCCACAGCTGCACAGCTATATCCCCGTAATCGAGCAGTCAGAATTCGCAGTGGCACTATACCACTATATAACGGCGTACACATCCGGCGCGGCTCGCGTCTCCCGCGCTCTGGCTCGCAATACGTTCATTGCGCATTCAGTGCGCTCCGCCTCCTCCTGGCAGGCACGGGCAAGAAGCGCATATACGCGCGCGTTAGTATTTGCCCCTTCCGACGACGCCCTTTCCGCCCGTCGCTGCGTGGATTAACTCGCTCGGATCGAAGGCCGAATCGAACGGAACGGAACAGAACGGGCGCCCGTGTATATACGTATATGGGCGAAGATGCGCGGATAAATTGACTGTGCTCTCGAGATGTGCATGCGGTGTGTGTATGTGTATGGGTGAGGTACTGTATGTCGGCGCGAAATGCATATAGTGCTGGGGGTGTATATGCAAAAGGAGAGGGAGGGAGAGAGAGAAAGAGAGAGAGAGAGAGAGAGATACGATTTATTTTGTCATTTGGCAAAAATACATTACATAAATTGTTATTTCGTCTTTACATTAAAATCTGAAAGAGAGAGAGAGAGAGAGAGAGAGAGAGAGAGAGAGAGAGAGAGAGAGAGAGAGAGAGAGAGAGAGAGAGAGAGAGAGAGAGAGAGAGAGAGAGAGAGAGAGAGACTCTGGCTGTGTGCGCATTTTGCTGGATGGGTTTTCGAATGCTGGTAGGATGTTGTATTGAGATATCAAATATTGTAAATAGGGGTTTAATTAAAATGGTCTTTTCGAAAGTGTTATATACGGAATTTATATTATTTGTTTAATATCAAACGTTATTTGAAATGTGTTATGCTCAGCGTTATAAATTAGAAATAGAATGAAGAATTTGATATTCGATATCAATGACATTTCAGTGATATTCCATTTATATATAAATATTATATCATATATGAATAAATGAATAATTAATATTTATGAATGTGATTGAATATTTTAATTGTAAATGCGATAAATGAATAATCTATTTAGTATTATTTCAGCTGAACGTAGACAAACAGGAAATAAGAGTTTTTAAATAAGTTTACACCTCGTTTAAACTTTATAAATTCTTTTTGTCATACTTTTAAAGGCTAAAACGATAAAGTTACATATTTATTATAAATAGCTTATGCTTTTTTTACTTTTAACTTAGTCTTATTTGATCTTTTGCAATAATTTTTAAATTATTTATATAATTGATTTATAAAGGAAATAATAGTTGAAACTGGTACGTTTTATTTAAGAAGATTTAAGAAATTCAATACTATTTAGATACAGTAATATTTATTAAATTTATTAAAATAACTTTCATTAATTTTATGAAAATATGTCCTAAATCTATCTATAACCAGTATCTTAAATTCATTTGACAAAATTAGACTTTACGAATAAAAGAATGAGGAAGCGTATAGTTTATTTAATTTATGATTTACTAATTAAATTGTTTAAAAAATCTTTAATTTGATTAAGTTGAATATTATGCAAAGTTTCCGAATAAAAAAACACATAATTAATAAAATAATTACTTCAGATCACAGAATAATGCAAATGAATTTTCAACCATATACATTAAATATGATTTTCATAAGTATGTAAAACACATTTCTCCCTTACACCCAACCATCAACAATCCAATCTCGCAAAACGATAGTTCCCCCAGATACGTCCACTTTACAAAACGATTATGCTCATAGAAGCATCAGCGCGAAAGACAGCTATCAGAAGCGGAAATGAGGTATGAAGCGCGATAGATAGCCCACAGCCGGACGCGAGTCGAGTGAGACGTCAGGCGCGCGCGCTTGTGTTGGTAGGTACGTCTCTGTGTGCAAGCGGCCGTGCGTGGATTGAACTGGAAGCGGCGCGCACGTGGACAAACGGTCTGCCAATGCGAATCACGCGATTATGCTAATTTCCATTGCCGCCCGACGACACTGTAATTTCGGGGCTCGCGAGCGGCGAGGGTTCACCTTTATAGGGGGATCGGTCGTATATTTGGGGATCATTTGCGGCGCAATCGCGAGTCGAGGGGGGGCATTCTTGCGAGCGTTATTGCGATTGGGAAGTATGGGAAATATGGGGTGGTGAATTGATTTTATTGAGAGGGAAAATGTGTTATCATTGAATTGAGGAAGATGATGAATTAAGAAACGTGCGAGACTTTGAAAATTATCAGAAGGAATGTTTTGTATGCGTGAAGTTATGTATGAGGTGTGTGTTTCTATAATTCCTATTATATATTACTAGAAAATAAATTTTAAAACTGTTACCAAAATGATAAGGTGATGCGAAACCTCATGTCACCATCAGATACGGGGAACCACTTATTTCATTCAATTTTAGATTTTGAGCAAATATCTCTCTGGAAAGTTGTTGTCTTTCATTAGAACAATAATGTTTCATAAAGATATTTGCTAAAAATGGAATATTAAATGAGAAGGGTAGTTCCTCGTATTTGTCGGTGATAGGTGGCTTTAGCATCACCTTAGTCATTTCTACATCTACATTGCTAGAACGGTAAACCGTTTGGTTGCGGTCTACACCGTGAATTATTAAACACTATTATGAATATATTAAATATTACGTTTTCTCTGTAAATGTTAAGTCGATGAAAAGAAAATTTTATTTTTAACTTGAATATGGTAAAACATATTCATTTGTTCATAGCATTTAAGCAGTGTTATATTATTATTATTATTAGTACAGAAGTCTTTTTTTCAGATTATTTGGAATAAAATGCAATATTGAAGCTAAGTTTCATTTTGCTAATTATAGAAAGTATGCCAGATTAATTTTAGATAGGATTCGTTAAACTGGGATATTCACCAAGCAAATTTTTAAATAACCTACATAACCTATATTTAACACATAATTAAGTTGGGAAAGACTATATTTAAAACTATAAATTAAGGACGTGCTAAACTCACCCGTCACCGAAAATCACGAGACATCACTATTTTCATTTAATTTTTAAATTTGAATAAATATCTCTATAAATGTTATTGCTCCAATCAAAAACTACAACTTTCCAGAGAGATATTTTCTCAGAAACGAGAATAAAGTACAACAAGCGTTTCCGCATAATTGCCAGTAATAGGGGAGTTTAGCGTCACCTTAATAAAGAATTATAAAAGCATTTTTAAAGTTTAACATATTTTTTAGTGATATAGACATGAAATTTTATACATAGAAATACCAAAAAAGTTTTAAACCTAAATAGTCTTTACTAATTTTTGTTTCCCGTTTCATAAATAACAATATATATATATATATATATAGATATATATATGTATAATTTAAATTATATGAAAACTTTCTTCAACCCCTAATATCAAAACTATAATTTTCAAATCCCATATCTAACTCAATGTCATAAACCGAGAGCACGTCGAAAGCTGTGCCCCGAAACATTAAATGATCGGGAACGCGAACGAACGAACGAACGCTCGCTACAGCTATACACGTATACACACATACTACACACACACACACACACGCGCACACCAATTCCTGCGATTTATCACACAGCATCGTAGCGGCAGCGGTGGCGGCGGCGCAATTCGCATTCACCGCGCGCGAGCGAAACATTCAATCAAAAAGGCAATTCGCCGGCTCGAACGACTTTTCTAATTTCGAGCAAAGGCTATGAAAGACAAGCAGAGAGAAAAAACAAATGATACGTATATATATCAAATCCTGTATTTGAACCGGGTAAAGAAAAACATGAGATGGAAGGAGAGACATTACAACTACAACGAAATAGTGAGGGTGTATAATTCGCCGTGCGTCGTCGTAAAATTCATCAGGCGAGGCAAAATCATGCGTGCAGGAGGTAAATTTCGTCCGGGGCGTATAGAGCTAGTCGTCCCGACGTCGCTTTTGAAGAGAGGATGAATAAGTTGAGCGACGATGGAAGTTGTCGGGTGAAGATTGGATGAGAGGAGTGGATGAGAATAGCAAAGATGTGTTTCGGTCTGAATACAGCATGAGTGTTACTACTGAATAAGTGTGACTCTCATTATAGAGTGAAGAGTTTAGGTGTTATTTTGTGAATTCGATGTGAGTTGGCCTCTGGTTGTAATAAGGCTTTAATTACTGCATGGCGGGATTTTCCTTATTGGATAGCGAGTTTAGGCATTGTTTTGTGATTTTGAGTAACTGGTAACTAGGAGTGCAACAGAACTCCAGGTTTTGGATTTTGCTGTGTCTTTGAGAGACGTTTTAGGACAATTAATGAATTAAAAAAACATATGTCCTGTTTATTTCATAAGTATCTACTACTTAATTATTAAATTTTTAAATGAATAGCTGAAAATTAATATTCAATACAGACACGGAAAGCTATACCGAAAATATTTCTAGGTCAATATTTTCAGGATCTTAACTAGATGTCAAGACTTTCAATTTGAAAAATGTTTAACGCTGACAGTTTATTTCCTTTAGAAGCTATGTGGCTTGCAATATTATGATAAAATATAAGTTAAAAATTGAAAATTTGTAAATTCGTTGTATGTTCAGCAACATTTTATCGTAAAATTGAAAGTCTTTACGTTTTATATCATATTAGACTGAAAACATTTTCATAGGCTATTTTTTCATAATGCTATATGTATTTATGCGAATGTTATTTATTAGTAAATTATTCTATTAACTCAAGTTCTTAGCAAAATCTATGACCAGTAGTTTTGATAATCTCCTAGAAAGATAACAATGTTGAGAAAAAAAAATATAATATATATAAAAGAGAAAATTATCTAGTTTTATCCACTGGTCTATCTAAAGTTTCATCTATCTAGATTTTCTTCTTATAAAATTGAGGCTCCAAGGTTGATGAGCCGGAAATCTCAATAAAACCGGATAATTGTCTACTAGTATATTCATATATATGTGCACAAGCAGTATTTCTCCAATATATAAACAAAAACAGTAGCTTTTATATCAGATGTTCCATTAGTACCAGATAATTAAACAAGTTAATCGTTAAAGAAATATAATATGAATTTTATTTGTATATAGATAATAGAAAAATTTTCTTTTAAAATTAAAACTTATATACGAAGTTTGTTTTTTATACAACAATTGTTAAAAATTTTCTTCAAAAAGCAATAAACATATAAAAGAATATAGAAATAATTATATATAATTCCAATCACAATAATGAGCCTAGCAGATTTTAATATCTAACTTGGAACACTCCAAAAACTCAAGTTCAGCTATCCTCATTTTGTCTGACCTCCACGACGTTCATCGCCTCATTACCGTCGCCCTACGACCTTAAATCACATGTACGTGCAAGCAGAGTTTTTTCGGTCAGCTTTACGCCAAAAATACGGCTTTATTACTCACGCTGAGTCATAGTTTCGAATTCGCCGCAATCAGGTGAAATAAAAAAAAGCGCCGGTTTGGATTGAAGTTTACAGGAAAGTTGTAATTTAAAAACTTTGCGTAGCAGTTTCAACTCGTTAGCGAAGGATTGACTTCGATAAGTGCTCGAATTTTCAACCAGCGCTTTTCTATTTTTGGATTGTAAATTATTCGTATGACCGGGGGTTTGGTGGATTCGTTCTCGAAAATGGATAATTGAGACGCGAAAGGTGCCTCGTTGAATATCGACGGATTGTGTGATTGTAATTCAAAATTTTAATGAGCAGGTTTATTGATTATTCAGATATCACATGCAATTGCTATTTGATCTCATCCATTCATGATTATCATTTTCAGAATAATAATGGTATACTAGTATAAAAGGGACTTGATTCAGTGTATTATTCACTGTGCATTATTTTATTCAGTAAAAAATGTTTTTAAATTTGAAAAAGTGTTTCCAAAATTCACAAGATTAATCAAATAATTCATTTATCCGCTCTACCTACGCAAAAAATCTAAAAAATTGATTAAATTTTAAAGAATCCCGTGCGAGGTTAATAAAAAAATCTCCCAACAGCAGCGAAAAATGTACCGCTCATCCCAAAGCTAAACCGCAAAAAAGCCCAATTTTAATTACTAATTAAACCGAAAAATATCCGAGCGCCCCCTCGAAATTCCTGAACATTAATTAAACCCAGTCACTGTAGCCCAGCCTTTAATCCTCGGCTGAAGCTCACTCGCTCTCGCGCTGCGACTGATACTATCACCGCTCGCGGGGCTGCAGCTGCTTATCGATCCGTTCCTGCATCCATTGTAAAATGAAATTTTTCGCGGCACCCGTCCACCCCACGTATAAATAAAAAAAAAGAGCCAGATAGAAGGAAGGGTTTGAGGTGGATAGAATGAAAGAAATAGAAGACAGAGAGCGGGAGGGAAGTGGAAGTGAAAGTCCCCGGGATTTCAAAGGTAAAGCGTGCTCATTAGATAGCGAGGCTGACGTCGATCTCTTTCTCTCTCTCTCTCTCGCCGCAGGGGCCGTCGAACAATGCGCGCCGCAAAGCTACATTTCCCGCGAGGGCTGATGAAAAATCGAAGAGCCGCTGCTGGCTGGCTGGCCCACCTCGGTGAGGTAACCGAGGAGAGAGAGAAAGGATGAGAGGGATAGGGATGAATATTGTAAGGAAATTAGGGAGCCCATTTTTCGATCTGGAATATATATGAGGTTGAAGAGGGGAATTTTCTTTTTTGAGCGTGCGTCATATGTATGGGAGGTTCTGTACGAAAATGCAAATTTGTCGCTCTGCTTGGAAAAGTTTTTTAGAATCTGGACTTCAATCATAGGACTGGATCTATTTGATTTGAAAAAGTTCTTTTCAGATTTTCTATTACGATAGAAGCCTGGAGAAACTTGTTTAATGAATAAACCTTTTCTAATTCAGTAAAATTCTGAAAAAATCTTGCGCCTTGTATTTCTCATTTTGATCGTCTAAACTTCAATTGTTAGAGTTATCTATTAAAAAAGCTTTTTTTATTTTAATGGAACAGTTATCGCTTTCTAATTCAGTAAAATCCTAAAAATCTTATTGTTTAACAAGAAATGATGAAGATAGTGATATAGAAGAAGAGAAAATATGGTAAATTCATCTCTCTGCTTAAGAAGTTTTTTATTATGTAGCCTCGAATGGGCGGATTAGAATTGTTCGATCGCGAATAGTTTTTCTTTTTAGATTATATATATTCATTCTATGACTAACTCACGTTATTTCTTAGTAAACTCCATGACAATGAATACTTTTCTATTAGAGATAAATCTCGAAAGCTTTGTAAAGAAATGTTAGATATTTATTATAATATAACTTAAAATAATTTATATTGTTCCTATGAAAAAGAAATCATCTTATGAGAAAAATGTAGTATTTAAAATTTAAAAAATGCCCCAAAGTTATGTGAAATTTACGCGTTTTCAGAGAATATCTCATGTGTAAACTATAATGATAAGATTTATCAATATATTATTATCATTATGCCCTTTATACCTGTAAAAACTTATTTTTATATAGAGCAAAGTGTAATAATAAATACTACTATTAAAAAAATGAAATAGGATAATTATTTTACAAACTATAAAGCATACTTTAAATTAAGTTATAATATTTATTGCAATATTTATCGTTTCTACTGGAAGAATTCCAAGTAAAATAATACTAACGCATCCATATAACACAAACCATCTGTTCAATCTCCACGAAAAGAAGACTCTCGCAGTTCAGTAAAACAATATTAGTCGAAAATAAAAGATGCACTAAAGTGAAAAATCTCCGTCTCGACCGAAAAACTCCCATCCCGTCGAGGAATGATTCATGTATGAACACTGAGAGGATGGAGCAGATACAGACAAAGCGAAGTAAAATGAGAGCGAAGGGTGAATAGGGTATATACAGAAAGGTTAGTATAAATAAAGTATTGCAAGAGAGAGAGAGAGAGAGAGAGAGAGAGAGAGAGAGAGAGAGAGAGAGAGAAGTTGTGGTTTCATCACAGACTGGAAGTACCCGATTAATATTTGATAGAGGATACAGCAGCCGCTCAGTTGGTTTTCCAGCCGAGTTTCTGCTTCTTCTGCGGGCGAGTGAAAATATCTTACCGAACAGGCGGTCCGTTAATGTTTGATGACCCTCAACGCAAATACCCCCGTCTTGCATTTTGATTGACGTTTTTATGAATTGAATTTATTTATGTTACGGAAACGAATATACATATCGATGAATTGATAAAAGGTAGTTTAAAATATAATTTTCATTATCTTATCAATACTACTTGATGTGCGATTGTTATTTTATGATATATTTTAAGATTTATATCAATGTTATAGCGTGTATCCTGCATTTAAAAGAGGCTTCAAAATAACTTCAAAATTATACTTTTTTAAACAGAGGTCACACGATACGCATTTATTACCCATCAATACAAAGAAATAATGTTATAAATAAGTGCATTTTAAATGATGAATTATTAATATATCTATATGCATCGAGAATCGTTCATATTGATGCTCATTTCGAACATAATTTGAGATATATGTTAATATTGACGTAGACGTAGATTTTGAATCTATTTGTGATAGACTCTATGACGTATTTAATATTAGTAATGACAGTATATTAATGTCAGTAGTAATGAGTATGTATTCAATATATATGATCTTGCACATTCAACAAATCAGTCAAATATCATCCACAATTCAATAGAATTTCATTACAAAGCTTTCGCTGTCTCTTTATCTTAACAAATACTGTTAATTTTACATTTTAACACGTAAAATTAAAAAACCGCACTAAAAAAGAATTATTAAATCAACAATAAAATACATTTCAAAAGAGATAATAAAAAGTTATTCAATACTAATTAATCATACACTCGCAATTATTCCACCTTGCTCCGACAACACAAAGTTTCCGTGAAAAATTATTATTCATCCCCCCATACGTCCACCAGAATAAAACAGCTCTCGCAAAAACAGCTCGAATTATTGAATTGGAAATCAGATACACAGCGTGACGTTTAACATCACGCCCGAGCTGCGACGCGCACACCGTATAAAAAGTCGTCCAATGAAGCGATAAAAAATTATCCCCGCGCAATTTTAAAACACAGCGCCGCTGCCGCTTCTCCACTCCGTGTGTATAATATCCCGGCTCGTTTCATCGACAGCGCCAGCTGAATTTTAGGTTTCATTACAGGAGGCGAAGGGGCGCACCGACGAATATTAATATACGCGCTCGCGCTTCTGTCCGTTAATTGTCCATCGATCGTTCGCGCGTGAATTCATCGGCGGTGCAATGCAGCGGCAGTAGCAGCAGCGTTCAAAACAGTCCCGAGGCGACGATATGTTTTATTAAATTACACGCACACGCGCGCTCGCCTCCCGGGATTGTATGCGGGGCCTGTACATATTGCGCGCATAGTCCATCGAGCTTTCGCGCCGATAAATTATCAATTTACACTGGAATTTCAGTGAGTATTTTCTTTTATGCGCCCCGGCTCTCGGCCTCGTTCGCTTTATCTGTCGGCAGTGAATAGGAGGGATACCCGATTTCGCGCGGAGAGGCGCGCATTTTTTGCACGCGACGGTGGTGATGTTTTAGGCGACGTTGTGTAGTTTGAAAGTTTAGTAAGAATTTTAATAGTTTTGAAATGTATCATTGCAGTTGTTGGTCAATTTTTATTGTTACGCGTTCTCGTTAATTAATTGATACAAAAATAAGTGTTTAATTTAATTAAACAAGAAATTGATATTAGAACAATTATATCGAATTACTTAGTTGATGAAAAACTAAACTTATGACTGTACTACGTGAAATGAAATTTAGTAAATATGAATATATTTTATTACTCCATAATAAACATTGTAACATCCACACGCCCATTTTAAAATGCAAACCCGTCCGCTTCTACATAACAGGAAAGTAACGAAACCATACTAAAATAAATTAACTGCCACGCATCTCAAAGCAAACAAACCCTTTTCAACAAATGAAAGCCCCACCGTACGATCGAGCGCGAAGTGCATGACATCCGCGCGTACGCGTGCCTTTGCTTAATTATCGCGTTTGCGCGCCGTGCGTAGATTCACTCGCGTATAATACGTCGGGTAGTAGCTGCAGCGGCATCACAGAGATGAAAACCTGGTTATAATTACACGTCAGGCACACTTGTTACTAATTTTCGTTTACTTTTCGCGGTCAGAAATTGCGCCTTTGTTTTCCGTCGTCCCCGTCGGTGGAGGCCCGCTGCTGAACTTGGAAATGCACGCGGCAGTTGTTCTTGTTTTCGTGGACGAATTTTATACGTACTCCGGGCGAGGGAGCGCAAACTCGTGGTGTGCTGCCGTGAACTTTTGCGAAAGATGCAGGTTAATAAGCGTCATTTGTATTAATGTTAAGAGTTTTTAAATTTAATGTTGATGATTTATGGAAAATTGATGTTGCAGAATAGTGTATCTGTGAGATATTAATAGTCTTATTATTGAATTTATTAGAAAGGATACTTAAATTTATCTGTAGCTGGCGGCTTTGTATGACAAAAATAAAATACAGTAATATTTTTTTCAAATTTTGTTTAATTTGTCTAGTGATAGACGATTAATTTAATGATCTTAATAATAAATACGGTTATATTGCTTGTACAATTCGTGTCAAAAATTAGTTTTTTTACTTAAAATCAATAATTTATCGAACAAAATACAATTTCTACTGTTAGTACATTGATGTAAAATAAATATTTAACTGAACATAAATATGACCCATGTTAATAAAGTTGAATTGATTTAATGATTATTAAAAAAATTCATTGTTGCTCGTTGTTGCAATATTCATAAATTTTGGTTCATTACTTTTAATCGTAAAAGATAATAAAACTTTTTGAATACTAATTACACTGAAATTTAACATGGTTCATATTGTTCAATTAACGTGAATCTAGTTACATAAAATAAAAAAAGTTTAATTGTTGCAAATTTGTACAAATTTTAGATATACAAGATATGTTAGTAGGTTATAATAATATGTGTGAACGAGAGATGAATACATCTATCCGAAAGTCGATTTGACAAAGCTATACTTATAGAATATTTAGTATTTCATTTTTATTTGTAATCTCATATGATCAAGTTAATTGTACACTTTTTATACTTTTTAAGCGTAACATTTATGTTAAGAAAAACAATATTTGGCCCCCGTTAATGCGCCCACATTCAGCCAGCCAAAAAATGAAAAGAGGAACTTTTTACGATCAATTATTACCGATTTCGTCTGCAAAATTTATTTTTGGCACGGTTAGTATACTTAATCCAAGCTTAAACGTGTTTGATTTTTATTCAATATTCGGCTCTATTTCTTCGAACATTTCATTTCACATATTAGATTTCAATGGGACTGATCAACGAATAACGAAAACGTTTGCCATAAAAACGTTACTAAACCATACCATTACAAAACACTTTCGAAAAGCACAAAAATATGCAAACTACTCTGCACCAAACCACCCGACTGCTCCGCACACCTGCTTCAAAGCGAAAAAGAATAAAGATCATCCGAACTGCACTACCGACGACTTGTGCTATAGAGCAGAGAGAGGGGGGAGAGAGAGGGAGAAAGAGAGAGAGAGAATGAGAGAAGCATTTGCGCCGGGCGCCGGCTCGCGCATTCCCGTTGATTGCCACTCATTCGGGATGATGCGCCCTTTGGGGATGTACGCGCCAGGCGAGACGAGATGTAGTTTCCGCGTGTACACTATATATACCGAGTTCTGTAATTCGCCGATTCTCCATTACCGTCGTGCAGCCGCGCCAGGACGATTGAATTATTCTTGGAGAGATCGTTTATCAGATACTTGCGAGAGTTGCGAGAGTAGCGAGTGTTATCTGTTTTAATGTCGGGAGAAAGGGGATATTCATGGCAATTTATGGGATGTATTGTTTTTAGTGGCGAAGTTTACGCGGTAAGTTTGAGTTTGTTGGCATATTAAGGAGGATCGTTGTAGTGTAAAATAAAAATATGTTACAAGCGATGTTGTTAGAGTTGGCTTTGCAAAATTTTTTGCGCTCACAGTTGGGCCTAAAATGACCACTTTCTGACCGACGTGCGTAAAGTTGATACGTTACGCCTGCTGGTCGGAAAACGGTTACTTGAGGTCTTAGGGTGTAAACTGCGTAAGGTAAGGTAACAGTCCTAGGGCGTACAATGAGTACTTTGCGCCCACTGCTCATTTTACTTTACGCACGCTCTTTCAGAAGTCAATAGAAATGAGAATTAAACTGACAAAAATCATTACATGCGTTACAATAAATATAGTGTGCACCACCGGCAAGAGGACACAATATACTATTTTATACTGCTTAAAGTAAATTGCTACTTTATTTTATGTTCTTGGGATAATTTTACAGTTTCATCCTAAATTTATCTCATAAACAATTCATATATGTTCTAAAGATTACTACAAAAATTAATCCACCAAGAAAAAATTGTGTGTCAACGAATGTTTAAAAAATTTATTAAAATTAAACCTAAAAAATCAACGATGAAATGTATATTTTATAAATTTCAGTAGTGTTAGATTTATTAAATTTATTCTTGTGTAAAGATTACGATATAACCTACATAAAATCATATTATAAAAGAGACTTCATTTTCATAAACCTGAAAAGTAATAAACGTTTATCTGCCTACCTTGCAAACTTTTTGTAAAAAGGCTTATCGTATGAACTTTTTATCGTAATTATTCTAGTTTACATTTCTTAGTTTCGAATAAACGCAGAGTTATTTATATTAAAAGCAATTCTTTTTATAAATTAAAATTTTTAAATATTTTATTTCTATATATACAATTGATTTATTTCCTTCATTGTAATATATTTAGATTCGTATTTCTGTAATATAGAATATTCCATCTATAAATAACGAACGTTTTTGCAGTATTATAAATAATATCAAGAAAAATATTGAATAAAATAGAATTTTCATGTATTTTATGGATAGATTTCATTAACTTTCTTATCAATTTTATACAGCATTCCGTCAATGAACAGTAAACAAAAATAAAAATATGATAGCAGATAAACTAGATATAAAATTGAATATACTATTTCATTTGACATTGTCAATCTTTATTCTCTTTTTCATACTACCGTTATTCGTTTATAAAAAAGTAAGCAAGGAAAATCCAGAATACCTTCTCATATTCTTCCTGAATTTATTCAACAAACTCGGAGAACAAATTTTATTTGTCAATCCCTTCAAAAATATCCTAAAATAAACCCCCCGCAAAGACGTGCTCAGCACTTCGACGGAGCATAGATCCCTCCTCCCTCCCCCCCCCCCCCCATCGATGCATGTACCTCTATACCCATGAATATCCTCCATTCACGTGGTTTCTCGCGAACTACTCGCGCGGCCGTATTTTTCCAAGCCGAGGCAGCAGAATTCCGCAGTCGGAGAATTTTGATTCCTTCTCCAGCGGTGTAGTAGCTATAGGAAACGACGTCACTACGACGCAGAGGGCGGTGCCGTACACACACTCGGTGGCTCCGCAACTGTATAGCCACGCGCAGTTTCTCCATAATACCATCGACTACACGGAAAAACTATTCCATACCTATACGTAAAGATGCATACACATGTGCGTACGCGTATGCGTTTGGGTATTTTCTCTCACACTTGCGTACATACGCACATAGGTGAGGAATACACAAAAACACGTACACATACACACATACTCAAAATAACATACAAACTAGAGGTAAAAATATTGAAATATATACTCAAACATGCACATGCAGATACCTATACATATTGAAACGCACATATAAATATGCTCACACACAAGCATACGTTATGCATACTCATACATTATGCTCATACATAAGTATACATGCATACTCGTACAATATACTTATACGTACATACTTATACATATGATAATACATAAACATACGTATGATACTTATATATACGCAAACCCATACGTACACAATCATACACGAGCTCATACACAAGCATGCGTAATACTCATACGTATGCTCATACACAAGTATGCGTACATACTCAAGTATGCGTACATATTCATACGTATGCTCATACACAAGTATGCGTACATACTCATACACAAGCATACGTACATACTCATACATATGCTCATACACAAGTATACCTACATGCTCATACACATGCTGGTACACAAGCATACAAATATTCACATACATGTACATGTACATACTGAAACATGTTTTACACATGCATACACATAATTATAAGTATGCACAATAAAGTGAAAATACTTAATTATATATACACATGTACGCATATTCTTAAACATTCTCATTCAAGTTTATATACATATTTACACACATATACATACATATGCATAATTATGTTTTCTACAATAAAAAATAAGCAAATGCATGCATACCTAATCATACGTAAAAAATGCATAAAGTTGTTTCTTTATATGCATGCACTGTTAAGAAATCAGTACTTTGATGCTTTCGTATGTAAATATGACACTATCTTATAACTAGATCCCCGCAACATCTTTTGATACAATACCTAGACTGTGGGAGTTACGGCGCTCCAGAATAACGCATACAGCGAAACTTCATACAAGTGCTCGTATTACCTGCATGGCCACATTACCGGCACCCGCCTTATATACTTATACATATACGTATAAGCATTCATATACATACAAGCATACATACACATACATATTTATATGCAAACATACACACATACTTGCAGACTAAATAGATACACAAATGCACATGGAATCGTGCACATACATTCACATTCACATTCGCGGTGTACATACACGTATATACATGAACACCCGCATAAGCAGTGGTTGCGACGACGCGAGTAGAATAGCACGTAAGACCGTAGAATCGGAAAAAGTTGAGAGTGAGAGAGAGAGGGATGAAGAAAAAGGGCGAGAGAGGGAAAGAAAAGTGAGTCGCGAGTTGCAAGCGCTGCCTCGACGCTTTTACGCCGGAGCGGCGCTCGCGCGTTATATAAGACCCGGTGCAAGTAAACTCCTGAATCAGGAAAGGCGGATCACGTAGCGGGGCTCGCGAGGGAAAGAGAAACCGAGAGACAATCCGAGCGTGCGAGAGTGCGAGTGAATGAAGAAAAAAGCGGAGCTCCGGAAGAGAGAATAAGAGAGTAAGTGAAAAGAGCGAGTCGAATGCGCACGGGGGATGTAAGAATAGGGGGAGAGAAAGTGGACGTTTGAAAGTTGAAAATATGGTAGGACGCGCGCACTTGATTTTGTCTATTCTTATAGTTTTATGCGGAGAGTGTGTATTGTTGGTAGTTTTTACCGTTGTTATGTTTTAAAAACAGGTTAATACGGCAAGAGAAAGTAACAAAATAAATTAATAAAAAAGTACTAATTTCACTTGTTATTTCACTTTTGGCAGTATGTTATATCCTGTTACGTTGTTGTCAAAAGACTAAAACAATACTGATTCGGAACTATTATTAACAACCGAAATTGCTTCGTTAAACTTTGCATCTATTTATTCTGATTAGAATTGCATTTAACTTTCAAAATAATTAGTACGAACAGTGAGATAATGTATACTGTTTGTTGATTAAATTGGTTATATAATCATAATATAATTATATTAAATATGTATATATCAATTTTATCCTAAGTATAAAGTAGTTCAACTTTTGGTTGTTTAATACATTTACGTATTACATCTACGCTAATTGAACGGGGAACATTCTACGTAACTGGAAAAGATCAAAGCTCTTAAAACAAACGTATCATGCTAAGTTTGTAAGTAGTACGCAAAGTTTCGCAAGCCATATATATTAAACTGAGTTTCAACTGAAGCCTGTTTCGAGAACCACGTAGGAAGTACATTATTAACGATGAATTATATCGTTTTGTTTGGACAACCTTTAAGACTTAGTAGCTACACATATAATTTCAGAATATAGAGCACTTGAATTAAATCGAAAAATGGTATATGATGTAGACGTAACGAGAATTAGTAATTACTTACGAAACGTAGAGAATCAATTTGTGATAAAAGTCAATACATACCTGAAACAAACAATGAAACATAAAATTAGTTTAACAGTAAGTTAAATCAAGAAAAGTATTATTTCTAATTTGTAAAATATTTATTGCTATCTAGTCTAGACTAAGAAAGTTAAATCAATAAAAGTAATATTTCTAATTTGTAAAATATTTACTGCTATCTAGTCTAGACTAAGAAACACCGATAATTCATTTCTTCTTTTTGGTTTTATTATAACTTCTTATCAAAAATGAGAATATTTGAGAGTTAATAGAAAATCAAATTTTTACATATAAGAGAGAAAGAAAAATGAATAAATTTAATATTTTTAATTCATTAAATATTACCTATAACTATAATAACTTCTTATCAATAAATGTCCAAGATTCCCATTTAGAATTAAAATAAGATAATACTTAAAAAAATGATTGCTCAACTTTATAATAAAATCAAAAATAGCAATTATCCATTTTGGTTCCAACTGTAGTTCTAAACGGTCCAGTCACTAATACAATTAAATTCTACCAATTTCCCACTAGCAAGTCTAATCCTTCATTTACAAACGTACATTCCTTATTTTTCTCAGTCCAAACATTTCAAACTCCAACGAAGCTAAAGTACGCTATAATCGCGAGATCAAATATTCCAGGGATAAATCGAGCGCGCCAAGATTAGACGGCAAAATAAGATAGACTACACCCCGGTCGCAAAAAAGGCAAAAGAAAATTAACGAAAAAAGATCCTCAGGATTTCTCGCAGGCCAGACAAATCCAGCGAGTCTCCACGCTCGCGCGAATCGGATTAAAGCGATCGCGGGTGCCGAGGATTTAAATAATTGAAATAAACGCCGCCGCCGTTGACGACGACGATGGTGGCGGCAGGTATCAGAGCTTGACTGACGCGGTCGATTCGCCGTCCCGAGTCAGCAGCCAGCCCTTTTTTTTTTACCGCTCGGTTCCCTTTTTTTTTGCCGCTATCCCGGAACGTAACTACCGGCCCGGCTCGTGGTTTCGCTCGCGAAAGCCGTTGCCTAAGCAGAAAATCGACAAAAAGAGAGCCGAGAGGGCGCGCGTGGACTGAATGGGGATGTGTGTGCGTAGAGCGCGGTAACGGCGATCCTGAATAATTGGAACATTCTTTTCGACTGTTGGAGTCGGCTGTTTGCGAAAAAAAAGGGGTTGTGATAATTTTGGGAACAATACGTAGTTTTTTTTAACGAAAAAAGGTATTAGAGACTTAAGACTTTTAGTAACAAAAATTGACGATAAATTATTTAGATATTTGTGGATCGTTACTTCTAGTGATAAGATATTTTTTGACAAAATTATTTAATAAGTACATCTCCGTAGGCACCAATTTTTAAAAATGATCTAAACACAGGATTTTTTACATATTTTGTAATTTTGATATAAATGTATAAACAAATCCTAGTTTATGATGAAATTTCGTATTTTTTATTTTTCAGTAACTTTTAATAAAAAATAGAAATAAATAATTGCTTCTATCTTTCTCTAAATTTACATGAAACATTCTTATATAAATATAATTCCAAGGTAAAGTACATTTCAGTAACCCTCGTCTGCAGAGAATAGTTTATTTTTCGCAAAGTAGTTAATTTCTAAATAACGTTTCAAGGTGCCGTCCATAAATTTCGTAAGATTCCTTTTGAGAATTTTAGACTCTCCTCTTCCTTATTTGTCAGTATTGCGCATATACGCAATGTTAAAAATATTATAAATATAAATGTATACTATTATTAGGGTTTTAGCTGCATCCCAAAATTAGGACTTCGTTAGTTACGAAAAAACATATTTCAAAGCGTCATTAAAATCCGTGATCCGGAGGTATGATACTCTACTAGTCAGTCTACATTACTCCATCAAGCAAAAAGAATATTATAAAATTATATGATTACTTTTTATAAACATTACTTGGAGTACAAAATATTTTTATTTTATTCAAGACAAACAAAAAATATTTTTGTTAAAAATTGACAACTTCTCTGAAGTTTCATGTAAGAAAATCTCTGGTTAGTTACAAAATACCATGAGTGTTTACTTTAATTTTCAAATGTGCTTATAACTAAATTAAAACATGTTAATACTAGAATTGTAAATACTACTTTTAAATGAGTATTACAAAACATAAGATTGTCTATTTGAGTTTGAAAAAACAGACGTAAATCTCTTTAAGCGCATTACAAAGAGAATCCCACATAATGAGATAAAAGTTTTTAATGAACTCTCAAACGTTTCGTGATTTTGGAATGTAAATATTCCAAAGCTAGTTTGAAACAATTTCTAATTACCATTTAGAAAGTACTTACTCGGCTGAATTGTAATTTTCAACAATTTACACACCTCTATTTACTTTTTGCAGTCTGCTCTCAATCCTCTCAACTCCGGCTAATTCAAACTTTTTTAATGAACCAAAATCAATTACAAATTCAATATTTTCCTCTCTACAAAGAATCAACCACAAGAAATCCTAATTTAACTATCCAAAAACACCGCAGCACAACCTGCACCACAACTTTCGCAAATTCCAAAACTCTTTATACCTTATCGGGGCAATTACGCAACTCTCGAGTGTGATATTCCCCTCGCCGAAAATAAGTATAATAACAAGCGTGTAATGAGGTAAAATGGCAAATAAACTTGAAGAAAATACGCGCGCATGCGGCGGCGGCAGCGACAGCGGCAGGGACAAGAAAGTTTTTGATTAAAGCTCCGAAAAGCAAACGAACGCGCTCGCGGAAAGAGACAGAGCGAGAGGGCGAAAGTCTAAGCTAGTTAATTATTTCAGCAGACGAATGCAAAGCATTCCAAAGTTCCACCCGACGCAAACTTTAAATTTCCTTGACGCAGGCGGGGGCGGGCATAGAGGCGGGCGAGGAATGACCCGCAGAAAAATGCTCTAGACTGCAGTGTGTACATATGCTCGTGCGCTCACTGTGTAGGGATTCCGCGGTGTTTTTTCTCCTTCTTTTTCCGCATTTGCGTAACGCGAACGCGCGCGTGACTTTTCAGAAGGCCTATTTTGCGCGGACTGTTGCGTATATATAGAGTTCAGTTTTGATATGGCATTTCGCGCGCTTCTTTCTCGGAAAAGTCGCGGTATTTTGATGGTTTCTTGGCCCTTCTTTTGTACAGCTTTGCCTTTACTTTGTGTGGAGTTTTTTTTGTGTTTCCTTCTGAATCTATTACGTAATTTTACATGATGTTCGAATAAATTCGTTTAGGACAGACAATGTTGACAGACGTGTTTCTCTGTGGTGAGCAGTCTTGTAAATACAAATAAGGAGTAGATAAAGAAAGATACATAATCCTATTTTTTTTGAAAATTGATTTTATATAATATGCTGTCTTCTTCAAGTTTATATAAAACATCTAAAATAAGTTATTCCATTTAAATTAATCGAGAAAGGGTACAGTTTTTTTTAATTTCTCAGAATTAAGAAGAAGTAGAATTCAGGTCATTGCACCAGTGAGACTGGTTCGGGATTTATTCAATTGTAACCATTTATTTTTAATACGTAACAAAATAGTAGTATAAAAATAACCAGTAAAGTAAGATTCCTTAATACTTAGATTTTTTCAAATAGAATGAATCACACCAACGCCCATGTATATACTTTAGTATCTAACTTTCTATGTTTATTTTGTACCGACGTCTTTAGTAATGTATAAGTAGTACAAAGATAAGTATGGTAAAACAATAATAAAAACTGTGGATTAGTAAACATTGCACCCTCAAACCAAGAATATGACTCAGGACAACTCAAAATTTGATGTTTTTATAAAACTAAGTCAGTAGAATCCATATTTCATGATTTGAAATCTTTTTATTTGTATTTTATTATTCTATTAAAATTTTTTTAGCCTTTCACAACTAATTGTTGCAATATATTATGGGTTTTTATTTTTATATGAGCTATTTTAGGATCGAAAGTTGCACTAAAAATTTTGGAGTTGGCATATTCTTGTTCTGGTGGTGCGATATATGAAAATAGAGATTGCCTGTTTATAAGACAACCTTTAATGAGTTGTTTAAAACTTAAATTGAAATTACTTATGAATCGAGTAATTAATAGGTAAACATTATCTGTTAATACATATTTTTCTTACACAATAATCATATTGTACCTAACTTCATCTAAACTTATGGTATCCAATATCTTAATATTGATGAGAGTGTATACATTTTTACGAAACATATATGCCACTACTATACATTTAACAGAGATCCATGTCTAAATAAATCTAAAAAAACTTCAACAAATATATTTATTGGGCGCTTAAATGCATCATTTTAATCTAGATGAATTGAACAAAGAAAAAAACCAGCACTAAATGAAAAATTATTTAATCCCGCTTTCGCGTAAACGGCGAATCCCGAATCCATTACCTTCAATATCCGCCGTTTTTTGCACCGTTCGCCCGCATCCCACATGCCATTGTTATTATATTTTTTTTCGCGGCTCCGCTCCCGCGCGCCCGCTCCTTTGTTGTTTAATCGAATGCGCGAATCTGTATCGTATGCGTGGCTTAAATTTATAATCATATCGACCGGTCGCGCGCACCGCACGATGATATTTATCTCGCTCTCGCGAGCGCGCGTTCGCTTACAATCGTTGTTGCATAATCGCTCGCATGGTATTAAATAAATCATCGAATCGCCACCTGTTGCCCCCGTATAGCCATCCCTGTGTATGCGATCATGTGTGTGTGTGTGTTCGTACGTGAGCGCGGCGCCTAACGAATGGATGAAGGGGTTCTCTTGAAAAATTGAAAAATCATCGAGTGGAATGGAATCGGTGAATGCGTGCGTGAATGTGTGCGGGGCAACGTGTGTTACTGTCGAGCAATTTTGGAAAATTCTTGTTATTGGGATATTTTTCAAATGAGTTGTGAAAACACTTTACGGCTTTTGAAGTAAGCTGTAATAAATTGGTCTGATTTTATGGTTGAGGAGGAAAAAATTCCATTTATCAAAATCCAATTGAGAAGATTAATTTTCCATGGGGATTCCTGAGCCGTGCAGATCTTCAAAGCAATAATTCGTATTTCATAACTTTTGCTCCCTTGAGTATAAATAAAGCTCACGAAAGTGAAGTTCAGCGATACCGATTACGAATAATGGAAGCATTTTATCCAGTAGTGTTAAAAACCTTTTTTTTTAATAGATATTATCGAAGGAGCATGTCCACGGATACGTCGTAAATAAGGGAACGCAGGAGGCGTTCGGAACTGACTCTACTGTTTAGAAAAAAGAGAACCTATACCGATAAAATAAGTGAAAAATCAAGATTTTATCAGTTATTAATGCAGTATAGTAAATATTACGAAATTTATTTCTTTCGAGATTTTCCCCTTTATTCAGACGAAAATTTTTGTTTAAATGTTTAAGATTTTATGGATTCATTCTACTCATATCAGTTTTATAGGCCTCTTATCGATATTTTACCTGGATCCGGCATAGGTCATCCATGGGCATCCCCCTTTCTGGTAATTTAAAGTTTTCTCGTTATATACATTGCTCATTGAATGCCTTTATATAAGTTCTAATTACCCATGAGAAAACCGGATCTAGACTTGTTCATCTTAAATTACAAAATATAAAAAGTATTCAGTTCTCAAAACAAGATGAGTTCTAATTGCTAGAAATTTGTTAACATAGATATATCTACATAAGCATTTAAATACAATGGAAGCTTACGTATCAATTTACACAAATGCAACATGAATGCAAACACGGAGAAAGTATTATAGCTACAAGATTGTAAATCGATGTTCGCTCCAGCAGAAATGCAATCAAAACAACAGCATAGTAACTGGTCTGTTCGCCATTCTCTGATAGACGTTAAGTATTAAAAAAATGAGTGATGTATAACTACATGTAAACTTGTATGCTCAATAATGAACACACACAGACGTAAATAAACACGAAAAACAATAATTACTCTCGTACATACTGTGTACAAATACTATGATATGCAATTATTAGCACACACGCACACACACACATTCATTACACATGCGTACACATATACACACCCAGATACACTCATACACACATACACACACATACATAGGTACATGCAACGAGCATATACTAGTACATACACATACATAAATATATACAACACGCACTGGTACATATACCAGTATATACACATACATGTATACAACACCTACATATTAGTACACACAGACGCACAGATATACACATACACACACACTTCCGCCCACATACATAAATAATATATTCACAATTGCTCAAAATACTTATTTACACACTAGTACATGATAACGTTTACAAATCATTCATTTTTTATCTTCTTCTTTATTTCTTTACGTGCAGCCTGTATTTGCCTGGAGGAATGTTGTGTTTCTCATTAGGCTCCCTGCTATCGTACCATCACCATGAACAAATTATTCATATACACGTTATACATACGCACACTCGCACATACACTAACATACCTACGTGCATCCATTAAACGCACGCAGCCACCAAAATATTTACATGCGCACGTGTGCATTTCCATTTGCTCTGTGCACAGACACCGCCCAAAAATCCGAATTCTCCCAAACTGCCAGCACTATTTCCGCGCTGCATAGGCCCGAGTCGCATTGGCACATCGGCAATGCGTCGCGGGAAGGGTTGGAGGGGGGGCGACAGCTGGCGACAACAACGCGCGCTACGTGCCCGCGATTTTACGTTTCGTTCCAGCGGCATCGGCGCATTAAACGCCCGGGGCGCGCGACACACGGCAAATAGATGCGCTTGACCGTTGGGATAGCGAGCCTATACTGCATTTTTAATCTGCTGTCGGCGGATCAATCCGGGAAATTCGGTGAAATTTCTAGTCGGATACCGTGCGCGGAATGGGATTGCTGCTGTTTTCAGCCTTAGGCGTGATTGAGTTGATTTGGAAAACTGTCGAGTGCTTGAGTTTTTGGCACGTTTTTCAATGAATCGAAATTTTGTTTAGGTATGTTCATTATTCGTTTGCATTATTTATATTAAGATTCATATATATTTGATTTTCATTACAAGAATGTTACAAGTTGTATTATGAAGCATCCAGATGCTAAATGTAAGTACCAAAGGCTGTTCCAGAAGTAAGAGCCAAATATATTGTGTCATATTAAAATGTGTCATCTATTTTACTTTTCAATTGCAAATTTGAGGTAATTCGGTTGATAGTCAAGCCAGAAAGTTAATTAAAAAAATTCGTTTTTTAATAATATTATATTGGCAAGAAAACCATTCACTTAATAAAACCCTATTGTGAATCAGTGCCTTTATTGTGGATCGATTGCATTGGTTTTAAATCATTTTTGTGCAAGTTTTGCATTTTTTTATTTTGAAAGATGAGAATTAGAACTTTCAAAATAAAAAACGAAATAATGCAAAACTTTTACAATAATAATTTAAAACCAAATGGTTCACAATAGGGTTCGTGACGGTACTACTATAATACATACTTTTCACTCGTTATTTTTTACACTTAAAAGTTTTAAACTTCCTTTTTAAAGTTTTTATTCTTCACAGTAATAGAATAACTTGTTACAAAAGAGAAAATGTCTGAGAAAATTACATGAATCTCGACTCCGGAAATAATTACTTTGCCCATAAATACCACGTATGCGAAAGGTACACGTATATAATAAAGCACGTATGCGATAGCTAAGTGTACGTAATAAAACTCAGTAAAACACTCACACGAGCGCGAAGAAAAAGGCATAAAAAAAAGAACTGGAGCCCTCGACGATTCGCCGAAGTGATTTCGTGATGCAAGAGCGAACGAGCGAGCAAGCGCTTTCCTCGAAATTTATCAGTCGCGCCTTATCAATACGAGGCGATCGCCGCTGCAGTTGAGCACGCGGAACGCGCACTCGCCGCAATAATTGAAGAGCGAGACGCGCCTCCACTGTATACCACTCGTCCGACGGTAGGTGGAAAGGTGAAACTACATATTGGCCGTGAGAATCGAGAACGAGAGATACAGTTGTGAGCGTTCGTTTCACTGAGTTCGCACTTTTGACGGGTAGGGGTGAGCAGTGCTTTAGAGGCTTTGAATGCTTTCGTGATCTATTGTTCGATGGTGGCGTGGGTTAAAAAGTGATAGTGTTTTATTTTTTTCGTTTAATTTTTGCGGGTTTTACTTATTTCGTCTGTCGATTATTGCTGTGTCAAATAAAATTTATATAAGAAAAAAAATTCAGAAAAATCATTTTACTTCACGTGAAAAATAACAAAAAAAAATAATTCTGTGTGATTCACTATTCTTATTTATAGAAATTAATATTATTATCATTGTACTTTTGTTTATTCAATTTATTATATTTGTCTTAAAGATTTCTATCATTACAAAAAGGATGCGAGGATGTCTACGGATGCGTAGTCAGTAGGCAAACGCAGGCAAACGTACAAAACTAACTATTGCTTAGAGTTTATCAAAATATGAAAATTAAAATAAAAATATATAATTTGGGGAAGTAGAGAGAAAGAAAGCGGTAAATTAATCCAGATTTTATTAGACATTTAGTAGTAAAAATTAAGGAAATTTACATTTTTATATGTTTTTTTCTTCATTCAGAAGAAAATTTTTATTCAAATACTTAAGATTTTATAGGTCACGCATTCTCAAATCAGTTTTATAGGTTCCTTAATAACGTTTTAACTTGGAACCGACATATACATCCATGGGTATTCTTCTTTCTTTGTGAAAAGAGAGGTCAGCTCTGAAAAGTAATTTTTAATAACAAGAATATCAACTTTGTCTAGTATGCTTGCGAGAGCTTTTGGAGCAGTGAATTCAAAGCAATAACCACGGAATATATTTTTTTCATAAAAGTACAACATGTAACTATAATTGCTGCCATCTAGTGAAGGAAACATAAAATTCATGGTAGTCAATATTGTAGGCTGACCGGACTATATGATTCTCCCATTATATAAACAATTAAAATGACCCATAATAGTTTTGTTCATCAATTCACTATTCAAAATCACGTTCTTATACTCGCGATTACCAGACTATATTGTCTACAATTCGTACTTTCGTAAATTCATCAGAAACAAAACAAAATCTTCATCCAATTCATAAAGTCAGTCCGGATGAAAATCGCACGTGTCGCCAGGACTATTATAACCTTAACATCGGCCCCCTTCGTCTGCCCACTCAGAATCTCGACACGCTTTAACCGGAATGTAAATTCCTTAAAAAAAGGATGCATAATAGCCCCACTTAGTCCCCCCCTTCTCCCCAAGGCGCGGTGAAACTTGGCTCGAGTCGGTGGATAAAATTCAGAGCCGGGGCGTGCTGCCAGCTCCTCTACCTCGACAAATTTTTATGTAGATGTCCCCTTCCACGAAGCGTGCGCTTGCGCCACGTCAAAGTGGCCCAAAAGCCTCTTGCCCCTGGCATCTTTTTCCTCCTCGTCTGTGTGTGGGGCGAAGGAGCAAGACGCTCGGTCGAGCGAAACTAAGGAGCGGAGAGAAAAAAAGTGAGGAAGAGGGAATGGGAGATAAAGAAGAGGAGAAAGAGGAGAGAAATTGGAGAGTTATTGGGGTGATGATTTTGGGTGACGAAAGTTTATGGTGTGCTTGCGAGGAGGAGGAGGAGGTTAGAAAGGAAAGGTGATTGCTAAGTAGATTTGAAGGAAGATTTTCGTTGAATTAGCGGGGGTGATGTCTTTTAGACTTAAATTTTATTAGAACAAGTCGTAGTAGTTATTTTTTAATTAATTATCAACAAATTTTAAGATAAAAACTGACTGCAATTACTCGTTATATTTATTGCAAACTTTTGTAATTAACGTTCTGTATTGAGATTTTCCTTTGTCAGTTATTTTCAACATTCCATACTCTTTTGTACAAAATTAAATTAAAATTTGAATTGCTACTCCAGAGTTTTTCATGCGCTTGACATACAACGATTTGTTGACTTGATTAATTTATTTGGAATGTTGAACGAGAATTGGGAATTTTTAATGAACTATGTACCTTGAAACTTCAATAGTCAATTAAATTACTTCAATCAACTAAAAGTTAATGAATAATGAAAAACCCTTCAACATAAATGCAGCTACAACTCAAAATACCCGGACATATACGATAGAAAACCCAGCTATCCAAAACCTTTCTATACAAGAATCTCACAATACCTCGAAAATATAGACGCTGAGATCCCAGCGATATTTCCAAGAAACTAGTACGTAACACGTCCCTGGCAAATTCAACCTATAAAAATAATCGAAGACATTTTTGAAGGCAAAAAAGATTATCTGAACCACAAAATTGCAAAAAGCACAATAACTAATTATAGACAAAATCTTCCAGATTTTGAGCATATTTTTGCCGACGGTTCCAAAACAGAAAATAAAACTGGATGTGCTACCGGAAAAGAAATCGCAATAAAACTACCAAAAAAATATATAATATTTTTTTCTGAAGCTTATGCTATGCTAACAGCAGTGACTCATATAATAAACTCTAATATAAAAAAGAACGCTATCTACACCGACTCAAAAAGCGTACTTGCAGCCCTGAAAAATAAAAACAATGAAAATCTTATTATAGAAAAAATAATTCAAGTAATATCCGATCTTGACAAACAAACTGAACTAAGACTAGTATGGATTTCCTCACACGTCAGAATATCTGAACACGATACAGCTGATACCGCGGCAAAAGTTGCCGCTGCAGAAAACCACCCGTCCTCGGTCCCAGTATATCACATAGAAGCAGAAATAACCATAACAAAAGCCTACAATAATGCCTGAAATAATAAATGAAGAAGAAACTAAACTCTAAAAATCCAGAAGTTCAAATCCAGTTTTTTCGAACTAAATAAATCATTCCAAATGGATAGAAGGAGCCAAGTCATCCTCACAAGAATAAGAATTGGACACACAAATATGACCCACTGCCACTTAATCACAAAAACTGATCCTAAATTCTGTGAAACAAGCAAAACAATCCTAACCGTCGAGCATATACTCCACAGCTGCTCTAATTATGCTAAAGAAAGATAAAAATTCGAAATATCCTCCAACCTCAATGAAATTTTTACAAACGAAGATTCGTACATAAAAGTTCTCCAGTTCCTCAACGAAATCAAGATTACACACCTCATATAATATACTACGGTTATAAACTATTCTCAACTATAAATTAAAGAAATGTAAATAAAATATAAATGTATATATGTACAAATTAAGTAATGTAAAATAATTCATTTAAATCAATTTCAACTATGTAAAAATGAAATAGTAGTCGCTAATAACCAAACCGGTAGATGCGACTTAAAATAAAATAAATATAACAAAAAAGAAGTTGTTCCGTATTAAATTCTTTAAAAACAAGTGCTATATGGTAATATATGGTTGGTGAAATAGTTTAACCGCAAATCGATTGAATGGTAAAAAAAATATTTCTCTATATTTATGTGGATAATTGACCAAAATATATGTAACTCTGAGAAATAAATCCTGTTATATACTAGAAAAAATACCAGTGATTCGATTACCGTCGATACATTTTTTCTAAAGTTTGCGAGTATTAGGCACCTATCTTTTCGTTATGGCCCAGACCAAAGGGTTGGGTAAAAAATAACTGCAAAGTTTTTACATAAAAAATGATTTTTTTAGAATTTTATAATTTTTTGGCATGTTTTAAAATTTTCTTCTCTTTCAAATTTGCACAGAATGGCTCTATTTTGAAAAATTTATATTGAAGAAACCTTTAATTTAATCCCTGGCAGGCTTTTGTACGATTAATAGTTCCTGAGATAATAAGCTTCAAAGTTGTAAAGCCCAAGCGCGATGTTAGACTCGCCGAGTCGATAAAATCCGCGTGCGTTGCCGTGCCACCGCCGCTTGCTTACTTTACTTTTTCGGGGTTATTTTAAAGCGTTATCATGTTGACCAAAAATAATGCAAAATAGCACAAAAATAATACTCGAAACAAACTTAACGTACGTGTTTGAATCGAGCCGATAAAACAAATACTTTTATCGTAAATAGCTGTCAAGATTGAAGCTTATTATCCCCGGAACAATTAGTCGTACGAAAGCCTGCCACGGCTTAAATTAAAGGTTATTTCAAGAAATTTCGATTTGGGAAATTAAGATTTCGAAAAGTCAAAAAATCCCCAAAATAGAGCTATTTTTTTTTGGAAAATTGAAAGATTATTTTGCACTCACCCATCTGGTTTGGACCATAGTGAAAATATAGGTGCCTAAAACTCACATAACTTTTGAAATAATATACCGACGGTAAACGGATCACGGGTACTTTTTCTATTATATAAAAGGATTTATTTCCCTGAGTTGTTTGACCTTTGAAGTCGATTTTCAGTTAAAATATTGCACTAACCATATATCATCATATAGCACTTTTTTTAGAGAATTTAATTCGGAACAACTTTTGTATGAAATATTTTTCTCTACGACTTCATTCAGTCAAGTTATTTATGAAAACTGAAAAAGATATCATTTCTTAATTTTAACTTGCTTATAACTTTTTTTCACAACTTTTCAGGACTTTTTCCATAACAAATTCGTATTCTTCGAGAAATTTTACATAAGAATCATCAAAAAGTAGACTTAGTATATGACTTTTCCCCTCCAAACTCCCTGCCGACTCGACTACCTCTCCCAAATACGAAAATAAAATGGCGCGAGAACACGCGCGTGCGATCTACGAAAAAAAAAGAGAAGAAAGCGATGGTCGAGACCGATCTCGCGAAAGTGCCGACGAGGGAGGTCAAAAGCGTGGCGTTCCGCCTGCCGAAAATTAGACCGGTAGAAATCGACGCACGTCCGTCCACGAACAAGCTGCCGAGTATAGATATAGGTGGCGCTGCTGCTGCTACTGCTGCAGTCGCACGTACGTGAGGAGCGAGCGACGCGACGTTGACGACTGAGGATTTGAATTTGCCGCGGCCGCGCACGAGAAAGATTCTTCGGGCGGAATGAGCGTATAAGCCGGTGCTCGTGACTTATTAAGCTCTTGGGGGAGTGGAAAGTTTTCAACTTGACTTTATAATCTGGAAGCGCGATTTTGTATGGAAGTTCGGGGGTGGAGGATCGTCTGTGTTTTCTTGGGTGAGCTGCTTGGATTGTTAAATCTTTTTTGTTTTACTTTTTTGAGCTTTTGGGTAAGTTTTATGGAGAGTAAAAGGTGCTGTCTAAAATTTTTGGAGTGGAAATCTCACTCCAAATGCTATAAGTGACTGTTTTCATGATTTTGGAGTGAAATTCCACTTAGTCACTTATTATATTTGGAGTGAGATATTCACTCCCAAAATTTTAGAGTGTGAGGTAGTAGATTATGTAGAATAAGCTTCGGGGGGTGTGTATAGGGTTACAAATTTAAATTTTGTTGTTAAAATTTATTTCAAAACACTTTTGAGAAATGATATTTATCAAGAATATTATTGTAAAATATTAAGACATACTCTTATAAGTTGAGAAAAATGATATAGCCAATTATTGTTTACGTATGTATATTGGAGCGTTTTTTTGAAAAATTACCATATTTAAATCATAAAAAGTTGCTATTTTTCTAGTAAATTGTGTACGTTTCTGTATATAACAGTAGCAATCTTCTTTTTCTATACAATTTTTCACAAATGCATAAGCAATTCATATTTGTATGCAATACGATTCAAATTCTAGCTTGTGTGCAATATAGTTATAATGCACGAAAACTTTGAATTAGAATCGTATAGCGCTCAAGTTCGAGTTTGAATCATATTACACACAAACTCGAATTGAAATCATATGTAAACAAATTTGAGTTGGAATTGCAATGTAGTTCGTTTGAGTTAGCATTATATGATAGCATTATAATCATTTTAGTCATACAGCTCATATAAAAATCGAAACGTTTCAGTGATTCCATTATATACTTATAAATGTAATATTTCCTCTACACATGTATTGTTTTATTTAAATCTTATACTTATTAAACAGATTTCATATAACTGACTTTGACGAGGTGTTCGTACGTCCGACTTGCATGCAAGTTATTTATTTCGCGCTCGAGCCATGACTCCGCACCACTACCTCCTCTCTCCATTCATATTTATCTTCTCTTCTGCTCTAAATTGAGCGGATCTGCGCTCGCGTGAGCTCGGCTGCAATTTTTGCGACTCTATCTGTTATTAGCGAAATTAAGCGACAGGAATTAATTATTTGCGCGCTCCTCTGGCTCCTCTCTCTCTCTCTCTCACTCTTTCGCAGTCGAGCAAAAAACGTCGTCCATTTTCCCTCATTATCTCTGAGTGACTTTTAAAGAGCGCACGCGGACGGCTCGAGATAAGCGCCCCTGAGTTTAATAAATAAAGTGCCTCTTCCTCTCTCCTCTCCGCCTCTGCTTTTTTTGCGTGCACCTCGTCGCGTTGGAACCGATCGTTTCCTTTTTTAGCCGACCGGTGGGCCGTGACTCTTTTTTCGCTGTGCTTTTCGTCTTATCCTGTGGGCTTTTTTAGAGGGAAATTTTGTTTGCTGTTTTGGTATTTTGACAGCTTTTAAATATAATCAATGCGGACGATAGAGATAAATCGCTTGAGGCTCCAAGCAAGGATATGGTAAAAATGTTGGTTTGTTTTATACTAGGAAGATAGTTAGATTAGTTATGTCGTCATTTAATTATAGATTTGGTTATTATTTGTATGACAAACTTCTATGAAATACCTAATATATATTTGTATTGTATTAAAAAATATTAAAATATTTGAAGAATAGCAATGAAAATGTGAGATGATAATTATATATCAATAAAATATTATAAAATTCTTTAATTTTAATTCTCACCTATACACAAGATCTTCTATTATATATGTTCAAATTTTTTATTGACAAATATTAGATTATGAAGACACAGAATTAGAAATAATAAGTTGAGGATAACAGTTTAATTATTTCGTGCTCAATATAATTGCATATGCTAAGGTATCTTTATAGAATAACAATTTAATTTTTGCAAATTCTTAATAGAACTATTGTTGAAAAAAATATAAATTCATCGATTCGTCATTTCTATATTAATGTATTTTATTATATAAACACGAGAACTAGTCTTCTTTTACATCTATATAGCAATCACGCAAACTTTTATCATATTTACAAGAATTACAGATAATTATAAGATGACATTGAGGAAGGCTCCATTTTCCCTCTTTCGATATTTTATTAGCAGTCATTGTTATAATTTTTTAAACAAATAATTCCGCACGAAACCAACGTGAAATGGACCCCAATCGAATTAGTTGATAACTTTCAGGTGTTAAGTCCATGAGGACTGTTGATCGGAAAGTTATAAACTACATCATAATATATCAAGTTTACAGCTTTAGACTAGGATCAATTTCTCATTGATTTTGTGCAGGATCCTTTATTTGATTCTATGCTAGGAAATAATCATGTAGCTAAAGTTAGTAAAAAATGTTGAAGAATAAATTTGAAGATCTTTCAGTTATTCTTATGATTCTCTAATGGTTAGATGTCAGATATTTAAAAAGTTAAATAAATGAACAAAACTTGCATACTCGTAAACAGATAAATCGAATTCCTTGCAAAACTCTCCAAAAACTCGTACTCAAAAACCCATTCCCTATACAATAATCCACACGCAAGATGTTTCCATCAACCAAAAAGACCAGCCCAAAATACTGCATACCCATGGGAGGAATAAACCCGACCTATCGACCCTCCAGCCCGAAAAAATACTCGACCGCGAATGACTATATGAAGCAGTAGCAGTAGCCATATAGCTGTTGGACTCTATATTCTCTCTCTTCCTCTCTCTACAGCATCGCATGGTCCTATCCTCACTCCTTCTAGCCGGGGAAGGGGGGGAGGGGGGTCGCTCGCAAAAACCCTCTTCGCCTCGGCCGTGTAATTAGTTTCCCGAGTTAAAGTGGCCCGGGCGTGCGCAGCGGCACCCGCGGGACCTCCGATTTTCTCCCTTTTTACCGCGGCGCTGCGTCTATATTTCCCGCCGCCTGTCACTTTCTCTCTACTCTTCTGCTTCGCTTTTTCGCGCCTGTCTTGGCCGCAGTTTTCGTCGTTGGTAGTGGTGAGGGTTTTGGACCGGTACAGTGGGAACGTGCGATTTTGAGCAGAAATTGAGATTAGAGATTTTGGTAGTTGGCGAGTTGGTTGTTGGGGTTGCAAGATTTGATTTGTTTGGTGGTGTGCTTGTTCTGCATGCCACGTGATTGTTGATCCAGAATTTTATGATGCTGTAGAAACGCATAATCCCATATCCGATGAGGAAAACGATATGTTAGGTAACATCGTAACAAGTTAAATATATGGACATGTAGGTGAGGTTAATTTTGATCGCAATCTTGTTTTTTGTAAATCATACGTAAATTAAGCAAGATGCATATCTAGGGTTTTTCGAAATCGTAGATTTTTAAACTGAAGTTAAAATTTAATGTTAATTGTAAATACCAGAATTTCCATTGCTATGTATATTTAATCCGTTAAATCAATAATATTATATAATATTAATGCAAATTACTTAATAGAAATTTAAAACTATTTTCATTTAAATAGTTTTAAATTGATGATTTTATTTAAACAGAACCAACATAATAGCTCCTCCATTTTTGTCTTTCAAAATTTTTACTTTAGATTCGCTTTTAATCTATGAGAAATAAGCCTCAGATTAAAACTGTCTCTACGTGAACTTCCGTCATAATCCTAATTTTGAGCGCGTTAGATGGTTAAATAAATTTCTGTTTACAATATTATTATAAAACAACCATTTTCAATGTAAATGCTTATTAGAAGGTAAGATAATTAATACTGAGATGAATAATCATTCATAGATATGATACAGGTTAAGTGAACCATACGGCAGAAATGTCTTACTAAACTTGAATATTACTACTTATTCAGTACAAGTTTGTTTGTCTATAATAACAAACCATTTTTATTATATTCTTTATATACAAATTTATGACTATTCGTCATGTAAAGAACTTTTTAGTAGACACACTAACATTTCATACACGTTCACGCATAAAAATAACTCTGACTCTTGACACATCAAAATACGAGCATTAAATGCATTATTTACTTTTATTCGTCACACAACTTCTCGCTTTAATTTTTCCTGTCCCTTGTCCTTCTTTTTTGTCCTCTATATCTCTTCTCTCTCTGCATTCTTTCTCTCTCTCTCTCTCTCCCTCTCTCCTGCTCGCCTACATATTATTGCAAGGGGAGGAGCGCAAAAAACAAAACGGACGAATGGAACTCGACGATGGATGAATGCAAAATAAAAAAACAGCGCACAGAATTGGGTCAAGTGAGATAAGAGGCTTTTTCCGGCGCTCGAGTCAAGGAAAAGCCCCTAAAACGAAACTGCTCACGCGTGTGTCGTCGTCGTCCGCGCGCGCGCAAAAGTTTCGGCGCGAGTTGTTGTCAAGCCGACGCGCGATGCCAAGGCAAAACAAAGTTGGATCATTAATAGACGCAAGTTGTACGGCGCTACGCTGAGATTAGTTGCTGATCTTTCTGTGTTGTTTTCGTGAATCAGAAACAGTTTATGCGTGAACTTGGTAAGTGTAATTAAAAATGTTATGATTTCTTCATGCAATAAGTCTTGCGTTGTTGGTGATCATGTTTAGAAAAAGAAGATAAGAATAAACAATAAATATTTTTGGTGATCTTAAGAAGTTTAATTTTTTTGAGTCCCATATAATAATTTGATCTGAGTACAAATTGATTTATAGGAGGGTGCCCATAGTTAGCCTATGCCGGCCCTAGGTAAAACATTGATGCGGGGCCTATAAAACTGATATAAGCATGAAGGATTTATAAAATCTTAAGCAATTAAATAAAAATTTTCGCCTGTTCAAAGTGAAAAACATTAATAATAATTAATTATCTTAATTTGTACTACTTCATGCGTGATAAAATGTTGATTTTTTCCCTTATTCTATTGAAACTCTTTTCAAAATTTCCCTTCACATTCCCGCATTAATTTTTTTTAATTTTCATGTTTTTGAAAACTCTAAACAACAGAGTCAGTTTTTTCGTTCTACCGCATCCACTGCCTTACTACGCACCCCCGTGGGCATCATCCTTTATTTTTATTATGATAATGATATTTTTTATTATGTTCGTTATTGATTTAGTCTATTGAGTCTCTCAGAGCTCTTCTCGCAGAAAGGGCGGTGGCTCCTTAATACATTATCCAGTTATTACTTTAGCAATTATTAAAGTAATTACTCAAGTTATACCACAACATTTTTTAGCATAAGTTATTGCTTTAGTAAAGACTAAACAAATTATTTATTAAAGTTCAATCTTAAGCAAGTAATTAATTATTTCTTTAGTAATTACTAAAGTTAATATTTACATTTTTCCAGTCTTTAGAAAAAAAGTAATTACAGAAGTAATTATAAAATACTTGATTAAGAATAAACTAAAAAATAGTTATTACTTCAGTAATTGCTAAAGCTATATCTTAAACCAACTATTTTTTGTATTATTTCTCAAGTAATTCCTCTAAGAGTAGTAATTCGATATATATAGATATACGTATATATAGATGTACGGTTACTCTTAGACTAGCTTTGGAATTTATCCGCCGGGATCGCGACGATATCGTTTAATTGCGAATTACCTTAGTAATTACTAAAGCAATACGTTAATACTGTATTAGGGAACCATCGTCCTCTCCGTGGGGAGAGCTCTGAAAGGCTCGCTATATTGCTTATTTTAATAATCTGTAGTATGAACAAACACAACAAAAACCATATAATTATTAAAATACCGAATTAAAAAAATGTTTTTTTCATAATTTTAAATGTACAGTATCCCACAGTAGAAATGTTAATAAATTATGTTTCGTCTCTCATTTTACTGTTTGTTTGTAAAACAAGTTACAAAATGGCAAATTATTAAAGTTAGTAGCGGTGGAAAGAGTTTCAGAATAATTAAAATTTTAAATTTGCTACTTTTTATTTCTAATACTAATAGCATCAAATTAATGAAAATAAATAGTTAAAGTTAATAATAAAATAATTAATATATGCCAAATTAATGAAAACTTTGTAGTTATATTTTAATACAAAATACAAAACATTTAATTTTTGTTTTAATTTTATATATTTACTAATTTATTGTAAAACAATTCATACCTAATTTAAGAGTAACGTACATACAAACAGCCACATTGTGAAAAAGAAAGTTCAATATAAACTAATATTATTATGTGTTTGAAATTATGAGTATGCATTTTTCGAAAAGTAAAGAATAATACTTCTCATTATATACTCGAACGCAACATACAACCTAAGTCACATTGTTATATGGCGTTCTCAGTTTATAGTGACCCTTTTGAATTTCAAACTCGAGTTTCAAAATAAAAAAAAGCTCTTGAAACAACCCTCTCGGTAGAACTTTATATTCCAATAAAACTATATCAGTGCGCATATCGCCACCGGCACTACCCATTTCGAAGTAACAAGTTCCTTTTTCACCGCTACCCCTATAGAAACTCCATTTTCCCGCGAGCGATAAAAGAGTCAAAGGTACCACTCTCCAAAATACAAAAAAAAATAAAAGCTCGCCATTTCCTGCCTCCCCGCCCGAAAAAAGAAACCACAGAAAAAAGAAAACCAAAGGCCGCAGCCCTCGAACCGTTTTCCGAAAATCGCCGTAGAGACGATCGTCCGCTGTGCAGTGTTTCCGCCTTCCCCCCCGCCGCCTACGAAATTGCAGTTATACGCAACACGTGCGGTCGCCGTTAGGTATCGCACTCGATGACGAACGCCGCTGCAGAAAAAGAGGAAAAAAGGAAAATTTGGCCGGGAAAAAACAAAGACGACTGGAGGGGTTATACGAGTGCGCGCGGGCTGTAAAAAAAAGGAGGGCGAGGCGCGGGTGCAATTTCGAGCCTCCGCAGGCCGGAAATTGCGCGCCTCGCGTTCGGCAGACGGAAAAGTGCAGAGGTGACGAGAGAGAGAGAGAGAGAGAGTGAGAGAGAAAGTATTTTCGCGCTTTTTGTCGCTTCTAGGTGGGAGAGAGGGTGAGAGCTCGTTATTTGGACTGCTTGCAGCGCGTGTGTCTCCGTGTACACAGAGGTGCGAGCTCGTTTTTGCGCGAGTTAAGTATGAGCTTTTCAGTGGGTTTTTTCGGTGGTGTCTTTTTGAGAGAATTGTGTTATGAGATTTTTGAGAATATTATTATGATGTTTACATAATTATAGAGTTGACTGAAGTGAGAGTACCGAAAATATGAAACTTTATTAATTTTTATTTATAGTTGAAATTTTGCTTTAGTTTTTAGTATGGTTTATATGCGTATTGCATACTGATAAAAAGATCGTATTATAATCATAATAATAATCCTAATCAAAATCATTATCATAACTAACTACTTGGAACTCCATTTGTTTCGTCCTATCTAATAGAATAAGAAACCCAAAGCGTGCTAGAAATATCTTATTTCTTAGAATTTTTACGAACTTTTAAATATTAATTATACAAAATCTATAAGTGATTTAGAAAAAAGAACTCGAAAATTTAATAAAAAAAAGGTGAATGCATAAAAAAAACACAAAATATTGCTTTGTTTTATAATTTTCATGAAACTTTCAGTACAATCCCTGTTAAAAATATCCGTATAAATTTTTATAATAAAGAGAGATTTGTTTGTAGTAAAGTTATGCATTCAAAACTATTTTCATTTCAATTTAATACTAGGGTGAGTGAGTCAGCTGTGTCCCTTTTTTTCTTTCAAAAATAATAAAATAAAAATTTAACTCGACGACGTAGTAGCTTTCCATATAAACTACTTTTGTATCGAGTTACTTTATAATTTTATTGTTCTTTACAAAAAATTACCATGGGGCATAGCAACTGACCCTATATAAATTATTATTCATGTTATTAATAGTGTTACGGATCGGCATAGTATATATTTGTAAAATTAATAACCGTTTTCTTATATTTTTGAAAGTATTTTTACACGTAAATTGTATTGCATGAATATTTGTAAAATGTTTGGAATATATTAGAAACAATTCGAATATAGGCTGTCAAGTGATGGTTTATGTTCAGCAATTTCGATTGTTTGTAATAATTGCGAGTTAGTCTTGTTTGAACCGTCGTAGCGTTAACATGTCACAGATCGGCCGTTTAATTTCTTTTTCGCGAAATATAATAAAATCAAATTAAAAGTGATATATGTTTAGTTACTTATTTTTCTCCTGCCGTAACAAACTGCTTAGTGCAGAGACAAATATTATAATTCAATGAGTCTCTTATAATTAAAATTTAATTCAATTCACTTTATTACATTATCAAGTTAATAGTAGCTCGTTTCAAGATAATAAGAATACATTCTAAAGTCCGACCTTCATTTCCCATATCCCCTCCCGCATACAACTCCCTGCCATTCTTCCTAACTCAGCCATTTCCGCAACCTCAACAGCAGACTAAGATTACTCCCTTAAACACAGATCCTGCGAGTGACACTGTATCCACGAACAAACGTACCACCCTCGGAGTCTTGTTAAGAGTCTCCCAACACGCGAGGATGAGAAAGAGAGAAACCCAGCGGCGAGTTAACTTTCCGCAATTAGGAAGTTGCGTCGTCCGCGCGTATCCCGCAAAAATACGCCTCCTAATTCGACCGTGTACAACCTCCCCAAAAAACAGAAGAAAAATCACGCGGAAGCAAGAAAGGGAAGAAAATACCTAGTAAGAGAGTGGAATATTGGCCATGGCAGGTATTAAAGCATTTGTCAGGCCGCCACGGGAATATTAGCCCCCCCCCCCCCCGTCCCTTCGGCGCGGCAGCTCACCTCGTCTGTTATATATAAATTGAAGAGGGAGAGGGAGAGAGAGAGAGTTGGAGGGAGAAGAAGGGCGCGCGTACGTACACACTTATTAGCGAGCGACTCTATGCATGGCGCGCGGCCAACTAGTTATACGAGCCTGCGAACTGCTGCCGTGCGCCGCGACTCGTTGCTATATACTGCCGCAAAGTCCAGTGGGGTTCTCGTGGTGTGCGCGGGAGGGCGAGGTTGCGAAGTCGCTCATGCATACTTATGCCACGCGAGGTGGCGCGATGCTTGGGTATATTTGGGAGTGGGAGCTTGGCTGATAATGAGGCGAGAATGGAGATGTTTTTTGTGAGGCTTTGATTGAGGATTTTGGAAAGTGGGGTGTTGTGAGTGTGAGGCGAAGGATAGGGGCAAAAGTTTTACAATCTTTCAGATATTGATTCAAAAGATTTTTTTATAATTTTATGCCACTAAAGCGATGTTTTTCACCTTTGAGTAATTATATTAATTATTGTAGAAAAATGTATTTTACCAAATTGTTCTTTACCTTTCAACGTTTAAAAAATTGAATTGCTAAATTTCCTAATTATCGAACAATATGTCTTTAAAGTTGCGAGTGATAAATAAACATTGCGAAAAAATTCTAACTTAAATAAGAATGTCTTTATACATATTCTACTTCTTCCATTTTGATTCGCAAACAATTCTGATGTTAGGGTTCCTCTGAATAACGAAAGGTGTACCACTTTTATAAAAATATAATTTAAGCGAACTAAAAGGAGGATGCCTATTACAGCCCCGTTGAGGGAACGTATGAATCCAATACCATTGTTTAAAGCTCATTTAGATATTAATTTAAAAGAAAAATTGACCCCTCTAAGTGCGGGGATAGCTTTAAAATATAATATCTATGGATTAATGGCATTTAAAGCAATGTATAGAGTCTAATCATACTCGAGAATTTCTACTTAATTTTACGACCTTTTTATCGCGTTTCACTCAACTTTCACGACACTTTAAGGAGTCAATTTTACTTTTAAAATTAATGTTTTGATAAGCTCCGAACAATGGTTTTGGTTTTATACGTTCTCCTTTAACCGATCAGATATTATAAATATGTCGGCATCCTCCTTTATGTCTATTAAAATTTCTAATATATAAAACATATCGATATTTTTTAAACATATTTGGTAGAATTAATTTGAGGCTAAAGAAAATTTTATTTTGAAAATTATCATACTTGTACCATTAAACATAAGCAAATATATTTATATTTTATATTGAATAAAATTTCTTGAATTTATCAAAAAGTTTTATTTTTCTATTTTTCAAATTGAGTATTCAATTTATTGACTCTATCGATTGCAATAAAATGTAAATATTGTATAAAATCAACTGATTTATTCACAAAAATAATCACAAAGTTTCATTTTTACTTAACGCATTAATTTATGACTCTATCGATTGCATTAAAATGTAAATATTGTATAAAATCAACTGATTTATTCACAAAAATAATCATAAAGTTTCATTTTTACTTAACGCATTAATTTATAATCATGCACAGATATTAACGAATTGTAATATGAAAAATTAGTATTCCCATCATTTGCACAGCCATCTCTCCATCTCTTCGTAACAAACACCACAGCAACCAATAAACAAAACCCACTCCACCTCCCCTTTCTCCGCACTAATTAAGCCTCTCATACATTTACAGACCCCCCAGCACCACCGACAACGGCACCAACTAGCAACAACATCGACCCCCCGCTGAAATTTCGCCGATATTTTATCGCAAAGGCGCGCGCGCGCGCGCAGCTCTCCTTTCTTTTTTCATCCACGGCTTGCACCAATTTTTCATCGGAGCTCCGGCTCCGGCTCCGCATTTGGCCGGGGATCAAAGGATCGGCGAGGGGCCTAATTGCTATTTACCCTAGCCGCAGCCACCGCCGCCGCAGCAGCCGTCTACCCCGCAAGCCGAAGCGGAAAAGCCGAAGCTGAAGACTCTTTCTTGCTTTTTTCTCTTTCTCTCTCTCTCTCGCTCTGTTCTTTCTCCGCGCCTACTATTCCCGAGGTATCTTTTCTTTTTGATTCTTCGAGAGCTACTTCGTTGAGTTCTGCGTGAGGGTGTCTGGGGTTTCTAGTTCGAGTTCTTTATTCGGAGATCCTTTTTTGGGGTTTGCTATTGGCGCTTTGACTTTGACTTTTTTGGTGTGCTCGGGGATCGGCTAGGAGTGGTTTGGAAGTGGAGTGGAAGTGAAGATCGACTGTTTCAGAGAGTTATTTATTTTGTTAGATGCTTTTGTGCGGGATAGCTAATCATAATGTACTTGAAAATTCTTAAATTGGCTTTCTCCGCGTTTAAAGTAACTGGCAGCGGTATTGTTTTATAAAGCCTAACTTCAAGATTGCAAAATAATAACCGTGATTTCAATAATATAATCTGTTGACAGAATTAAATCATACATACCCTAAATGCACTTATTGCCTGATTTTCTATTTAGTATTATTATTATTTATTCTTACAAGGACTAATAGAGTATCAGAGGGTTGGAAAACAATATTTGATGAGGCTTCGAGAGGTGTTTTCTGATACCTAAAAATCAAGTGTAGCATCCTTAGTTTATTCCAATGGGCCTTTATTCTCGAAATATCAACCAATTGACCTCAATAGGGAACTTGCATGAAATTTTTTTCCTTATCGGTATCTACAATATCGATACAGACCCTAAGCCAACTTTCAAATTCGTTTGAATTTTTCAAAAAATTAAAATTTAATAAAGTTATAGCTTCTTTAAGTTTCTTTGTGACGTTACACTGTTGTAAAGTTCAAAGGAGCTTCTTTAGTTATTGATGTACTACAAAAATTCAAAAAGTTCACAAAGAAAATGTACTACTATCTATCAGAATATGATATAAGAAAATTTCATGAAAATTCCCTATTGTGCGTTATTTTAGTAATGAATGATGCATCTACTTTTGGAAAAAATGATCTGCAAGTAAATAAAACTAGCCAAAGAGAGCTTTAATTTTAGTTTTGTTTCGTACATAAATATTAATCTGGGCCAAAGTTACGAGAGTGATGAAAAATATATCTCAATCCAAGGATTTTAAATCTTTTAATTTTCATTTCTTTCTTTGAAAGGTAATAACTATTGCAAATATTAATATTTTTGTTTAATATGTCGAGAATAAGGGCCCAATGGAAGAAACTAAGACCGCTATACTTTATATTTAAGTGTCAGAAAAGACCTCTAAAAGTGTAATTAAATATCGGTTTCCAAACCTCTGACACTCTCCTTAGTGAGATAATTAAGTTCATCTATTCTTTAACAGTTGTATTGAATACTATTAAGTTTTACATTTAGTTCATTTCAATCCCAATTTATTTCTTTCCTTTAATCCGAAAGTACATTGCATTTATTTTTTTTATTTCAGTTTCTTTACTATTTCTTACTGAAGATTGATCATCTGCATAAGTTAACATTTTTATGATTCAATTTAAGGAAGGACACTTCTCATTCTATTGTATGAATCTAATAATATATTCTAAAGCTAAATTAAATAAGAGAAATGATTGACAGTATCGCCTTGTTAAAATCTATTTTATATTTCAAAAAGTTCGAAATATGTTATTCTTAATATATACTATCTCGTCATTCCTCCTAAGACTTTTATTATTATTAGATAAATAATATGTATGAGATTAACTAATAATAAAAAATTATGTTGACATATTTAATAAGTCTAGAATTTGATTCATTTGACTTCTTTTAACGAAATTATACGCGTTTATAAATTCTACGAATAATTGATTCATTCATCATAAAATTTCCATTTTATTCCAGGCACTTTTTTTAACATTTAATACGAGTTCTTAACTAATAAAGACGTACGATTTTAGATATAGTTTAATATGCAGTTCTGTATGCTTAAGTATTTATTCATTTGGAGAATAAAATGGTTTATATAGAATATCTTGCCAATTAATATATAAGAATTCGTGTTTTACAACTAAATTTTTTCATTGGCTATAAATAATACAAAAAAAAAAAAAAAAAAGATATAAATAAAGCTGCGGGGTGGCTGGGTGGTTTGTAACTCGGACTTCTAACTAAGAGGTTCCGGATACAAATCCCGGGCATGTGAAATTTTCAGAAATTGTTTTTTCATATGTTTGTTACCGCGGTTCCGGTAGTTTGAATTCCACTTGAAACTGTAGGGCCAATTATGATGCATACGCACTTCACATAAAGTAAAGGTACCAATAACTGGTCACAGATGGGAGTTTCATTTTTTATTAAGTTGTTAAATTGGAATTTTTTAAATATTATTGCAGAATAATATAATTTAACTATTTAGATAACTATATAATAAAATTAGTACATAAAACTTTGTTTGAGGTATTTTAAAAAATATTTGAATAGTTGTACACGAATGCATCGTGATTTTTTATTGATTTCTTAGGAAGTATCTAAGAAAAGTCAGATGTTGGTGAAGCTCATAATTATCAAAATAATAAGTATTTTGCAGGAAACAGGTTTTATAGAATCTTAAACATATTTATAATAAATAGAAAACACGAAATTGGACATTTATATTATCTTTTATATAAATATTTACGTGGCTATGTATTGGTACGTGAAAATCTATCTTCCCCGATAACTAACTGACTGGCCAGTTATTGGTCGAGTCGACGTGATACGTGATCTCTCCTATGATCCAATATCTGGCCACAACAATTTCCCTTATTTAATATGCTTTTATGAACTCTTTTTATATAAAAATTGCAAATAAAGTTATTTATAACATTAGTTTTAGTAATATTATATCTTTGAAAGGTAATAACTATTGCAAATATTAATATTTTTGTTTAATATGTCGAGAATAAGGGCCCTATAATATAATATAATATAATATAATATTGCATTATATGTATTTCTAAGTTTTGTGCATTTTGTTTGTTTATTTTGCTATATGTTGGATTTAAAACCTTAAAAAAGCCAAAAAGGTTGTATTAGAAGAAAAAATGTAGCTAGGCCGAGAGATTAAAAGATTGATGATAATAATAAATATAGGGGAGAGTCGTACAGTATGAACATTTTTTAGTTCTGGGCTACTGTCGCGAGTTCAGGATGTTTTGCCACGTGGATTTGATGTATGTTTGGGTTCTATTAAACATAATTCACGGCCAGAATTAATCCTTCATGAGTCCATTGGAACGTTGTAGATTCCGAATTATATTATTATTTTACGCACACAATAAGCTAAAATACTAAAATTTGCTTATCGTACATTATGACTAGTATGATTGTCGTCCAGTATGAAACATGTAAATAGAATAGTAAAATAATACAACTATTTACTTCAATTTTTTTTCAGAAGAAAAGTGTCTGCTATGATTTGTCATGTGTGTTGAATATGATCTCCAAACATTTATTCAGCGTTATTAAATGTTATGTTTCGTTATTTATAACTATAAAATACTATATTTTAATAAATTTGCTGTATTGTTGTTTATAAAGCAATTTTTAAATATCCATGAATCTATATTTTCGTAAATAGACTAAATAGTATATTATAACCTCTAAGAATGTTGTGAGTATCATTATAAACTATTTAGATTGTAATTTTTTTTTTTTTTTAAATGGCATTTCGAACTCGAAAGTTCATCGCCTCATCTACGCAAGCCTTCCACGTTTCCCTATTTTGTGCCAACCCCATCCATTTCGCGCCTTCCCGCCCAATTTCAGTTACGTCTGATTTTACGTTATCCTCCCATCTGCGTCTAGGTCTACCAAGAGGTCGAGTTGCTTTCGGTTTTCCTTTCATTATGCGCGCTGCTGTACGATCATCGCCCATTCTTGCCACGTGCCCTGCCCATCTTAGTCTCCGTGATTTTATTATTCTGTTAATATTTGGTGACGCGTACAAATTATGTAGCTCGTCATTGTGCAGTTTCCTCCACTCCCCAGTTTCCTCATCTTTCTTTGGCCCGTATATTTTCCGCAGAACCTTATTTTCAAATACCCTAAAACGATTTTCTTCCGCTTTAGTGAGCGCCCAGGTTTCGCACCCATACAAGATTACCGGCATTATTATAGTCCTATATATCCTTATTTTGACATTTTTCGACAGTAGCTTTGACTTAAGTAATCTGTTCACAGCGTAGAAGCAGGCATTACCCGAATGAAGTCTCTTATTAATCTCGGCTTTAATTTCGTTTCGATCATTTATAGTTGTACCTAAATATCTGAATTCGCTAACCTTTTCAAAAGTGAAATTTCCGACTCTGAGATCCCCCTCTGCTTCGCGAATGCCCAGTTTCTCCATGATCATATATTTCGTTTTCGATTCGCTCACTTCTAACCCCGTGTTTTTAGCCGCATTTATAAGGATTTCCGCATTTCTCGCCACCGTTTCACCATTATCTCCCACTATATCCAAGTCATCCGCATAGCCTAAAATTTGCGTTGTTCCGTTGAGTGTTGCGCCTAGCTCGCTAGCCTGCATTTTTCTAACAACATACTCTAGCGTCAAGTTAAAGAGTACCGTTGAAAGCTCGTCACCTTGCTTCAAACCGTCGCGTATCATGAACGATTCGGATACATTACCGCCTACTCGGACCTTTCCAGTGCTTCCGTTCAGACATATTTGAATTAATTTTACGAGTTTTTTTGGTACGCCAAGGAGCACTAGGATTTCATACATTTTGCTTCGTTTGACAGAGTCGTACGCTTTCTTAAAGTCCACAAATAGCTGGTGTATAGTTTCGCAATATTCCCACTTTTTCTCTAATAATTGTCTTATGGTAAACATTTGATCGCTCGTTGACCTGTTGCGCCGGAATCCACACTGATAATCTCCTATTATATCTTCCGCGAATGGTGTGAGTCTGGCCTGTATTACGTTTGACAGAACTTTGTAGCAGGTAGCTAAAAGTGAGATTCCCCGGTAGTTATTGCAGTCTGTTTTATCTCCCGTTTTAAAGATCGGTATGATGATGGATTCTTTCCAATTTTCTGGTATTGTTTCATTTCTCCAAATAGCACATACTAGATAAAAAATTTTAGATGTAAGCGCGGTGTCTCCATATTTAAGTAGTTCAGCTGGTATAGAATCGTTTCCTGCGGCCTTATTGTTTTTTAGCTTTTTGATCGCGACCTCTACTTCTTTGTAGGTCGTTTCGTCCATATGGAGTTCAGCAGTGTGGATTTCGTCTCCCATTTCCTCGGAGTTTTCATGCACGTTTAACAACTTATCGAAATAATCTTTCCATAATTTCAATAGTTCATTTTCGCTTGTCACGAGGTTCCCGTCCTTATCTTTCATTAACTGCGATCTACTCTGAAAACCCTTCCTAATAGCGTTTATTCCTTTATACATCTCGCGCGGGTTATTTTCCCTACTATTAGTTTCTATTTTTCTAATTTCATTTTTCTGATACTCGCGCTTCTTGTTTCTGTAAATCACACGTACTTGCTTTCTTATTTCATGGTATTCTTCTACGGCCCTACCGCTTTCATTGTGTACACTATCTAATTTAGCCTTCTTGCGCCTTTCAAACCAGAGTTCGCACTCTTCGTCAAACCATGGTTTGCCCTTCGGCCTTTTTTTCTTACCCAGTACTTTGTTCGCGGCACCTTTTATAGTTTTTTCGATAGCCCCCCACAACCTGTTCGGATCGTCATCTACTCCCGTCTGTTCATCCGTTTCCTCGAGCGCCTGAAATCGGTTGCTAACTTCTACTTGGTACTTGATTCGCTCTATCCCGCTTCGTAGTTTTCCAATATCAAAGGTTTCTACTTTGTTCGCTCGCTTACTATTTTGACCGGCTACTAATCTGGCTCTTAATTTGGCCACTACTAGATAATGATCTGAGTCGCAATCCGCCCCCCTATAGGTCCTTACGTCGAGTACATTCGTGTGGCGCCTCTTATCAATAAGAAAATGATCGATTTGATTGTGCGTGGCCCCATCCGGCGATGTCCACGTTGCCTTGTGTATATCCTTGTGCTTGAAGCACGTGGTCTTGACTATAAGATCTTTTGCGGCTGCGAAATTTATGACCATAATACCGTTATCATTGCTGGTTTCGTGCAGACTTTCTTTGCCTATGGTGGGCCTAAACATTTCCTCTCTCCCTATTTTAGCATTGAAATCCCCCACTACTATTTTGGTGTCGTAAGACGCGAATTGGTCGATTAATTGCTCTAAAGTTTCATAATAAAGATTTTTTACTTCTTCCTCTTTGTCCTCCGTGGGACAGTGGACGTTAATAACCACGTAATTATACCACGCTCCTTCGATGATGATATACGAGAGTCGGTCATTCACGAAATTGCAACTTTTAACGGAATGTATGATGCTTTTGTTAACAAGAAATCCGGTGCCTAGAGAATGCCCGCTCGCGCCCCCATATAAAAAGGTGAAGTTACCGGATCCTAGCATCGCGTTATCTTTCCATCGGGTTTCTTGTATTGCTACCAAATCTAAATTGTACCTCTCAGTTTCATTTATGATTTCCCGGAACGCGCCTGCTCTGTGTAGACTGCGTACATTCCAGGTTCCCACCCTCAAGTTTCTTTTCGTTTTGGTTTGGTTTTGTTTTCTTTGAGCCATGATAGTAAGTTAAACCCGCGCGTTTTGGATCCTGTTCCGATCGCAGGTGAGTCCATCCGTCTAGGGGTGATAACCCTCATACCTCCCTAGAACTAAGTATGAGAGCTTTCTGACTTTGGCGAGGACACAGTCAACTCGTCGTCAGACACACTCGGTTTCATTCTCATATCCTAACGCCCCCCTGCAAGGCAGCGCGCCTTCGCTGGCTTCGTTGCCATGTAAGACCAGGTGGCGAATCATTCTACACATCCCCTCTCAGGGCAGTTGTCATCGCTCCCGCATCCTCCACGACAGCAGGATTTTTGGCCCATTTTTTGTTTGAAATGTGTGGTAAAAGAGATAGATTACAGAGTAAGGTAGAAGAAGAAAGTAAGATAGGAGATTTTGTATAGTGTTTGTAGTTGTTGCGGTGCTTGCGTAGTGTTTCTAGATGAATGCGTTCGCCAGTGCGGGCTCATCACACCCACGCCTGGGCCTATCGGCTGTCCGCGACTGCTTATTCGCTTTATTCGCAGCTAACCTCTTTCTCAGGGGTCGTTCCTCTATCCGCAACCTGAGGACGCGCTGTGTAGTGGTGATAGGCACCCACCCGTCCGCTCTGGACGACTACGCCCAGGACCCGCTTAGGGTAACGGCGTTGCAACAGATTTAGATTGTAATAACAACTAAAAATATTAAGTGGTAATATTAAGAATAATCATATCTAATGCGTGCAGACATTAATTTACCTCTGCAAAGTTCACTTAAACTTCGAACTCCGATAAACAATAATAATAATACATAAATCAATAAATACGGGAATACGTAACCCATTTCCTTATTGTATTCTTTATTTTTCTAATCCATTCCATGATTATTCCATTCCAATAATCGAATATAATACATGATAAACACCTCCCATTTATTCCGAATAATACGACCTTGTTACGCAAGCCACACCTCAAAATTTAACTTTCATACAAAACACACCCGAATAGACACTTCACGACCATCAGCACAAACACAATATCCCCGCCTCGAATAAGCTTCGTCAAAAGTCTGCGAATCTCGCGCTCGTCGCTCCGACACACAAACACGCCAACTCCCGCGCCCAAACGAAAACGTGTCCGTAAGTATGGCTATATAAGATTTCAAACCCCTCTCGCCCCCTCGTCGACTATTTCCATAAACAAATGCACAGCTCCGCGCCGTGGCATTGCACAGCTCCGCGCCGTGGCATTGCACAGCTCCGCGGCGCATAATCTTCGCGATATGTTGAGTCAGACAGCCGGAATAATAAATCTTGGCCGGATCTCTCGCGCGAGTCCGACGAGTTTTCGGTTAAAACTTGACTCGCTAGCGCGGGAGAGAAACTCTCGGCGGGAAATTTCCGAGTTGTTTTCGAGAGAGCATGGGGGCGTGCGAGCCTTCTTACTTTTGCGAGTTTCGTGACGGTGAGTTGTATGCGTGTGTATGTATGTGGGGGGGCTTCAACGAGACGGGAAATCTGAAGTAATATATTTGCTCTTTAAATGCATTTGGAAGTAACTTGGCTTTTGAGGACGTTTAGTATAAAGGGCTTGAAAAAGTGCATGAGATTTTTGCATGTAGTTTATATTGAGTACTTGTAATTATTTATATTTTAAATTCACAATATATAAATTATTGATTTTAGTACTTTTTAATTTCTCTTTTTAAATTCAATTTATGATCTTTACGAATTAGCATAATGGTGAGGGTGAACGACGGAAAATAAAGAAAAACTTGACGCCCTCTTGAGACTTAAGACGACTTGAAACGTATTGTGTGCTTTATATGAAGATATTTTACATACAATATCTGTTTTTGTCGATAAGTACGTCTTTTGGTCAAGATCTCTTATATATACATCGTTGATATTTTATTTCCGTCTCTTTGTCTTATAACACAAATAACAGAAAGAAAATAATATATAGTCGAACTTTAAGTTCGGTGTACACTGCAACAAAAGTTTCACAGAGCTTCTTTGTATGTCATAAAATAATGAAGATTGACAAAATGAAACTTTAATTATAAAACGCTTTTAAGGAGGGTCTTTCACGAGATATAATAATAATAGGGAATAAAACAAACAATTATATGAGAGTTTATGATGGTCCTATGATAAAACTAATGAAATGTACTTAATAATAGTCTATAACTATATAAAAAAATTGTTCCAAAAGAATCGTGACGTCACAAGTGTAAATATTGTTAATTTAAAAAATATTTAGTTAAACCCCACTTTTTTTTATTTCTTAACCAGTTTTAATGTTTCGGGGCTTATTTCTTTCCCTTAAATATTTTATTCCCTTAAACAAAATTAACGGAAGAAAATTATAAAATAATATATCTGTAATATGAGATAGCTAATTATATACAAGTAAACTCGTAAAATATTATAAACAATTTGCTTTCCCTAATCGCAGATATATTATTTTATAAATTTATTCCCTTAACTTTGTAGAGAAATTAGGTTTAGGAAAAAAATAAGCCCCGAAACATTAAAATTGGTTAAGAAATAAAAGGAAATTGGGATAACTAAATATTTTTTAAATAGACAATATTTACGCTTGTGACGTCACGATGTTTTTGGAACAATTTTTTTTTCATGTAGTTATGGACTATTATTAAGTACATTTCATTAGTTTTATCGTAGAACCTTTATAAACTCTGATATAATTTTTTGTTTTATGTCAAATGTCTAACGACAGATCCTCCTTAAACATATAGATACACTAACGTCTGAGTAATAATTCCAGAGTAAACATAATTGTATGTATATAATTCTAGATGAATTATACATTATTATATAAAATTAAATACAAATTATATATAACCATGCATTATATTACACATAAATATATGTATAGCTATATGCAATTATATACAGAATAATTTGTACTAGAGTTCTGCTTCTCAAAAATACACCACAACATCTTTGACTAAAAAGCCATATACATCGCAAATTCCCAACACTCAAGAACTCTTCAAAAAATCATCCCCGGCATCTTTTCAAACCCCCTCTCCAGCCATCATCCATCATTCACCTCGCAAAAAGCCAAGCCACACCCATACATCCACCCAGTCCCCCGGAGAGCATTCGCCCGAGTATACAGCGCGGCGCCACCACCATTTAGAAGATGCAAATTCGCGAGTGCAGCTATCCGCGCTCCGGCGACGTCTCCGGTTTGAAAAAGAAGAAGCACCGTCCTCGTCGTCGACGCGAGGGAACGACTGGCCTCCCACCGGGGGGGGGGGGGGCGGGGGCAGAGCAAGCCGTCGCGCAGATTGTGTAACTTCGAATCCCGTGAAAAATGTCGCGGGACATCTTTCAGGATTAGTCGGTCGCGCGGCCTCGCGCCGAAAGTACGGGAGGTTTTCTGGAGTCAAGGAAAACACGCGGAATTGGATGGTTTGAGGGGAGGGGGAGGATTTGGTTGGATGGAAAGGCGAGGGTTGGAGAAGGTGGTGGAATGATGTTGGAAATTTATTGAGGGATGGAGGGAATGGTGTTTTGAGATTGTGGTTTGAAAAGTTGGTCGGGTTATTTTGTATATGTAACCCAGAAATTGTAAAACGGAGAGGGAAACTTTTTTTGATACTGCTTTTGAGACAGTGAAAGAAATTTTTACTCGGAACGAGTATCGACTTTTCGTCTAAATTCAAATGATTGATATTGCTAATAACAGTAATATTTAATAGTTGCATTCACGAAAATTGTGAAAAAAAATCGATTTTCCTTTTTAAAATATATCAGAAGTAAAACTGAAGTAATGGATTAAAAATTTCATAGAAACCGATGTTTTTCTAGTTTTAATGAAATTTTAGTTTTTCTAACACAGACTAACCTAGTTCTTTTTATCTCATATAACATCCATTAGATTTCTAGTTAAAAAAAATAAAAGCAGCTGAGCTATTTTTAATTCAACACAGATAACGTTTTCGTTCATTTTTTATCAAAATGCAAAATCAAAAATGTTTTTGTAGATTCATTGATTTGTTTTCCTCTCATAACGATTTTATAAATTTTTAATATTTCAAAATCGATATCTCAATTTATAAATACGTAAAGTTCTATTATCTTATATCTACAAGCTAATACAATTAATTAATTAATTGCAAATATATCCAAAAATAAATTCATTATATATCCAATCAACAATATATTTATCACATTCACGCCCCGAAAGAAAATGAATCGAAACAATACTTGAAATCCGTATTAATTCCACGCTCGCAAACCAAATGCCTATTCCATCACCAGCAACAAAATATCTTCCTGCAATCCTCGCAACGACCAACGAACATTGTTTACTCGCGAAATGAACAATCGAGCCCCACTACGCCCTCCCCCTCAAAGCTGCAAAAAACATCGAGCTGCGAGCGCAAGCAGTCGCTTTTGTGTATATCCCACCGCTGAAGTCCAAAGCCGCGTTACATTCTGCCGCACGCGTACGTACGACTCTCGAAATCCCTCCACTAGAAAGAGAAAAAACAAACAAAAGAGAATAAAAACAATGAACGCACCACCGCAGCAATCCGCAACGTTGTTTCGCGCGTTGACTCAGCGCGAATCGACGTTCACGCGTAATTATCCAGTCTAAATAAAAAGAGATAGGGAAAAAACAAGCGCGCGAGGGAGAGATAGAGGAGTGGAGATGCGCGTTGTTTTGTCGGCGGCAGTGGCTGTTTGCTCAACTTACGCGGCACGTTTTGATCCGCGCGCGCGATGAAAATCAGACGTAAAATTGCATAAACAAACGGCGATCGATTCCACGGTGCGTGTGCAGGCAGGATTTCCTTTCGATGATAAACATGGGCGGAGTGGCCGAGAGCTTATGTATATTCGCGCGCGCAAACGAGGAATCGCGATGCAGTAGGGAAAAAGATTGGTTTCGCTTTGCGCCGCGTTGATTTTGATTTTGTGTTTTGTTTTTCTGTTCGGCTGGTTGCTCGTTATTCGCGGAATCGTTTGTCGTCGATGATTAGAGAGAAGCGAGTGTATGTGGGATTGGTGAATTTCCGTGGGATTTCATTTTATTTATAAATCAATATTGATTAGACTGCTGGATTATATTCAATTAAAATTTAATGTTATTTTTATTTTTAGTGATTCAGCTTGAGTTTCAAATGTGAATCGTAGTGAGATTGACTGAGAATTTCATGGCGATATTCTTATATCGAGTATAGCAGTTGAATAATTTATAATGAACTTTTTCTGTACTACTTCTTCCGGTAACTTTATCAGTATATATAGAAATTGGAAATATGATAAATTCAGTAGTAGAAGCTTTATAGATAATTGAAAATAATATAACGAGAATAATTATAAAAAACTCTACTCGATGTATCAGTTTTAATGAATGTTTATTCACGTCTTAACTATATAATGGCCACTTCATTGACCTGAAAAGCTGGTCGTAAATGGCAAAAGCGATTATAAAGTAAATTCTCAGTTTCTCTGGCTTTTCTCTCTCTTTTCAATTTTATATCTTTAATGAGATTAATATAAATTTTCAATAAAAGTCAATGAAGTGGCCACAGTTAAGTCGAAAATAAAGTTACATAGTTTTGCATAATGTACTATAATTTCCGAACACGAAAGTCATTATACTTTTTATTAACGAATAAAAGTTATTAAGTTATTCGAAAGAAAGTAGAATTTATTTTTTCAAAATTGGCTTATAAAGTCTATGTAATGATTAATTTGCACAATCTCATTATTGAATATTAATATTTATCATTATCAAACATTAACCGTATTTTAAAATATCCCTCAAAAAAATAATCTTTCTTTCCTTGATTCTCGACTTGTTCGCTTTCTAGCATAAATAACAAGTATCTTCTACGAGTAGCATTCAAATATCTCTCTAACCGACCAGAAAAGCGAGATCTTCGGAAAGTCCCTCTCTCGACTCTTCCGTTTCAGGGTATTACAATATTTGACTTGGCCATGCGAAGCAGTAGTGAAATTCATGCGGTTGATTTTCACAAAACTCTTATATGTTTCCTATAAAATTGAAAATAACGACCTTGCATATATTTTTAAAACTTTACATATTGATTCTTCCTTTTTATACTATACAAAGTTCGAATCTCATTAGGACAAAAGTATAAATTTCTTTGATATTCCAAGGGCTGATTATTACTTTTTTAAAGAACCTATTAAGGAGTTTCATCATACAGTTTTACTATGACATAAAGTTTGATTGACGTTTACAGAAAATTGAGGTTACAACAAAACATTATAAAATAATTAAATTAAAGATTTATATAAAATTTTCATTTTTAATACGTTCTCGTCTTAGTTCTCTGAGTTCGATGCATTATACAAAATATAGGTGAAGGTCGTACCGTATGAATGACCATCGCTATTTTTGCTATAACTTTTGATTGAATAGACGAAAATTAAAATTACAATAAAAGTTTTATTCCTTGAACGGCTTTTTTCGAAGAAAAAGAAATGGTCTGTATTGGATTTTGGACTTTATAAAAAATGTCGTAGAGTGCACTATCATAATTTTTAGTTACTTTTTCAACTCCAAATAATTATTTATTGTGGTACTTATAATACTTATAAAACTTACTTTACTTAACAGAGACATCGCCTACGTAGTCTACTTTAGTCAATTTAATTTGTTATTATAATGCACCCACCACTGGTTATCTCAGGGAAAAAGAAGTCAGATTCAAAAAATAAATATTGACACAAAAAATATCAAGTTAATTACTTTAAATATAGCAATAATATATACCTAATTCACTAGGTAAAGGGTTCTTATATATACCTATGGAAGCCGGGAACGAATAATTGTGTATACTGCACAACTCTCTCCTACTGATATTTTCAGTATTTATAGATAACTTTACTTCCTTACAATCATAGCCATCTTTCTAAATTATATAATTAACTAGGTACGCACAAAAACCAAATATTTATTTATAAGTATCATAAAACATTAACGTAAATATATGAACGTAAATGCCGTAGTATCTTTCAATTTTCGATTTCACAGAAACTAATTCAATTGTTCTTACCAACCGAAAGTATATCATACTTTAAAATTCGTCGATAAAAACCTAAAAACTATTTAAGGCAATCACGTTGCCGGAATCTCGAACTTCCTTCCCATCGATACAGGCGCTCTTTCTCCAAACTAAATACACTTCCAGCAACGAATGAAAAATCAGACGGTACATACATACCCCTCACTCACCTCCCCTCAACCTCCTGTTTGCTGCGAGCGAGGTTATACACGTATACGTTCCATCAATAAATTCAATCTCAATTTCAACTTTGCGAATCTTTCTCTCTCTCTCTCACTCTTACTCCGATGTTCCACACTGAGAAATTAAAAAAAGCTGCTGCTGCCGGCGGAAAGAGAAAAAGTATCCGCGAGGCGAACTTTTGCCCGGGAGCCGGAGAGCTCCGATTTTTCTCCGGGCGCATGCATCTTCATTCGCGTTCGGCGAAAGAGAGCGGGAGACGAGGGTGAGATGCTTTCTTTTACTTTTTCTTAGTTTAGAGAGAGAGAGCAGGGGGAGAGAAATTCGCGTGTATGTGTGTGCGTCTCGAGTGTGAAGCGATCGCGGGGAAAGAAAATTCCTGCTCGCGAAACTCAGCGGGGAGTCGTTATCGTTATTCGCGGCGACGCGACTCGGGAAGATATGGAGGTGGGAGGATACTTTATTTTGTCTTTGAGATTATTAAGATACTTAGCGCCATTAAAAATTAAAAACCAATGTAAATGTTTAATTTATAGCCTTGGTAGAATTTTCTCTTCAAAGCAAGGGATTCAAAACAAATTTTAGGTAATAATTATCCATTCGTTGAATGATCAAAAACAAATTTTTGACATTACAACGTTCACGGGATATGCGTACTAATACTTGAACTTAAACTTAATTACTTTAAATTCAAATGGCTTATTTGAATGTAATACATGTAATAAATATGCTCTGGAAGTTTTAGATTGATACGCTATAAATTGATTTTGCAAATGCGTTTCGTGATAGTTAATATTAAAATTTTTATTTTGGTGATTCAGAGAAATGCGAGGCAATGAAACGAAATAGCGGATCATAATTTATACTTCTATATTTGTATTTCTTCTTTGAAAAATATATTAGTAGCGATAAACAATTCATTATTGTTATTCCTTGCTTTACAGTACTTAAATAACTATTTTTCATCGCACACTTAAATGGGACTTCTATTTAACTTTCATTTAGTTGACGTTCATATTGATTCTCTTTATTTAATATTACAATTTCATGTTCTCAATTTCCAGATAATCGTATGTGAAGTTTATGAAGTACGAGAGTAATTATTCTATGTCAATTATAAAATATTTAAATCGGCGAGACGCTTTCTCATTAATTTTTTAAATAAGAAATCTTAAACCGAGTAGAAGTAGTAAAATATTTTTGCATTGAAACTTTTGGTATTTACATACTTTAATAGTCCTTCGAGGCCCAACCTATTATTTTTTATGCAAATACGCATCTACAAGTTCTACATTCTCAAAAATATATTACTACAAATAAATGTACAGGAAAACATTTTTACTCCTTTATCAGCACATAAATTGATCCATATTTTTTGTGATAATGAAGAATTACAATTTATCTTTTAAAGAGTCTTCAAAATTATGGAAGAAATTTACGGTATAATAGAACTTATACTATCTGATTACTGTAGACATTCAGTTGATAAACTAATAATTATGAAAATATACTTTTAGTGTACTTTTAGCTGGTGACCAAAAAGTTTGAAAATCGAGAAAGTTGGCTTTAAACGCTTAAATATATTGATGATATTCAATACATGCTTATCAAATTAATTTTGTAAACTAGCAAACGTGCTACTTTTAATAAAAACTGAGCGCAGAGTTAAAATATAATATTTATAACAACTTTGAATTAAGTTAAAGGATATTTAGAAAAGAACACGAATATCAATCAATCATAAAATCACTCCCTGTTTGTCAGAACAGCCTCCATTCACTGAATCTGTTGACTCAACATCATCGCTACTCTCGAAATTTTGTATCGTTGGCAATCGCGTCAGCGAAAGAAACTTTCACGCTCTGATCTTGGATGCCAACTTCTCTGTGGAACTTATCCATACATCGCGAGCAAAAGCTCGGTAGAGATTCGCCCATAGAAACGAACGAGTAGCGAGCACGTCGTATAAGATGTAATGAAGTGTGGCTCGCGCGATAATCCCTGATTAAGCTAATTACATTTTCAGAAGCGGCGGGAAATCGGGCTGGGCTAGTGGCTTTTTAATGGGGGTCTTGTGGATTGTTGTGGTATTTAGAAACGTCCGTCTTTACAAATTTGTAAAGAAAACCATCATCTAGAATTTTAAGTACTACAATGATTAAGCCAAAAGTACGTAATACATTCTTTTTTAATAACTTTTTAAGCTTTTTAAAAAATTGATTATTGTCTGACAGAGAAGTTTCCTCTCAGAACACGCCAACTGAATATTTGATTGGTTTTAATTATAAAAGAACGATTTTAAAATATTTTATTCTGGTAATGTTTTACATATACTTAGAATTTTATATATAGATTCATTTACTGCTTTGTTTTAAAAGAAGGGTAATATTAAAATAGTTAGTTAGTAAAATAAGTTACAGTAATGAAAAAATAGAAAAAGAAGCAGAAGTGCACATAATCAATATTCAACCAGTCAAGTCAGTCAATTCTCATCTGTAGATTCAGAAAGAAAATCATCATTACAGAAAATAAGCTCGATAAACAGTTTTGAGTATACATCTTATGTTACTAATTTATAGTCTATTAGATGTTAAAAATCTTTTGATTATTCTGTACGTTTCATCGTTCAAGTAGTAACCACCAAGTTAAGTCAGACAACGCGATACACTCATCAGCTTACTTAAAGTCACTTAAAAATATATCTTCTTTCAAAAACATTTCAAAAGCCCGAGATTCAGAAAACAAAAAACGGAAAAATAAAGAAACTCAAAAGAGAAAGGCTTAAAAAGCAACTCTCAAAATCACAAAGCTAAGAGAGTCGCCGTCGTCATCGGTAGTGCTTCAGAACGGCCGCGAGCACTCGAGAAATACTCGCTCGCGAGATAAAAGGCGCTTGATTGTACGGATTCCAGTTTCTCTTCCTCCCTCTCCTTTTTCATGTCCTACCTCGCGCGCGCTCGTGCTCGCCTGTTCTTTGCCTTCCTAGGATTTGCTTTGTTCCGGCTGTCGCTGCGGCATCGGGGAGAAAAACGCAGGAGACGATGATCTCTCGTCGACGCACAACCTCCCAGGCCATGGATTACAAAGGAGAATGCACATTTCGCGGTTGTAAAAACTTATTTTCTGAGTTTATATAAACGAGATAGAGGCTCAAAGTGTACATGCACGTATGTGTGTGTGTGTGTGTGTGTGTGTGTGTTTGCGTGGGTGAACACTTGGCGAGAACTGCATTATACAGGACGTTAACTTGGCGGCTTTGAGCGATTTTTGCTCGGCTCTAAAGGAGCGAGGGAGAGAGAGAGAGATTTCGTTTATGTCGTCGTCCGCTGTTTTTTGTTGTTGTTGTTGAAGCCCTTCCTTTTTATCTGTCTCTTGTGTGTAGCTGCTTTTTTTCTTATGAAGAAGGGGTGTGCACTTTAGAGCGCGCACAATGTTGCATTTGTGCTTATACGACGTTCGCGTATATGTGCGTGATATTCGCCCGTCGACGTTTAATCTTACAAAGGAGCGCCGTTTTGAGAAAAAAAGTCAAGGAGGGAGGATTGAAAAACTGCGGAGATGCGCGCGATTTTACGCGGCTTTTGTTGTGAATGCATGAAGTTGCCTGTTTTAGGAGCGTCAAAGGGATTAATTTTACTCTGCGGTTGAATCGAGTATGAAACGCGGTGTGTTTACATGTTTTGCGCTTCACTTTTGGGATGGAAATAGGTGCTTTTATTTAATGAACGAGTGGATTTCACGTGTATTGAATGGTATTATTCATTCAATTTCGAGGGTATTATTCTATTTTTACGTGAAACAAATCATTTGCTTTTTATTGAGGTTAACGCTTCGTGAAACGGGCATGAGTGGCTTTTCGTAATAAATGGTTCATTTATAAAGCCAAATGTGAATAAATGTTTGGGCTTTTATAGTTAATACAATTTTTTAGTGGTGTGTATATTTTGTATATTGTTCTCAATTTAATTTAACTTTATGATTGGCAATATCTATAGCTTTGAAATACTCTGTAGAGTAAATAAACGTTATTTAAAACAATGAAAAATGTATTCTTATATCGAAATATGCAGTTCGTTTAAAGAACTGATTTTTAAAATTGAGTTTTACCCTTTTTTGAAGAATATACAAATTTCTCTCTTGAAATCCAATATTTTTATATATAAATAATTAAGTACATAAGATACATTAGATTTAAAAAGTAGATAATAAGGCTTTTTGAAAATGTTTAAACCATTTTATACAATATAAAGTTGTAGATAAAAATACTTTTTCCATGTCTGGAAAATTTTCAATTTCAAGAATAATAGAAGTAAGCTTGATTTTAAATTTGTTATCTAGCTTTTTATACAATAAAATAATATTTTACAAAAAAAAACTGTTAAATTATCTAAAAAAACCATATTTTTTTATCATATTTATAAGTTATGCTTTGCTTAAACTTGAAAGGCAACTAAAATTGAAGTTAACATATTTCATTTAAAAATCCGGTGTAAATAAATGTAACATAAAAAAAAATTGTAAAAAACATTTTACTTGAAATCGAAGATAAATCTCTACTGACCGTCTCAAAATAACGCTAAACCTTACACTCAATTTAAAAAAAAATATATACGTAGCCATCATTAAACTAACCCAAACCTTACTATTTCACCTACACTCCTCTTACTCCCACTCTCATTCCGAATTCCGTCTTTCGGCATCGACGTCTGAAGGAAACTTAGACACTGCTCAAAGAATCCCACTACGATACACTCATCCGTGCATCAATAACGAACGAGCTGCACTCGAATGAGCTATGCGAACTGCACTGCACTGCACGCATCTGCAGAGCCAAAGACGGAGTAGAAGGAGAAAATCAATTTCCGGGCGGGCAGGGAGCTCGCAAGCTTGACAGATGGGCAAAGCTCGCTTGAATAAAAGATCGAAGACGCGATTTCACCGGCCGTTTGTTCGCTGTGTACAGGGGAGGTTTATGCGCGGACTCGAGCTGACCGCACGCACGCACACGCACGCACGTATATTTATGCGCATATGTACACTGGGCTTTCTCTCTGTAACTTGAAAAAAAAAATATCTGAGCCCTTGAGAAAAGCTTTCTAAATCGAAAAAAGACGGTGGCAAAAGTCAGTCTTTTTAACTAGAAATTTTTTTACTCAAAAATCGCTAAATCGTCAATTTACAAAGTTACAAATAATTTTGGCTTAAATTGTATTTTACATACCTCGCAATTATTTACTTTTATTTTAAAGAAGCGTTCTTTGATATCATTTCTGTTTAGTTTGTAATCGATGATTTTTATGAGCGATGATTGTGAGCTGAATTATTTAAGTTTAGATTGATAAGTCAAAGTTAGTCAAGTAATTAATGCTAAATTAAACTGAAACGGACAAACATCTATAAGTGCGTTTTCTGAAATTTTAAAAAATAAAGAAGATTTTTTACACAGATTATCATATAGCATTCTTTTAGTTGTAAGAGAAAAAATCGATTATTCATATGTAGAGGATATCGTAGTATAATGCCAATGCGAATTCAAGCAATGTAAAAAATCGTTATCCTAAAATGTCACCGCGTCCGTAACAAAAGTAAACTAAATTTAACATACATATACTAAAACAATAGTAGTAAACGTAATTTATAAATAAAATCTCTATAATTCAAATTTTTACATATAGCGTCTCTATCACTCGAGACTCCACAATTCGAAAAAGATTAATTTTCATAATGATTTGAGCAAGCGAGATACTCTCATATGAATTAAGCATGTACACGATCGTATACACGCGTATGTACGGACAATCTATATATCCAATATGCAAAACGATTATTAATTTATGCTAATAAAAGCACGCAAATGAATCTTTTGCAAAAAGAAGTATCCTTTGATTCCTGAAGGATTAAGTACATAAATGCGCATACTCGTAAACGCTTACATGCATACACAATGGTAGGTTTAGACGCCGAAGAGGAAAAGACAAAAGACGCGTGGAAAAATAGAGAAACCACCGCCGCTACAAAGGATCTTTTGCGGCGAGCTGCAGTCGGCACAGATACCGGAGTTAAAGGGAAAATCTCTGCGAGACCGTGGCACAGCGAACATTGGTTAATTCATGGTATTGAGCGAGTGCGCGCGAGAAGAATGGATGTGCGGAGAAGCAGGCTCGCGGTAAAAAGTCGGACGCGTTACGAGTGCTTGGCGTCTTGACTCGGCCGCCAAAGCGAGCGCGAGCTTTGATGTGAGGACGAGCGAGTTATATTTTTACTTTATCTGTATTTGTTTGAAGAATACGTGCACGGTCCATTATTATTTTATTATACTTTTTTTAGTATGTTTATAGATGAGAAATTACTTCATTATTCATTTAAATGGTATTTAACTTAGCTTTCATTTAATTTACATTACGTCGATGTTAATTGAAATTCGTTTTATTTAATTTTAGCGGAATTCTGTCAATTAATCAATTTTCAGACTGTATGTACTAAGAGCTTTATGAAGTACGAAAGAAAAATTATTTTAAGAATTTTATTTGGTCGAGACATATTTTCATGAATTTTTCATGACCATCGGTCAATTTTGAAATGTAACGGAAAATTCAAGTCAGGTAAACATTTCATTATGTTTATTACAAATATTTACTTTATAAATCTAACGTAATTGTAACAAGCTTTAAGTTTATAAAGGATTTTAGTCTAGACGATAATAATGATGATAATATTAGTTCTTGCAACTGCTTAACTAAATATGATACTATAATTTCGAACCAGTCATTATATTCACTGTGATATTAATAAAGAAGTTGACCTAAGTCGACACTGCCCTCGATGTTACTACGTATTTTCAGCTTTTCAGTAGTATAATAGTTTATTTTATTTACCGGTTATTTACCTTTTCAGTATAAGAGAAAATGTGTCTACGTACAAGATTTGTATCTAATGATCACCCTTAGAGTTTTTTTTAAGCTTTTCAAGGCAAAAAACACTTACACAGTTGATCAGTTAGTGAAAAAGATATGAATAATGGGCGTTTAAATAATTAATGCGTTTTATATGGTAACATAGATCTAATGCGTACATGTAGTAAATTACCTCTACAAAGTTCACTCGAACTTCAACCTCGGATAAATAATAAATGTTATTTACATCTTCAATAATACGCGTAGATCTTACTAGTATGTCCGACAAATATGATTATATCTGTTCAGAATGCCTAAATCTTATTTAAATTAAAGAAATATATTAGTTTTAACGTTCACCTATATTATATAATTATTTCAAACCCCTTCTGATACATACTTTTGCTTTTTATTAGTGATTAAAGAATGAATAATAATAATGGTCCGTATTGGGTACACATAAAACCCCATATATTCCACTAGCTGTTTATTTACAAATTTCTGTAGAATTGCCCTATATGCATATTTTTAAATAAAACAAATTTCTTTTGTTATTTTTTATGCTATATTTTGATATCCAACCAGTCCAAATAAAATATTTCAATCCATTAACTATGGTAAATCCTCAATACTTTGGTGGGCCATACTTGATACACGCACCTAAAGATACGTAAAATATTAGAATACAATTACCGATATCCTCCTGGAAATTTATAAACTAAAAGATATATATCACGATACATCTCCATCAAATCTTAAGCTTCTCTAATGCACCTCATTTCGCATTTTACGAGCGCACAATCCACGCGTGATCTTACGCGCGATCGACGTACATAAATTACACCTTCGAAAAATGTACGTACCCCCGCCACTCTCACGTAAAAAAGCAGCCACACACGCATTTACCGCAGAGTAGGAGGCGCGGCGCTCATTTTTTTCGCGACCGCGATCCGCTATTAAGATATCCGGTGAGCGGCGTTCATTTTTCAAATCGCCTGCGACGCTAGAACCCCGAGGGTCTCGTCGCTTCCTTTTTTTCTTCGCTCTTGTCTTTTTTTGTTCTTTTTTTTCAATGCAAACTCACTGTAGTAATAGATCTGGGCGCGATATTGAGGTCTTTAGTGGTCTGATTTATTCGTCGATGCTTGTCACAGCGGCCTGTGCCAAAGCTAAATTTGTTTGGCGGGATGTTTTTTAGGAGGAAGGTTGAGTTTAATGAGGATTTCTTTTTGAGAGGGAGCGTTGATCGACGTTTGTCTTGAAAGAAGTTTATATTGGAGCGATCTGTATGTACTTTAAGAAAAACGTAGGTTTTTGTTATTTCAGGTCTGCCTATCTCCAGATTTTATGATCAACATTGACATACATGTTAACTTATTCAAGATTTCGTGCAAAAAGAACAATAATACAATGTTAGTGTCTTGAATAGAAATGAATACCAAAAAGATAGTTTAAATAAAAAAGTGTAAAAAGAAGTCTGAGGCAAGTATGGCAAAAGTGTAGCTTCTAAAGTCTTACACAAGTCTGATTAGTCGGACGATGCCTGTTACGGATAGAAATATCATGTGCTAAAGAAGCATGAAATATGTACGAAGCGCGCGAATAAAATGTAATTTATACGTATGATTTATTTGATTGAGAGCATGGCGACTCGACTCGCGCGAATCTGCATGTGCGATTCGTTGGCTTCAGGCCCTTAGTTAGGGGCGACTTTGCGGTCGCCCTGAGACTATCATTGACCTCGTAGAGAGCTTGACTCCGCAGTGAAGGTCACTTCAGCATGGGAAAGCCTAAAGCCTGACCTGCGGCGGTCAGGCTATAGAGATAGAAGCCGTGGGAGGCATCGCACCGCATGCTTATGCTCGTGTCTATGTTTTTCGTATTATTTGGAAGTGAGGCGCGCGCTCGGGTTACTTCGTACTTCTTCGACAGTCGTCGGTAGGGCCATGTGCGTTGCAGCGCCGATTGCAGCAGCGGCCGCCGAGAGAGCGACTGGGAGAGTGTCACTTCACTTCACTCTAGCCCTCTGCTATAGTAGCTTCACATTTTTATATTACGCGATAGATTTGCTAGCTAATTAGAAGATTTTGTTATATATTTTCATATTTTATATTGTGATTATTTCGGCAATAGTTAGGTTAAATTAAGACGTTTATTGTAGCTTTTTAAGAGTTTTGTTATTTTAATATATTTTAATCATAACTTGAATTGTTTGTGTTAATCTTATTCAATATAAACCCATCCTACTTTATCCCAGAAATAACAATGTCAGACTACATGCCAGACTATATTTCAGACTTTTGTTGAACTATGTCATGAAAACGTATTTTTTTTCATATAAATAGTTAGAAGAGTACACTTATTATTAATATTGGCCAGAATTATAAAAAATAATATTTTTCGATTCAACAGCACAAAAGTTTTTTTTTAATATTGCAATCTTTTATAACAATTTAATATTTGAAAAAAAGAGATAAAAATTTACGTTACTGTAAGTCCAATCTTTTGATACATTAAAACATTCATTAAGTTATTCCTACAATAACAAATACACCGAAAAAAGTTTAAATCTGATGCGATTTGAACAACAAAATAGAATATTTTCGAATTCACATAAATTTTAACGATAGCGTCAACTGAATGTTCTAAAATTTTCGAAATTCGCTTATCTTGTAACCCAGCCCACATTATTCAGTTACAAAACAAAATTGTCAGTAGTATAGACTTCAGGATAAAAAAAGCGTATAATAAAAAAAATTGTACATCGAATTTAAAATCTGCATCTTTTATTACTGTCGAATCTCGCTTGATTTCAAAATACATACCAAATTTTGCCAATCTCAGTACTATAACAATAATTAAAATCACCGTCAATCTCCACCTTCACAAATCCCATACCACCACATATTGCCACATAACTTTCTTTCCATAAAAAACTGAATCATCCTCTCCGAGCGTAAGGTCGAATTTTCGAAAAAACGCGCCCGCCAAATTAAATTACAACACCTCCACAATACAAAATTCAATTAATTTCTTTTACAATGTTGAATTTGCGTCGGTCCGTTTCGCTCGGCTCAGCAGCACAACGCGCGCCGAACACCGTAAAACCCGAGCAAAGCGATAAATTATCCCCGTGCGCGAGCTCGCGCGAGTTCCCATAAAAAAGGCAAAGTTTTCCGCGAGCGCGCACACGCGAGTAAAAGCGATATTTTTCGCTTTATAAAAATGTAGAGTAATTCCGGGAACTGCGAGCGAGCGTCAGATCCCGTCGAGTCGATCGTAAAGTTTTCTTTTCCGTCCAGGTTTTTCTCTCTCACTCTCACACTCTCTAGTGTTATCATTTATGCTGGAGATTATCGCGATCTTTGTTCTTATTCTCTTGTTTTTCTTTTTATTTTTGTTATTTTTGTTAAAATTTTTTGGTTCTCCGACACTTTTATACGAATATTATTATATATTTATTTTAAATAAATTGGGTAATAAGTTTATTGTTTTGATCCATGCCTGAAAAATTGGTATATTAAATTAATGTTTATACAAGTTAGACACCTTCCTCCCCCGTAAGACATTTTTACTGATTTCTTTTTATACATTTAGTATTCACTGCAAGGCTAATAAAGACCCCTCTCTATCCGCAAAACCTTACGTAATATTTGGACGGTGCCTAATAGCGTAACAAAGTTCTTGTATACGATGTCACCGTATTAAAACTACAAAGAATGTTGCTATTATGACTGTTACAACACTTCGAATAATTTTGAACTTTTATTTAAAGGTTTGGAATTAGATTACAAGATAAGTCTTTCGTCTAATTTATTTAAAAATAATATTAATAACTTTTAGTAACTTGCACAATAATAAGTTAACTAACAAACTTTGGTACTAACTAATCTCAATAAATTACGATACTAACTGTAATGTGATGGTATGCTAAAATATTAGTGAAACCTTATACTTGTTTAAAAAGTAGCCGCAAAGAAAGTTCATAAAGTATCTTATAGAAACTTAATTATTACAGTTCATGAAGTTTTGTTCCTTCTATATCTAGTTTTTAAATCTCAAGTAAAGTACAAGACTTTATTAACCTCGATTGGTTCATTTCTGCCAATGTCGTATAAGCGAACCATCGCATAAAAGAAATAATACTCTATATTCTGGTTCAATATTTCATAATCCTCGCCTCGGTATTTTGATTTAAACTTACATTTTTACTTTTTTCTACATACTCGTCTTTCTTTTATAATTTTAAACTATGAGGATATAAAGTTTTTATTTTAATAGCCATTGAATTATTTCTAAAAAGTATTAAAATAAGGACGAAGAAAGATTGTATTTTAAAAATCTGAAAATATGACATGATAATATTTACTTAAAATACTTGATAACTGTGTTATTATTAAAAATTATAAATTAAATAGTTATAATGATTAAATTAATTTCCCTTATGCATTGACCGCATTGACATATTATTTACGAATCTTATAAATTTCTAACATAGTTTCTAAGCTATAAAAACAACAAAAAATTGCTTTAGGTATTATTTTATTTTTTTTATAAATTGCTAAAAATACCGTATTATTATTCCGTAATACCGTATATATCATAATTGTTATAATAAATAAATCTAAAGTATTTTTACAAAGGGAACTAAACGACTTGTTTTGTTTAAAATTGTTTGAAGAATACATCGTCAAAGTTTAATTCAGATTCTTCAATTTTTCATTTTCAAGGATCACTCGATGCCTAAATTCAGAGCTTTTATAATGAAATTCATCTAAGATTTAACCCGTTTAACGTATAAAATCCCTTTTTTTAATTCATACAATAATAATAGAAAAAACTAAAAAAATTTCAATATAAAAGAAAAGACTGCATACCTCAACAAAATCTTTAATAACACATCCACCCACCAAAATCCTCCCTAGCAGCTTTCTCACAACCTCTAAACCACCCCGTACATAACCAAAGTGAAAGATACGAGGCTATGTACCCGTGACTGGCAGCGGCGGCGGCTACACGGCATTGTCATTCGCCGTACGAGAGACAGGGATATCCGGCGTAATGCCGCACTTTCGAGGTCGGGGGTTGTATGCTATATAGGTACAAGATGCGCGCGACGCAGTAAATTGCCAGTTCCGTTAAGAGATTGGATAGGCCAGACTCCTGCTGCTGCCGCCTCCGTCACCGTGAAATATATGTATGGACGGGGAGGGATTTTGCTCGGGGCGCTCGTCTTGCATTTTTATCGATAGTGTTTTTGTTTTGTGATGAGGTGTTGGGTTTCGCGAAATTGCTGGGGTTTATTTTAGATTGGAAGATTCATATGATTCTTTTTTGTTTATTTTTTGTAAACGAAAGTAAGTGGAAACAGAGAGTTTGAAATTCTTTTTTATGTGTTTTGAAATAATAGGAAAATTCAATTTCGAGGAAAGGAAATATTGATGTTTGAGCATATTGAAGTTTACAAGCAGCAATCTGCGGAGGGATTATGGTTATTGTTTTTTTTTTCCGAAATTGGTCGAAATATTTTTGGAGATTTTGGATGAAATGCACTATACAGAATTATTATAGAAAAGCCTCATCTTTGGAAGAATTGAAGGTTTGTATTACTGCGTAGACGAAGAAATACATATATTGATAACTAGTCAATATGTTGCACAAAAAATGCAATATATGCTGTTTAATGATAACATATTACACAGAAAAAGTAAATTAAAAAGTGAATACTTATTGATATTATGATAACAATATTTGCATCAATGTTTTGGATTTGATTGCGTCTATCAATTGCGCGCTTAGTAACAGTATGAGTTCTCTTACCTGGCTTTCTAGCGTAGCTGACTTTACGTAATTGTCTAGTGGCGTAAGAAGGCAAATAGGTCGTAGAAGGAAGCTTTTAATCGAGCGTCTAATAGAGACGATGCGTATATAGTGTAGGTAACGGATCGAATTTGGAATAGCTTAACCTACTAACGCCGTAGCAACTCAAAATGGACTTTCGGAACTTTCTCCATTTTTCAGTATACTCAAGAATTTTTATAAAAAATGATTCTACTTTTATAGAACTATTTTCGAAATAGTCTCATTCGCCGTAATGATTCGATATAACAGCTAACGATTTATATCATTATCTGTTTTTCTTGATAAGAGATGATATAAACGAAAAAATTCATGTGAATTGGAAAGAATTCGTTTCAGTAAACCAACTGACCGTAAAATATTAAAAAATTAGACTCGTTAACTCATTGATATTGATCCCTTCTAATTAACATTAAACAATGTGCATAAGTGATTATATTGTCAGTATTATAGTAAATATACACCTAAACTTAAGATTTCTATAATATTTAAATTAAAACAATATTTTTTAATAAACCGTTTTACTCTGTATTTTTAGTACTCCGTTTTAGGCTTTCACCTGCAACGTATCATCAAGAATGAAAAATTCTTGAACCATCATGGATTACAAACGCTTGTCGTTTTCTATCAAGGTAGTAATTTATATACCATTGAACGTAGTCAGGACTAAATCCCAAAAAATGGAGGTTTCGGAAAATATTATTAATTTCCAGACAGCTCAATGCTGAGTTCTAAGCTGTATGGTACTTACTATCAACCATAGACATAGTAAATATAGACTGCGTCGTAAGATCTGCGATTTGAAGCGCGGTTAGAAAGCGATAGGAAATCGAGTATAAGAATCTGCCTCTTTCGCACACTGAATAAGTGGGGAGAAGGGAGAGACAGTTACAAAAGGTCGTTCCTTTAATTTGGACTTTTTGCGACATGTCAATTACATTATAAAAGAATTATTTATAATATTATTGATTATTAACTCGTTTTAAATATTTACAACTTGTATTTTTAAAATATGATGACGTTTTTAAGCTCATGGCGTTTTCCCTCCGATTCCCTCATCAATCCGAAGTAGTGAGAGACAGACTCTCATACTCGATACTGTGTCTCTTTCTACTCGGGAACAGTATGAATAACATTGGATGCACAGTCTATTCTTATCATATCTATGTTATCAATCCAGTTTACTCTTCGACTCCGAATTACTAATCATGAATATTATACTACTATTACTAATCACTAACTAACATCTATCACTAATTACAAACTATCAGCTATTACTAATTACTAAGCTATCCACCAACCCGATACCGTCCTCAAATCCGCATCAAGCACAATAAAACCGCACACACACATCAACCGCAACGCTATCTTATCACAGCCGCGTCCCCAACCAAACACAATCCACCTCTAAGCACATCGCATCGCCCGGGCATTAATAATGCCACGCTACATACGCTATAGACGATCGTCCAGCCGACACATGTGTATATGACGTACGTTGTCGCGACTTACCGCAGGCGCCCTGGTGCTTGACCCGCGTGTCCTTGCGCCTCTGGCAACTGGTCTTGCGCAGCTGGCAGTGGTTCTCGTAGGTGACGTTGTCCTCGCCGCAGACCGGGGCGTAGCTCTCCGGGCAGCCGGACGGACACTGGCACATCGCCTTGCCGCTCTCCGAGATCACGCAGCTCATGCCCCAAGCGCAGAACGTGATCTCGCAAGGCTCTGGAAGCAGAATTCGCAAGGGGCGGGCCGTTAGTTGGTTTCAGATGGAGAGTCGGTTGGTGCTTGGGTTATTTTACTTTAGAAGAGAGAATTTGGTGGAGCCTGGTGGTGAAAATTTTAAGGGTTGTACAGGGGGAGATTGCAGTTTGTGGAATTTTTGCAAGCTTATACACGGTGCGAACTGTCAGAATGCTGAATGGTAAGATTCAAATTTTTCATTTTTATCTAGCGCGGATTTTCATTGGTTGGGAATTAAAAAATACGTTATGACAGGTGGCACAACACGTAGCTGTACGCATTCACTTTCGCTTTGAACGTTAAAATTTTAGATTTAAATATTAAATTAACAATATTTCTTGATTTGGATAAACATTTCTTTTCATAACTACTAACAGAATTATTTATTTCATGTAAATAAATATTTATTGCATTTAAGAATGTCATTATAAAATAAACAAATATTTTACTGTTATCAAATAAAGTATTCGTTAGTACTATTCAGAGATATATTCCTTTTTTAGTGACTAATCAAAGGTATATATAAATAATTATGACGTGTTGAAGTAGATAACTTTTTATAGATTGAAAATGAAAAAATTTTAATGTAAAAAATCGGCGTTTTGACAGTTTAGAGCGTAATCAAGTGTATGAGTAATTTGTACAGCTTAAAATTTTCAAAAATAGGCTCCTTTCATTATTGATTAGTTATAAGAAAATAGAAAATAATAATTTTAGTCTAAAGAAATATTATGGAAGTAAATAGTAATGTAAGACTATTTACACCTGCAATAAAATATTATTCGACACACAGTATAGATATTATTTTAAATAATACCAGAAGTACAAACACAAAAAATTCAATATTATTTAATTCAATCAATTTATACACAATTATACTGAGAAAATGTTAGTTTACAAAAGTAGATATTGAAAGTTTTACGTATTTTCTGCGGTATAAGAAAATTGAATATTAGAATTTACTTTTAATAATAATATTTTCTCAGCATATTAAGATACTTGTAGAGGGTTATTGATTCAATACCTGACTGTACACACATAATATTCAATACTGTTAATATAACTAAATTATTTTAATACTTTTATAGTACATTCAAACTAAAAAGAAGCTCAAAAGTAGAAATAAAACGTGCAATTGTATCAAATTTTAAAATACAGGAAGAGAAATTTATATAAAAACCTGCATTTAACACTGAGTGTTAAATTCGAAGCTACATTGACTGTGTAAATATCCAATTTTTGTTTAAAAAAGTACAGGTATAGATATACCAAAAAATGGTTTTATCTGTGATCGTACAATTCAAACAATAAAATTCAGTATGAATTTATATATCAATCCTAACGATCGCACCTAAATAATATATATGCTGATACTGATAAAATCAGTGATACTGATACTAATAAAATCAGTGTAATCACCTACAAAATTCAAAATGTTCATTTGCATCAATAAACACATAAATTCCCCAATCTCAATCTCACAAACTAATTACAATAAATACATCCCAAACATCGATAAGTCAGACGGCACCCTATCGGCATCTCCCGTCCCCTTACAACCAAAACTCTCCTCTCTCTCTCTCTCTCTCTCTCTTCCTCTTCTCCACCTTCCACCCCAAAAAGAGAACCTCCCGACCTCCCTTCCCCCAAAAAGACGAGCGCCAAAAGAAAGGAAATTCAACATCCCTTTTCTTCCGCAGAAGCGACGTCTCTCCTGGAAGTCAGCCCAACGCCGCTGCAATCAATTTCCTCCCTCTCTCTTCATCTCTCTCCTCGAGAAAATCGATTTGGCGCACCTCGCGACTGCTCCTCTCAGGTTTCGAGCTCCGGCTCAAGAAAGAGAGAAGAAGAGCGAAAGAGAGAGAGAGAGAGGGAGAGAGAGCATCGCTGTCGGATAATCAGTGCACGCGCGCTCCTGGTCATTAATATAACCTCCCGCTGCGCACTCCTGCCGGAGGGAGAGAAGGCAACTTGATCCGGAGGAAAAAATCGTCGGACTTCAGCTGCGATCGTTTTCCCGCGGCGGGGAAATCTTTAGCCGAGATTTTTCGCGGTGAAGGATTACCGGGACATTAGGGGAGCCGAGGAGAACGCGAGTTTTAGCTGCCGCGGACACGCGAAGAGCCAAGTTTTTGATGAATGACGAGGTCGAGAGAGAGGGAGATAGAGCGATTTCAATGGTGGGTTATGTCTTGGTCCTAGTTTGGGAATTCGTTTTGTGTGTGTGTGTGTAGGTATGAATGTGAAATCTTGAGGAGTGCCGATGATGGGAGGGGATACTTTTTTATTCTTGCTGCTTGGGGTGGGAGGTTGATGAATGGGAGCGGGAAGATTGAGCGATGATTCCGGGAAGTCGGATCGACTGTGTCAGTTAGGGATTTTTTAATGCGTGATTTATGGGCTCTCTGGGTTGTACTGATGGTGAGGAATTTAGTTTTTGATTTTGCTTCCTAGTAGAGAAGAGGGATCGTATTTTATAAAATAAAACAAAGGGGATATGTTTTTTTTCCAACTATACTGGTTCATCTACCCTGGTAGAAATTAGATTATTCGGAAAATGCGTTTCAGACTAAAGCTTCATTTACATAGAAATTCGTAAGAAAAAAAAGCTTTATGTACTCCATTGTGAGTACTTTTTCCACTGTACCTCGCTTTCGCAGACTAATGGAGACAGTTCATTTTCTTTCCGAAATATATAATTTTCGCTTTATTTATTTTGTATCATTAATTTAAATGACTTCCAATATATTTAGGTGACCTACAGTTTATAGTGGATTCCGAACCACTTTTCTTGAATTACTTTGTATTTCATGTACATTTTTTTTCTTGTCTATTTAGCGTGTCTGGTGATGCTGCATTTTTTGCTAAGTTGAATTGATATTTATTTTGGTTTATTTATTTCTTTGTTAATGTTGTTGTTCTTTTCTGCATTAATTTCCTTCTTCTATATCCTCTTCTTCTACTCCTACACTTTCACTATCTTCTTCTCCTTCCTCATCTGAGTCTTCTATTTCTTCTTCTTCTTCTTCTTCCTCTTCTTTTTCGTCTTCTTCTTCTTCTATTATTTATAATTAATTTCCTTCTTCTGCTACAATTATTTCTTTCTTTAATTCTTCTTCTAAGGCATCTATTGCATATTTGGTCGTAAGTGTTTCTTTTGCGAAATTGGCAAACTCTAGGTAACTTTGAGCTTTTACTAATTCTTTCTCACTTATGTCTCCTGTCTGTAGATGTTTGATAAGCTTTTCCTTAATGTTGTCATATTTTTTACAGTATTTGAGCGTATGTGTAGAGGAATTTTGTCCTTTACCGCATGAGCAATTATCATCAGCAAATTTGATTCTTTCTTTAAACGTTTTGAAATCCATCTGCTAGGGTTTAGCCAATTTAAATTTTTCTATTCCCTTACATTTGGGAAGTATATGTATGTCACTTTTTCAATTTCGTTGTTAGTCTTATCCTATATTATTTGCCCGGTCTCAAGTTTATCTTCATACGCCATGTTTCTTGCTATTTGTTTACACTAATTTTCTTCTTCTTCAGAGATGCCACTTTCTTCTGGTTATTCATACTCTCCTATTTTACATGGTTCCTTTACTTATGTTATACATTTGTGCTCTGCGTTCGCATTCTAGTATTATTTGCAGATTGCCAGTTAACACTGTCATGTGCTGTAGAAATAGGTATGTAATGGCTAGTTTGAAAAGCGGTTCATCTAACCTTATAATGGCCATTTTTCTTCCAGATTAATAAGATGTATTCAAAGAATAACACAATTGGGGCATAGTAATTTAAGATAAACGATCTTATAATATGCGATCCGTTAATCATTATTATTAAATATGAATTACGTTTCAGAGTAAATGATTATTTGAATCATTATATAAAGCATAGTATAGTTTTAATTCAAATCTCATTTAAACGTTAATAAATATAATTATCAAAATGAATATAACAAAAGATTGTTTATGAAATACTCATTACATTTCCCATATATTGCAGAGAAAATAATTATATTCACTTCTGATCACTTTGTATTATTGCGTCACGTGCAATTATGCCGCATATTGAATGACAAGTAGTATTAATAATGAATTAAGCCCGGTATACCGCATTTAATTGCGATGAATATTTCGAAATTTTCCGAAATTCAAGCATTATTATAATTAACCTCTCGAATACATGTGCGACATGTCAATTACAATGCCCGGTACTTTCACAAATACTTATTTATGTATATCCAACGCTATCGTTGATTTAAAACATTATAATAAATGTCTTATTGTTATATTTCTGTATTACAATTAGGTATTAACTTTTGAAAATGCGAGAATATTGTAGGAAATTCCACTGTGTTAAATTATAACGAGAAGAGTACGTGCTTCTTATTACTAAAAGTATGCACGTTTCAGGTATATTATCTTATATCTCGTAAAAATTAGCCTAACAGTAGATCAAACCACAGCTGTCAGACTTCATTTCTCGATACCAAAAAATATCTTCCAAATCTATGACACTCCTTTCAAACACGAAATAGTTCATTTTACTGCAGTTTATACCCTACTTAAAACACCAAGCATTTCTCAACTCAAATGTAACCACACCAAAATCAAAATAAAAAATATTTTCCTCAACAATGCCATATTCATTTTTCTCCTCTTCCCAAAATCCCTCGCGTGCATTTCGCTTCGATGCATATAAGCCTCCATCCCCCCCTCCCACACGCGAAATCATCCGGAACATAATGCCGATCGATTACAGCACATTGGTACACACTCCCATTCCAAATATCTACCCTCTTGCTAGCGACACTTCCTCGCGCACACAACTTCGAAAACCCTCGCGGCAGATTCGCTCGCGCTCTCTCGAGGAAATCCGCGCGCGGTGTGTGTACGACTTTCTTCGCGAGAGCGAGGGGGGGTCTCCGCATAAACATCCGGGACGTCGTGGTAGCTTTGAATTTTGAATAATGGCTGTGTATACTGTGATGTGCGAGGTGCGAGGTGAAAGGGTAAATTTGTAACAGGGAGGAAATGACTTAATTGAATCGAATAATGGTAGTATTGATTTAATGAGCAGTTATTTTGATCAGTCTTAATTTGAATATTTTCTTTTAATTTGTTAGATGTAATTGACGTAATTTTTTTTTGTGTGAAGATATGATCGGTTTCTTTAAACTGATTTGTACACGAATTTAAGTTAGTTGAGGCCTATGGGTACCTATGTGTAAGATTTAAATAATAGTTATGACACTTTGAATACAGATCAGTGTATTTTTTTTTAAATTTTATAACTAGTGTGAAATGCATATGGAAATTTAAATAAATTTGAAAAAAGTTTTTATTAGAAATTGTTCAGCATAATTATTTTCTTCATTATTTTTTAATACAAATTTCAATAATGCTATGTTTCTTGACAGATTTTAATCAATATATAAATAAACTTTTCTGGTTTTTTACTGTCTTAATTTTAGTGTATGAATTTTGATTGTCCAATAAAAAGTACACATTAAATTTAGATAGTTACAAACGAGAAAACTGTATTTATTCAAAGTAAATAATTTCGTGTATTTGTCCATATGGCAGTTACAAAATGCAAGCATGCCTAATAAGAAAAAGGCGCGTAAGTACACACCTTTTCTTGCACGACTCACGATGACGCGAGCATTCCGACAGGTCGTGTATAATTCCTGAATGCTCGTGCAGACTCCGCCGCCGAATGACTTGTCTTTTCAGGCTCGACGCGTAAGTGTTGAATGTATCGTGAGCGCGCACACGGGCTATATAGAAGCTAAAGTGTGCGCGCCAGTAAGCGCGTATATAGGATACGTGAATGGCTTTGTCGGTTTATGGATTGCCGCAACTGCGTTTGACGTGTTGCGCTGCACTGCACGCCAGAGCGGGGGAATAAAAATGATACTAAATGTTTTGGTATGCGTGTTCGCGAGAGGGGTGCATAGAGCAGTTGGAAAGATTAATATTGACTATAGCAGAGGGTGTGGGACTTTGGACTCGCGTGGGTGGTCTTTGTTGTGGTTTTGAAATGTGCGCTTTGTTTGTAGATTATAATGGATCTATCTGCAGTACAATTAAATTATTTTGGTTGCTAAAGATATGTAAATATTTAAGCGATACTGGTACGTAATTATCTAGGTTCGTAAGAAAGCATTACTTAACAAATTATTATTTGAATTATTAATTAATCTTTAAAATCATGTCCATAAAACTCAGAAGGGGAATAATGAGATAGTACTATAAAATGAATATTGAAATGGTACAAATAGAAAATAACATTCATTTTTTCACATGACAATATTGGATTACTAACAACAAAATGTAATTTAGAGTTTATTCTAAACTTTTTAATGTTAAAATTACATTACTGTAACTATTATGTTAACAATATTAGTATCACTTAATTTTATGTATAATAATCTGTTTTCATCAAAGATTATTTTCAGTTACTTTTAAATACTTAACTTTAATTAGTCCATAGATTTTCTTCAGGTAGGTATAGCTCTTTAGGGCTTGAAACATATGTACGCATTTCCGGCTTTTAATATAATCTGTTTATCGAATCAAATATGACAGAAAGATTCCAGCATCGAAAAGAACGTAAGACTCAAAGGCTCGATCAATCATTTTCAACAAAATCCACAAACACCTTAGACCGGAAAATATGCTCATCCATTTAGAATTACCTTACATTCTAAAATACAACTAGACAGCAAAAGGACTCCCTCCGTCCGAGCAGAAAAAGCAATTTTCTGAAATTTCCCAGGAAGCTGGAAGAAAATATTTCAAGCTCTGTATAACAAACGCCTCTGTTTATTCATCGCATTCCTGTATCCTTCGCTCTCCTCGAAGAAAACGCACGCACTGAACGCGCGAAAAGTTTGATATGCTAAGTGCACCTTCCGCATTACAAACGCATCGCACACGCAGTGGGGCAATGCCGCTGTGTGTTTCAAGTGCCGCTGCGAACCTGAAGCTTTTCCTCTATTCTTTTAAGCAATTTTTACGCTCCAGAAAAAATTTACTCTGCGAGGCGCTCACCTTCTTTTTGTACACATTATTTGCAAAGGAGCTTTTTTTACTTCCCGTCTTCTTTTTCTTTTAATACGTTTAAACGCGAATGACGCGGCGAGTATAATTAATCTCCAGAACAAATTCTGCGCGCGTTTGCATGCTATTATGGCAGGTGAGATAGTTCATAAAGTGGAAGGTTATGTGTGTACGAAGAGAAAGAAAGAGGGAGAGAGAGAAGGGAGAGAGAGAGAGTGAGTGACTGAGAGAGAGAAAGAGAGAGAGAGAGAGAGAGAGAGAGAGAGAGAAAGAGAGAGAGAGAGAGGTATTAAGAGTAATTTTTAAGTGGTTTGTCAATTGAAGAGTAAGAGATGGTAGTAAATGTATGAACCTACCGACTATAGAAGTTGGGTATAAAGAATGTTTAATATAGAGATTTTGTGAAATTTTCTCATGATATTAGTTTTTCTCACACTTTTACGTAAATATTTACTTGAATTAAAAAAAAGAAAAGTGAAAATTACTAAGCGTCTAATTAATGTAATCTTTTATTAGATGTAAATGTTGTACCATAAAATTAAAAAACTTTTTCACTCATATATTATATATTTTATCTATAAATTAATACACTATAAATACACAGTAGAAAAAGTAATCATAAACAAAACTAAACATATGAATAACCTGAGTATTAAATTTATTACACTCGCATGTTTAACTAAAATAAATCACAAACGCAGCAACTTAATTAGATTAATTAAGGTTTATTACTTTTAATTTATGTCTCGGGAGTTAATTTAAATTTCATTATTTAAAAATATTTTACTCTCGGCATTCGTACAAAAGCCCATTCTGAGTTTAATCCTCAGCCCTCCACGAACTCGCACAATTAATACCGATCAAATTATTCGCCATCAAGGAAATTCATCAAATCGCTCCGATCAAAGGACTATACACTGCACAACGGCAGTGTTACACCTCCTGTATACACCATCCATCTAATCAGAACGCGAGCCGGCCTCGCACCTTTGCCCGTGCGCGGCCACAATAAATAATCAACCGGCATCGCGTCACTCCTGGCAAAGCGAGCGCGCAACACGTTACGTAATAAATTAAAGCCGCGCGCCCGCGTGCAGCGCAAAAGGTATAGGGCTCTATATGGGCGATTCTCTGAAAATGCGTAAATTTAATGTGGATCCTATAGTGGTGATATTCAAAATTTTCGTGTTTATTTTTGTCATGTGACGATATTGCCTTATATATGGACAGTATGCATTGTTTGATAATAAACTTTAAAATTGCTCCCGAGAAATTTTTAGAAAGGGTTCACTCGCAACATGAGATGGTTGAGGCTTTTATTATTGTGTAGAGTCCAAACAAATGTGTACAAACGAGAAAGTTTAGTTCGACCATTGAATACTAGATTATACAAAAAGTTATGGAATAGGGACACAGAGAACATTGTTGAACAGTGTACGTCTAGAAAATATGAATTTAAAATAATTTTACTCTGTCAACATAGAGTAAAAAATGTAAAAAGTGGCATAAAGTATGAAAATATCGTTTTAATGACGGAAGAGTTTTGTAAAACACAACGAAACTTAGTATTTTTGAGGAAATTTTCTACCAATTTCCTTTAGGTTGACAAGGTCCATACGGGAATCCAATACAAATGTATAATATCATATGGTAAATTCAAATTATGCTTATATCGAATTTTCATATAGAATCTTCCAATTTCTAAAAATTGCAACTATAATTATAAGTGTGACAAACAATATTATTTTCCCATACACTTTTGTCAAATTTCCCACACGGCATCTCATACGGTGTCCTCATATGGGATTCCATGTGAGATCTCATATGAAAATTTTCAGTAGAAACAGATTTGAAAGAGTACTGATTTTACCTATAATATTGATAGATAACGCAATATCAATAACATATTTTTCAAATCATTATCAAACCAGTTAGATACTTCCTATCAGTAAGTGTTTGTTTAACATGGCATTTTAAAGTTGTCTTCGGTCCCAGAAACAAATACTTTATACAGGTAACATCGATTCAAAGAAACACCTTAAAATCTCTCACTTCCTCCAAGAACCACCCATATACACCTCACAATCCACCAAGAAAAGAGGGAACTCAAACAGAAAAATGTCAGCCGCGAAAAAGGTTAACGGGTTAGTGTCGTTTCCTCACCTGCTCTCTCTCTCTCTTTCGCGATCGCCATCTCCAACCGCCTTGTAAACTCCCGCCCCCTCTAGCACACACTGCCATATTTCACGAGCTTTATAACGGCCGGAGCCAGAGCTCGCACGCGCTTGAACCGCGTTACGGGGTAAACAGGCAGTCGTCGCGCGCGTTAAGTATAAGCAACCGCGCGGCACGGCGCGGAGGGTCAACGCTCTCGGGTCAGCCAGATCGTATCGCGGGATACGTACAGTGCTGACCCCCGCGGCGGCGAGTGCGCGCGGGCACAGCTGGGGGTATTACACGCGCGGGTGGAGGTGGAAGTGGTGATGCGTCTTTGTAGTGGAAGGGTTATGGGGGAGGGTGGATGAACTGGAGAGGATTGTGGAGGTTTCTTGAGTGGGGTTTGGAAGCAGGTATGTTTTTAATATGCTTAATACAAGATCAATTGATTCGTTGTTGAGAGTTTTTCTTTTGTAAAATAAAGTAGAAGAGCGTGAATAGTTTATAACAGTCTAAGGAAAGTGGGTATAAGTTTGGATATTTTTTTATCATACCTTTAACCCTTCTAGCCATACATATTGATATTAAACTGATTTTTGTGTACAAGAGTTTTTTGGTTTATTGATTACGACTCTGGAGTCATATTTCCAAAATACAAAATGTACAATTCAATATCATGGATATCAAATTTAAAAAGTTTTCACTTCAATCCAATTATTAAAAAAGAAATTGTAATCAGCAGTATCTACAAACCTAAATATCTGGATCTCTACCGTAATATTTTATATAGTTTTGGAATAATTATACACTTTTGAAAAGTACCAATTTTTCAATTTTCTTATTTTGTTTATTGCTACTCCTAACTAAGAAAATTATCGTATTTAATTTTTTCACATACATTTAGGCCTCAAAAGCACAACAAATTCAGACGAAATCGTGAAAAAGTAAGTTAATATAATTGAAACCAATTTAATTAAAGATATGTACATACACTTTGTAAAGCTATATATACTTTGGCTAAAAGATTTGAAACGAATATTGAAACGATAAAATATTGTATAATACGATTATAATACTGAATTAAATATAAACGATTCTGATAAAATATTATTTTACGTCATGCAAAAAACTACATTGAAACACAAAATTAAACAGTTCTTAACACATTGCAAAAAACACCTTTTCAATAGCCAACGATCGATCAATATTAGTCCTCATCTTTCCTCACATCGGATATTTAAAACATACCTTACGCAGTATCCCCATAATGCGAAAGAGCCTCCTTAGAATTTCAAGCGACGGTGCGGGAGATGCTTCGCGATAAATCGCATCCATCTGCGTGTAAACAGCGACGGCCCCATGATTGCCAGACTACGCTAACGCTATCTCTCGGGCACGCTCCGTACTCGCCCGGCCGCCCAGCACCCCCTTATCTTTCTTTTATCTATCCTGATTTTCTTACACTTTCGTATACGTGTCTTGCGTGAGATACTTAATTAATTGTGTACTCTGGGGCTGTTGGTAATTGATTTTAGTTTGCATATGCTGCGCTGAAGGGGAAGGTTGAAAAGTACAAGTTTAAATTCTTGAGATAAAAGGAGATATTAAAGTAGATAATTTTAGGATTTTAGGATGCATTTAATAAGAAAAAATAATGCATTTTTTATGTTAATCTGAATAACAATCTTTTACTGTTTATAATTATGATTATGAAACAATATAGATGCGCTATGTTGTAAATAATAACTATAAACATATGTACATTTTTCCAGTAGTAAATTTATAACTGTGAATCGGTGTACGTGTATTATTCCTGAGTGAATTTGGTTGATGTAAAAACTATTTTGTAATTAAATCTTGATTTTTTCACTTTTTTAAAAGTAACTACACTCATTTGTCACGCAGGGCCCATGCCTTTGAAATTCAATTCCCTACAGCGAGAGAAAGACGGCGACCAATGACAAAACTAACATTAATGTGAATAATGGATGTGAATAATAATTTATGCGATAATGAAATTAGAGTATGGATGAATGAGTGACTTTTATATATAACATTCACATTGTTCCGCGATAAATGTAAGATAATGAGACAGTGTGCAATAATTTTACCAAGGACGACGATCTATGATTAGACTACCAAATGTAAGTCTACTAATTGGACTACTGTGATTCCATGCCTTGACTAGTGATTTAAAAATATGTGTGATATTATTGTAATACCTTGTTCTTTCTCGAACAAAACTAAATATTATACTTATCTATCTATCTATTGTATTGACCTTATTTTTTTTAAACATGAAAAAAGTAAATCTCTAAAAATTTTTACTACTTAATGTCAGATAAAATCTTGATTTTTCCACCTATTTGATTGAATTTGACATTCTTTCTTAAATATGAAAAAAGTGGGTTTTTAGTTTTACTTCTGAATATCTGATAACATTTTCAAAATAAGAGCCTTCAATTCAATAAAATAAATGAAAAAATCAAGCTATTATACATTTAGTAGTTAAACTGTAATAATTCCATTATTTCATTATCTCTATTTAATTCAACGAATTCTTGTCTCTTCAGTTCCCCGATGCAATTTGTTTCTCTCTAATTTTCTTATTTTAAAAAACTCTAAATAATAAAGTTACTTTTGAACGGTCTTTTACGTTCCTCCCTTAACTTCCTTATCTTTAGTGTAAAATTTAACCCTAATTTTTAAATTCAATTAAGGGGGCACACCACCTTTAAAATGTGAAACAAAAAAATTGATTAGGAATTTTTATTTTGATATTTATTTTAATAAGGGTTTTTTTCCCTGAAAGTATACATAAGCACTTTAAGCACTGTCCGTAAGATTCCAAGTCTACGCATGGATGGATTGGGCTAAAAATTTATGGAGATACTCATTATAGTAGTACTTTTAGTATGAACGTAGGGATTTTGATTTGAGCGAGTAGAAGTATATTTTTATATGAACATTGTCAATATAACACTTATTTTTTTAATAATTTTATCACTTTTATAGATGTAAAAAATTTTCTACTCGTTCAAATCAAAATCCCTACATTCATACTAAAAGTACTACTATAATGAGTATCTCCATAAATTTTTAGCCCAATCCATCCATGCGTAGACTTGGAATCTTATGGACAGTGCTTAAAGTCTTCGAAAAAATATACAAATTGGTAGGTTTTTATGTATACTTTCAGGAAAAAAAACGTTATTAAAATAAATATCAAAATAAAAATTCCTAATCAATTTTTTTGTTTCACATTTTAAAGGTTGTGCGCCCTTAAGAAAAATAAGCATGTGAAAATAGACTTCTCCACCCTATTCTCAACCTATCGAGTCATCCTGACTCACGAATCAACGACAGTTTCAAAACGCATGCACGCTTAGTACAAACAATCATCCACAAGCACCTCGGACGCAACCAGGTCACCTCGTAGTCCGCTGCGCCCTCGAGGCGTAATCTGCCCTCGCCTAGTCTTTTATCGCCCTTTACGAGCGGCCGAAACGACCGGCGGCGACGCGCAGTCCGCGGATGAGACGCGTGTGCAGCCGGGCAACGAGATAGAATAGCAAAGTCAGCTCGCGGTCGCGCCACCGTCGCATGGCTTGATAAGATAGTCCGTGAGGTACAGCTGTTGGAAAATTGATTTCAAGGTCGCGGAGATATGGGACTTTTACTTTTTGCCTTTGCTTGGGAGTAATTTATACTGATAATCGGTTGAAGGTTTGTTGAGAATGAAACTCGTAGGATGCATGCATGTGGTTAATTTCACGCTGCAAAGTGACAATGAACTGAGAATAGAACTATTCAAAATCTATTCTTATTTATAAATAAAAATTATATTATATAGCGTTAAAATTTTTTTTTTCATAAAATATCAATTAATTTCATTTAAATTAATTTAATTAAAAAATAAGATAAAATAGCCTAGCTCTAAAACATTTTTTGCACGTGAGAAGCTGATGAATCCGCCTAAAGTTTTATTTTAATGTTATGGAAATTTAAAAAAGGTGTGTATCTTTGCTAGAAACATAATTATTTTTAATTGTTATTCTAAGAATTTAATTAAGTAAGTATAGAATTAAACAAAATTATTCATGAATATCAATACAAATTTTGTACGCATCAATGATCTTTAAACCTTTTCTAAACAGAATAAACATAAATTTTAGTTATAAAATAAGCGTAATTATTTAATGAAAAAAGTATACCTAACTAATTTAAAATTCAAAATACCATCTATATGATAGATAATTTATAAAAATCACCAGAAATGAGTATACAGATCATCCTTAAGCGAAACGTATTACAAGCTTTCAACCCAAAACAAGTGCACCTGCGTCTCCCCCAAATGTCACCTACATTCCTCACTCCCCATGACTTATCATTCACAATTCGTCCACTCGTAAAATCCTCCCCCCCCCCGTCTCTTCCCATCCCTAAAATATAAAAATCACCGCAAACGTCGAAAGCATCTCATCCATATCGCGAATTCATCCAGCCACTTCTCACCCCACGTCGACCTACAAACCTCTCATCCCTCGTTCGACAGAATACGGACACACTTTCTCTCTCGCTCACCCGCGTCATCTCCGCGTAATTCTAGCTTGCAGGAGGAGTGACAGCCCCGTGAAAAAGGTCGGACGCGCCTTTTATTAATAACCCCGGGGCGCTTACAATCTGTCAGCAGTCGCGTTACACTTTGTCGCGCAGCGCCGAAGAGAAATGCGTGTGTATGTATACAGGAGGAAGGAAGGAAGCAAGGGGAGTACGAAAGAGAGAGAGAGAGAGACTATCGAGGAAGGCCTGTTGCTCGCCTTGTGTCGATTTGACACGTTTACGCCGCGGCGGACTCCGTGTTACATTTGCCTTCGCTTTTTGCCCTATTTCGCGTCCGATCGTTTCCTGGGTCAGGATTGCAATATTCCGAGAAAGAAAGCTAGAACGAGGAATTTTGATTTTATTTTCCTTTATGGCATATGGCAGTGTTTTGTTTTTTATTTAATATATGGTTTTTTAGTTGATGAGAAATACCTAGTTCGGAAGCTGAAGTTTCTTGGCGGAAGAATATTAAAAGTTGTTTACTGTGTCAGTAGAAATGGGAAGAAAATGTTTTAATTGATTACGTATACATGCTAGCTTTGTTATCGATTGATGTCGGGTGGAATGATAAATAATAATATGATAAATAAAATTGATAAATAATATTAAATTATTTTGTTATTATAATGTTATAATAGATATGTTTTACTATAAAAAGCGCGTGATCACTTCCCTTCGAACACTATTATATTATTATTTAATTTAGTGCAAACCTAAGAACACCATTATATTATACATAAATTAATATGATAATTTATGCCATTTTAAACAATAAATAATATTCAAATAATATTTGCATAAGATTTTACAATAAGTTTTATATTTTAAAAATGTTAAAATAGTGATACTGAAATCGTATATCCTACATGTAAGTAGATTTTCAATTTGAAGGTAATTTTAATCAATCTACGTCAGTCTCTATGCAGCATATCAAACATAGAGAATAGTTTCAAGAATTCACAATAGTATTTCTATTGAGTAAGTCATTTAATGAACTTTTGATTGAACAAGCAGGAAATGCAGCAGATCTCACAATTGAATTTTTGTAAATTTATTACTGAGCATACATACGACTGTGTTATAGAAGCGAGTAATGTGACATGCGCGAGAGATCGCTGTTCTGTATAATTGATGTTAAATCGTCTGAAGCTAGACGAACTTCGTGAATAAATACACGAATTTCCAAATGAGCTGTCAATTAATAATATCGCATTCGAATCAAGTCTAATGCTAAATCATGTAATTCTTTCGAATTAAATATATAAAGTTAGTGATATATTATAGTTAGTCCCTACAATATCATAAGTAAAATAAATTATTTTTATAATTAACGCGATTATGCATTATTTCTTCCAAAAACGGTGAAACTAACATAATTTGATTTGTAAAAAATTATTTTCCCGACTTGTAGATAAGTAAAATATATATTTTTGAATAATAATTTTTTTGTGTTATAAATTAATTATTATTATAATGTAAAAAAAATATTTTTTTGTCTATAAATGTGCTGTCGAAGTTCTCTTTAACATTTGAAATACCAGTAGAACTCAAAACCATTTCATTTCTATGAATATATTTTATTAATATAGGTCAATGTAATTAAATCATGAAAATCATTCTACGTGCATAAAACAGTCCCATTTCTTTCTTGGTTGCATATTCCAAAACAAAAATAACAATCCACTCGTCCTTTCTACAAAAAGCAAACTCTACTCAAAAGCCTCGCAACAATGTCACCCACGCCCCTCAACTACGTGATAGGCGTGCACACGCACATAAACTTCCCGTACACTTCCACGATATCCCAGGCAACTAAAACAACGATTCACAACGCCAGTCGCATCGTGTAAAACACTAATTTTTACCTGCCGTCGAAGCGCCTCTCCGCGTCGATGGAATTTCGTCAGGCGCATGCTAATTTGCCGTGCGCAGGACACACACACACACGGCCTCGAGCGTAAATACTCGAGCGCCCCGTAACTGTCCAATTTCCGCGTCGCTCTCTCGCGGGCGCGCGCGAGCTTCCAAAATCTCGAAATTCAATTTATCACTGCTTCTCTCGCTCGCCCTTTTTTTTCGTACGTGTATCCCCGAGAGCATCGGCTCATCATCGAGAGTTCGACGCGGCAGCGGCAGGAAAAAAAGCTCGACGATCGGCAAATATGACGTTTGATCCGGCGCTATAGTTTATTTTTTGGTTCGGTCTTTACGCTCCTTTTTTTTTTGCGCCGAATAGTCGACTGGTACACTTTGTCGCGGGGATTATTTGCGCGCGGAAGCTTTGGACGTTTATTGCGCTGCGACCGGTTATTACGGATGCTTCGGCTCGACGTTTTTTTTGTGTGTGCGTTGTCTGTATTTGCTTTTTAGGCAAGAGATAGTGCGAGTTGATGTTTGAGGTTATTAGAGGGGGGATGATTAGGTGGTGGGATGTCGGTGTAATTTTGAGGGGATATATGCATTTATTGGAATTCTTACGGAAAATTGTTTGACCATGTTATATACAAGTTAAAACTTATTTCGGTGGCTGATGGGGGGTTGATATTGGATTCAGTTCAATTTTGGTTTACGGAAGATACATAGTGGTATTATTTAAAATCTGAGAATACTATCATAATATCTAAAGTAAACAGTTTGTGTAATAAATATTGTAAACTTTAGACTGTTTAAATTCATTTTTGAAGTGAGTAATATAATCTTACTGCTTTTTAATTATATTATTTAGTAGGTACGTTGTTATTTATAATTTACCAAATATTTTTATGTATATATACTGTACTTTCCAGTAATTAAATGATATAAACTGCGGTAGTTCACTGCGGCAAACTTTGTTTATTCAACATGATAATGCAGAATCCTCATGAAACATTCTATGATGTTTAGCAGAAAATTTATACAGAAAATATAAACAGATTGAAGTATTTGCTCTTCATTTTGTATGGAAGGATTAAATTTTGGATGAAATTATGTACGAAACACAATTTGCTACCAGATGTTTTGGCAACAATGTACTCGTTTAGTAAATCTAGAATATGATGATAATAAGGTCATTAGCAGCTGCTTGTTGGCCCAACTTTCATAAATGAGCGGCTTTAAGTACTAGTAAAGTTATATGTACACTCGAAATCATATGCTTATTGTGTGTGCGTTGTATTAAACATGATTTGAATACTTTCGTGTTTCATAATACATGACTTATAATTGCAAATAGTAGAGTAGTGCATGCAGAAACTTGTAAAGTCTATTTTTTCATCTTCACAATATTATATTCCTGCTTTACGCTTTAAATATAAAAAGAAATATATTATAAATGCTGGCTTATTTTTAATTAGATAAGAGATTTTTAAAATTTATTTGAAAATTGGTTGTATATTAAAGGAACGTCTTTCTTTTTCTTTTTGTAATTTTAGAAAATAATTATTTTTATGGTAATTAATGCAAACCCAATTAATTTTGCTTTTTATATTGCAGAATATTTTTACCGCAAAAAATGTATATTGATAATTTACTTATTTTCGAATTTCTATAAAACGCCGATCTTTATTACATATTCATGATACTTATAATTAAATTCGTATTTCGAGACATGTAAGACATTGAAAAACAAAGTTATATAATAATGTTTATATTAATTCAAATATATGCTTACAGGTATTTAATTATTACATCTAATTCTTACATTACAATAGATGCTTACAGGTATTTAATTATTACATCTGTAAAGTTCACTTGAACTTCGACCTCGGATAAACAACAAACAATAAACATTATTTATATTTCAATACAGTAGCAGTTAACTATCCACACTGATACACCCCTCAGAAATAAAACATAAAAGCAACCTTCAAACAATTCTCAATTCCAACCCTATAAGCGCACAAAGAAGCTAATTACCTCCACGAAGATCCTATTCCCCGTGAAATAATTCCCTCTAGCAAGGGCCACAGAGCTCGACGAGCCAATTGCCCCGTATATATCCTCTCTCTCGCTCACCACCTACCAGCATGATTTCGATCCGCAAACGCGCGGAATTGCATTACACACGATCGCACCTCTCCTCTGTACCCCCTCGCGCGTCATTCAGTTATTTTCCTTTCCGCCGCCAGCATCGCCATCGCCTCTTGGAATCAGCATCGGCCTGATCAAAGAGAGCCTTTGCTGCCTTTCTCGCAGAGAGACCGAGAGAAAGAGAAAGAGAGAGAGAGGAAGTAAGAAATGTATAAAATGGAAGAAACCGAAGGAAATATCGAAGGAGGTGGGTGTAATCGTGAAGTGTAAAAGAAAAGATGGATGGGACGCGTAGCGAGGGGCTTCGTTATACATCGTCTAGCAGATAGCGAAGTGCGAATCGCCTCAAAGGGAATGAGGGCAACGGGTACGTTTCTCCTATCTTCCCATGATAAATATTATCCGTGTCTGTATGGTTCTTCCAATTAACCCTCTGCGCGAGTAATGCCCGAAGCTGTAATATGGTAATTCGATCTCGGGAAAGGCATACATTGAATGTGTAATTTGTATTTGATAGAGTAATTATTACTTTTTTATGAAATACAAATGAAAAAGTACAATTTGTCATTTGACAATTTGTATAATATTGCGCTAAACAAACGTACGTATATGTTATTTATTGGAGGGAAGGATATAAGTATACCTTCTTGATTTTTAACTTATTTTTTTACGAATTTTGTATGATATACAAAAATTCTGTTATTTAATTTTAATTTCTTCTGTAAAATAAAAGCAATGAGTAATTAAAAAAACAGTTCAGTTTCAATGTTGTTGTTATCTTTCATTATTAACTTAAAGAAAATTATCTAATTTCTATCTAGAAACTTATTTAAATTTCTACAAAGGTCATGCAAAATTTAAAGTGTCTATCAAATTGTTGAATTCAATAAAACTGAAAATTTGCGAACCCTCAATAGTGGTAACACAGTCAATACTACAACCATCCAGCCCATATATCACCATTACAAGGCAAAATTGCACAGAGTGGAATACGATCGTGCGCGGATTATCAGTGCTGGTATACTAGCAGTCGATGTACTGCAGCGCGAGTGTCTCATTCTTCGAATAAGGGCGGCGCTCGGCTAATGGTTCATTGACGGTGCCAGATAGGATAGTAGTACTACAACTACTGGCTCCCCTTTGTTCTCGAGCTTTCGCGCCTACGTCTGTCGGCTTTGCGGGAGGAGGAGGGGCTGGGATCTGTACGTGTCAGGCGCGGAGTTTATTGAGCTTTGAACTTTCTCATTATGTGTCGTCCAGTGGATGTTCGATGCCGAGGTGGTATAGCGATTGCACGTATTTTGGAATAATTGGGTGTGAGGATGTATTGAGCAAGTTCTTGGGGTTGGAAGATTATTGATTCGAAACTATGTAAAAAGTACATGATTTGTGATACATTAGTAGTTCGTTGTAACGGTCGGCAGTAGATAAAGTTATAGTGCGCGAAGCGCACGTTTTGTTAGCTACAATTTTCGTTGTTGTAGTACTTTTGGAGGGATTATTAGATTATTGGGTTATTGGGTTGTTGAGTTATTTACTTTACGCAAGACAAATCAGTCAGGTAGATATAAATTACACAATCATTCTTAAAATTAAAATTTGTTCCCATCGGGCATCATCTCGCAATATTATGGTATATCAATTTATGTCTAAAATACGTTTATTTTTAATAACTATAACATTTTAAATTATTATTTTTGCAAAATAATAGAAAAAGCAAACCTAATTATTTTATGTTGTTATACCTAGTATACGTTGAAAATTAAGTTTTTATTTCCATGCAAAGTCCTAATTGAGAAACACGAATGCTGAAATGTAAAGCAAATTGACTCATGTAACTAACAATCATATGAAATTTGAATTCTCCACGAGACACGAAAATTGTTTCAGCGTCACGGTTGTGTCTCTTTATGCCTTGGGGTGCATTTTATCGAGTTTATAACTTTCTCATTACGTGGGTATGGTTATTCCATTGGACCTGCAATTCTACGGTACTGCATAAAACGTTCGCATAGCGCCGGACTTTGACATTCTCTCACTTAACTGTGTCCTATAGAAATGAGTTTTATACAATTAAAAATCCGCAATTACCATTTGAATAAGAGCTACATCGTTCATTCCATTATTACTTCGTTTTTACATTTTTATAATTTGTAGTTCTTTCATCTGCGTTTCGTATTATTTTAGTATTTTCCTCGTATAATTTATAATCGCTTTATCAAAATTTATATACATTCTAAATTACGTTATTATTATTAAAACTATGAAACTTATATACGTGATTCATTATAATCTAATTATAACTTATATCGTGCAATCATTTTTAGAACGAATTTTATCGAATAAAAGTACATGCTGTTAGTACTTTACTTATTATTAAAGTCTTATTATTTAATTATTGGAATGTTTGTAAGATGTCTATACATACATTCGTTTATTAAAAATTACTGTAACGTCTACCTTTTAATAAATTTTGAATGATTGATTCTAACAGCAAGCACAATTTTCTGTTACAAACAATCATTTAAACTTATTGTTTAAGTATAAAGGAGATGTAGCTATTATAAAAAAATTAATAAAATATCTATATACTCAGAGATATTCTATGTTAGAAATTACTATTTCTGTTTACATGAAATATATATTTGATTTTCTATAAAATATTACTATGTTAATTGTACAAACTGCCATAATTAAAATAGAAAATATTCAATAAATTTTTTCACAGTAAATGTAACAACTTTTACTATTGTTCCCAACAGAAATTGTGACTTTTTCTATACAATCTCCAATTTATATTATATAATTTATGTCAGTGTAGTCGTACTAAAAATTTCTCGCAAAACTGTTTAAGAATCTTCGAACTATTACATAATTACATAAATAACACAAAAATTATATTCAATAAAAAAATTTCAATTAAAAAGGCGACTTACCCGCCTCAAATTTTAACATCCCATCCAGCGCTAAACCCGACCTGAAATAACACGTAAAACTCGTCCCTCCCCTCCCCCATCCATATATACAACATTTACGATATCCCTCATAATGAATCCTCGTATTTTAAGCTGCCGCGTAAATCCTTAATGATAGGAATCGTAAAGAACCCAAACGAGAGAGGCCTCCCTGGCCTCGATCGCTCTACATCCAACCGCGCGCGAGAAAGAGCGCGCGCGTCTCTACAAGTTTAATCGTTTTTAAAACTCGAGTAGCAACACTCGTAAAATCATTCGCTCTCTCTCTCTCTCTCTCTCTTTCTCTCTCTCTCTCTTCTCGGGTTAATTTCGTAATCTCGGGCGCAATCTGCCGTGACGAAAGTCTCTCGCGTCTCTCTCTTTTGAGAGAGAGAGAGAGAGAGAGAGAGAGAGAGAGAGACGAGGCAGTATGTAGATTTTAGGATCCTTTGACGAGCCGTGGCGCGCGGGAACGTTAGAATTGCTAATTAATAACCAAGCGATTATACGAGGGAGCGGAGGTTGAGTCATTGTTGCCGAGCGCGAATGAAATCGATGAATGTTAAGAGCGTGCCGGAATGGAGACGGACGGCGCTCGATTAATTACCGGGGAGAGGGGTAACTAATGATGATTTTCATGGAGTTTGAGGGAGTTTGTGTGTGTTTTAAAGGGGTGTTTGTTCGAACGAGTCTTGAGGTAGAAGGAAACTTGAATGAAAGTTGGAATGGTCGTCCTGGAGAAATGTGGATTTATTTGTTATAGTGAATTGGGTCATGTAGTTACTATAATGTTATAATACTTATTTATTCTGAATTACATTAAAATGTATAGCTTTATTAATTTTATAGGTTTGAGAATGAGAGATAATAATTCAATTTGATACATTTCAACGTAGCTTTGTTATTTTATAACAATAGCAATCATGTTGAAAGTGTGATAAATTCAGCTTTAATATGAATCCTCTTAACCTACTTTCTAGAAACTAACGAAACAAAATGATTTCCAGAGATCTCTCAGAAGATTAAGAACATTTTTTAAAACTTACTCTATTATGTTAAATAATTTGACATTTAAATTTTTTTTATCAAACTTTAGATTAATCTTGTATGTCCCCATAAAGTTAATATATTATATATGCATAAGACAATTATTATAAAAGGTATACTTTTTATAACCATTATCTTGCATAATATATTTTTAAGCGTATGCAAAAATGTTTTTATAAAAGACTACTAAATTACATTAAATTATTATTATTTGTACATGTTGTCTATAAGTAGAATCCGCAAAGAACATTTTAAGACACAACATTTTATTCACAATTAATGATTATCTTGTCGATTCTCAAAATTTAAAACATAATATATTAGAATTCGTTAAAATTTATTGCGAAATGTTGTAGACTTCTTCCCGATTTATTTCGAAATGTTGTAGAATTCGTTAAAATTTATTTTGAAATAACGTCTCAGAGCTAATTCTTGATCATTTTTAATAAAAATAGATGATGTTAATATTGGATAGATCTCAGCTGATCATTAGCCAGTGCTCCAACCAGTCCAATAAAATAAGAAAAATAAAAAATCGATAGTGAATTAAAAATCACGTGAATATTTTTGAACGCTGACGTTCCATCAGGCGCGTAAAATCATGCAGAACACGATATCCCCCACTATCCGAGATTCTTCTCAAAAGCCCCCGAGAGTTCTCTCATCTCCCTTTTCCGCCTCGCGCAAATCCCAATCCCAAACCCAGACTCGGCTCGCACACAGATGCTCACCCACACCGACGGCCAATTATCGCGCTCGGCTCTACTTAAGCTAATTAGTCGCGCAGCAGGAGCTTTCGCCGGCGCTTGTGTACCAACGTACTCTGATCGATGTTCCTCTCGGCGATTTTCTCTGTGCGTATCAGGCGATAAAACTGAACGCTACGATCAGTGCGACGGTGGAGAGATAACACGGCGATGAATTGTTTATGTTAATCAGGGTAATGGCGTTCGCCGGTGTTGTTGGATTTTTTTGCGTTAATTGGCTACTGTGGTTGTGGTCGTGGAGTGCGCGAGTGCGGATGCAGTCTTGATGGAGTCGGAGAAAGTTTTAATTAGCTGTGGTGTATGTGAATTTGTTAAAGAGGGAGATTCGGGGATGCGGATAAATGAAAGGTTTGTGTAGGTATTTTGAGTTGGATTTATCGTGATTTACTTCAATGTTCGAATAAGTGGTAACAAATTTATACTATTAATTGATGGCTAATATCACTAGCGTTGTTGTACGATTATATTTACTGTAATAAGTCTCAGAGTCTAAAAGACAGATTGTAAAATCAAATTTTAATAATAAAAGTAATAATAAAATTATCAATAGAACTTTTTAAGAAAAATATTTTTAATAATTTAACGAAGCTATAAAATAATATCTCATTAGAGAATTATGTCCAATCAGGAAGTCGAAGGATACTAATTTTAGTGATTTTTTATTACAAAATGTAGACATATATTTGTACAGAACTCAATGTTTATTATATAGAGTAACATTTAAAAAGCATACAGCAATTGTTTCACTTAGAAATACTTTTAAAGGGTTACAATAAATTTTGAGTTGCTCATTCTTTATTTCACGTAATATTACATTATTTTTTAGAGAACACAGCCATTATTCATTAAAAAATCAAAAGTATGCAAAAACTAGATTTTTATATCTAAAGGATGGACAATATAGATCAGGTAGATCGTTGCGGTAGTTTTATTTTTACAATTGCTCACTAACTTAAGGCATTGAAAGGTTCAAAAGCTGATTTCATTAAAATGAAAGAAATTTTTCAAAGAACCTATATCTCCACGAATTTTAATTATATTACTTTGAAACTTTTATACAATTCATACCTAAATAAATACAACCACTCACAACTACATCCACCACAAACCCTACGAACTACCCCTTCAACCAGAACTTCAATACAGCATTCCCCATTCAGCCAGTCCACGTTTATGCAAGTATGACACCGCGGGCCGCAGACCTCCCAACTGCCGAACGTTATAATCCCGCGTCCGTCGTGTGCGCACTGCGCATACACACGCCATAACGCATCGAGCAGTCGTCTCGCGTCGCCGGGGGCGGCCGCGGGTATCTCCCTTGATACGCGACCCCGACGCGACGAGCGCACGCACGTCCGGCACTAATTACAGCGGCGACCGCGAGCCGAACGATAATTCGGCCCCGCGGAGATGCTGTGCGGTAGAGGAGTTCTGCGAAGTTTTGGTTGTAGGTAAGATGATTTGTTTTGGAATTTTAAAGGAATCAGGAGATGCGTCAGGCCTGCTTTACTCGCCGAGAAATGTACTAGAAATTTTCGAATTTCTAGAAAAATACGCATTGGAATTTGTTTTCATTTTCAGGGTCGCTTTATTCACACAAAGTACGTAGTGGAATACTCGGATTATTATCAGAATCGAAAATTTGCAATTATGTATTTATGATAATTTTCGATTCTGATAGCAATTTGAGTGTTCCGCTATGTATTTATTGTAAATAAAGCGACCCTGAAACAAATATATATTTATCGACTAGTAAAGTACGTATATACCACACAATCCCTTTAATTGAAGAAGTAAAATTATCACTATTTTGGAGGAAAAAAAAAGAATTTTAGATTGTATTTAGTGAATTTAATGGATTAAAATAAATTGAATAAAATTAATTATTTTATTAATTTGATACCTGCAATTAATGAATTTATTATTAATTAGTAAAATAATAAATACCGTACATTGAATACTTGCAATAAAGATTGAAATGTAACTTTATTCTATGCGGGAAATTTCTTCGAAGTACCTATAGTGATTATTCTATTAAATAGAATAAAAACTCACTTAAACAAATCTTGCATTAATTTTTATTTTACCCGCCGGTTGGAAAACAGCTGCTTTGCGCCAGCTTTAGAGGCACGAAAAAAATGCGAAAATCGTGAGTGTATAACAAAGATATTTTTATATTCAAATAAGTAGAACGAATGAAATAGGTCAGGCGGTTGTTTCTACAAAATGATATTTAACTATTTACTCAATCGGCAAACAGTTTATAGCTGATGTGACGAGCTATAAAATTATAATTGTTACGCTTTGAGATTATAAATTAAATAGTATTTTATAATTCAATATTTGATTAAACTATATCACATGCTCGCTGCGCACTCGATTATTAATTTATTACAGAGTTCGGCAAGTATTCGACCGCAAAATATTTTTGAATACCTTTCTGTTTTCTGTAAATATCGAGAAAAAACAAAAATATATGAATTTCTAAGCATTTTACGCCATGTATTAAGCCGATATACGTGATTTAAAAAAGTATCCGGAAAAATGTATTCATCGGATACTTTGATCGAATTCTAAGTATCCAAAAAAGTATCCGAAGGATACTGACGTCGAATACTCGGTATCGATACTATTTCGGATACTTTTCTCACTTAAAATGTCTAAAAGTGGTTTAAAATTTTGCTTGGCCTCCACAAACATGAGATACCATCCATATGATACTACATGTTTAGGGGTTCCGGGCATATTTTAACCTATTTTACACATTTTAATGGTATAAGAAATTTGACTATCAAAAATAAAAATATACCGGGTATCAAAATATGTAAAATAGGTCTTAAATATGCCGGAGTTTCCGAAACATGTGGTATCATCCGGATGGTAATCCATGTTTAGGAGGCCTGAGAAAATTTTAGACCTATTTTAGACATTTTAAAATAAGAAAAGTATCCGAAAAAATAAGTAAAGTATCCGACGTAAGTATCCGTCGGTTATTTTTTTCGGATATTGAGTATCCGCCGAAAGTATCCGTCGGACACTTTTTTCGGATACTGAGTATACGACGGAAGTATCCATCGGATACTTTTTTCGAATAATTTTTTAAATCGCGTATATCGGCTTAATACATCGTGTAGAATGCTTAGAAATTGATATTTCGTTGTTATTTCTCGATATTTACAGAAAACAGAAAAATATCCGAAAATATTTTGCGGTCGAATACTCGCCGAACTCTGGTATATTACCTCTAGTTTACAGGCAATACTGACAGTTATAATAATAAAAAATACAAAATAAATTAGCACTTCATCTTGACTAATCATAAACTTTCAAGCAATTCCCAGAATTGAAATGCTATGAATCCTCTATAAATTGATATGCTATGAATTTATTTCTTATTCAATATCTAAATATAATATTAATTAATGATAAGCCTTTGAACATACGTTTCATATATGTATATATGTATACATCTAAGCATGACATAGTGTAAACATTATTGCAATAAATATTCGCTAAAATGTTGTCTTCGCTGTAAATAGAATGTAACTTGTTTGACAAACAAGGCCTTCCAAAAACTAATTAGTAAGACTAGCGCTTATCAGCTCCTGTCCATCCGATTTCGGTCTTACGTCGACGTCATTTCGTCAATACGTTAGCGCAGGACCTCGAGCTCAACGCAAATCGATTGACAGCCTCTATAGTCGATTCCTTAATGGGTTTGCCCACGAAGGCGTGTTCTATTCGAGGTTCTATTGATAGCCGACACGCTTTTACCTCCTGAATACAGCCAAAAAAGCCTTCGAATAAATTATTTTTTCTCTCCTTACCATTGATTCCCTTACATACAACAATTCGTCAATAAGAAAATGCATACTCAGATAAAATTGCAATAATACATGCTTTCCCTTATTAATATAGCAGTTATCACACGCAGAAAAAAAGATCACATGAGCGCGTGCAATAAAATTCTGGAAAAGACGCTTCCGCATCGAGCAACAACGGGGCTAAGCCTTAAATGAATTATAATAAGCACGCGCCCGCGCGCGTGTGTGTACGATTGCGCGTGTAAAAAATCTTTTCATCGATGCACGTAAATAATTATTGTACCCCCGCTCCAGAGAAAGAACGAATCGATCTGGCGCGCGAATCGCATTTTAATCTCGGGTGCCTCTCTCTCTCTCTCTCTCTCGTTGACCGACGATTACGATGCTAATTTCTGCCGCGCAGTTGCCGGCGAATGGTCGCTTGTCACGCTTTTTCGCTTGCCGACTTATACGCGACGCTGCGACCTATATGGCTACGTTCTGCGTTATTCCTTTTCTTTTGTTGCGGGCGTGCAATTGTTGGCCGGGAGTTTCGAGTGTTCGAGTGGTCGTTGGAAACGACTAATGACAATTTGCGCGGTGTGTAATTCGTGTATTTCAAGATGTAAGAATTTTTAATATTATTTTTATTGTTTTTACGAGGAAATAATTATCGTGAATTATTGTACATGTGGGCTTGAGTAAAGTACTTTGTATATAATCAAATATAATTATATGTGACTAATACCCAAACGTAATTACGTATTTTTTTTACATTAGTAAATGTAATTATATACAAGTTGTTGTGTGAAATAGGTGTACAGTTATGTATAGTTTTATACATAACTATACATTCATATAGTGTTACATATATTGTGAATCCAATCACAGATATATAAAATTATATCGAAATGTATAAATGATATAGTATATAAATATAAACAATAATATTATTCTACATATAAGTGCATTTTGTTTTATATATTTTCTTACGCGACGTTATAACGTATTATTATTTTTCTTTATTTTTTATTTATGTTTAATTATTTGTATTTCGAGCATTATGATAATTTTATACATTTTGGATAATATACGTGAATTATTAAGCTTATATTAATACCGGTATATATATCGTGTTCGGTTACATTATTACATACTTCAGAGGATTTGCTATTAGTAACTGGTAGTGATTCGCAGTCCAGGCTTTGCTTATGCAACGAACAATAGCTGTCGCTGGGGATGATAATCACGCGATGTGGCACGGAATATTGAATCCGTACTCCAAACCACTAATAGCATGATTTTACGGGAATTATCTTAGGACAGTGGATTATGGGAAATAATGTAATACGGCTCTTATTTTATTTTAATTGTAAAAGTCATTAAAGATATTTAAAGTAACTCACAAAAACTGTATATAAAAAAATTAAATACATAAATACAGAAATAAAAGCTGTATTATTAGATTAACGTCCATCATTTAATAAACCATGAAACAGAAAGATTGATTTATTAATTAAAGTTCTTAACATTATTATCTTCATCTCAAAGAATTTAATTATACATCTGATAGAATGAGGTTATTTTGATTATTCATCATTGTATGAATTACCTAACGAGAATCTACGAGTAATTACAAATACTGACTAAAACAAATATTTATCTTATATGTTCTTTTCAATTTTAATAATAATCCTGACCTATTTTATGAAGATTGAATTACATCGCTTCTTAATATATTTCATACACTAAAAAGAGGACTTTTCTACTTGAAGTATTGATATTCAATGAGAAAATGTATCTGTCGCATATGAACTGCTAAATCCCCAGATTATTTAGCACAAAGGATGCCTCGCTCCAAATAAACGTATATTTAAGTATACTTCAAAGTCGTGCTACTTAACAAAAATAAATAACTTATTATCGTTAACAATCTTTTTTCTCAACACATGAATTCCATACGTTATAACAAATAACCAAACTATAATTCCACCTCATCAGCCCTAGATCTCCTGATCTATCCATCGACTCGTGCCTCAACCCTTTCAATAAACATTCCACCGCACTCCTCCCTCCCCATGCAACATTGATTGTCCTCGGTATTAATATCTCCGCAAGGTGCGCCTTCTTGGCGTTGCAGCGTCGCAAGCCGAGCGCAAGCCTAAAACATGCATCAAAGCCGCGACAGTGGCGCAGCAAAGCCAAAGGGAATAATATTCCACCGGCCGATGCGTGGTCAATGAGCTATCGACCTTGAAACCGCATATTCGATGCGCCTGAGGCAGAGGGTAAATGTACATACGGTACGCAGTGCGATGCAACGATGGCTGACCGTCAGACGTACGTAAGTTAACAGTTGGTACGGAGATGCCGAGGTCATTGTGTAGCGGTATGAGGGAATCAGGTATTGGTGGCCGTATTTTGGTTGTTAATGGATATAGAGGAAGGGTTTTGTAGATACGATTGGATACTCAAATGTTACAATTTGTTCGAATAAATAAGCATAGTAGTAATCAATTTTGAAGGATTGTATGCGTTCTACGAGATGAGATGTCCCTCTCAGCAATGATTCCTTAGATTGATGATAGTTTAAAATGTTTCTTTCTTGGTAAGTTGTATGAATAATGTGAAATAATATGTAACTTTGAGTAAATATTCCACAATCCTATGATAAATTTGAAAATAGTCATCTGTACTGCTTCAGTAATATACCAATGGCACACCAGAAATTTCATTAAGCGCCCTTAGTAACAAGCGCAAGTCTCCATCAAAATCAAGAGCAAAATTAGGCATCAATGGCGTACCTCCTCTTATCTACTCTCGACAAGAATTTCGCGAATCGCCGCTACCCAACTCGCATCCCATCCAAGGTACACACTACATATGCACGCATACACGTACACTCTCCTGCGTATTACGCGTAGAGAGCGAGAGAGAGAGAGAGAGAAAGAGAGAGAGATAGCGAAGGGGGAGAATAGCATCAGCAGGGCAGACAGATACCACTAATCTGGCCGTTTCCACTTAATTTGCCGAGGTAATTAAGCGTCTCATTCGCGCTCTCCCTCTCTCACTCTCCGCAGTAGCCCATTCCCGAATCTAAAGCCCCGGGTACTTCATTATGCGCAGGGCCCTATTGTGTCCGAGGAAATTTGCGAGGAACGCCTGTGTGTATGTGCACGTGCCCGGCCGCCACTGCTGCTTCTATCTTTCGACGGTGTTGTTACATGCGCTGCATGTCTCTCGTCCTGTGTATGAGTTTGCGGCAGAGTGTGTATGTGTGTGTGTGCGCGTGCGTGTGTGTGTGCGTGCGTGTGTATGAGTGTGTGTGCATACTTGTATGTGTGTGAGTGTGTGTGTGCGTGCGTGTGTATGAGTGTGTGTGCATACTTGTGTGTGTGTGTGTGTGTGTGTGTGTGTGTGTGTGTGTGTGTGTGCGTGTGTGTGTGTGTGTGCGTAAGCTGTAATTGTCTCTGGTGTGCGCCGATGCTGATGCGGATAGGTATGGGTCTGCATGGCGAGCGAGCGCGCGGGCCGATGGTTAGGAGGATACTTTGAGACTCGAGCTGTAGCTGCTGCGTGTGTATGAGATGTGAATGAAGGTGCGTAATTAGGGGAATAGAGGGGGAGAGAAAGATAGAGAGATAGAGAGGATGAAGTTGTTGCGGTTGTGGTTCGTTGTGCAGGAGAGTTGCGAAAGGCTGCGTAAGTAGGTAGAAACAATTTTCGACGTGCGTTGAAGAGCGATGGGAAATTTGCAGTTTGAGCTCAGAAAACATAATGAGAATGATGTATATAGGGAAGCTTTTGTTTTCTATTTTGGAATTCGAATAGTTTTCAAACTTTATTGTTAGTGTAATAAACAATTGGGATATATTTAAAATGTTATTATATTTATAGGAATAATATCATTTTCATAATATTATTACTACAATAAAAGTTAAAATCGATTTTCTTTGGTTGGAGTGCTTTTGAGTAAATATATATTATGCGTGAGTGAAACAATTAATTAATTTATTCATTTATAAATGTATTTGTTTACTAATATTAATTGTAAATATTCAATAATTAATATATGCATTTATTTATACATATATTTATACCATTGGTTATTATTATCAAATATTTATTTGTTACGACTAAATATTTGATTATTTATTTCTTCATTTATTTATTACTTTTCTGCTAATAAAGTCTGATCCTATAATTCAAGTGCATTATTTCACGTTCTTCAAAAAGGTTAAATTTAATGAGCAAATTGGTAGCCTGTACTCAAAAAGATATTATTTCCTATTTTTAACTAAACATAAAAATTTAATTTTAATTTAAACTATCTCTACTTAACATTACAGTGAAAAATAAATACCTAGAAATCACGACTAAACTATATTTTAATAGAGTTTTTAGTAACTATCGACAATCAATTTTTCCGAATGAATCCTCTGAAATGTTTACCTCGTATCTCATCTCATGTTTAAAAAAAAATCCTGCAAACTATAATTCTACATAAAATTTCAAACAGCATCTTAAAACTAACTCCAATGCTATCATACTCAATCCTACCAAAACCCAGCCATAAAACGCATCCCCTTCGCACCCCCAACCCCAGTCAAGGCTTACCACCCCTCAGCACCGCCATCCGGCGAGTCATCCGCAGACCTCCGTGTCACCCCCCGTCGATATGCTTTACGAGAGCTCCCGAGCTGCATACGATCCTCCCTCCCCCATGCCTAATCGAAAGTAATTTGCCGCAGCGCGCATTCGCGACTAATTGCCGAACGTCTGCTCACCGCGCCACCCAAAAAGCTCCATCTCCTCCTCCTGCTCCCAACTCCTCCTCCAATTTCCAGAGGACGCCCCCGCCCGAGACAATCAAAGCGATATGGCCGCTGTTAATGCGGCAACTACCGGGGATTTGATGGGTTAGCCCCGGCGCCGGAATTGATGTAGCGCGGATTTAGACGGCCCCTCGCGCGTGTACAACGGAGGAGGAGATGGAGGTGAAGGGAGCGAGATACAGATGATGCGTCCTCGTATGAATTGATAGTTTCCAGGATGCAGTTGCACTGCAGTTGGTGGGTGTGTATATATATGCAGGTTCGCCTGTTGCGGTGCAGTGAGTTTGAGGGATGATGGATTGTACGTGATTTTAGGGGACGGGGTGGATTTCTTAGCTTGGGATGGATTATTTCTGGGGATAGGTGAGAATCTGAGATACATTTATATAGGTAAAAGAATTTGACAAATATGACTCTTATTTCGAAAAATAACTGCACAGTGTAAGGTCATTCACATTTCGCTGAAAATTATGATTTGGAAAGTATCTAAAACTGAAAGATAATACATTTAAAAAAGGGAATGTATATTTTTATTAAAAGTGTGAACATTAAAATGCCGAATAAAATGATCTATTTTATCAAGATGTCATTTTATTTAAACGTACATTTATCTGGATACATGTATTTCTAAACAAATACATTTCGGGATGAAAAATATAATTTAATTTTATAAAAAATTATAAATAATTTCTTCTTCATCTAGGTATAAATTACATCAAATATATACAAATAAGATTAGAAACTATATCATTTGTTTACCACTATGGTAGAAAAGATAACGTTATCTAAAATTTATTAGTATAAATTATTATTTGTAATATTTTAATAAAAGTTGAAGCCATTTGCAGAAATTTCTACTTAAACTATTGAATAACACCAAAACGCAGCGTGAAAGATTTTACGAGCGTACGTGATAAACCTACGCTATCGTAACAAGATTCAAATGTGCCGCAATAAAGTTTGTAGCTCAGTAAGCAAAAATTTATTTCCCTTTAAACGGAATCTAAGAGGAACGAGCGCGAAATCGGTATAATACATTTAAAGTCCGTTTCCAAACGCCTTAAAAAAAGGATCACAAGCAACCTATGTTTTGCATTTTCGCTTAAGATGTCATTGACCGAAGCTTCGATTTCGTTTTATTTATTATATTTAAGGAAGTTAATTTAGGTTATAGATTTCATCAATTTTTAATTTTACTTAGAAGGAGAGCTTCCCACCTGTGGGAAACGATTTTTGATGAGGCTTTTGTGGGTGTTTTCCAGTACCTAGAAATGATGCCCAGTACCTGTAATGTGTTCCAATAGATCCTTGTTCTCGAGATACGAGCTATTTTACTCCAAATATGCGTTATTTTAATGAAAAATTGTACCTCTACTTCATGTCATTACTATATAAGTTTTGGTGTTGGAAAAAATGTTCGAAAGGTAAATAAAAGTAGATGAAAAGAGCTTAATTTTAAGCTTTGTTACGTACAAATCTTTGAATCCAATCCAAAGTTATTAACAATTGAAAATAGGGACTTAAAATGCATGAAAATCAACTAATTTATACAAGATAAATTTTCTGGAATGTTCATACATTTTCTATTACCATTTTCAATTGTTAATAACTTTGGACTGGATTCAAATTCATCTACGTAATAAAACTTAAAATAAAGCTCTCTTCGTCTACTTTTATTTACTTTTTTAATATTTTTTTTAGCATCAAAACTTACAAAGTAGTCATATGAAGGAGAGGTACAATTTTTCATTAAAATAACGCATATTCGGAGTAAATTAGCTCGTATCTCAAGAACCAGGACCCATTGGAACAAACTACGGCTGCAAGATTTCATTTATCAAAGCATTCCCCAAAACCTCATCGAAAATCGTTTCCCACTGGTGGGTTACTCTCTTTGTTAGTCTATACTAAATATATGCTACGCTACGCCTGACACATTTTGACTGTTACTACTGACATAATGTATTGACTGTCTTTCGGTAACAAGAAAAATGGCTAAAGTGTTTTTGAATTAACTATATTATTAATTCTTATGTAGATAATTAAATGCACGTATGTAAAATAAATAAATGAACAAATAAATTAGTTTTTATTAAAATCTAAAATATTCACATTAAGAAGCACATTTTCTTTCTCCTGTATATGGTGGAAGTTTAATAAACATGATTAAAATTTCTTTGATAACGATAAGCAAAGTTAGTTTCATAAGTATACATTTCAGAGAAATTTAATGACATATTTACCGTTGGAAACATATTAGCAAAGAATATCCTCGGGGAAGAAATTAATTTCCGGAGTACTTCTAAACATGACAAACAACATTATTTGCACGTATGTCTATTAATATTATCACATGAAAATATCTTCAAAGGCATCTTTACTCTCATAAATTGTCATTTGAAATGAAAGGAGATTCAAATGATACAAAGCTCAAACAACTCATAAACATAACTGATGATACTTTTTAACCTTTACAAATGTTTAAATTACAATTAATGGAATAAAGAAGCATGTAAAAAATTTTGGATAAGTTACTAAAAATAAAATTATTGTGAAATAAAAGTTTCCTCATCAGTTAAAAAAATGTTGCTTTTGATTTAAGCGGAACACTGTTAGATAATGATAATTTTTCTCTTATTTATTATAGTTTATTATTGTTCGGTTCAATTGCACTTACAGCGGCCCTTATAATTCATATGTTCGCGCACACTATGTTCCACTCTCTCTGGCAAGATCTGAAGCGCTCGCATGATCTCTTGCGAGAAAGGACACATGTGCGCGCTTTCTCCCACGTTCTTCCTTCCTGATTTCAGCGAAGCGAGGACGAATCTAATTGTTCTCGCTGAGCTTGCTCTCTTCCGGCTTAACCGCTACTATGGCAAGCTCAGTGCGCGTCTCGCGACCGCGTGTTAACACTTTTCTTATACACTAACAATTACATGTAAATAGTATTTTTTAAGAGCAATAAATGCTCACTTTGATACCGTGATTTTCTATATTAAAATCAGTGAATAAACCCCGATACTTTCCCTCAGACTCCGCATCTCTTCACCCATCACACGTGTTCCAGGCTATTGTTTAAGTGTTTAAGTTATAGCTGCAATTTCGTTCGATGCTATTACCGCGCTCAATTTACGCAAATTCAAAGCTTATTTTAAATTCTTGCGTTTTGGCCGGCTATCGCACGAACGATTATTACAGCTTATTTATTCTTCAAAACTTCCAGCGTGAAAATCTCACTTCTAATACAAAATTACAGCCACTCGAAAGATTCGGAGCTAGACTATTACTCCAAAAATTTAAGAATGCATGATTATTCTTCTTGTTTCAACAATCTATTTATCTGAGTAATATGTACGACAACCAATTATAATTCTCAAAAATATCCTCAAAACTAACATATTCGTAATAACTTTCGACAAGCACCCTCCTCATTACGTCACAAGTATACACACCGAACAACGACTTCCCGTCCCCGCTTCTCCCTCTCTGTCTCTCTCTCTCTCTCTCTCTCTCAAAAAAAGCCCCCTCGAAAACTCGTTATAAACCGTCGAGAGCTGCATCCTCCTCCTTTTTCGCGCAGCATCCGCCGCTGCTGCTCTGCATTCTCATTTATTTTTCAGGGAAGACCGAGCGCCAGTTATGTATACAGGGTGTGCGAGTGACGCTGAGCTCTCCTGAAAGTTTAACGAGCAGGAACCGCTGCTCGCGGCTAACGCAATTCGCGGCGAGGTGCAAAAGCCACGCAGCTGCAGCATCGCGAGCGCGAGTCGAGATGCGTAAGGTCGAGTTTCGAGGGGAAGGGGAGGGGGTCATGGTCGTTATATCGAGTGGTGGGGTTCGGGATGATTGTGGATGGAGATTTTTTAGGTTTCAGAAGAGTGTGCTTTTGAGGTAGTTTGGACGTGCTATGTATTTAGGTTAGTTCTTTTTTGCGTTTATCAGTTATAAATATTATTCATTGGTGGATTCTTAGGAGTAGTACTACTCCTTACATTAGGAATCAGATACGTAGAAAATGGTACGTTGCAATGGGATTTTCTAAATGGGATTTTGTACTCAAAATTATTTCATTATAGTATTCTAAATAACAGCTGCTTCTTACAAATAATAACTTTGAAACAAATTATGATATTGGTACTATTAATATTTCAAGAACGAATTGTCTTGAGAATTTTCAAAGTAATAGAATATAAATATTTTATACAATTTAATATCTCAATTTGCATGAAAGTTATGTAAAATTAAAGAATATGAACATACCGTTTAGATATTGCTATTGATGTAACAAATGAAAGCATTGATTTCCTTTTCTTATTTTATTGTTTAGTAATCCTCGTAAGCTAGTTAGTTCTCGAGATATTAATATTTATACTAATTATTTGTTTGTTTAATTGGTGATCACTGAGAATGATATAAAGCAAAGCTGGGGCTTGAACTCGAGTATAAGAGCGATTGTATAATAAGACTTGCAGCAGATTACCAAACTACTCAAAGAATTCTTGAGTATCTGAATGTCAAATCAATATTATAGTTATATATATATTATATACCAGTATCGTAAAGTCTACTAACTTATTATCATAAACTAAATGTTATTTTGATATCTATATAAAATCTACTTAGCCATCAAATCCATTAAATCCACTAATTCTGTCCGCTAAATCTTCTTTGACTTAAGTATCAAAATCACTTCAGCTCTCTAAAATTTTTAGAGTAAATATCTTACTTCAGTGATTGTGTTTTTATATTTTTGGAGTGGATTCAACTCATTGGATTGAGATTTTCACTCCAACAACTTTAGAGAGTAGAAGTGGGCTTCATGCTTAAAATAAACAATAACTTGAGCTTGTAGATCCTCGAAGTGAAATCCACACCAAAAATATAATAGATGCATAATTCTGATTCACTCTTAAATATTGCAGCATTTAATATTTATATTTAATACTCCCATTCCAAACCGATATCAACTCTTTCTCTCTTTACTTTAATCACCCCTCTCCCCTCCGCGCCTCTTTCCTTCCGTCATCGCGCGGGAGACGCAGCGACTGAAATTGTCTCCCACTTACTCGCTCGTCTCCGCGCGCATGTTTGCCGTCTGCTTCAGCAGTGCTTGCGTAGCAGCATCAGCAGTCGCAGCTCGGCGCTCGAAAATGTATGAAGCGCCAACAGAGCGAACGCACGAGTCGCCGCACTGACTTTCGTCCTGCTTCTCTTTCTCTCTTCACGGAAGAAGAATTTTTCCATTCCTGCGGTGGCTCATTTGCTTAACGAATCCAAGCTGGATGGGAGACAAACGGCGCTGTGTGTTATTCGATGCGTAATTTTGCTTATTCTGTATTGTACTCTTTGCATGGTATTATATTGATATTATTTATAAGGACCTATGTTCACTAGAGATTTAAGATATAAGAATAAGCTAATAGGAAATGAGATGTAATAAGAAGACAAATCATACCTAGTAATGGAGCTTGGTACTGATCTGGCATACCGCAAACAAATAACTCTTTGATCAAGATCAATGGAAAACGTATAGTGGATTTAGAATATGTAATAAAAATATTGTATTTATAGAGAAAAATAAATTAAAACTTAAATCACTCGAAACTATGCTGAATTTGTATTTTATACAATTAATCCTAATTTATCTTAAACATTTATACTTTCTTCGCGAAACATGTGACTTTGATGTAACTCAGAAAGTTCGTTTTGGGCTTATATATATATTATTACGTTTATTGTTGATTACACTCCAAACTCGACTAACCGAATTATTCTAATATCAAGAAATAAGATTATTGAATTGCAAAAAACCTACTATGTAATATTACCTCTTACTTGCACAAAAAAATGGTGCGGTAAATTTTAAAAATACTTTTTGAATTTTTACCGTAAAGTACCACAATTTGTTCACAGATGGCAAAATCTAAAAAAGTGACCATACGGTCTACTAAAATCATGTATACGATATACCTTCAATATACCTTTATACCTTCAAAGTCTAGACATCAGAAACTCCCAAGCATCGCAAGAAACCAGAAAACGAAGAAGCAGAAAAGAAAGCCCGGCTACATCGTGCTAAGAATACTCGGGGCCATTCACAGGTGAAAATGCCCATTCCCCCGCGCCTCGCGCATCCGGCGAATCGCGCCTCCCACGTCGCCTTTTATCGCCGCGGCGTCGGCGGCCTGCCTATCGGCCGGCACAGATCTTCGCGCTATTCAGCCGCGAGAACTGGGCGCGTCAAAGCGCTGATTTAGCGCGAAGCGAAGTTTCGAGGGCCAGGCTGTCGAAATTTTTTCGGAGGGTTTTTCGCTTTTGGATGAGTTTGTAAAGAATGTAGGGGACGAGCTGTATGGTTCGTTCTAATGTACACGCGTGAAGAGAAGATATTTTTTCCGAGTTTTCGTAAGGGAAATAGCTTTTTTGCATTTATTTGTTTATATTTTAAGATATTTAAACAAGCTTTTTTATTGCGTTTTTGTCTATGCAATGTTGAATAAGTTGTTATGTGACGGGAAAGAAGAAGAGGTCAAACTAAAATGTATACATATAAAATTTGAAGGTTCTGAATGTATTCTTAACTGAAGTGAAAGGCAACAAATATTTTTCTTACAATAAAATATGTGGATGACTCTAGTATGGCCAATAATTAATATATTATATTACAAATTCGATATTCGATGCGTGTTTATAGAAATTTTACATATTATAATTGTGAACGCATAAAGAAATTTTGAAATTGGCTAAGTAGCCTTTTACATATATAGTAACGTATTCAAGAATATGTATTTGAAAATATTAAGAAAGAATTATTAGTTAAAATGTTTACAAATAAATTAACAAAATCGTTTTATACTCTATTATAATTCTCATACGAAAAATTCCTGAAAAAGCTTGTTTTTTCATTCGTCCATGTTTATGCATCCTTGATGGTACGTAGTATATGGAGTTTCAGATTTTTTACATGATCATTCTTTAAATTGTAATATACTTCATTACTCTTAATCTGAACACACAAACGTATTACAAAAATGCGCCACTCAATCATCCCCAAAGTGCTCGAAAGTCGACTGAGAACACTGATTCACCCACTTCCCAAGCCAATTACCATCCCCTCGACAGCCACACGACGACACTTCCCGCACCACAACAACTTATCCAATAACTAATTCAAACACCTTCCCCCCTCTTAAAAAAATCTCCACACCCTCCCACGAAGTTTAAAGCGCGAATCCCCGCGACTGCTATTATACGCGCGAAACGACTGTCACTCTCGCCCGATATTAAATCCAACAACAACAAGAAGAACAACAACAACGACGACAACGACGCGACGACAGGTTACGGTAATAACGCCGGCATTTCCCGCGCGCGCGCGCCACATGATGGATTCTTCATTAAAACTTGCGTAAACTGCGCTTCTCTCGCGAGATCTATAAAGCCGAACGGCCGCCCCGCGAGAGAGAGAGAGAATCTCGCGTAACAGCTCGGTGCCCCGGAAAATCGAGCTCTTCTCCTTTTCGCGCAGCGCGAATATCAAGAGCTCGGGACATTGGCCATCTTCTCGGGGAAGGGGGGGGGGGGGCAAGTTTAACGGTGCGAGGTTGTTAGTTCTTGTTGAGCGAAGCGGAGTGGCAACTTTTCGCGAATTGAGAGTATATGGGCGGCCGTTACAGCTTATTGTCGCGCAAGCGTGGACTTTAATGGCGGGGGGATGCGAGAGAGAGAGAGAGAGAGCAAGATGAGTGTCGCGGATGGGAGTTGCGAGTGTTTCGGTTATGAGGCTGGGCGGGGGAGATTTTTGTTTGGGAGGTGGGAGATGAGACGATTTTATAAATGGAATTTATTTTAAGTTTATTTTTTGTTTAAGTTTATTATTATTCTAACTCTATTTTGATGAAAATTATCTGAATCAAGTCATAAATGGCTATGAATTTTTTAACGAAAAGCTCGTAATTGCAATCGCTTATGTAAAAAATTAAAAGAATGATGTAAAGGTTAAATAGATAAGATATCGACAGCTGAGCGGAAGAACCTGTTAACTCGACGCGCGCTCGAAGAAGAGGTTAATTCGGAGCGTGCTCCAAAAGTATGTTAACTCAGATATCGCATGATAAACGGTTACTTTAATTATTATTGCTCGCTTTACATTGTGTATTGACAACTCTAAAAAATAATAAAATTCGTCTTTTATGGAAATATTCGTTCTTCTATTTTTCTTAGAGTTGCCACTATACAATCATGGCGAGAAATCAAGGGCTAATAAAGTAGTGGATTTTCGAGGGATATCTGAGTTAACATACTTTTGGAGCGCACTCCGAGTTAATCTCTTCTTCGAGCGCGCGCCGAGTTAACAGGTTCTTTCACTCAGCTATCGATATATCGACGCTCAATATGAAGAAAAACGCATTTCAAAGTTTCAGACAAAGAAGATCGCGATTCAACTTTCGCGGCGAAGTCTAACGCGATTCAGGAACCCAAATTAATCAAACTTCGTAAACACGTAAACAAGCTCTTGAACTTGTGTTAGCCACTAAAAATGTGGTGTCATCAAGATGGTATCCGCATGTTTAGACGGATACACAGAAATTTAAAACCTATTTTACACATTTAGCTAGAGTGATAATCATTTTCGTAAACCTTTGAATTGCGTTATTCTTCGCCGCAAACGCCGGATCGCGTTACTCTTCGTTGGAGGCATCCGAATCGCGTTACTCTTCGCCGCAAACGCTGAATCGAGATACTCTTCGTAGCGAATTAAAATGCGCTCTTCTTCGTATTGGGCGTCGATATGTTATTATAAAATGTGATAATCCGTATTATTAATTCAATTTAGAAAAATTATTTATAATTATGTCAAACGGTTACCAAAGATAAAGTTTGAAGAATAGAAAGACGCAAAGCGTATTGCAAGATTGAGAAAAGTCTCTTTCAATTTATACTTACATTTTAAGAAACGTCGTATATGTTTATGTTGTAAGATTATATCGTATGCAGAATTGATATTTGCAGTAAACTAACTTAAAATAAAAGTATTTTAATTTTATAATTTTACAAAACATGTAGAATTTATAATTTTGTTTTACATTACTATAGTGTTATATTTTTATTATACACGTAAGTCTATTTAAAGATAAACCGTTACACATGATTTTTCTGTACCAGTCCTGATAGTTTTTGACTCATGTGAGGAGGGGGCGAAGAGAACCAAATAATTACACTTTTCTTAATTGTCAGAAAATTAAGAAAAACTGCATTCTTTTTCTATTAGTTTAAATGGAATAATGTATTTTACATGCTTCGTTCCCGCCTGATTTTAGCGATTAGAGTAAAAGTAACACAATAAATATGGAGACATCATTGTTTTATGTTGAAAAAATACATAAAATTAATTTTCACAAAAAATGGAATTATCCGGTTTTGTTCGCGCCCTCCTCATATATTAAAATTTTGAATTATTTTTAACAATATTCAATTGATTAAAATAGAGCAGATAAATTATAATTCGTAAAATAAGTTATTTGAAGATTAGTTATTTTTGAAGTAAAAGGAAAAAAAGTATACCACTTAAAATTCAAGCGAGTAGAGTAACTGTTTATCGTCCCGACGAAGCACAAACAAGTTTTGTCAGAGTGACTGCTCCAACAATTGCAACCTTCTTTAGCAATGCAAAGTCTCCTAAAAAAGTACGGCTAAAGTTTTTATTTCGGTAGCGAAGTCAGATTATTATCTCTCAAGAATGAGATTTTATCGCATGGAGAAACAGGGGCGAAAAGAGTCATTCCACGATAAAAGTGCGAAAAAATTTAGCCCATTCTTTCGAATTGCGCCGAAACGAGGAAATTCGAAAAAATTACTCGACTATAGTACTGTTCGTTGTAACCTTCTCGTGCGAGTGCATTTAAAGTGTATTACCCTTTTATTTCGCAATATTTTCTGAAGTGTAAATGAAACGTTTTATGAAACGGTGAAAAAGTAATTTTCATAAATGTTTCTCATTATTAATTTCAAGTAGGTGTTATAATCAAAATTCGAATTATTAGTATAATTTATTTCCCTCCTTATAAGAATTATGAATTTTTCATTTTATAAAGTCATAGTAATGGTCTACTTTAATAATTTATAAATTCTGTATGTAATTTCATTAAAGTGTATATATTAAATTTTTAAAAGAGGCCTTTAATATGGACTAGTGAAATTTGTTAACTATATGAAAAAAAAAATTTTTAGATAAATTTATTTTAGTATCCTATAACCTGTTTTAATTATATTCTGAAATATTACAAAATTGCAAGAATTTATTTTTTTACTAAAAGAATGACTTCAGTGTAAAAGTTATAAAACATTCAACTTTTTCGCGTAGAAAAAATTTCACTGTAAAAGTATGGAAAAAAAATTCGTTGGTATCCCCGGAACTTTCTTGCAAAACGGTGGCTAATTTTTACCATAAATAGATAATTTGAAAATTGATGGGAAAATTTACAAATTTGTGGGAAAAACCTGTCATTTTTTATTTTGGATACATTTTTTATAGGAATACACGAAATCCATGAAATATCAATGAATTTTTTCAATGATAATTTTTCGAGTTTTGAAGAAAAATGTACATAAAATGAAAATCCCACGATTTTCCAACGATTTATTATAATTTTTCTATTGACAGTTTTGAATAAAAGATCGAAAAATTAATGATTTACCTGAAGCATTTTATTTAGAAAAAAATTGACATCATGTCCCGTAATTTTTAAATATATAGATATATTATAGATGTGTTTACGACGAACCACGGTGCTCGTCATTTTTTTTTGCATATTCGTATTGCTTAGGGCTGTAAGTATGCCTATAAAGAGCACACTGTACCAAATTTGTTAATTTTCTCCGTCACTACCGCCCGGTCTATTAAATACACAGAAGAAGCATGAAAATATTTCATTACTCTCACATACTAAGAACCCAAAAAACACACCTACAAACTTCCACGGCATCCCGTTATCTAGACCCTACACCGTACACGAAATTCCGCCAGCCATACTCTCATCCACATACACAGCCACATAGCCCCGCGCTCCCTTGATAACGATACCGCGCCTATGCACCTCTGCACCACCGCGCACTGCAGACAAAGGGCAGGCAGGTTCGCTTTCGATTGGCTCGTAAAGGCATTTATCGCCGATCCTCGCGTCTAATTAAGGCTTAGAGCCTCCAACCCTCCCTCCCTACCGGCACCACTAAAATCCGGTATTCATAGGCCGGAGGACGCAGCAGCAGCGACGCTTAAGTTCGTTTGCAGGGAAACTCGCGCGATGAGATAGTGGCCAGCTGTAGCTGCATAGCCACGGTTACACTCGTTCGGCCGTACATAAACGCGTTTACGTTCATTACGCGGAGCCGCGAGCTGATAGCCAGACGTACTCTCTCTCTCTCTCTCTCTCTCTCTCTCGGTGTGTGTGGAGGGAATAGATAGTCGTAGTCGGGTTTAGCACAGGCCTGATGCCGAGGTAGGCGCGTATCTTTTTTGCCTTTCAGGGGAGATCGCGAGCCAGCAAGCGAGTATTATATGAGCGCGAGCGCGTTTACGAGTTGACGCGCGGTTAACACAAAGGGCAGGAATGCTCTCGCCTCTCTGCGTGGAGTATCTGCGTGCGCGCGTAAAGATAGACGCGGAGCGTGGGTGCGCAGCAGTGAAATGTTTATCTTCGAGAGGGCTGGAGATGGGGAATGCTTGGGGAGTACGAATATGCGTTTTTAAAGATTTTGATATGATTTTGATAAGTTTGTATGAGATTCATGTTGGTTTTTTAATTAATTTGTATAGCTATGATATTTTAATGTATTATCTTGGAGAGTAGTCTGTAGTGGAAAACTAGAAATCTTTAGAAGTCAAGTAATCACCGTGAAATGTTTATGTTCGTGGAATATAGAAAAGTTTTAAGATTTATATAATCTACAATAAATATTATTTATAAACTAAGCATACAACACTACAATTTTCTCTATTTTATTTTATAGTACACGAGATTAGAATAAATTATATTTTATTTTCTTAAAAAAGTAACTTTACATAATATTTTAATTTTTATAACTCAGTAACAATACTCAAGAGATATAGTGTAATAAAATTCACTATTTGTTTTGTAACTTGGAAACAGACTCGTTTGTACCGTAACAATTACTATGTTGTATATCCAAATTTACTATTTTGTATTGAAAATTTTTATTATTTTTTAACATCGTAAATTTTAATATATAAAATAGTAAATTTTACAATATAAAATAGTAAATTTTGCTATACAATATAGTAATTATTATGATACAGACGAGTTTGTCCCTAAGTTTCAAAACAAATAGTAAAATAAAATACTTATTATTTAATTTATATCTCAAAACTAAACATACTAATATTTTTCCAAAAATTAATGTGTAACAACCATATATTTATACAAAAAAAATGTTGTATTTTTAGAGCATCCAGATTAACAACAAAAAATATATACGCGGAAAGAGAGATATGTACGTTGTTCTTGTGATAAAGTAAGACAATGGTTCATGTATAAAATGTTATTCATATACAAATACATAAACATGCACGTAAACATAAACACAAAAAGCCACTATACACAACACATTTACACAAAGAACAATCTTCGTATCTCCATACGCATCCCTACACTCTCCGATAACTTCGTACACCCTTACAAACACCCAGACAACGCGCGTGTACTGCAACAAAGATACGAGTACCGCGGAGAGTGTGATTTTACGCGCGGAAAGTTAGTCACTCCGTGTGTCTCTGTCTGCGTCCTCGCGGTCGGAGAGAAGGACGGGACGCGCGCCGCTGCCTAGGTGGCCGCTTTAACGACCCGGTATAAATCAGTGAGAAGCAGCTGATCTTTCTCGTACGTGGCTGTCGCTGTACTACCACTGCTAGTGCTGCCTGTAAAAGCGGGGATGCACACTCTCGAAACGACGCGCAGCGGCGGCGGCGCTCTACGAGTTTTTCGGCACGCCTTGAGCTTCAGCTGCAGCTTCAGCTTCGTCGTTGTGCTTTGCTGGTTGTGACTCTCGGGGAGAGAGGGAAGTGAGTGAGTGAGTGAGTGAAAACTCGGTGAGTGGGTGAGTGTGTGTGTGTGTGTGTGTGTGTGCGTGTGCGTGTGCGCGCGTGTGTGTGTGTGTGTGTGTGTGTGAAGGAGAGAGAGAGAGAGAGAGAGAGAGAGAGAGAGAGAGAGAGAGAGAGAGAGAGAGAGAGAGAGAGAGAGAGAGAGAGAAGAGAGAGAGAGAGAGAGTCTCGCGCCCGTTGGTTGGACTTTACGACGCGGCTCTACGCTGGCGCCAGAATGACTTTGAGAATACGTTGTTGCTGCTTTCTTCGCTCGTTTCGTTTTTGTGGTTGATTTTTAGGGGTTTTGAGGGTTTTAGAGAGAGTTTATATTGAGATTCAAAAATTTTTTTTTCAATAAATTATATGTTTTTTAGTTTGTACATAAATATTAGTAAAGGTAATTAACAGTAAGGTTTGTTTATTCCTTCCTTTTATAACCTAAAGAACTTTTTTAAGTCATTTTTTTAAATCATTTGCAATGCCATAATTAGAAAAGCTAATTAATATCTTATTTAAAATTTTATTATTTAGAAATGTACCAAGACGGATGCCCATGCAGCCCAAGGTAAGATGTTAAGAGGTCCTATGAAACTGATATGAGCATGAACAATACTCAAAACTTTAAACACAAATGTCCTTGTGTATAAGGTTCAAAACATAAGAAAAGTGAGTTTTTTATTTTTACTAGTGAACTTCTGATATAATCTTGATTTGTTCACTTATTATTAAATGTTTTAAAATTTAAATTGTTCGAGATAATTAATTTCCTCCGATCGTCATATTTTTAGAAAGACATAATAATTTAAAATTTTGAATATTCATATCGATATATCTATTACATTTGATAACACTTTTCTAGTCATACTTCTTCTTCTTCTAGTCTACTTTAGCTACAGGTAGGTAATACAACAACGCTATTATATACTTTCAAAATCTTTCGATTAACTTCGAACGTAATACCTAATTTCGAAAACTTACAACCTACTAACCCCAAAATAATGAAACGTCTATAACCCACGCCTCCCTCTCTTCCAACCTTATCTAACTATAAACTCTCGCCTTCTCCCTCATCCCTTACAACCCAATTAATTCCGAAGCGTGTCAAAGCATATATTCCCTCGCTGCAAACTCGCCTCGTTAATACCCGCGCACGCTCGCTCAGCCGAATTTTTGTACATTATGTACTCTCCGCTGGGCTATAAAGATTCACCTCCCCCGCCTCGGATTTTACGCGCGCAGATTGGTTGCTTGCTACCGTGTAATATCGATCAATCGCTCGCTCGCGCGCGCGTGTGATATTAGATTAGTCGCAGATTCGCGATCAATTGGCAATTAACTTGCACCGCGGCAGCCGGCAGCTTCCTTGGCGCGAGTTTACAGAGGTGCGCGCAGAGCCGGGCGAGCGGAAAATTTGAGATCTTGGGGCATGTGTGTGTGTGTGTAGGTGGGTGTAATGGAGGAGAAGATGCGCTGGGATGGTGGGATCATATTGAAGTTTTATTTTGAGGGGGGAGGAGGGGAGGAGAGGTAGTTTGTAATGTAGGTTATATTGTTTATACAGTATGTGCCAAGAAATAATTTTTCACTTTAAGATTATAATTGTTCATTTTACAAAGTTTTTTTAATTCTCAGTCAAAGGAATTGGTGAAAATTACTGAAAAATATAAACCATGTTAGAATTTAATTGATTTATATTTAAAAAATTTCATTTTCTTTTGTAATTATTCTAATATATTTACATATTTTTAGTTTTTGGCTAGTTATTTATAGTAACAAAATACTATGAGAAACTGAAATCTTTCTATCATTAATACAATTTAAATTTGTATATAGCTCATATTATTTAGTATAACTTACATTCATACAATAAGTTAAAAATTAAATAAGTTATTTGTTATATGAATTACTGTTAATTTTTAATGAAAAACTAACTTTTGATACGCATTATATAATGAATACAACATTAACCCTCCTGCGGTTCAATTAGTTTTTGTATACTTAATTTGAATCGAGTGTAATCCAGCAACCAGTTGAGATGTAAACGCCCGCGTTATCTGTTATATCAAAGATATATTAGTTATCTTTAATTTAAGAGGCTAGAAATATTCATAGAGCTGCTGCTATCGAAGTTATATTGAAAAGAGCAAACCAAAGTCAGAAATTTTACCCCGTGTCTGACTCGAGTCGAAAACATTAAACATCAAATTAAGGGGAAGAAATTTAAATATTATAGATGTTTGCTATTTTGATAAATAGATATTTAAACATACTTGTTAATTATCATAATAATTATAGGGCGTTAAGGAAAAGGACAATCTCAAATCATAATTGGCTTTTTAATTCTTGATATAACGTAATAAGTCGAAAATCGTTGAGATAAGATTTTAAGTAGAATGTATCGGATGTAGTCAGCCGTATCAATATATTATGTATAACATGTTCATGGAGAAATAAATTACTTCTACTAGTTCTTTTTTTAATAATAATCAATCACCGTTTAAGTATTAGAGTAAAATTTCGCTATTATTTGAAATCAAATAATATCGACGTTTTTCAATTGAATTTTCACTCTATTTAAGTAAATAGTCACTCTTGCTATGTGACAAAATAAAAACTAAATATATTGATAATTATTTTTGATAAAAAATAATAACTATATATTTGAACTCTTTTAATCTGAGTGAGCATTGATCTAATGTAGGTGGAAATTCACTTAAGAAAATATTTAATTAAGTTTATATAAAAAAGTAGTGATTTTATCTGAATACCGCTTAAATCTGATAGAAACATATATCGTTACTTAGAAGTACATTCCATCTTTATACCTACATCCTACCGTATCATTAATACCAATAACCAACCGCCACGAACGACCTACAAATCCATCCAGATTCAAATCCCGATCGAGCACCTCCTTCACTCCACAAAACAAGCACCTTCGCTCCGGTAAAAACCAATCCAAGTAAGACATCCCAAGCGTCCGCAACGCCAGTTTAATAAAAGTAAGACGGATAGACTACGTCGAGGCCATCCTCCATCTCTCCTGAAGAATGTCTCCGACATTGTGTGCTCGCACATAGCCGTATACGTGGGACGAGAGATCACGTCCTCCTGAGCACAAAAAGCCGGCGCGTAAAAAGGCACGGCGGAGCCGAGGAAATATAGAGAGACAGAGACGCCGACACGCTAAAAATGCGACAAAAAGGGGATACAGTGAGCGATATCGAGGATGAAGGGGAGGTACATACACACCCGGCGAAGAATAGAAAGAGAGTGCGAAATGGCGAGCATTCGTCAAGGCATTGAGCTCCGAGATCGAGACGTATTGAGATAAGGCCAGCGACTCGCAGGATATATATAGAAAAAGAAAGAAAGGAAAGGAAGGAGGTGGAGGCCATTGTCGGACCCTCGAAAGGACGAGTTTCTCTCTCTCTCGCTCTCCGGCTTTTTATTATTTCTCGCGGCGGTGCGCGCACGTGCGCCGCTTCCGTTATACACGATTTTTCAATAAGCGATAAAAAGGTGGGGGCGAGAAATTTTTCTCTTCGGGCGAAAAAATTATCGATATTGCTGCTGCAGTGAGCGAGTGGAGTTATATGTAGTTTATGTCTGTATCGGCGGTGGGTAGCGCGCGCGAAAAAGTCACGTCCCGTAGATGGATGGGTTTTTTCTTCTCTGAAGGTGTGAGTGTGTGTGTATGAGATTGTGTAAGATGGAGATGTATACGGAGGGATCTTTGCATATAGGGATTTGGAAAGTGTAAATTTTGAAGAATTATCAGGGTACGTGGTAGCGTTTGCTTTTTGGTAATGTATTACGGGTTGTATTAGAGATTTATATTTGAGATTAAGGAAGAAGAATGAATTGAAATGAATTGCGATGATGTATAGCAAATTTTTGTACTTGAAGAGGTCTGAAAATTTCTTGATTTTTGGTTTATACATCTTTTTGGGATAATGGTGTTTTTACAAAATAAAAACTAATTTGGGAAATATATCAGTGAAATATATACAGTAAACTGTGCCAAAATTATATTTTATGGAAATTTTACTTCAGTTTTTTATAATGAAACTTTATTTTATAGGATTACTTTCAGTAAAAGAGACGGTTCTATCTAAGAGAAATAAATTTACATATATTATGTTGAAAATCCAATTTCGTGAAGAGAATTGTAGATTACAGACCACTGAAAAAGTACAGTATAAGAAGTATCAAAGATTTTAAGAATATTTAGAATATCTAAATTGGTTAATGTCAATTTAACAGCGTAAATCCTACACAAATTTATGTACCATGGCTCAATTTATTTTATCATGATGAATTAAAAATTTGAAAATGCAACAAAATTCTCAGAGCACCATGAGCTACCTTTAAAATACTGCTGTGTCATCTTTATAAAATAATAAAACTATAAAGCAAATTTACTTGAATCTATCCAAACTGCGAGCACACATCACGAAACCATACCCAAATATACTTTTCACTCCAATCCCACCCAGCCGTCGCGTCGCAAAAATCCTCTCCAACCACACACGCCCCTCGCATTACTATTCAGCAGACGCCATATTTCTCTCTCCCTCTTACCCTGCGCTAAATTCAAAATACACACCGCCGCCCGCCTCTTTATTTACCCCTTTCCGTCTCGAAAAAAGAGAGAAATGCCGCGCTGCAGCCAAGCGAAAGAAAGAAAAGGCAGAGCGACGCGCACGAAAAAAAGGAGGATCCGCACTCTGCTGCTGCTGCTCTTCGACTCGAGGCAATGTTTTTAAATGAGCCTTTTTTTCCGGTGAGAGAGAGAGAGAGAGAGAGATGGAGAGAGAGAGAGAGTCTCGTGTTCTTATCTCGCAGGGCGTCGCGATCTTTTTGTGCGCGGGGATCGTATTCGTCTCGCTCCGATTCTCACTTCTGCCGCTGCGTCCCGTCGATTCTTGGCGCGCATTGGCTCCCACGCCTCGTACGTATATATATAGAGAGAGACGGAGAGAAAACGTGGAGGAGGGGGGGGGGGGGTGAAAAGAGGAAAGGTAGTAGGAATTACATTGAATAGTAATTTAATTTGTAAGCGTTTTCTTGAATGTGGTTTTCACAATTGTTGATTTTAATACATTGAAAAAAGAAAAAATACTGGCATTGGATTATCAATTAATTATATTCAATACAGACCTTTTTTCTTTTTAATTTTTATCACTGTGTAGTTAATTAAAATTAATATTACTTTACTTAAGTCTTTCTAGTTGAACAATTTTTAAAGTAAGGGAAAATCAAAATCTAAGATAAATCGAGTCGTATTTAAATTAATGAGTGACGTGAGCTTGCTTTGGTGAGGAACATTATTTTAGGCAGACTCTCTGCCATACAACATTTAAATTAGTTGATTAGGATATTGTGATGGTATAGTTACGCAGCAGCAAATTATAAATTATTTCGCAAATATTACGTTATAAAACAAAACTTTTTTATACAAAATTACCTTTTTATAACTTAATAGTGATTAATTCTTTCACAAGTTCCCTATTTAAAAATAATATACGAATTACATGAAATAGTTATTGAATTTATAAATTTCTTTACTGTAGTTTTAACAATTATTGATATTTCGTTACAGACAATATTTATAACGTTAATTAATTTTCTAATGTATTATAGGAAAAGGAATATAGTAAATAAACAGTTCTCTTAATTATTAATTATATTTTATTAAACATTAATAATATAGTTTGTATATAACATTGAATTTCGAGCTTTTGTAATTTATTTACTAAAATAATTTTATAAACTTTTCGCTTTGCGGTAAATACATTGGCATTGTTGACTCATAATTTATAACGTAGTAAGTACCCTGAAAGTTTTTAAAGTATAATAATGAGGCTTAAAATAAAGTTGCTAAAATTTATAACTTTTATAAGTTGTCAATAGAAAGTTTTAAAAGTCAGTACCAGAAGCTTATAATATGAAGCATGATTTAAACGGGAATATAAATATAAAATAAAAATCTGTATAAAACTCATTAATAATTGTACCAGTAGAGATAAAATAATTATGAATTATTAATTAAATGTACCTTGTACTGTATTTCATTTCTTACATCATACCGTAAAAGATTATATGAAAAAGAATTTAATTTGTACATTGACAGTATATTTAATAGCTGTGTCTATATTAACAGCTGGGAAAAAAAATACAAATACTTATGGATATCTGGTAATTTTTAGTAACATTTCGTTACTTAATACGAGATGTTACTGAAACTTACTACCAGATTTTCAGTATAATGATTGTTAAATTCATTGTAAAATATATTCAATCTGATGAAAATTTACACTACAAATGTGGTAATTTTATACAAAATAGAGTATGTCTCAATACACATAAAGTAATAGTAATTGCTTCTATAGAACTACTTTCTGAACATTAAAATAAATAATTTTCCAATCGATTGCTTATTCTTAAACTAAACTGCACAGATAGAAGCTAATCTACAATCCTCAACGTTCAATTCATTCCTTCGCAATCTCCCCAACGATCCTAATATCTACTCAGTACCTACAAATACACCCTCCAACAATTTCCAGTGAAAAAACAACGAATTAACCCGACACACAGATCGGCCGTGAACGAAGCGAAGACTCTCTAACACTACAAGTCAAACTCGTCGGATCGAAGGCCAGCTCCACCTCGCTCACAATGACCGCTCGCCTGCAGGCCCTGGAGCCCCTTCCTCCCGCTCCGGAAGCATGTTCCCAGAGAACGGACAACTATTAAGCTCGGTATCCATCACTGCCATTGGCGCGTAACAAGAGGCGAGCGCGCGATTTCTCCCCCGGAGGCGAGAGAAAAGGGCGCTCGAGCACGACAAAAAGCTAGAGATGCGAATATATCCTTCGCTCTCTCTCTCTCTCTCTCTCTCTCTCTCTCTCTCTCTCTCTCTCTTTCGTATGGTCTTTTTTCTTTCTTTTTATAGGAGAGGGGTGGGAGGCGAAAGAAGAATGGGCGGGCGCGGACCGGAAACTGAAAAGTATGTGCGATGCGCGTGTCGAAGATGGATGCGCGTGTATGGTTTTGCGACGTGGGATGTGGACAGTGATGAATTTGAAGGGGATTTTTTTGTCTGCTCGATTGGTATTGATTTTGGAGTGCAGCGATTTCGAAGTCGTGTGGGAATTTGAAGCTGTTGGAATTATTGATTGAAGGGGATTTGTAGTATGTTCACGTAAAATGGATTGTATTTTGTGAATCGGAAGCAAATTGTGCGTCTAGGTTTTGGCTATAGCGAGGATTTTCAATCTGGAGTGGATATTTTTAAGAGATAACATTGTCAGTATAGTGAAGATTTCAAAGCAATCTTGAATTATTTAATAATAATAACTGACTTTTTACGATATTATTCTTTTAACTCTAAAAGTTAATAAATTATTGTTTATTCTGTTATGCTAGCAATTATTATAGTGTAAAATATAATAAAAGGTATCTTTCATTGAAATATTTCTAAATTAATGGTCTAATCTTGATAAATCACTATTGGGCATAACCATTTTGTTGTTTACGGATCTGACTTCAGATTGAAAATCCATGCTATCGATATTTTTAATTTATTTATTTATTTACTATAAACCTATGAGAACAAACTATCGTACTCGAATTAATTACACATGGTTATGAGAATATATTATGAGAACTAATTTATCCTAAAAAAGTATTATTTTATATAAATTACATTAATCTTAGAAAATTTTGACTTATGTACATTTTGGTACATAATTTTAAAAATTACATTGCTGCTTCATAATTAATTATAAATCGAAATAAAACCCTATTATTAAACTGTGATAATAATAATAATAACTTGTGATTATGTTTTTGCGTCAGAAGTGTAATGATTTCATACAATTTACGATGCAATTTTTGTGACAACTACCAAAGGTATAAATTAATGTAGAATTATAAGTGAAATGTATTTTTTGACTTTGTGCAAATAAAATCTATTCTATTCTATTCTATTCTTATTATAAATTCATATAATCGCTAAAACCAATGTAAAAATATAAAAATATCAATTCAAATTGACTTGATATATCCCGTAACTATTTTAATAACACAAGATTTCTCACCTTCATGCATGACGTTTCCTTTGAATGTTTAATTGCCGAGGAAAGGTGTAAGAAAGGTTATTGTCTTTTGCGAGTCAAAAACAGTAAGAAGAGACTTCCGGTAGACGTGGAAATAATTGCCGAGCGAGAGAAGTCCGGTTGGGGTAGAGGGAAGCAGTAACGAATCGCTTCCCGTGACAGCGGCAATAAACTTCGGGCCGAGTATTTTAAGTAGCGTGGGTCATTATACTGTCAGGCGAGGCGAAAGATCGGCCCTCTGACTCTGTATACGATCGAGGCTACAATTTTATAACCCTTCGTATCTACCATTTATTGTGGATTTTCCGCTAAATTTCGTGGCGCTTAAATGGGATGCACAAACGATTCTTCGGAATAACGAAACAATCCAATTGTAATGGTTGAAACAGTAGGTAATTTAATTTGATAATTAAGAAAAATAGAGATACTAAAAAATATGCAATAGGTCATAAAATATATTTGAGTGGTTTATTTAATATAAATACGATAAATTAATCGTTCGTTGTTAATGGAAATTATAAAAATGAATATATTGAAAAGCTTAAATGATTTTAAAATTGTTATTTATTGAAATTGGATTTCATAATGCCATTTCTACACCAGTGGAGTATCATCATCTCTGATTAACTTTCGATATCGAATAACATTTATCCGAAATATATAAACAAAATATGTTTCATATGAGAAAAAGGAGAAAAATATCCTTTATTCAATGGTACAGGTTATTTTCCGATAAAATCATCGATATTAAAATTATTCCGTGTTAAAAGTTAATCAGAGATGATGTTAATCCTCTGATGTAGAAAGGGCATAATGCCTCGTCTTCACTGGCAGTTTATTAGAGTGTTTCTTTAACTTTCAAATTCGAATAAGATTTATGTTCTTTAGAAAAGCAAAGCTTTTTTTTAGTATCAAAAAAATATAAGAAACAAATCTCTACACAATAGAACTCTTTAAAATTTACTAGCAATTATCACTGTAATGTTATTTTATATTAAAAGTTAAATCGAGTCTCTATTAAAGTACTAGTGAAGACGACACAAGCTTAAGTTAATAAATCGCAGCAAATTGTTTTACCAGAATGCTTTCTCAAAGAGAGATCCTAATAAATCCAGTTTGAGAATTTATTAAAAAAAATACCATATCGATCCGCAACAGCACAGTGAGGTCACGTGACTTTCTTTAAATTTTTGAGTTTTATGAAAGTTTTTACGGGGGCCGATTTCGGCCTTTATAGACCCTCATCCTCTGTTATAGTCATTTTTTATTTAATATTGTTTATTAAAAAATAATACATTACTGATTTCTAGCAGTACATATTATTATTGAGGTCTATCAGTATATTTTCATCTCATAACATGCTTCCCTTGAAGAATCATATTTTAAAAAAATGTTTCTCTGACGCAGGAATCTTGGAAGCATAAAAATTTATCTAAATCAATCAAATAAGTTACGTATGTTTCAAAATAATGAATAATATAAAAGGTATTTAATGAACTAAAAGAGTTGTTTTAAAAAGATAGTAATGCCCAATTTTATAATGTAAAAATTTTAATGTGTACACCAGTAAATGCAATAGATATCGAGGAAACAATGTGCATATTTTCAGGTTCATAATCCGAATAGAAAATAAATTATTAATTTGGTACTTGGCATGGAAATCGCGGACAGCTTATAAATTATTTCGATCACGATTACTACCATTTACGTTTCTATAAACTGTTCTAGTTAGATTCTTGTCGCATTATTTACAATTCGATTTTCATTTCCATTCTCAAAAATAGGAAGTTTCTAAGAAATTTGATTGTTTTCTATTACTTAGTTCCAAATTACAAATTACGATACCCTCGTACGTATGGGACAATCAGCTCAACTCTAATGCGAATTATGACTCGAATATACCACAGCTTATAAGATTATGAAACAGACTACCTTAAGATGTCCATAGCACACAATTATTTCCAAACCCTATATGAAGAGGATTAATCGAAAATTTTATTAATTCTATTGCACTTTCTTGTGGAGTGCTGCTAGGATATTTATTATTTGTAATCTTATTTATTTTTCAATTATAATATAATAGAGAATCGACCCTTATCACTTATTAATCATCATATGTAGAAAGTCGAATTATACACATCTAAAATATACTACATTTCAGTAGATATATTCCAAAATATATAACACATGAATTCCAGATCCAAATTTTCACAATGTCCCATCTATATTCTCCTACAACACTCTCGCCCAACTCTTCTACTTTCACGCCCCACAAATCTTCCTTACCGCCCTCATACGCGATCAAGCCACCTAGGCAAAGTGCCCACACACGACTCCGCGCGAGGAATGGGAAGCCGTAAACGGAGCAGTGCACAATCGCCTTCCCCCCTTCCTCCCTGATAAATTCGTCGCCGAAGAATCAGCCGTCGCTGAGTCATCGCCGGCCTAGAGCCACCCGCAGCAGCACCTGCCGATGAGGAAATACGGTTATCGCCGGCAATTTTCCGGGGATTCTCAGGCTCGCGACCCATTAGAGAAGGCCGAAGGAGAATGACGAACAGCGGGGTGCTGGGGGCTGCTGAATAGACGGCGATATCGTATTTTTTCATTTTAGCATGCGGCGACTGATTCGCTGATGTACTGCGGGAGAGGGTTATCTCCACGGTCGGTATTATCGAGATTCGCGGAAATGTATTTCGTGGTTGGAGTGAGCGGGATTTTATGCGGCGGTGCGGATTTTTGATAGAATGATGGACGGAATTGGCTGTTGGATTGGCCGTAAGAATTGTAGCTGTCGTGGCAAAAATATTTACTACAGTAAATGGTGCTGTTGTATTGGCCAAGCCAGAGATATGCTTTACTTATGAGAGAATGATATTTTAGTATTAAAAGATTTGAGTAATTGTGCTTAAGGGGATGTCGGAGTTATTATGATTGGTGGAAATTTTACCTAACCTCCAAAACTTGCATCGCAAAAATAAAAATTTGTAGGCATTCATAGTACAAAAATATCCTTGTGCACTATTCTTTACATAATAATAAATGATTATCATGGTCGATATGTACGATTTTTTATGAAATCTCGATTTATAACGAAAACTACGACGCGAGGTGAAACCGCCGATGAGATTAAGAGAATAAGAAATATAATATTTCATAATAAAAAAATTTGAAGCTATTAATAAACAAAAATACTGTTGTCCACTGTTCTTTAGACAATAACAAATTATTATCACCCTCGATTTTGATGCTACTATGTAAATTTTAGACGTATAACGAAAAGTATGGCGCGAGGTGGAGGTCACATTTTGCAAACTGTACAGAGTATGAAGATACTTAACGGGATGCCAGATACCGACATATGAGTTAACGTATATGTACTCGTACTTTCGTTTTTATGTATGCGATAAGTCAATAAAGTGACGGATGTTGCTTATGTAATATTTAAAATTACTTTATCGCTCATTCATTAATATTAGAAGCGTAAGTCGTCTTATTTAAAATTATATTGCATAATACTTGTATCAATTATCTGTCACCTTTAGACAACTTATAACTTGCAGAAGTCTACAACAAATATTGATTGCGCATCGAGTAAAATTTGCTTTATCAAAATTTTTATTTTTCTTATTTCTAAGACAAAAGCAGTAAACTTGTAGGCTTTATTTTTTTTAAGTTTAATCAATATAATTTTATAGGTCAAATGCATTAAAAATGATGTGAAATCATTGAGTAATATCGCAGCTTATAATTTTTGTCAAGCTTTAGTTTTTTAAGCTAAATGAAATAATATGATTATTGTTTCAGTACTTTATTTCAAGAGTATTCAATTTTCAATACAATCAACGGACTTAAAAACATTTATTGAAAATAGATTGAATTTATTTTACTTTTGGTTCATTTTATTTACAAATTAGAGAATGAATCACTTTTTAAAAGCGTTTCAAAACTGAATTACAGTTCACTAGAGAAATCGAGTTTATAATAACTCCAATATTGGCTTAGCATGATTGATAGCATGATTAATTAAAAAAATCGTTCAATCGATGGTAAGTGATTTTCAATTTTCATATATCGTCAATATTTGCAATACATTGCTTTCGTTTTATAAACTTTAAACACATTTCAAAATTAAATTTACAAGGCAATAAAAGCTTTATATCAACTATAAAGTTAATTTTATTATCAAAATGAAAAAACAGATTTTGACCAATCGTATCATAAAAGCCAAAACTGCAGTTAATTTCTTACTCTATCTATACAAACACGCCATTCTATTTCATTAAAGAAACCGCTGTTCTCAAATATATTGGATGCACAATTATTTATTGAATATTTACTCTGAAAAAGTTATTTTATGAATATACAACAATTTTAAGCTGCAAACTTATATAAAAATGGTGTGTTGTTTATATTAAATTGAGACACTGTCCACTATAAATCTTCTTTGTGAATAATTGGACATTAAATATACATATATACAAAACGTATCTAAAGTATAAAATAAAAAAAATATTTTTTAAAACCTATATATTTGGATTCAGCGACCTCAAAAACATAGAAATACATCGTAATCTCAGATTAAAAAAAAATCATCGTTACAAAGCATTTTCTTTGCGAAAGCAAAACAGACTCAACTCTGCACGATACCACAAAAGAACTGCACAAATCGCCGAAAACCATCCAGCAGAAAATCCAATTAAAAATCGTAGACGCACTCGAACACCAGAGCGCCCGGCGTATCCCTTCGAGCGATATATTTACCCAGCCAAGGACTTCACTTCACCCCACGTCACATGCAGCATCAACCAGCAGCACCAGCATTTCTCGCGACAAAGTCGATGGACGATGAAGCGCTAATGACGGATGGATATCCTCCATTGGTGTCCGATCCACACGCACACGCCAGCCCGAGTGCACACAGCGAGGACAGACGGATAGCCTGGACAACGAGGAGGAGCGCGAGGACATCAAGTACGCGAGGGAGAGCATCACACGGCGAGAGCTCGAGTTTGGAAAATGGGAGGAAGCCTCTCGAAAACGGAGGCGCTCTCGCACCGGCATTGACAGCTGCGCGCTTCTCCTCTGTATATATAGAGAGCGAGAGAGAGAGAGAGAGAGAGAGAGAGAGAGAGAGAGAGAGAGAGAGAGAGAGCGGTTTGTTATCGACAAGCGAATGAAGTGTCGTCTAGTGGCAGGATTTCGCGAAAGATTGATGTCGGGGACAGCCGTGCACCGTGATGCCATTGTGCCAGTGTACGTGTCTCTCTGTCTATCTCTGTCGCACTCGGGCGTCGGGGAATCGAGATGTCGGCGGGACAATATGTCGGGAGCGTGCCTCGGAAATACTTTTAATAATGTACAAGTTGTTGGGAAGTGGAGGGAGATGGAGAGATGGATTTCTATATCTCTGATTGTCTCGATTTTTTTTTTCGTTGACGATTGACGTAATTGAATGACGAGCGGAGGTATTGTGTTGAAAGTGGATTGTCAAGCGGAGTTTGATTTTCGAATCGGTATTTTAATTTTAATCTGTGCGATGTACAATTTAGCGGTACAGTGATCATCAAACATAATTAGTTCATAAATAGTTTGTTGTTAATATAGTTTATTGTTTTATTATTTTCAACAATAATTGACTAGTTAATTTATTTTGAGTGATCTCTAATCCTATTTATGTCTAAAAAAAATATAAAAACAAAAAATATAGGTGACGTTTGCCAATCAAAATGAAGAAAATACAGAAAAACTTATTTTTCTGTTATAAAATATATCATGTGCAAAGTAACTACATGGCATAGCATTGCATAGTATTTATTATATAAAACAATTTTATTTACAAATAAAATTTAATAACCGAAAAATAACAACATATTTACGTTTTTAAACTTAAGATTTTTTTTCGATGCTCGTTAGAATCCTTAAACAATTTACAAGAACTTCTACCTTTTCAATTTTAAGAGAATACTTGATCATTAAAGAACAATGAGAATTTGTTTATAGAATACTTTTAACCATATTTCTCGTTATTACATATCACATTTTATAAACAAATGCTCATCGTTCTTCACTGATTTAGTATTTTTTCTAAATTAAACAGATGGAGATCTTAAAAATTGTCTAAGGATTCTAACAAATATCTTATTGTACATTATTCAACAAGTGCGCGAAGCAGGTGATTTTCGAACGAGTGAAAAGTTTGTTGCCCGAGTGATGCGAGGGCGACAATCACACGTAGGCGACTAAATGATTGTTTTTACATACCGTGCACGAAGCAAAATGCTTCACGCAAGCTTCGGTTATAATTCGTAAATCGGGCACTTTGTGCACGCTATCTACGCATGAGAAACCGAGCCTCTCACGCAGAGTTTAAAAAATTAAATTGAAAGTTTAAAAATAAAAGTTTGTTGGATTGTACTCGCGTGTTAATTTCTCCATATTCTAGGTAGATGCTAAATTGTTGTTATTTTTTGGTTACCATTTTTTTATGGTAAATAGAAAGGTGTTATCTAATATTACTGTATAGTTATTTTACTCGTAATATTTCATGATAATAATATAAGATGATAATTCTCTTTGTATTTTGACGGAAATTCTACCTTAACAACTCTATCGTAAAAATCTATTTATTTCGATTAATCAGGTCTTTTAGTAAAATGTATTATTTTATTGTAATATTAAAGTGACAATATTTTAATCAATTAACATTTTATATTTAATTCGGAGAATAGAACGTAATAAATACTTTCTTTATAATATAGCTCTACTGATTTTAGAGTAGAAAAACTACTAATTTTTTAGTATCATTGATTGTTTATATTTCTTAATGAGCCACCCATAAAACCAATTTAACACACCTGAACATCAATAACTATTATCGCGTAAAATCTTTCAAAAGATCACCAGACAAAGCCCACCCCGAAAGCCGAGTCCAAATACACCGCCACGAAATTATCCCATCATTCCAAAATTGACGTTCGCATTCACCCCTATGTATACCTACACTGCGCAACAACCCTAGAGACGAACAAACAGACGTATACGAGCCCCTGGACTACTTCGAACGTACGGCGTTGATTAGACGACGCTTAGCGGCTGTCTGTCTGTCGCGTTACGCGACGACGCACCACGAGAGCGAGAAAGAGGCTTATATACCTATATACATACCCGTGACCGTAACCCCGTACGTACGCGAACGCATCGCGAAAATAATCGAGGAGCGCCTCTCTCCGTCAATCAATCTGCGGCCAAGCTTTCTCACGCAGCCAGAGAGAGAGAGAGAGAGAGAGGGAGAGACAGAGAGAGGAGAGAGAGAAAGAGAGAGAGAGCGAGCGAGCGCCATGGGAATATAGGCATTGCTGCTGCTAGTGCTTCTGCACACTCGGTCATTGGCGAGAGTGTAGAGCCAACCGTTCTGTGCGTGTCGTTGACGTCTATAAAGGCCGCGTGCGCACACAGTCAAAGCGTCGAGGCCTTTCGCCTCGTGGACAATGCTGCCTGGCGGCAGGAGCTCGCGTCGATTTTGATATGGGATCGTGTCGCGGTGAATGTGAGCGCATGTGTCTGTGTGCCTGTGTGTGTTGGTGTGTACTCGATTGGTGGCTCGGTGATACGACGGACGGCGAAGTGGAGAGGTGTGTAGTGTTGTAGGAGTTGTGTATAGGCGTGGGCGAGGTGCGTCGGATATGGAAATCAGGGGATGAGATGAGGTATGTCCCTGTTCGGGCGCCATTTTTGCTACGTGGTATTATGCGAGCTTGATGATAGGATGAGCTCTTGTGTACGGTTTTGTTCGAGGTTTTGTTTTTGTGTTTAAAGAGATGATAGTGCGTGGTTAATGGGCGGTTACTGTTTGAAGTTTTTAGTTGATTTTTAATTGCTTACAGAGATAAGAAATAGAAAACGAGTTTATTGTTTACTACAGTAGATTTTCTTTGACTCGAAGCTGAAGGGAAAATGATTTTTTTCGATTTATAAAGTTTTGAGTGATAGAGGTTTAGTTGTAAATTATATTTATTACTATTACTTTGATATTAGTCACGTTACATTGAGCTTATTTTAAAAAACCCGTTATTTTCTTTTACTAACTAGTTTGTACTGTCTTGTTTATCATTTAGTTTATCATTTAATGCTTGTGTAACTTGGACTAAACTTAATTATACTATAGTTTACAAATATCGATTACAAACTAAAAAGAAATTATGTAAATGCTTCTTGTGAGTTCTGAAACTATTTGCAAAAAGCGACAATATTATATTATTTATTTAGATATTTTTCATCTAGTAATTCGACTAACAAAGATTCTTTTAATCTACAATATTTAGAGATGGCAAGACTATGATTTTTTTTAATATAGTAAACAAATGTGATAAATCACATGGATGTTTTAAAATTATTCAGTTCCATTTTTCACAATGGGAAAAAAATGATATTTCTTTCCGAAAAATTATGGTAGCATCTATTTATTTTCAATCTCTTCCTGCTCCACATATATTCGTTAACTCCGGAAATAAATTTATATAAGAACACCTGCAACTTCTCCATTAGTTTCCTAGTGTAAACAGCTTTTCTGTCATATAACAATTGCAGAAGCAGCAGAAGCAAAATCACGAAAGCCCTGACCGTGAGAAGTCCTTTGAGAGATGCTCAGGCTGCTGCTTTTCCATAATCTCCTGCGCAAGCTGCGCGCAATCCGAGAGGAAAATTAGGATTTTATTAAGAAAGTTGTCTCACCCGGGCTTCCAAATGAAGAGAGATATAGAAAGCCCCGGATCTGTCACTAAAGGGGGGCTACAGTAGAGAGGAAGGTGCAGCAAAATCGGAGATATAGACTGCTAAGAGAAGAGAAGAGAGAGCAAGAGAGAGAGAGAGAGAGAGAGGATATTTTTGAGGAAAAAGGAAGGTGCCAAGTCCCAGAGGGGGATGGAAGAGGACGAAAATCCCCCTTAGTTTCTTGCACTGACGGGACTTGTCCCTCGGATAGCGTTGTCATCCTTCCCATTCAGCTGCTGCTGCTGTCTCTCTCTCTCTCTCTCTCTCTCTCTCTCTCTCTCTCTCTCTCTCTCTCTCTCTCCTCACCTTCATTCTCTTCGATCTCTTCGCTCTCGCTGCTTGGCTATTCCTTGGCGTCCTCTTTGCTCTTGTTCCTCCTTTTTTGGCATCTTGGCTTCTGCCGATCGTTGTGGAGCTGCACGGAAGTGAGTCTTTCCATTTTGCTTCTTTTTGGGTCTGTTTTCTTGTACACGGGAAGAATTTTATAGGTATACGGAGTTTTTGGAAAATGTCGCTATTTTAAAATGCAGAATTGTTATAATTATGATTATTGCAATACGCATGAAAAAGATTTATGAAAATTCGGCTGTAGGTTTATTACAAAGATTCAAATCTTTGTTAAAATAAATTGTGAATTATTTGAGAATTACTGAAAATACAAGTTTAACTTGTTATTGAAAAAATCAATAACATTTCATACAAAAATTAGTTTCAGAATACAATTAATTTTCTTCATGTTTTTTATTCGAATTTCATTCGAAAATAAAAGTGTGCACGTATAGCTTTGCCTAAAAATACCAATAAATTCTCAAACAGATGTTTCATAAAAACGCATAGTAACCATAATCGTATTCACTCTTAAAGTAGAATTACTATGTTGGTATTTTATAAAAGTATCAACTTCTGTTCATTTGATAATATAATATTTATATTATTTTTAATAATTACTCCTTCGTTAGAAAAGATAATGTTGTTTTGACTAAAAATAAATTTGTATATTGAACTATAGTTAATGGTACACGTAAGTGCAATAGTTAATTGTTGTTTCTTTCTTTTTATTAGACTATTGGCATTATTATTTTTTTATTCTCTCAATTTCTTCTTGTTTTAAAGTTTCAAGATGACTGATAAATTCATCTAACACTTGGAGGATACACTCTTAAAGGTACTTTGAGGAGAATACAAAAATCCATTTTCAAGTATATGTAAAGATAATATGATTATGAAAACGTTATGCACAATAACATTAACATTAATACATTTTCTAATTTTCATCTATTTTTATAACTTTTAATTTATATTTTTTTATATTAGTGCAAGCAAATTATTTTAAATTGTAACTTTTTTACTATGGCTTTATAATTACTTACATTTTGTTTAATCTTGTTCTTTGTCATGTAGCAGAGTTCTCGATTGTATAGAATATTAATACAATTTCCTTAAATAACGAAAGCATTCACGAAGTAGAAAGAAAAAGAATATTATAGTTTTACAAAATTGCGAAAAGAAATGCGTAACCTCAAGCAAAAACAAAGAAAATCTTTAGAATTCAGTTTCAAATTCCACACTTCGAGAAATCAAAACACACTCCTCCCCTACGAACAATTTAACAATAACTAAGCCCTGCTTCCCAGCCACGAGACCCATAAAAATTCCCGGAGTGTGCCTGAGCAGCAGCAGCTCCGCGTTTCGTCGAGAAAACAAACGACGATGTCTCTGAAAGTGCGGCCCAAGAAAAATACACAGCGGATGTATAAAGTAGGACACAAAAAAAAAGCCACCAAAGAAGGAGCACCACCCTAGCTCGAGTAGTGCTCGCAGACGCTCGAAGCGCACGGTTGGTATACAGCAGACGAAAAAGAGGAGAAGAAGAAGGAGGAAGAGGGAAGAGGGCTTGTCTGGCAAGAGCAGCAGCGCTGTTTGGTATTCCGCGCGCTTTGGGCAAAATTTAATTTTTTGACTCTTCCTCCCTACCTTCGCTGCGGCAGTCAGCACCAGCGCACAACTCTACCCTTCCTCTATCACTGATCCCTTCGAGGATAAGAGAGAGAGAGAGAGAGAGAGAGTCTTTGCTCGTCGTCCGATCCGCCAAGCTGGAAATAATTGTCGATTAGCTCGTCACCGGGGACGCCTGCGCCTTCTTTTTTTAGCACCAAAAAATATGGCCTTGCGTGCATCCCGTGCATGAGCGTAAGCATGAATAATTCGCCGGTGCGTTTCACGCGTAATTACCGTGAGCGGATAATTCACACGGCAGAGGCGGTTAATTGAGGCCGCGGTGAGTGCGTTGTTATTAGGATTATGAGAGATGAAGGGCATTTTTTGCACGGTGGTGGGTTGGGTTTGGAATAAGTGGGTTAGCGGTGGATTGATTATTTGATTAAAGTTGCTTTTTTGAGACGGGAGGCAGCGATGAATTCATTATGAAATGTACTGAAAATCGAGTTATTCGTGGGATTCCCGAAATGTATACTGCAAAAATGCGACGCTTGCGGCCCCTGGGAGTTGGGAGGATGGAAGGACAAACGGATTATTTAAGCTTTGCGTGCGTTTTGTAATACAGACCGTATGCCTTTTTTTGCGTAACAGATTGTGTAAATTAGTGAAATGATATTTATTTAAATTATGTATTTATTTTGAATTATTACTTTGAATTACCATAAAGTAATTAAATAGATCATTTTAAAATATTCATTTCATTTTGTCTAATATAATTTTAAAGAAGTTAAAACGTATTTTAGACAGTTAAATTATTTTTTTGTTTCTCATCCCTATAATCGTTGAAAACATAATGGAGTTTTATTAATTTTGTATGTTTGTTCATATTATTAAATTTTTTCTCCGTGAATATCAAAATGCTTTTTAATAAAATTGTTCTGCATTATGTATACAGTCGTGATACCGTGAAATCCTTTTGAAAGTGGTTTCAAAGCCAAGGCTTGATAGAATGAAAACGTGAAGAATACGGAGAAACGCTATACGAATGTTAATATACAAATAACGGAGATCCTCTTCAAGATTTAAACATTTACTAAAAAGAAAAGAAAAGAAAAATTCTTTCAAATAAAGTAGCTTTCAAAATTTAATCCCTTTACGCATTAATTTATTTTCTGATATTCAGGTTTTATCGAGTAATAATTTACATTGATATTGATGTATTGCAAATATTTGTAATTTACTTTTTAAATAAAATTTTATTATTAAGCTTTAATTTGAGAGTTTAAAGATAACGTACATGACGAAAAGTTTTAAATTTGTGATACCAAATATATACAAATGTGACGTGTATTTTCGATGATTATACTCGTCATAATGCATAAGAGAGTTAAATTAATGCTATTATTCGCAATGATCAAAAGCTTAACGCATTTTATAAATTAAAACAAAAAATTCACTTTGTCAGTTTTTCGTGGAGAAGTTATGAAATAAAAAACTTTGTTTTAAGGTCTTTATTGTAAACATCCTAATGAATAGTGAGCTATTTTTGTTATCGAAATAATTTTATGCAAAACTTGAAAGGTGTATTACTTGAAATTAGTTTTAAAAGTAGCCAATAGTATAACTTTAACCATTTATATTATTTTAAAATTAGATGAATACATTTGTTATTATCAACAATTTTATTTTCTTAGTTAAAAATGAAATTTTGTTATTTGAATTTTCACCATTTCTATAGAAAATAATATTTTCAAATATTTGTAAGTATTTTCAAAAGAAAATGTCATAAAGATTATGATTTTTCTTACATTGATTAAATATATGTCAAGCTTTCAAGTACGACTCCATCAGAACAATGCGATTATATACCTACCACCGATCTGCAATTTTTTCTAACAATAAAACTTAATTCCCCGCCTCCCTCGCCCAACCTCCGACCAGCATCGACTTCAATTCCGACGCACCATTCGCGTGCGATTTAATGAGCGTTTGACGCAGAACCGTAGCGGAGACAAAGGCAAGAAGAACGAGAAGGAGGACGCGATCGGTATAACACGGTGGGGCGCGTCGTCGGGGTCGTATCGATGAAATGGAAGGAAACCGCAGCAGACGGGAGAAACCGAACCGGATCTTCCTCTTCCAGTCGCGCGGCACAAAGGAGAGCGACGACGCCGCGCCGGTAACGACGTTAATGCTTAAGTCGGCGCGCGTGAAGGCGATGCACTTCGTGCCTTTATAATTGCGCGCACCGGGAGTAAGGAGGTATGGGAGGACTTATTTTGGGGAGAGGAGGCGGTCTTATGCGCGGTTGCTTTGATGTTTATTGAATTCTATTGGAAATTGGAATGTTGAAATGTATATTGTTTATATTAAGTGTTTTAATATACCTAATATCAAATAAATAGTTTTTTGGTGGGTAGTTTGAAGTTGTGATATATCGAAATCCTGTACTGATGGGAACATTGAAGCGGCTGATCTAGATTAAGTATTCTTTTGATTTTTATAACTTGGAAGTTTGTTACCTCATCGATGAAAGTACTTTGTGTTGATATAGTCAAAACTTATTGACTTTACGTTTTGTGTGAGTCTACGTTTCATATACGTACAAATTTACCAGTAATACATCGATGCTCGTTATGAAGACTACTATATTTCAGATTTCCTAAAAAGTAAAAGAACTTTTAAGGAGTCTCCTGTGAAAAGTAAGAATGTATAGATTCTCCAAGGAAACTCATCACTGTTTCGGAAGTTCTAATAAAGATTTAGTCCTTATCAGAAAATCTAAAAAGTGATGGATTTTCTTAGACGGCTCTGAAAAGAACTAGATTTTTTTTAGAAATATGAAATGTGCTAGTCTTCGTAAGTAATGTCGACATATACTGCTAGAAAATATATAATATAAAATGCTTTTTCAGAATGCAATATTTATCTATTTTATTTCTAATGTTTAATATAGTACCGAGTGATTTAAATTGGATCAAATAAAGGGATTTTAAAACTATCATTGTTATAAAGCCTTCTTTTTAAGACAATACAATGTTCTATAATGTTTTAAAAATGGCTAAAAAAACTGGTATATAATTGTCCAACTAATTGGATCAACTTTCAATTTTCAAGACCGTTGATTACGAAAATGATTCCAATAATAAATCAAAAACTATGAAATTTTTCTTTCTTAATATTCCAATAACGCCTCGTACTTCAAAAATCCTAAAGCTTATTTCTACTCAAAATATTTCATTCTCAATTATTTATCTAAAACCTCTTAGTTGATCCAATTTTAAACTACGATCAACCCCCAAAGTAAGATCCTCAACAAACTCAATCCAAACCTTCCACACGCGAACGAAAATGAAGACCAGATACACGTCGCGTCCCATACGCACTCAGTGCAGCATCGACCTGAAACCCACAGCACTCGAGCTCCCTACATACTCCCTCCACACACCTACACACCGTCAACTTGGCGGTAACGAAGTTGCATCCTCCGAAAGACTCTCGCCACCGCCGCCACTCGCGCTCCAACTGCATCTCGAACTTGACTATTACGCGATCGGCTGCTCCGCGTCTACCTAAGTGCACGGCTAATTGCTCGGCAACACACCGGGGCGTCGCCGTCGCTAATGTACATGGATCCATTTATAGCACGCGCGCGCCTTCGACTCTCTCTCTCTCTCTTCATACAAGTCTCTTTCTAGCATTTTTTTTCACGTGGAAATTTAGCGAGAAGGCACGTGGAGCGGTGCTGGGATGCGCTCAAAGGCAAGCACTTATGGCGCGAGCTCACAATTTGAGCGGAGAGTACGAGCTTCGAATTGGGCGCTGGGAGAGAGAGGCTTCTTGCGCGGATGGCGCGGAATCTTGTTACGGAATTTATTAGCGTGAGGATGCGGGAAGTAGAGGTAGTATGGATGAGGCTGTGTTAGTGCGTTACACTTTGAAAATTGGACGATAGAAACTTCGGTGGGAGATTCTGGGCTTTCGTTTTTATGGGAGAGAGGGGGAGGAGGGATGTTGAAATTTTAAATTTGGGTTGGCAAAGTTTGCGGGGCAAAATTATTAAAGTTCGACAGGGCGATTTTTCACATCGATTCTGGGTTATGAGCCTATTAGTTACAATTTTGGGATATGAATACTTTTTATTGTATATTGATTTAGGTTTCGTTTGAATGACCATAAATGGAATGCAGTGCCTTTCCAGTCTCTCGTAATAGGAAACTTGCATGAATTCTAATTTTAATTTTAATAAATTATATACTTCTAAATACCAAAGTCAGTTGTTTTTTTAATGCAAGAATGTAAATAAACAATTATCGAATAAGAAGAAACAGTCTTGGGAACTTTATTATTTTTGGTTATTTTCATTCAAACGCCTCTAAAACTACAAATAAAAATAAAATTCTCTTTGGAGAATCAAGACGTATTGAGTTTGTATAATTCTAATATTTTTACCGCTACAATTTGAAACTTTCATTTAATTTTAATTCAGATTAGTGTGCATGTACACGTCCTGTGCACTGTTGTAAGCACGAAATGCAATTATGCAAATAGAACAATACAACGGTTACTGATAAAGTTAAAATAAGATATGCTGTTATGGCCTTTGAAAAGAAAAAGGAAGAATACGCTAAGGAATCTGATATATAAATTAACGATGCTATAACTTATGAAAGGAAAAAAGTTATTTTACTATAAGTTGATTTAAGTATTTGTTATATTATTAAAAACAGATTTCATTTAAAATTAAATTCTTTAACTATTAAGAAATCTATGTCCAACTGTCACAAAAATTATTTTCGATTAGAGATTTTCAAAGTCATGATTCACTGCCTTTAAGAAAAAAATCAATTGGGAAGTAAGAGAATAAATAAGCAATAAACATGTATATTTATAAATCCCCATTCAACACTATTTTCCACCCAGCCACAGCTATTTCATGCATCCCACCTCAAAAACACAGCCCCCCCCCCCACCTACTTCCTCGAATATCCTCATAACCCGAGATTCTCTCCTTATCCCGGCATCTCAAAATATGCGCATCACACCTCCCCCCTTATACACACCCGTGGCCGGAGAATTTGCGGCTCCAGCGATTTCCCCGCGCGATGCATCCCCCTAAAGAAGGGTTATAAAACGCCCGGCCTCTCCGACGTCCCGGAAACTCTCCTCCCGCTCGCCTAGATCCGCGAGATTAAGTTTAAAACCGCTCGAAGGGATCCAGCGGACTGGGACTTATTACTCAATTTGGATGATGAATGAACCGTGCAGAGGCCGAGAGAATGAGAGCGGCCAAGCAGGAGAGACGGAGCGGCCCGGTCGAACGATGGATGCGCGCCGCGGCGAGTTATAGACACGAGAGCTGCTGCTGCTGCTGCTGCTGCAGGCTCGATGTATTTATCCGTCGTCGGTGGAACGAAATTTCACGGGTATTTTGAAGGTGGAATTTTGTCTTCTGTGTGGGGTGTCTATGTTTTGGATTGATTTGGGGTGGGAGGATGAGAGGCTGTTGAATAATAAGTGGGAGGGAGTCTTTTGGAGAGGAGGGAAGTGTTTGGAGTTTATTGTAAGTATTGTGTTTGATAGCAATGAGTGAGGATTTTATGCTATTCATTGATTAAATTCTTTCAATAGAACTATACATTTTCAAAAATATATTATACCTGTAAGTATACGCGTTGAATTATGTAACTTGTGAATTAGCTACTATGAATAGGGAAATTGTAAAGTTTAGTTTTTCGTTGCATATGCATAAGTCTTCTACTGAGAGGCCTTCAAAGATTCAGATAGATACATAGATTCAAAACCTTTATAAGTTCATTTATCTTTATCGTTTAGCTTTAACAAAAACTTTACTCTTTTAAATTTGTGTTTTAAGATAAATTGTCTAAAAGTAAAGAATACTTTACTATTTGTTAGGTAGGCAATAGGTTTCTCATTCTGATTCTGCAATACAAAAATACATTTTTAACAATGACTGACAGAATCGAGTTATAATTTTATTCTTATAATCACTTCCCGAAACATAATTAGAAATCTTATTATAAATGAGCAATAGAAAGTATCCAGTTTTTGTTGCATTCAAAAGTATAATTCTGTCAATTGCTATAAAATATTTTCGAGAAAAGTACTACTTATCAGGATTTTTACTAGATACGGTATACAGGTATAGAAAGTAATTTAGCAAACAAATCATAATGGTTTAAATTCACAGCAATACAGTTTTAAATTCGCAAGATTTTCCAACGTCCCGAAACACACAGCAGTAGAAAAAAGTTGTCCCTCATTTCTCAGAGAACGCGGTACAATAATCATAATCACCCGACGCGTTACGCAAGCTTATACTCCAAGCACATCACACTTGCCATAATACACCCTGCACGACCTCGCTTACGTATATAAGGGTTATACTGCTGGCTCTCCCTCCTCTCTCTCTCTCTCTCCTTCTCTTTCGCACTCGTCCAGCTCAGCGACCGCGGGAATTACTACGAATGAAGTCCTTAATCTTAATAAACTTCAACCCTTGTTTTGCCGGAGAACGAACACAAGTCCCTGGATAAGAGAAAGCGAGAGAGTCAGAAACAGGCGAGGCGAGTCGGTCGTTATACGCACACATAACTACGAGCCACGTGCACGCGCGGGCAGGGAGGGGGGGAAGTCCTGCGCGACGCTGGCGAATTTCGCCGCTTTCATTTTCTGCCTGCGCGCTGGCCGAGTAGGGCTTTCCGAGTAGGTAGAGCCAGCGTCAGCGTCGAGTTATAAACATTCCGCGAGAGCTGAGCTGTAGGGGTGAGCGTGTAGCCTCGTGCTTACTGAAATCCTTGATGCACGGAATGGGGTGAGGTGCGCAAGAGAGAATCCACGTGCGGGAACGTAATATCTGAATTTTTGTGTGTAAGGAATTGTAGCGTAGTCTTATGTGAATGTAAACAATAGTAAACAATAGTAAACAATTTAAAACAATTTTAAACAATTGCAAATAATTGTACACATCAGTACACAATTTAGGTTGTAAATAACTTATATGGAGAAGGTATGAAGAGAACGTATTCTTATTCCATTAGCTGAGGTCAAAGTGACCCAAGCAGGATTTGAAACTTTTTAAAATGATTTGCTTCTGCAGTAAAGCGTAACTTCCTCTTATTTAAGAGGTCATTCCATAGTTATGCTCTGAGAAATTGACATATTTTTGTAAACCGGTCTTTTAAGAAATTACATATGCAAAGAAATTTAAGTTTGCAAAGAAAAATTGTAATTGATTTGCATTGTCAAGCTGGTTAAATTGTTGATTAGAGTAGCAACAATTAGTTTTTTCTAATTGTTATCGCGAACACACGTTACAGGTGGTATGTATATAATTATCTGATAGAGCCTTCTTTTTCGACAAAAAAGTTACAAACATGTTTTGCATTTTCCTCTCCTGTCATGACATTCTGCTTTGTACAGGAACAATTATAAAATTAGCTTCCTTATCTTGAGAAAGGCTAAAATGATCCTTTGCAATATAAATTTTCTTTCTGAATATATGCGATTGTTTTTATTATAATGATCTTTATTAAAAACTCATTTTTGATTCAATCGTCGATTTCTTAGATAATAAATACTGAGTTGAAGTGCTGATAAGATTCACTACGTCAATGCACTTCTATTCCGTGTACGTGTAAACACATAACCTTCATTACTCACTGCTTGCACATATCAACCAGTGTGCATGCTCACATGTGTCTCTGCTCTTAAAGGCAAACCAGATAGAACTCCTACGTTCAGTGTTACCCCCGTAGCAGATCCTTCTCGGCTTAATTACGAAATTGTTTTTGAAAATTCGCGCGCGCTTTACCGTCTAGCCAGCACCTTCGAAGATTCGCTCGACTGCTCATCCTCTCTGTGTCTCCGCCTACTCCTCTGTATCTGTGTGTGCACGTGCAAGTTGTTGCGCGTATAAACTTCGCTTCGGGGACTCTTGGGTTGTGTGTACACATATACGCGTTGGCTCGATTTTACGCATCGCCGGGGTCTGCATGTGCAGACTACGTAGTTTTGTTGCGTGTGTAACTTGTTATATTATGATATGTTGTACTTGAATTTTGGGATGTGGAGGGGAGAAGGGGGAGGTAAGGTGTGAGAGCTGCGTAACGTCTTTACTCGTAATGTGCATTTACGAAGTTATACGCTAGCAATTTCGTGTGTAACTGGAATAGCGCGAACAAAGTTTAAGTTGACGATGGCTGGGTTCTGAATTCGAATAATTTGTGAATTAAAGTAATGGGGAGAATTTCTTTAAAGCTTATTCAAAAAGTTAATTTTTTAAAGAATTAAAAGATAATTGATTGAATCAAGCTGCTATGGGTTAAATGTTTTTTTGTTTTTTATTAAAGATAGATAATAATAGTAAATTATTAAAGATTTTCGAAACAATTTTCTTTTTTTTAATTTTTTCAAAACGTTTCTAAAACATTTATATTTCTAAAAAATTCTCTAGATAAAGGACTTTGAACATCGTATATAAAAATGGTTTGTAGTCGATCTTTATATTAATTAAATATGATTATTTTTTGGCTGGGCAGATATTTTTGCAACAAAGATACTTTATTATCCAGAATCTTATCTAGATAAACGCATCCAGACACTTGTCCAGGACTGTATATACAATTAGTAACGATTACTCTACACAATCAAGTCCATTTCAACAAAAGCAAACCAATTTTTAAAAAACAGTCTAGTCTGCTCCACGAATTCCAGTACCACTTCCCCACATCTCTTCACCTAGAATTTCCCTCTTTATTCTTGTAATTCCTCTCCTTATCTCTCGCTTTTAACATCTCCATTATCTTTTTCACCCTCCTTCCATTCCTCCCCTCCCCTCCCCAAGCGCAGAGAACCCTCTTTGTGCGCATCTCTCTTTTTCATTCTCATTCCCTCCTACCTCTCGCGCCTTTCTTCGGCAGTCGAGCGATTTTCACTCACAGTGCACGCTCGCGGAGAGTCGCTTTAACGCAGAGAGAAGCCGTAGCTTAGAAGAAGAAGAAAAAAAGGGAGATTGTCTAGGCTTCGTATATACGTGAAAGATACGAGCGCGCGGGCGCTGCAGCGACAGGGGTAGGTATGAGAAAGTAAGCAGTTTGGAGGCGAAAGCGAGCGAGCGTGCGCCGGGAGAGGAATTTATGCGTTTTGTTATTTGAAAGGACTTGAAAAGAGTCTCTTCGCTTTTGAATTTTCCATGCGAGCGCGCGATTAAAGGGGGGCGCTTGGAGTGTCTCGCGAATAACGATGAGCCATTCAGTCGAGAGCGAGTCATTAGGTTATTAATAATTGAATGCGCTGGATGACTGAATGAACTTTGAATGAGAAGTTGAAGTGCCTAGAATGTTTTTTGATGTATTGAAATTCTGGACGGATAGATAGTGTGCACAAAATTCTTTTAAAGTCAACCCATCAGATGTCTTGAAATAAAGTGGAAATATAGTTGAGTAGGATTACTAAACAAATTTTTTAAAAATGTGTCATGTATTCGAATTTCTTTATACATCGTTTTTGCTACATAGATTTTAAGTTACTATGTAAAAGTAAATATTAAATTGTTTATTTAAAATATTTATTTTTATTTCGTACTATAGTTTTTGCATCATTTGTACATAATGCTATCATTTTCAATATAGCTATACTGGAGGTCTAATTTTTATTCGAATTGGATGCTAATTCACTTTTCATAAATAACTTCAGAGATTTAATTAAAATAAATTTTTCATACTATTATATATGTGTCTATTGTAATGTATCTATTATGACTGCAATGCATCAAGAAAATTGGAGTGCTTTAACTTCTCATTTAAAGTTTGTTCAGATACACTGTGGAAAAAGTTATGAGCGAAGATACTGTTTGATCTAATAATTTTTATGATTTTGAATCGTATAATTAAGTATATTTAATATTGGAAGATTAAATCATTCGATTAAAAAGTTTTAATCTTAAATGCATAATTCATCATGAGAATTAGACCCGATATTTATGCGCGGATAGTTTAAATTAGCGAATAATCGTATTGATTTTAGCTAACGAACGAATTTTTGAGTACCCTAAAATACACTCGGGCTCACCAATCGAATAATCAAGCTAATCAGATTCAATGGAATCAATCGAGTTTTATAGATCAATTATACCAGCGTCCCATTATATTTCGTTCAAACAATTTTCAAACCAATTACCGATCAAAATTCAATTAATCCCAGCTCAAACAGCAATATCTCTCTACAAAACTTGCGGAACGCTAAACAAGCTAATTACCGCCGTGGACAGATTCGGTTACAAAATTTGCGAAACACCCACGCGCAACAACGTCGATCGCCGCGCGGCTCCAACAATTTCATTCGTTCGAAATTTACGAGGCCATTCCGACGCATTCTCTCTCTCTCTCTCTCTCTCTCTCTTTGGAACACCAAGCGCCAGGGGTAAACACAGCCCGTCAACTTTGCCATTTTATTACCGCCGCCGCCGCTGTATCGCGGTTACCACGGCGGAGCGGCGGTTCAAGACTTATGTGCCGGAGCGAGTCAATACTTATTAGAATTTAGTATAAAGCTGGGCTGCCGAGCGAGCGCGCGACCATTACCCACCTCCCCCCGCGGCCGCTGTCGCGGCCGAAGCGAAAGCACTTCTGCCCTCGTGAACTTCCCTCTTGCGAAGTTCGCTCGCTCTGCGCCATTTTGCTTTAGCTTCTCGTATACTCTCGCCCGGCTTGCCAGTGCGTTTTCTTTCTGTTAGAGTATTTTTCACGTTTTTTGCGTGCATGATCGTTTTGTCGTAGATTTTTGTTTTCTTTGCTTTTGCAGTGTAGCTCCTTTAGTTTGCAGATACGTGAAGAAATAGTCACGATGTATACAAATGGAGAGAAACGAAAAGAAAACGAGTAATTCAATTTTGGAGTGGCGGAACAAAAAAGGTTAATTCCACTTTGATAAAAATTAATTTTATGTGTTTATGTGATTATGTATAATAACATTTTATTGTTTTCTTACTATTTATGACGTTATTTATATAAACTCAACATGCAGCTATGAAAAAAGTACCCTAAGATACGTTATTTCATTTAAACTAATAGAAAAAGTTCATCTTTAATTAATGGTATTAATAGAAAAAATTATCTCAGAATTATAGGAAAAGTAGAATTATCCGGTTTTGTTGTGCCATCCCTGAATTTTAGTAATTGACTAATTTATTAATTAATTAATTTACGCTGGTAGAAAAGGCTTTTGTAGTTCTATATATATAACTATCGAGGCCTGTCAATTAGATTCAGCGACGTCCGTGTACTATACATAGAACCAAATTAGCCTCGATAAATTATATAGTTTTCTAGAATAAATGTTTTATTAACCTAATTTCGTCCTTTGAACCATAAAATGTTCAAACAATAACTTGTATATTACTTAAAATTTGCATTATGATTACACTTTAAAAGCAAGCTATGAATTTTTAGAATACTTTTTCAAGATATAGCTTTATGGATGGGTACTTTGAAATAGTAATTTTTGTTACAGAGTTTTTCTCAGCACTGACACACATACACATACACATACACATACACACACACACACAAACACCCACACACACAAATTCACAATCACACACACATACACATGCACATACAAAAACACACACACACACAAGAACACACAAAGACACACTTTCTTCCTTCTATGTGTCTCCCATACCAGTTCGAGTGAGATCGTGACTGTTTGGCGAAGTTACTCGGTCGCTCGGCGGCTATTCTCGAATAATTATGACGCACGGCGACCGGTGCTTCGACTTTATCGCAGCATGGGATCGTCCTCCCCTGTGTTGCCGCTGCCGGCGTGTTCCCTTGCACACACAGGGCGCCTTTGTTGCGCGCGCTCGCGTATAAGTCCCGGGTGAAAATAAAAGCAGAGCCCTCGTAAATACGCCGGGACTGCTGTATCGCTGCTGCTGGTATATAGTTGGAAAGAACTAAATAAGCTCTCTGTGCTTTTCGAGCTTCGTCGTTGGTATGAAGCAAATTATGCGATCGTGACTTTAATGACGCGTACAATGTGTGCTGGTGAAAAAGTGTACGTGAAATAGGTGATGTGAAAACAGCTTTATGAGCTTCTTGGCTGTTTGGCTGTTAATTAATGAATACTTTATGAATGTGCTAAAACTAGGTTAGAACTAGCGTCGTTTATACAGGGATCGTGTAGATATTGTGGAAATACTAGCATTTTATTTCTGTCAAACTTTCAGCGCAACTACTAAGGAAATGGACGTATTTATTATAAAAAGCTCAGAATCTGCTAAGTACTAAAGTTGTACTACTATTGAGGTACATAATTCCTGATACACTCATTTTACAGCTCATTTAGAAATTCATTAATTTATAGATTATTTCTTATTAAGTTTCAGGTCAATTTGTAAACCCAGGTTCGCGCAAAGTCCAATTAACCACGCATATTCCCACTTAAAACCCACTGGAATCGCCTCGAAGCGAAATAAAAGAAGCCATGAAATAAGAACGCCGTTCGTTATCAGATCGTATAATCGGTCAATCGCAGCTCGAAACGAGAAATCAAGCCACCCATAACACTCGAATAATAAGAAACATCAAGAAGCCCCAGCTACATGAGATTTCTCGCGGTCTCGTAGAATTCGCTCCTCGATCCCCGATTAAATAACCAATAAAACCAATGGATTTCATTTAACGAGTAATTTAACAAGACACGACGAGCCTCTCCACCTACAGTGGTCGTAGTCTTCTGCTGCTAGTGCGGAACGGCACTAATTTACCCACGTAATTGCTAATCAGATAGAGAGAGCGACTAATTAGCGCATATATACCGAATAGAGAGAGAGCGAGAGAGAGACTCAGTGCGAGTGAACGCAGAAGGAAATATCGCCGCTTCTCGTTAAGGTATAGCCGGCTCCGAAGCCCCCATAAATTCGGTCGTTTCGGCTCAAAGAGAACGGCGCTGGTAGTAGCGGGGTGTATAGTATTAACGGTGAATTTCTAATTTTATGCAGTGAGGGCACCCCGCTTGTTATAACGTGATAACTAGATATAGTTCATTCCATAGCGCGGGTGATTAGAGGCTGATTTATTCGGATAATTCGCGATTTAAAAGGTTGATCGAGGGGATATTGTAAGCTCGGGGTAATCTTGAAGAAGTAAATATTTGATAAGAGGAGGTAGAGGATAATTTTGAGTTATGGAAAGTTGGTTAGTTCTGGGGGAAATAGAAAAGTTTTATGACGTATTTTTTGGAGAATTGAAAGATGTTCTGTTGCATTTGTGAAATAATTTTAATAAGAGGAAACTAAAGTTACTTTTGATTAGTAATTTTAAAACATTTTCTATGACTATATTATACGTAAAAATGTACAAGAATATGTATTTTAAGGAGCCCAATTTGTACAGAAATTGTAGCTGTTTTATCTACTTTCATTTGACCAAATATCAACATTGTATTTATATACTTATTAAGAAAAATACATGATTAAAAGAATTAAATTTAAAGAGAAAAGTTTTAGTACCGAACTATATAATACTATGAAATATCATGTACGTACATATTTATAAAACATAATCCATAATAAAAAGAATCTGTAATATACTTAAAGCACTTATGCACAAAGGCTAAGAACTAATCACGAAACTTAAAATAACGAAAACGAGCTCGTTCCATGAAAAGCGACCTCTCCTCTCATTGTGCCCCTAATTCCATTTTTTTATATCCTCGAACCTCCTGTAATCTGAGGTACACGAGCAGAAACGAGAGAAAGGATGAGATATAATCCGGTTTCTCGTCCGCACACACTGCGCGCAAACTAATGCGCTTTTTATTATGAGCGTGAGAACATTTCCACGAAGAGCCACGGAGAGAAAGAAGAGAAGAGATGAGACCGACATGGCAGCATAGAGAGCAACTATGGCAGAAAAGCTAAATTATGAATTAAATTCCAGGTGACTGCCCGACGCCACCGGCTTTCGCTCTTTTCACGCGTGCAGCGGATAGCCAGAAACTCGACGCTTACGCTGAATGTTATGAGGATATTTGTAAATATTTGAAATAGCTCTCAATTCTTGTAGTTTGAAATTAAATTTTTAATCTTTTCCTTTTAGTCCACGCCACATATGCTTTATGGTAAAGTATAATACTAAAGATTTTTTAATTATTACCTCACCCATATGACTTCATAATTATACTTTTTTAAAATTAAATTCTTTACCCCCTTAGAAATTAGACCACATACGAAAGTATTTTAAACTGAAAACAATCAGTTTATCTAAAATTCAGTAAGAAATTGTTAGTTTTATTATACAGTAAAAGTCTGGGCACTGTGAAACCGCGCACTGTGAAAAAAACGGGCAATGTGAAATTGTATAAGTGCCCGTCCCTATAAAAATCAACACATCCTTATCAGAAATAAAAGCGTAAAATGCCCCTCTATTCTCTTTATAAATATTTGAATTTCCTTTATCGAGTGTTACGCATGTGCAAATCATTTTGGAGCACGACTTCAAATACTGATGTATCATATGTAGTAATATACATACATGTATATAACACATCATGATAGTGCGCAATTTAGAGGTTAAGTAAACCTATAACGGCTTTTACACTTCAATTGTGTACGTGAATTGATATAAACAGATGTAATTTTTTAGAATCCTCATATGTTTTTTTATTTAGTATAATTTTTAATAAAAAAAGGTTGTGTTGAGGTTATAAAAAAATATTATATAATTATCATTATCGTTATTAGTTGGTAAGTAGAAGTAGAACGTTTGATTTACAAAACTAAATATAAACAAAACTTTTTGCAGCTTGACATAGATGTCAATTATATACTCGCATTAGTACGGCTCTGCTGCTTACGCCTGATTGGCTAGAGCAAGTAGGTTAGGTCAATAACAGTGCCCGTTTCCATTGGTCGCGTTGATTCACAGTGCCCAGACTTTCACTGTAGTCTATGAATCATTATATCAACTTGAAAAAAATACTTTTTTCATATCAGTCTTTAAAAAACAGCAACCGAAGTAAACTGTAACACCCTCCCGACAATCTAAACAAAAACTCGAGCCACACAAATTTTTATTCAAATAACAAAACAAACAAGCAATTCAAATTATTCAAAAAGTTACTGCAACTCCACCCTTCAATCCTTCTCTGTCTGCCGTTGTTGCGCATTACGATACGAGTGCGCCTGGATTGCCTCGCGCGCTTTTTCCCCCATATGTACACGTGCGCGTGTGTCCATACAACAGAAGAGTCGTGTTTTCCTCGTCATGATATTTCTCGCACACTCGAGAGCCGCCGGCGAATCTGCATAATGAAGTTTCGCGCAGCTGCGGTGGCAGCGGAACGATGTTAAAGCGCGGAAAATGCCCGTGTCTCTCTGCTTGCTCCTGCTCGTTTTTTTGGGAGAGGGAGGGGAGGGAGTGGGTCAGTGATGAGGAGGGGGAAATGGGGGATGTTCTGAGAGTCAAATTACCGCGTAGATTCGGCACTTGTGGAATGACCGCAATGAGTCGTTGAGCTTTTGGACGGTATAGTAGTTGAATAAGGTGCATCATATTTTTAGATAGAGTGTATAACTTAGTATTAGAATGTTTGATGTTTATTTCGGATGGTATTTAAGAATCAGTTTGAATAAACAAATTGTTAAGGTATATGTTTACACGAATTTGGAAAATCTCTACAATTTTGTAGCTGTAAACTCTAAACTTTTTTATAACATTCTAATATTAAAGTATAGTTTTTCACTAAATTACCAAATTTTAAGTATTTATACTAATTATTTTGAAAGCTGTTCAGATAATATCTTTTGGGTAAAAATAGGCAAAAAAATAGGTACTATACAGAATTGAACTAAATTAAATAAATTCAATGCAAATTTGAAGCCCGTAACAAAAAGAAAAATTAGATATTTTTGCTACCATCAAACAACGCTTATTTTAATAAAAGATATGAGTTAAAAGACTAAAATAAACTGCATATTTTTAAAAATAATTTTTAAAATTATATTTAATGCATGAATATTGCAAAAAATAAACATTTTAATAATAAAATACAATTACGTGACGTCGTGTCAATGAAGCTCCTATATGTCTGACAGATTCTGACTTATTCCACTTAATCATCAAAGTATCCACTATTTCTCAATATCCAATCCAGAAGCCGTTAAATCATTCACTAATAAAGCACCACTAACCATCATAAGTACTTATCTCTCATATCAATTTTCCTCGGTAACCCAAAAGTAAGCAAGCAAGCCAAAAAAGAAATTCTCAAAAAGAACATTAAAAAGGGAGCATAATCCGCCCGACTATTGAGCGGCGCAGTTCTCCCCTTTAAAACGCCGCGCGGCCGCTCAAGACTTCGCTCGGGGGGTCATTCGCGCGCTGCACTTCGGGAGCTTCGTAGGCGGCGGCGGGGGGAGGCCCTTTAAACTAGGTACCGAGAATTGGGTCGTCGCAATAAAAGACACCGAAAAATAGCGCGAGAGAGGTAAAGTCCAAGGCGAGACGGGCGTAGCGCGACGCTAATTGCCCCCGCGCAAAACTTTGCCCCTTAAATGGACTCGAACGGTGTCTTTGAAAAATATGTCGATATATCTATGAGCAAGTTTGCGTTTGCCTGGCGTGCGTAGTTTCACGTTCGGCCAATGTGCTGACGTTGATGGGTGGAAGGAGGTGAAGCGAAGCAGGGGCTATTGCGAGGTGATGAGTCGTCGAGTTTCGGGCTGTCAGTTGTGCATTTGTCGAGAAGTTTTGGGTTTTTGGAGTGGAGTGCGGTACTTCTGGTGAGGATTTATAACGAGGCAGATGTGGTACTTATTTGTGACGAGTGTTTAGTGATGGTTCGTTTCTTGTTTCTCGAGCTGATTGTTAAAAATTTGTTATAAGAGTATTTATAAATTCTAATTATTGAGTGTTTTAAAACCATCAAATTTCGAATTAAACTAACAAAATTGATAAATAATTAAAAAGAATTTTTAGTTGTTGAAGACTTTTAAATGCAGTAAAACATATTTATTGATAAACAGGATAATAATTCCTTTATAATTATGTTTATGAATATCTGTACCGATTTCCGTCTTACTTTCTCCACTAGCTTCAATTGCTCGAATCGCTTTTTTGATGATAGTCAGAAATTTATATTATTTGTCAATATTATTGAACATTATACCAGTACTAGTCATCAGTACGAATATAAATTGCACACTACAAAAAACTTGAAATAATAACAGAAATATTTCTACTTTGCCTATAAGAATTTAAAAGAATAAACTCAACTAGATTTTGGTACGGATAGAAGCAATGAAAGTTTATTTTTATCGACAAAAGCGCAGTAGAAAGTAGTTACATGTATTAACGTATTTGAGTAGATAAAAAATTTAGATCAGTCGAGATATCGAAACGGAAGAACGTAGACCCTATCTTCAAAATATGAGGAATTCTATATTATATAATAACAACGCTAACCTATTTTGTAATAAATTAATGAGATTCAGACGTAGTAAAAAATTAACGTAATCTCTAACATTCCAAGATCCATTCCCGACTACATACCTAACCGCCAACGCAACTCCACATCCTACCCCTTATAATTACCACTGGCCTCCACACGTCAGCCAACCGCAGAGCACCAAGAAACCTCCATCCTAACCCTACACTACGTCACACCGCACTACTCGGCTCAACTATATAGCTACCCGCTCGCAAGAAGCCAGCCGCCTCGCTCGCGGTAGGACGAAGAAGAAAAGGGTGAGAGAGAGACGAGGGCGACACGTCCTACTCCCTCTCTCCCATAAAAACTCTCCTCCTCCGGCGCACCGACGGCAGCGATGTAACCCTAGGGCGTTTCTTGTAGCAAGAATATTCGAGGACGAAAAGAGGCTCCAGCGCCAGTCTCCGAGGAGGCGTATTATACGCGTCGAGGTGGTGGCTTTAACGACGCGCGGGCAAAAACGACGTGAGACTGCGAGTAGTGGAGCGGAGCCGGAGCCGGAGCTCCGTGTATTATGCTGTGAATATTTCATGCAAAAAAGATTGATGTCACGGGAGAGGATGGGTGGGGAGGTGTTGGTTATAAGAGGGTGAAAATTTTGGCGAGGTGGTGTTATTTTTAGGTGATATTGAGACGATGCGTTGGTTGGAATGAGGTGGGTGGTGTTTGGACTGCGAGGTTGAGTTTGGAAAAGACGCTTCGGGTCTGGGTTGGGGGAAAAAACTAGTGAAGGTGGTGTTTTATGAGATTTTTATTACGTTTTTTATGTTTACTACAGGAAAATTTACTTTGCTATAAAATGGAGGTGTATGATGAAATTAAAGATGCAGAGCTTCATTTGGTCTTAGATGATGGTGTGATAAAAATTATTTCTGGTGAACACGTTGTTTGGGATGAGGATAGTTTATAAATAAATAATAATAATTGAAGTGATAGTTTTTTTATACTCTATTTAAACAAACTTAAAATCTTATATAATGTTTTTTCATAAATTGAAAACTGGCTTTAACGCTCGTATACAAATAATAATTAATTCAAACACACATACACTAAAGCTATAGACAAATAATTTCTCTCGATTAACGGAAATGCTACTTGACCTTTTGTCTACGAGAGCCACGTGCTGAGTGACATTGAGTTACCCAGTCTCTCCTGCCAAGCCCGAAATTTTCTCTCCCCTCCGACTCGTCTCTCTGGAGTGTGACAAGGGGGGGGGGGGTACTTTTCCTAGGTTAACTGCGGAATGTGATTATAAATAAGAATGCAATTTTTTTTGTTATTGTGATAATTAATGATGACTAATTTTAACGAATTTGGGCGAGTTGATAATTTTGAAAATTTCTAATCTATTTGAAAAATTTTGGAACATTCTAAAAAGTTCTGGCACATGTTAAGACATTCTAACACATTCTAAAAATTCTGGCATATATTGAGAAATTCTGGAACATTTTAAGAAATTCTAGTACAGTTATTAATTTCAGCAATTGATAAAATTCCTTCGGATTGATCATAATTAGTTGTAAAATTGAAACATAAATCAGAAATCATACTTCATACAAATTCAATATAAATCCGACTAATCTATTCCCCCAGAGACAGTATACAAAATTTCCGTCTAATGCAATATCTCCAAGAAAATCGTCTAATCAAACTTGAATCTCCGCGAAAAATTCCCTCATCCCCTGCCACCGCCTCACTCTTAACCGCACACTGCAGACGGGCGAGCGCTCGCGCAGTAGCTCAAGCCTCTGGCTCTCACTAAGACGCAATTATGTATATCTCTCGCGTGTCGTAGTCGCTCGCTCGTCCCGTGCTGCCGTGTCATCGGAAAATCAGCTCGAGAAGAGAGCACCAGCCGCCTAAGACTACTCGCTCCGCCCTCCCAAGAGGCCCCCGCGCACGAACCCACGGCAAAAAGAGTAGACGTAGCAGACTACGAAGAAGAAGAAGAAGCAGAATGCAGAGAGAAAGTTAAAGAAAGGGCTCCGGCTCCGGTTGCTCCTCCTAAAAACGAACGAGCCGCGGATAATAAGGATATAACGCTCGTCTGCCCCTCGCATTATAAGACAAGACGGTAAATATCTCGAGGTAGCAGAAGAAGAAGAAGAAGAAGCTATACCTGCAACTTCGCGGCTTCGGCGCAGCAGCCACCATTCCAAGAGCCCTTAAAGTCGCTTCCTCTCCTCCTTCAGGCCTTCCACCCCAGGCACACACAGTTTCACGTTCGTTCCTCCAGTCTACCGGCGGTGGTCTTGTTTAGCGAGTGAGGCGGAGGCAGAAGAGCCCTTGCAGCCGGCCCGCAGCATGCAAATATTGACTACCCTATTCCCCCTATCATCCTCATCCTCCTCTTCCTCGTTTTTTTGTTATACGTGGCGTGTGCGCGGCTGATGCCGCTGCTGCTGCTGAGATGCGTCTTCTAGGGGGAGGAGGGAGGATGATAAGGGATAGGTAGAGAGAGAGAGGAGATATCGGGGCGAGGCAAACAGCTGACTTTTAACAACGACGCGGCGAGGTGCAAGCTTTGAGGGCGTTATCGACGCAGCTCGAACGTGTTCGAGGAGCGGCGACGCGGATGCGTGTTGCTAGGCTGTGTGTGTTGAGAGTAATTCGCCTGCGTATCGCCGGGATTTTGCGTGAGTTTGTTGGGCGATGCTTCATTGGCGGTGGAGGTCTTCTTTTAATTGGAGTTGCGGGGTGTGGTTGGTTGGTAAAGGAATTTTACACGTTGCTTTTGATAGAAATATTTCGGAAGTTTGGTGACAGAAAGAGGATATTTTCAATCATAATGAGTTAGAAGTTTACGAATATTTACGAGAAGAGTGTTTGCGTTAATTTCTTTTCGCATCATAATTTAGCTTTTAAGTCTTCAAAGATCCTGAATATTTTACAATTTTGCTTTTTGTACATAATAACTATATTACAACTATGAGCCACTATTGTTTTATACCGCGATTTATCTTGTTTTTTTAATATATGAGTAAAAATTAGTATTAATACATTCATGATACTCATAAAATTGTTTGATTTTTTGCATACTATTATAATAATAATAATAATAATTTATTGCCAGTAAAAGAATACAAGATATATTATTGCAGAGACATGGCTCGTAATCCGATTTTTTAATTTTTTTTTATTTAGTCTTTTGGAAATTTGAAGTTTTAAATTAGTCGGCAGTTTGGCAAATATTTTTATTGCTACATATCTACTTCTTTGGGTTAGTGTTTTATTAATTGCTGGTAAAATAATTCGATTTCTTGTTTTCTTATTCGATACTTTGAATTCATTGAATAAATCGTAATAATTTAGCATCATATTTTATAATAAATAACATTATTTTATAGATAGTGGATATTTAACATTTACAGATTTCTTTGTAATCAAATTTAATAGTCTATTTTGTATTTTTTGTGTATATGATATTGAAATATCATAAGCTCCTCTCCAGGCTATGATACAGGAAGTAGCAATGCTATTTATTATATAGAAAAGAGCGTAATACATAGTCAGTAATTATTGAGTATTCATGAAATTTGACAATCTGGAGAGAACATAGATTAAGTACTTGGTCTTATTGACAACATAATTTGCATGCTCTTTCCATTTTAATCTACTATCTATAATAACTCCTAAGAACTTACAAGACTTCACTTTTTTATTGATTTATAGAAATTTTATTGTTGATAGAAGTAGATAGTTTATCTGGCACACTATTTACGCGTGATGCAAAGGTGATATAAACTGTTTTTAATATATTTAAAGATAATTGATTTAAGTTTAACCATCTACTGACACCGAAGATATTCATACATTTTCTTTTCGCGGCTAAAATCCACATACTGTCAAGACTTATAACAATTGTATCGTCAGCATAAGAGAATATGGAATCGTTTGACAATGTACTTAATAAGTCATTTATATATACTATAAACAATAATGAGCCTAGTATGATTCCTTGTGGAACCCCAATATTTACACTAATTGTATCGCTTTAATATTGCCCATTAAGTTTCAAACTATGTTTTCGATCAGAAAGATAGCTTCTGATTAAATGATATGCAGTCCCTCTGATCCCATATCTATACAGTTCTTTTAACACAATCTTTTTAACAATATTAAAAATAATAACAATGCATATCATGGAAAAGTAAAAAAAAATTTCTTTGTAATATATACAGTTCGAATCACTTTAGGATAAGTTTATAAAATTCTTAGTAGTATAAATGACTGACTATTTTATAAAGGTGCTGCTACAGAGCTGACGTTTTTATCGTGTCAGAAAATTATGTTGACATTTTCAAAAGTTTGAGTTTATATCAGAACATTATAAAATAATAAAATGGTAAATTTATTATGAACTTTTATTTCTTAGAAAAGGTTTCATCTGACTGTCTGAGTATGAAACACAATGATGTGAAGTATAAAAGCGATATACCACGAAGCTGACATTTCCTATTTTAATACAATTACAAGCCTCGCAAATTGTTTCGGCACGAAGTCTAACATTTTTGTGAAAATCAAACACACATAAAATACCATTACTTATTAAGTCTTGAACATTTTCAAAGCTACTATAAACAAAATCCTGTACGCCAATATTTTGCTCACTCAAGGACGCAATCACATTCTTTCAATAAAACCTTCGAGCCCACGAAGAATCAACCCTTTCCTCTCCCCCAGCGCTAAACATAAAGCTCCTCTTGCTCCGCACGAAAATTCAGCTCGCGAAAGGCATACATTCTTAATTCCATCATCGCTGGCCCATAAACATCCCCGCGACCAGAGCGAGAGAGCGCCATCGCGTGTCCAAGTAACTCGTGCTTCTTCATTATAACCTGGAAGCCGGCGCCGGCTTGGGCGCACTTCGACGAAATCCCCCGCGCACCTGACTCCTTCCCCCCCCCCCCCACCCTTCTGTTCTCTCTTGGTAAAAGGTCGGGACTTAAATTTTAAATATGGGCAAACGCGCCAAAGAAAACTGCGCGAATAAATGTTTTAAGCTCCCCTACGCTGTACTTTCCCTAAATCCCCCGTAGACTATCTCTTTCTCTTTTATTATCTCTGTCGTTCTCTCTCTCTCTCATTCTCTCTCTCACTCTCTCGTGAGTGGAGGTATTTTCTTGAACTTATGAGGCAGCGCGTGGTGTATCGTCCACGGAGACCTTGGGAAATTATCCACCGAGTGGTGCGCACGTTATTGCGTCATGCATGAGAAATTTCATTTTGGTTCTTTATCATCCTGTGTAAAAAAAATTCTGACCAAAGTCTGGCAAAAATCTAGCTCCAAAAGTCTTGCAAAAGTCTGACTAGTCGGACGATGCCAGACTATATGCCAGACTTTATTCTAGACTTTTTTTGAATTATGTCACGAAATAGTACATTATGTAACAAGTGCAAAAAATCGACTTTTTTCTCGAGTTACATATAGTACTTTATGCCCATCTCAACTGTGGCCACATTTTGACTCGGAAAGCGGGACTAATGGACTGTTAAAAGACAATATTGTTAAAAGACAATCGAAAATCAGGGTTATTGGTAGAACTTGATGAAATAAAGGAATTTGGACTAGTTTCTAGTGAAGTCACTTTTTTCCTGCATCTGCGGGAAAAAAATTACTTTTCTCCCGCGTTTGCGGGAAAAAAGAGTAATTTTGGTCTCGATTTTCAGGAGAAAAAGTGTCCATTTTCGTTTAGATAGACATACAAGTATTTTTACATGTAATTAATTAGAATAGTACACTTATTATTAATATCGACTAGAATCGTAAAAAATAATACTGTTCGATTAAACAGCAGAAAAGTTTCCTTTAATAGTGCAATCTTTTGTAACGATTTAATATTTGTGAAAAAGAAGATATAAATTTAGGTTACCGTAGATTCGACAGAGCGCGATGCTTTTGTTTCGCAAATTTTGTCCAAAAGTCTGGCATTGTCCGACTAGCCAAGACTTTCGGAGCTAGACTTTTGCCAGGCTTGTCCCAGACTACTTTTTTTACACGGGATATCGATTCAGCGCGTGCGCGAGGTTCCTTGAATGTTTGTCTTCTCCTCCTTGGGCTTTTTTTGACTCTTAAGGTTGATTATGACTAGAAAAATGCGAAAGATTGACAGTGGCGATTATAGGAAAAATATTTGTTTTTGAAAAAGATGAAGATAATTAATTATGAATAAATTAAGATAAAATTATTCTTTTTGATAAAATCGTTAAAATGCTTTAAAAATATTTGCTAGTAACTTTTGAATAAATTTACCCTTCTTGACGAATTTTGTAAACAAAGATAATTTGTTATTTAGAAAAGTCAATTTTGATTGGTACAAAAAAAAAGGTTTTTTAAGTGTTATAAATCTGAATAGTGATTTTTTTCAATTTTAAATTCAGGGAGAATCACGTTAATGGTAGTAAGAATAATGAGAAATCACTGAATTTGTGAAGTAATTTCAATTTATAAGTGTTCGTTCACGTATTTATTCATTCACTGCAATAAACACCCTAGTTTTAGTTACGAATATAAATATTTATCCGGATAAATATTGTATTTTTCAATTTCAAATTATTATCTAACCTTTATTTTAGCTAAATGTAAATATCCTAATTCTGTACGGATATTTTTGTAAATAAGTACTTTTTTATTTGAATTCATATCTAGATAAACTTATATATAGAGGCAGTGAATGAAGTAGAGTGGTTGCTGGTGTGTTTTTAGTGAGTGAATAAGTTTCGTTTTATATTGTCCTTTTAGAGTTGGAGATAAAGAAAATTGTTGTAAAAGGGGGTACAATAGTTTGTCCACGAGTTATTGAGGAAGTTTTCATTTTCTTATTGGTGAGCTGCATTATTATATGCTCGTTGAAGGTCTAGTTTACTATGGGCAGTTTTATCGCGGTTGCATAAAAAAGTTGTTATATGCGAGATACGAAGGGCAAAATTCTGGAAAACTGGTGGCAAAACTGTACATTTTATAGGAATAAAAGCATAGACGTTTATATTTCGCTCGGGTTATGTTACGAATAATACGGAATCTTGAAAGGGACAAATAAACTGTTTGTTAATACCCTGAAAGTATAATTATGACTTAAAATAGAACATAAAATAGTTTTATTATCTTGATTTTCAATACAAGAGGTACATTTATTTACAATAATGTGTACACAATAGTACAGACTGCAGAGGATTACTAAAAGAGTATTTCTAAATTGTAAATATACAATTTGTATGCATAGGAAATTTCATTTTTATTTGCGGCTTACTACATTTTACTATTAGTATAGTGTATACATATGATGTGCTTTATATTCGCTTTTTCAAAAATTCTCAACAAAATTTTCCGTATGATAACAAATATAATACTTACAATGTTAGAAAGTTAATCAAACAATATATTTATGCATACTATTGTGCTCAGAAAAACTCGATTATCTCCCGATATTTTGAAATTTCTCGTTTAATAAGCATTACTAGTATTTTGTTTTACTAAAAGATACCAGAAAGTCAATGATTATTTACTCAAATGTTACAACGATCTTATCAAGATTTTTCTATATCCGGAGGTGCTTTAACGCAACCCACCTGCTTCTCCATTTCTTTTTTCTCCCTCTCTCCGGAGGCACTTTACCGCTCAAAAAAGTTAGTTTTTTAAAATTTCAGGAAACAGCGTAGATAGCGGAGAGCAGCAGCGCTGCGTCCGAGAGTTGGTAATCGAAGAATTCGAGAAATTCTCAGGCCGAATCTCCTCCGAGTGGTGGTCAGTGCTTTTTATGAAGTTAGCGCGAGCTCAAGAAGTAAAAGAAGCCAAAAGAAGCAAGAAGAAGGAAGAAGAAGAACTTGGACATAAAAAAAAGAAAAGAAGGCAGGAGGGAAACAGAGCGAGAGAGAAAGACAGCGAGAAAGAGAGAGAAAGAGCGAAGAGAAAGTTTCGGCCAAGAGGACGAGACACTCTTAAGGCGCACCGAAGAGCTTATACTTGGTGAGATAACTTTTTGAAATCGGAGCGAACACTTGGCGAAATATACAGGTATATACGCCCGTGCGCGAGGGAGATGGCGAATCTAATATATATATTAGGTTTAAGAGCGCGAGCGTGGACTTATTCTATGGTAAAATGCAATTTGCAAGTTCGAACTGCGACGAGACGAAGAGAAACGGCGCGGTGGTGCATATTTTCGCATTAGATGGGGTGGAGAGGATATAACGCGAAAAACAAATATGAAAAGGATGATGAAATATACCGGATAAGTGGATCGCACGCGAAAAGTTTGGAATTTTCGACTTGCTCGAATGAGGGACTCGGGAAGAGTAATATTTGTTTTAGTCGCTACGTATAAATGCTTTTCTTCCGATTATTGCAGCATGCCTGGATTTTTTATTACTATTTAAATACAATTTATACACCTAGTTATTAACTTTAGTTTTAAAAATGCTACTTTATTAGCAGTTCTTATATAAAAGAGAGCTTTTAAAAATAAAATGAAACAAAAAGCTGCAGGATAAAAAGACTATTCGTATTTGCATTAAAAATTAATAATAGTTTGCGAAATGTGCTACAAATGTGAAATTTGTTATATACAATTTTAATTTCGAATTTTTAAATAATTTTTTACTTTTAATAATGAGGTATTACTAATGCGAACTGATCAGCTTCACACTCATCGTTCAACTTTTAATTTAACGTTCTGTCATTTTTACGAACAAAAACATTAAAATATGCTCGGACAAAACTTTTATAGGGCGAATATTTTATAATTTAAAGGTCCAATAAGGCGCACTTAAGGCACATTAACAAATAGGCTTGTTAACATTCACTTAATGATATGCTTAAAAGTCTTAAGGGGTACTTTGATATCTTAGCTACACATACTAAAAAGTTTTATTAAAGTCGAAATGCTTATTCTCTTAAATTTTAAATTTTTATAAATAAATTCACAGGTCTCTTTTTTCTGTCGCAGCGGACAATTCTAATTCTGCCACGGCGCACAACTATAAAATTTATATAAGTATAAATTTAAAACCGCGTAGTGATTTTGTGATATTAAGTATTAATTAAATAATTTATTTCGTATGTTATTAAATAAATTTGTAAAAATTTGTAATAGTATTCACGCAATATATCGTGCAAAATCAAAGTTAGGTTAGTTCATGTTTTCTTTGTATTTTGATATTTTGTGCAAACTTGGGCCAGGTTTTAATGCATAACTTTGTAAGAAATTAACTTCTACGTATTTTCTTACTCGAATGGTAATTAAATAATCATGTATAATGTGCTTAATTATGCTGCGCCACATTGACCTCAAGTAGGTTATTTATTATTATAATATTTTATGAAATATATGTAAACTATTTTTTTAAATTTAAGGTAAAATTAAACAGTAGTTAAGCCCAAGGTATACATAAATAATTTTTTACTTTGTTTAAGGTGACAGTCATTTAATTATGAGGAAATTTATCAAATGTAAATTTTTAGAGCAGAGAATTTATAATATGATACAAAGCTTTTCAGGTTACTTTAAGTATATTAGAAAACTATTTAAAGTCGCTTTGTATAAACCAATTAAAGTACTTCAAATAGAGGTACGTCACATTGCGCGCTGTGCCGTATTGTACCGTTTTCCCCGACCTATAAACGCAGAATAAAAAATTCAACTTTTTAAATTTAAATAAAAATATCAGTAGGTATTAGCTTAGTTTATCAGCTTCAATTATTTCTAATCATTTTAAAACTTCTATACCCTCCATTTATTTGTTGAATGAACTCCAATTCTTAAAATTAAAGTTTTTTATATAACTAAAAGTTCGTAGCGAGCTTCGCACTCCTTTTTTCACTTACAATATCAGTATAGATTAGAAAATGACCAATCAAATGAAACTTTATGGTAGTTACAAGATGGTGCTATCTCTTTTTAGGACAAAAATATATATTAATAATTATTTCTTGTGGAGGTTAAACATAAAAGTTAATCATAATAAATTTTGAAATTTAAAAACAAGATAAGTTATTAAAAATATAAATATAAATAAAAGAAAACTTTTAAACAATATAAAACCCGCATCTGCTTAAAGTGAAATACCCTAAGTAACCTACCTCCTAATTTTCCTTCCTCCACGCCCATACATTTTACAGTCTCGCAGGAATCTCGCATCCTCCTCCCGAATACGTCCTGCAGGACAACCGATTCGCCTATCCCGTCCCCCAAAAAAAAACCAAGGAAACCACGCCAGCTCCTCACTACGTGAGACTCCAAGCTCACGACACAGACGAAGCGAATCGCATCCACTATCCGGGTATATACACCTCGAAGGCTATACAAATATATGCCCCCGTTCACGGCGAGCACAACCACCTGCTTAAAATTCACGCGACGACCGCCGCCGCTGCTTCTGCATCCACTAACCTCCCTCTGTCTTTGTCTTTTTAGGGCGAGAGCGAGCCACTGGCATACACGTACACACATACACGCACACACGCGCGCGCGCTATATTCTTTCTCCCGCTAACGGTGCTTGCAGCGCGCGCAAAATTGAAAATCCGATTTCACCGCGCGCCTTGGATTTCACAGAGTTAAATCGCTCTCCTCGCGAGCGCGCGCGCGCGCCTTCTCCCGAAATGCCGCGCGCGTGGCGTGGGATTCAAATAACCCGAGCGCGCGATACCTCGAGGTTTTCTCGTTTTCTCTTTCTCTCGGGTGTTTTTTTTTTCCTGGTTTTGTTTGCTTTGCCAGGGGGAGCTTTTTGTTCAAGGAGGAGACTTTGGGTTTTTAGAGAGGAAGGGGATTCGTGGATGAGCTCGTTGCTGGAGAGGCAAGTTTATTGTGGAGTTTCGAGGGAGTTGCGAAATAGAAAGGAGAAGGGCTGTATTGAGTAATGATGTTCTTCTTGGAGATGCAGTGGGAGGTGCAGTTAGTTATGTTGGAGGATAATATATAACTTGAGATTTCTTTGAGAAATTCTTTCATCTGTATTTTTTCATGTAAGAGGAAATGAAATGTGAAATATTGGTAATTTTTCAAGTGATTTATACTAATGAAAAGTATGTATATACAAAGAAATATCTATTAATTTTTTTTTTAATTCAAATTAATATTATCAAAATGAAAAAAAAATTATAAAAAAAATTAATTGATAAATCTTAAAAATTCTTCTTCATTTTAAATCTTCATAAAAAACGAAAACAATGATCTTAGAATGGCAAAAATTACCACATAATACTCAAGAAAAAAGCTATTAAAAATTAAAAAAAGAAAAATGAACATCATAAAAATGAAAAAAAGTTATAGAACCAAAACGAATCAATAAATCTTAAAAAATTTTCTTGAATTCAAATCTTCATAAAAAAACGTATAATATGAGCTTTGTTTTGTCAAACATTACAACGTAATACGCAAGAAATCTATGATCAAATAATTTCAGAAAACGAAAATATTATAAAAAATGAAAACACGTTATAAAACAGAAATGATTCGATGAATCTTGAACATTCTTTTTGATTTCAATTCTTGATCAAAAGACGCAAAAAATAAGCGTTCATTGGTTAAAGATTACTGAGTAATACTCAAGAAATAAGCAATCAACTTTTTTTTAAAACAAAATAAAGCATGAATATCTTGAAAAATAAAAGTCCTCATGACCTAAGCAAAGAACTTAACGGAGAGATATTAAAAAGCTACCATTATTGAATTTTTCAGAAGAAATAATGTCGCTGTACTTAAGTTATCGTTTGTCAAAGAAAATCGATTTATTTTTACAAAATGATTTTTTTCTCAATCATAGAAAAATAAAATGTCCCAAAAATTTTGCTGAATAATCTTCTCCATTGTTCTAATTAGCCGATTTTTTTCTAAAATCGTTCCATCATATATTTCAGAGAAATCACCGTTCAAACAGATAATGACGTTTCTGTGTATAACAGAAGAAAGGAAACACCTTATCCGAAAGTTTAGGTAGTAAATGATAGGTAATTATATGCTCTTTCTAATGCATATTCACTGGATCGACGATATTATTTCTATGGTACCAAAAGACTCGAAAATCTAAAAGCCAAAAATCTAACTAACGCTAAAAAATAAAAGAAAAATCCAAAAATCTATAAAAATTATTATCGTGTTCCCTTCGTTTAAAAAAATAAGCAAAAGAAGCCTTGAAGCATTAAATGTTACCGTGGATTACTCGAGATATGGATGCATATATACATACACACACAGTCACATACATACACACGCCCACACACACATACGGATATTTTTTAAAAATAGTGTATTTTGATTCCTTATATCTCAAAACATGTTTCTACATGTTTTTAGCAAAACTTTCTTTTTATTACCATAATTCAGTAAAATAAAGCTTCCTCGTTGAGGAAGCACACTAATCGAAGCTATAAAAGAAGACAGTATCGATGCTAGTGTTCTGTCAGTGTCACTCCAAATTTGAATGATAACGATGTATGGCAGCTGAGGTCAGGTAACTTACATCGTTTGTCATCTATAGTATGTTTGTTTTTTTCTATAAAAATAATTTTAAAGTATTTGCTTCGACAATCGAAAAGGGATCAGCAAAGTTAAACTAAAAATAATATGAAAACAGACGTGATGTCAACAGGATGATGGTAGCTTTTTCATCAACTTGTAAAAAACGTCAACGTATTTTTAACTTGTAATCTGAAAAAGAGAGTAAAAGTAACAATATATGCATAACGGGAGCTTATAGCAAAAGGATTAATGCAATGGATTTGAAAAAAAAATATAAATGTGTCACAAGAGAGAGAAAGAAAGAGAAAGAAAGAGAAAGAGAAAGATAGATAGATAGAGAGAGAGAGAGAGAGAGAGCCATGGTAACTATTTTATAAAAGCATGTACGCTGTACTCACTTGTAATGTTTTATCCAAATAGTGCATCAAAGAAAATTAAATTTAAAAATATTCCACTTAAAAGTTACTATATTCAACTGTATGAATTATTGATTAAAGTTAGTTAAAGAACATTATCGACTTGAACGAATATCCGTTTTTTTATATTTCATATCAAAGTCGTTAGTGCTATGCTACATTTTTCATTTTAGTTTTTTGTCATCTTTTACTAATTTTCCTGAAAGCATTTTTAAAAGCATTTTTTTTAAACAACAAACGTTCTTCTTCTCTAAATATACACTCTTTATACAAAATATTTGTTTTTTTAACATCAAATGTATTTATTTAATTCAGTCAATAATAATATGAGTATAAAGTTTTATATTAAAAAATAAGATATACAGCTAAATATCATCCCTAATAACTTTCAGCATGCTCGAATCCTTCATTTAAATATGAATACAAAACAAACAAAACAGTATCTCAAAGTATAACTTAAAAACAAGGTTCTATACAACTCCCTTTCAACCCTGCAGTGATAAAGCCAAAGCCTTCGGTCAGCTAGGACCAAAGTCAGGACTTTCATTCTCTCTCTCTTTCTTTCTCTCCCTCTCTCTCTCTCTCTTTCTGTCCCTCCCTCCCGCCCTCCCACCCTCCATCGCTCCCTCCCTTTCTCTCTACCAGCCTCAGCTCAAGAGGCCGTATAATAAACGCATACGCATACATCACCCGTGTACTCGTATACATCGTACACCCCGGCTCGAATGTCTCGACCGCCCCGTGTCTTACCCGTACACCTATATTCCGCACGCATAAACATACAGCCTCGTACCCACCAGCGAATTTCCCGAGTCATTTCCATATAGATTTCTCGGTATATATATATGTACACTCTACCTGGCAAAGTCGGGTAAAAATCCTTAACGCTACAGGTATACGTATAGGAACTAATCATATCGTGCGGTCCCGCGACGCTCCTTCCTCTTTCGCGCGAGAGGAAAATGTCTGGCAGGGCGAGGTGGCAATCATCGCGACTTATATCGAGTGCCGCGCCGGTGCTACAGGCCGTGATAGAGGAAGGCGATTTTTCCATTCGCGGAGAGAGGCCGCTGGCGGCGATCATTCGATTTACGAGCGCTCGAATTGTATTTATGCGAGGCGTATAGAGTCGGTAAGTGGCTCTTCTGACGATTATTTATTGTGGCGATTTTTAAAGCCTTCAGATTCCAAAGATGTAGGAAAGATTCTTTTATTTGTCCGTGTTTTGAATGATAAGTATTGCTGTTTTATACAAAATAATGCTATTTTAATTTAAAGAATTAAAATAATATTTAAAACTTAATTACTGAGATGGAATTTAAAACTAACATTGCTGACAAGAATTGACGTGTTTCATTTTAATAATTTTATTTATTTATAATGTACGTTGATTTGATTTTTATAATTGAGGAAAATTAAATTTTGTGGTGCCTGCAGCTTATGTTTATAAAAATAATCGTATATAAAAGTAAATCCAAGTTAACATCGAGGTGTTTTGAAATATACTATTAACTATTCTTTTACAATTTTTGTATACGAAGTTATTTTGTTCTAAAGATTAACAGGTCACTGTCGTTTTAATAACTTACAAAAGTAAGCGATTGTTTACACTTACAATAAAGGAAACCAGAAATAAAAAAGATTCTATTCAGTTTAAAAAACATTTGGGGTCTCAAAAATCTTCCAACGACAACTTAGGGTTATTTGTAACATTGTTTTCGTTCGTTCTACTTCACGAATAAACTAGGTATAGAGTTTCATAACATTGTACAGAATGGTAAGGATTTATGTACAAGAGTTAATAGTTTTGAGTGCAAACTCGTTCAAGCTATAGTTTCCAGTTTCTCTCGATGGAGTTTGTGTATTTTAGTTAGAACCCATGCAAGTATGGTCACGTTGAATATAACTTTGAAACGAGAATTTGCGCATTCGTATGTTAGAGGTTAGGCATTTTAATTTGCTAGATATCTGCAAATTCAATTAAAAACATTAAATTTTGAAAACACGAAATAATGAAAATTAACGTAATGGTGCGTACCAGAAGCAATAACAACGCAAAACGGGGCTGCGGAATAAAAAAAAGAAAATATAACAAGTCATATAAAAAGGAGGATGCCTATAGCTGTCCCCTCGAGGGAACGTACGAGACCAACACCATCGTTTAAAGCTTGGTTAGAAATTAATTAAGTGTGGGGAAAGCTAACAAAAATAATATCAATGGGTTTGTCCCATTCAAAGCAAAGTAAAAAGTCTAACCATACTCGGGGATTTCTAGTTATTTTTACGAATTTTCACCTCGCTTTCCTCTACTTTCCCACCACTTAAGAGGGCTAATTCTTTTTCTAAATTTCATGTTTTCACGAGCTCTAAATAATGTTATTACTTTTATATGTTCCCCTTCAACTGCTTAATTATTATAAATCTGTGGGCATCCTCCTATATATAATAAATTGCTTAATTAAAAAATTATTTATGTATTTGATTGATTGATTTCTATATAAAACTGTTTTCAGTATACAGTTACATGAATAAATTAAACTATTACAATTCAGTAAAATTTCGAATAAACATTTCTTTAAGATACTATTGAAATAATGCAATCAGCACAAAAATATTGTGATCTTTGATAAAGTATTGTAAGTATATTCAAACCGGGTGAATAAACATATATTAGTTGCTATCTAATTATACTGAAATGGGTCGAGAGTAAATATTAGTTTCACGGGATTGCACTAAAATCAAATGGTATTACATCCTGAATTAACTGGATTGTATTCTTTCAATTAGCGTGATTCATTGCCATGTTGACTAAATTTTAAACTAGTCACATATTTGATTTAATATTCTGAATTATAATGCAATTGCCATTCAGTTGAATACGTGCTCTTTAATGGTGTGTATTATATATATATTATATAGTATATATAAATAAATAAATAAATATACAATAATATATAATATATTTCAAAATTTTGACTTATTTTCATAAATGTTACGTCATATAGTATATTAATTTAATCGCTAATATAAGAGGAAGTAATTTCAATAACTTGCGATAATTAAACTTCCAATAACTTGCTATAATTTAACTTCGAATAACATAAACAACGTCAGCATCGGAACGACGACGAACACACTCTGAGCCGTCCCCGTAACAACAAGCGTGTGCAATGAATTCCACCAGCAGTATAGTCCACTCTCTCTCCACTTCCTTAATCTCAATAAAAATCCTAAAATATAGGCCAACGTGACTACCACCGGGTAGCGGCTACAACAAAGCAGTATAATACAGCAGCGCAGCATCCGGAGCGCGAGAAAACCGCAGGAAATGGAACAAGCAATACTCTTCCCCCTCAACCCTATAGGGAATCGTCGAAACACTCGTCTATACACATACAAACCCGCGCATACACATACACACACTTACACACTAACACACTAACATACACACACTTGCACACTTACACACTTACATACACACACATACAGATACATTCGCATACACATACACACACATCCACGCATATATGTACGTATATATATATATATATATATATATATATATATATATATATATATATATATATATATATATATATATATATATATATATATATATATATATATATATATATATATATATATATATATATATATATATATATATATATATATATATACACATGTACACATACGTACATGCATACATACTTATATATACAGACACACGCGCATATACACATATCCAGGCATACACACTTACATGCACATATAAACACATATCCAGACATACTTACATACATGCATACACACATATACATTTATATATGGTGGAATGAAGAGAAGCGCGATATAGAGAGAGAGGATGAGAGAGAGAGAGAGAGAGAGAGAGAGAGAGGCTCGGCGTCGATCTTAATTAAGCACCGCTCGCAATTGGCCGGCGCGCGCGCGCCAGGGGCCGAACAGCGGGAGTAGCAGCGGCACCGGGCATTATTGACATCACCGCGCGAGCGTTCCTGCGGCTGCCTCCGAACAATACAGCGCCAGCATTCAATTATCCCGCTCGAGTACACAGGATGTGCAGGAGTCGTCGTCGTCGTAGTCGTCGCCGCCGCCGCCACCGCTGCTGCGTTTCTCGGCCAGCGCCACTAGGTCCATTGTTGTCGAACGCGGGCGAGGGCACTGCAGCGGATTCCGAATTTACGGTGGAGTGTATGAACGGGGAGGGGGGGTCGAATCATCCCGTCAATGAACTCCGAAAGCTGCAGCTGGATGACGATCGGATATGGAGAGAGTGAGAGAGAGAGAGAGGGTGGTTGGGATAGTAGAGCTTTGTGCTATTGCGCAACGCACCTTTTCGTTGATGTTGGTACAAGGGTTGAACGGAGATTCATGGCTGGTAGATGACGAATTCGAGCGTTCGATTGGCCGGATGCTGGCTGGGAGTAGGTATTTTCGCGTTCGATTGGACTGGGTAATTAGTTATGTCTGGACGAGGAGGATTTCGCGATGGATTGTCGTGTTTAGTGGGCTTGGGTGTGGCGATGGTGATGATATGAATTTCTAATCTTATTGCTGTTTTTGTAGATGAAATATGTGGTTGCGAACAGGTGAATAGAAACTAAGTAATGTAGTGTAATAACTTTGGGAAATGAATTTTGATGATACTTTAATATATACTAGCAAAATATCCATCTTTGTTTGAGTTTAATATAATAAGTTTTACGGTACTTAAAAATGAAACCTACAATCCGTACTTTGTTCCAATGGATCGTTTCTCTTCAATTACGAGTACAACGTGAACCAGTTGATGTCAATTGGATTTTAAAGATATTATTATTATTCAAGCTACAAAATTAAATCGAAAAGTAAATCGTCCTGTCAATGAACTTTAAAAGCTAAATGATGATCAGCTGGAGGTAGAGCACATCTTTTTATCAATATTGTTTAAGAGTAGAATAGATTCAAGATTCTGAATGACAAACGCGAATATCTGATTGAGTGGAGAATAGCTGGCTGATATGGGCTGCGAAATTTGGAATTTTCGTGTTCAATTAGGCTGGGTCATCGATTAATTATACCTGGACGAGGAGGAATTGGCGATTGATTGTCGTGGCTAATGAGTTAGAGTATCTGAATACTGGCGATATCAGTCACTAATCCCGTAGCAATTTCTGTAAAACAAGTGTTACTCATGATAAGTATCTGGTATTCTCAACTTTATATTACATTTCATGTGCTATACAGCGAATAATACGTATGATATCGTATCTGATAAGCAGAGGCTGAGATGCGTATTAAGATTCGAAACTACTAGTTTAGGATGGTAAGTTATATAATTGATTCTTGTCAAGATAGCTCCGTGTTGGGTGCTATTATTGAGGCATACAATGTACATGAAGTGGCGGGAGTAGTTATAGGGACCACCGCAAAGTTTGGCATTGATTCGTAAACGGTTCAGCGAATTGGAAACCACGACAGATACGCACTGATCTATATGACTAATGTACAACCAACAGAGGTGATCATCAAGGGATACATGGTCTATTAGATCAAAATGAGTATATATTGTACCTTTGTATTCTTTTATTCAAAGTATTTTTTATAGAATTGTATTATATATGTAACATAATCAGTATAACTTGACTAATGAATATTTAATTTTATTACAAAAAATTAACAAGTGTTGAAAACTCTTTTTATTAGGGATAACAGATATTTCGATGAATAATGTTTCGAATATTATTCAGATGAGTATAGCTACATACATTCCTTAGGTATACTATATTCATATCAGCATATTATTAATTTATTCATAATTTAAATGTTTGTAAACTTGTTTGTTTCTTTGATACCATAACTCATAATTTTTAGGACAACATTAGTTTTGTACAATATTTTATGAAGCTAAATTAGGTTGTGGTTTACTCATCAAACTCATCTTTTCAAAGATTTAATGTTGTATTATGGTAAATATATTTCTGTAGAAAATGTGGAAACAGAAATATTTTTGTTTAGTATTTTTACTAACCATACACAATCAATGAAAAATTCAGATTCAGTTACTTAAGTCTGTTTGTAGAAAAATCATATTCATAAAAAATAGATCTATCTTTCATATTCATTTATATTCATATTTTTATCATATGCATATTCTATTTTTAATAAGTGATATATAATTTAAAATTTAAATAAAAATACTGTTAAGAGGTAGGCCTGGGTTAAACCCAAACAAGATTTTCTTTTTATGAGTTCAGTAAACTATTTATGTTTAAAGGGAATCAGTCAGAAAAATTTTACACTATCCGGACTTAACAATATCTTAAATTTTACCGTTGTAAAAACTCAAAATATTGATCCTTTAAGTGAGGTATGGGTGCTATGGTAATTATATATATATATATATATATATATATATATATATATATATATATATATATATATATATAGATAAAGTTATGTATCTCTTAGTTTTAATTTTGTATCGCCTAAGACCTATCAACTATATTCATAATAATGTATGTATATATACAGAGCGATTATAGTATAGAGTAGGAAAAATGTATACAGTTCAGGTACAGAAAAGAAAACATTCAGAATAAAAGGATTAAAAATCAGCAAAAATTACACCGAACCAAGAATAACGAGAAGGAAGAAAGACTTTACCCAATGAACCGTCGTCAACGTTCCAGGCAACTATACACATAGGACCGGCTGCCTCGGCCCGAGAGAAACAAAGCTCGTCGTCTGACGATGACGCGCGTACGGTAATTGAGCTCGAGGTACCTCCTCAAGGCCCCGAGAAATGGCGAGTCCCTCTTTCAATTAACGACAACTTTGGCCCGCGTCGCGCAGTCGCTTCTCCGTCATAATTGAATTTCATTGCTTTGAGAGCGAAATTATTCCGGGCGAACGAGCTATGGAAGGTAGCCTCTATCGCTCGCTGTTTCAGAGCGAGGCGCTGCCTCTTATTGCTCGTCTCGTTTTTTTAGTATGTTGTAGAGATTTAATTTGCAAGATTTATTGTAGTTGGAATTGAAGTGGATTATAAGTCGAGGTGGTGACTTGGAATAGTTGTGGAGAACCTCTTGTTATAAACGGTTTTTTATTTTCAGTTTAAAAGATATTAGCAGAGTGCATCAAATAAGTTGAATCCTTGATTACAATAATCAGCTTCTAAATTCGGATTATCGTTGTCGGTCTGATTTACCATTATATGTTGCTTCTCATTTTTCATTTTTAGCCCCTATTCTTGCCTGAAATCGACTTGTACACCGGAAGCAGACCGGAATTATTTTCTATTAAATTAATGATTATTTTTATCATCTTTGTCGACCAGTTTTACTATCTCTTTTTCAATTTTTCTTTTTTATTGTTATTATATCCTTAACATCTTTTATCATCTCAACCGGAAGTTGATTGCAATTAAATAAAAAAGAATAAAAAACCGATACTCTAAGTTGATTACTATTTTCTAATTTTTTTTAAATTATATGATATATAATTTAAGTTTTGAATTAAAACATGGTCGTAAGCGAGAAAATTCAGCTTGATTCTATATTATATTACAGGTTTCCATCAACTCGAGTTTTCATTTAATAAGCCAAAAGAATCATAACTGCATCGATCAGAAATAATGGGTGTATAAATAAAATAATAAAACCATGGTTCACTGTAATTTATGATATCATGTATGTATGGGTATATGTCACTGTGAGGAGTGCAGTTCAATTTTTATTTTCAAAAACATTAAGCGTGGAAACAATAGTATTTCAAATCACACATACGTGGTTCTAAAACGGGATGCTAATATCCACCAGCGATTCATTTCCCTCAATGAATGAGTACGTTGGAGAGTTACTTTAATAATTATTGTTACGAAATTGCGTTACTTCGCAAAGTAGTTTGATTTGGGGATCTGCATGATTATATTGACGGCACTTTGAAAGATGAGTTATAGAGATCATTTCATTGATACCTGCGATTATTTGTACACTTTGAATTGATTTATTTTTATGAATGCAGTTATTTATGGATGCATTTACTGACTCGGTAGTTAAAGCTGTACTTGGTTTCAGTATCATAGTAGGATGATTATCAAATAAAATTAGTATTGTGAAATTTTAGGAGCTAACGGTAAAATTTTTTCTAAACTATATTTAGAAATCAATATTAATGCCTCTAATTAACATAAACTAATATAATATAAAATACATAAAAATAAGACTGTAATTTGATCCGGAAATCATCGAGATACAAATTGCACTAACGAAGATAATAAGAAATTCATAAACTGCTGTAAATATAACGAAGAAATTAATACTAATGAAGAAATCGAGTATAGAGTTAACGACAAAGAATCTTACAAAACCTACAAATATTTAATACAAAGAGTATTACAAATAACTGATTATCCATATAACCCAATAATAGACAATGGCAGGAGAAGCTAAACATTGAAGAAATACAGGAAGAAATTATATATCATGACAAAGATAATGAAGAATAACATTTTTAATGAAATAGTAATGGACGACATAAATATCTTAAATAATTCAATTTTGAACAGTGATAAACTTATATTATATGTAAATAAAAATATGAATTTTAATAAAAATATTTAAAAAAAGATAGAGAAATTCATATTTTGTATGCATTTCTCTATAGTAGTGCAGTGAAAGTAGTATAATTGAAATAGAAGAATTGACAATGAAAACTAAAGCTTGATATGATTACATTATTTGAGTTTTTATATGCCTCGACATGCACCCTTATTTTAGTGTCAAGTACTTTATAAGTAGTTTATAATTTTTATTATAAGTTTATATTTTAGCGCTTAAGTATTTTTCTTTCCGCATCGGACGAAGTACGCAGATACAACTGTATCTCTGTAGAATACAACCTTATTAAACAAATCTAAGGCATTATATTTGTCACTAAATGTAACCTGATAAATACATAAATAAATAAAAAATATGGATAAGTGCAATTTAATTGATATATTGATACGCGGTGCTTTATCCCCTCACTTGCTCATATCCAGCATGCAAACACTTAACAATCTCTGATTATTCTTCCATCCAGATATCAAGCTACTGAACCCTACAATCTCCTCTTCCTCCAAAACGGCATAAAAGCACATCCATCACGCGGCCACAAAGCAAAAGGCTCCCTTGGCAGCCACAATTAAAATCCGCAACTCACCCCCGACCATCAAACAATCTCAAAGAGAGAGAGAGAGAAAGAGAAAGCGCCCCCGAAAAAGTATATATATCCCTCTCTACGGTAAAGGCGGAGGACACTCGACGAACTTAATATCCGTCGGTTTTCGACAGCGCCATTATGGCCGCGAAACTTCTTCCCGTGTTTTTCAAGCGCCGCGGCTTCGGACAAAAAAGAAACCCAGAGGAGCCCGAGAGCTGCAACCCTTTCATAATTGCGAAACGGCCTCTCCCGCCGGCAGCGATATTCTCTGCAGTGCAGCGACCTCCTTTCGCGACTTTTCGAGGCCGCGCGCGCGCGTCCGAGTTTCTCGCGATAAAATTCCCCGAGGCTACGGGGCGTCTCTCTCTCTCTCACACACACACACACTCACTGTTTTTTGCGTCAGTTGTGTCTTTCCGCGCGACGCCCCGGCGGCTTTATCTACTTCGTCGGAGCTTGGGAATGATGCACTTTGACGATGTATATAGAGGGATGGGAGTGATTCGTGGATGGCTACTTTCTCACGGTGGTGTTGGGAATCGTGGTTTAGAGCTAGGAGGGACTCGCGGGAAATTGGCGAGGGACTTTGCAATTAGGCGGAATGTGGGGGAAGGGAGGTGGTTTGGAATGGTGAGAGAGATGGAGATGCGTATTTTTCTTGGTAATTTTAATTAAAGACTTGTTGTGTTGGCTTAGTAGTAGATAAGGAGTGCACTTTTTTAGGAGAACGAGGTTGTCTTTTTTAGACTAGAAATTTATTAATGAATTTAGTACGTTTTTACATTCTGTTCAATTGTTATATTTTTAAAGGATTTTATAAATTATGGTTCGTATAAATAACGTATTGCTTATAATAAACAGATAAATTTTTCAGTGAGATATGTAGAATTCAATTTTGTATAATATTCATCAGAAATTTCATCAATATTTATTTAAAGTTGTTTATTCAAAGCATTTTATGAAGCATATTTATTTTTTAATTATATAAGATTGATAGACTACATTATTCTGAATATAAAATGTAAAAATAATTCAAACAAAATTAATTTAACTAAAATAACTTTTTAAAAAATAAGTTTATGATATCATGCCGAGAATTTTATCATTTTAATATTTTAATATCAATATATATTAATTATTCCATTAACTCGTCCGTATATTTACCATGTAGGTAAAATTTAATTCTGAATTATTCATAATAATAAATAATAACATTTCTTTTCTACAGCCGTAAACAACTTCAGTCATCAAAACGAATTATAATATCTATAAAAATTAATTTCCGATCCAGAAGGCATTTCTGACTCCAAACTTCCAGCAATTCATTCCTGCTCAAAGCTCGCATAAAAACCGAAAACTCGATCAGTCTTATCACGTCCTCACCTCAGCCATCCACGCGAGCAGCAATAAAACCTCGCTCACCCCATTCAAATCCCGACCACCAGAATAACAGCCTCCTCCCCCTCCCCATCGATCACCAACAACACTCACACACTTCCTCTCCGACAAAACTCGCGCAATCGTATTATAAAACCACACGCGCTCAGAGTGCCACTTAATTTCTTTCTCAAAAAAACTCAAATACTTTAAGATCGATCATCGTCATTCCCTCGGTGTTATATTAAAACTACGTCTGAGAAAATCTTACTCGCAGCGCCATAAAAACTCGGCGATAATTCGAAGGAAGACGGCTCGCAAGTTTTAACGTCTGTTTTACGCCGATCGTTTAGTCAGACATCGGCAGTATCATCTCGCTATATATATAAATGTAGAAGAGGGGCTAGCTCTGGCCTAATACCAGTGCTTATGTGGGTCGCGCGATAGAAAGGGGGAGGTAGGTTCCCCCCTCGTTAGCGCGATATTATCGCGAATCAATTCCGCGAGTGATTTATCGCGATTTTTGCAAGGTTCGTTTTAATTAGCGATCGGACGGGGAAGTTTGCAAGCGAGGCGCATTGATGCATCCATTAAATAGCTACGGGAAATGAAAAGTTAGGGAGTTTTTTTAATCCACGGGAGGGGTGTATTTTGTGAGATTTTAAAGTTGATTGAAAAGTTTAATATCGTTTTTTGATTTTGCAACGTTGAGTTATGGAACGAAAATGGCGGAATGGAGTTCGAATTCCTTTGAAGTATTTTTTTGACTGATAGTTAAAGAATTCTGATTGTATAGAAAAGAATCTAATTTTAAATATTTCAAACTTTCTCTTTTTAATTAAAAAGCACACTTTTGAATATTCTCGAAAAATTATATTATAAATAAATAGAGAATCACGATAGACTTTTATACATTTTATAAAAGGTTTTAAAAAATTACTTTAGAAAGTTTAGAATTATTTATACAAAATAAATATATAATTCTAAATAATAATTTTTTAAATTATTATTACATCTTTCTCTTATAAATAATGCAGATGATAACATAAAGTAAATATTTTTTAATCAGAAACTGTATTGACAGTATTTGAAAGCAGAAAGTGTCTCGACCTTTCATTTCTCTGTCATGCTCTCGCACCCCACGTGATTCCTTTCATAGCTTTAGCCGTCTAATTGTCACGTGATCAATCATTCAACAATGACCGTCCACCACCCTCCTAGTCTTCGGACGAAGCAAAAAGCCGATACATAAACTACTTTCACTGTTTCGTATGTCTATACGCTACTGTCTTATTATACTCATTTATACACTTCCTAAACTCCCCTTTTCTTATTTTTGATTTAAGTGACCATACTTACCTTTATATAAATCACATGTGGTATCATTAGGTATAGACTCAAATAGAATACGATCTATTATTAAAGAAGATAGACCGTAGAATAACACTTACAAATCTACATAAACACCAGAATAACCAGTGAAAATATTGTTCACTGAGAGAATCAGTGAGAACTTGACTGATTTTCAGTTAAAGTAACCAAGGTTACTTTAGAATCACCTACACTAGCTCGTATAAATAATACAAAATAATTTTAAAATACAAGTCATTCTGTGATAATTAATACAATGAACGACTTTTATTAAAACGACCTCGTTTCATTTGAAAATAAACAAAACCCACTACGAAACAGTAAATACTCAGTAACTCCCAGTAATTAGTACATCAGATCTGCCATTGACGCACTTATCACTGCCAATCAGCAAATATTCACTATTTACAATTAAGCAAGAATGCAGCTACATCCCCCGTCAAGCAGCGACCACAGCACTCCCTTAAATTACCTATCGGTAAGCACCGTATCCGTTCGCCTCCACCTATCTCTCCCCACCGCACTTGTGTCTCTATTTATTTACCCATCTCTCTCCCTCTCACAACTCCTCACCCACAGTGAGAAAGAGAGACATCGCAACGGCGGGTCGGTGGCGCCTACGCTCGACAATGGCAAAGTTCGCTCATTGTGGTCGCGGGCGTCTCTGTCCGACACGGGCTAGTTCCCCCCCCGTGGCGCATTGTTATCCGGGAGGGGGGGGGGTAGGATGTGTGAAATATTCAGCTGGATAAAAGACGACGAAGAGAGGGTGGTCGAGAGGAGCCGCGGATTGAGCTAATGACTTGGTGGACCGCTGTTGTGGGTCTCGCTTTCAAGTGCGCTGCTGGTGGTTTCAGGGGTGGACGAGGATGATTTAGGGGTTGAGTGATGTGGAATTTGGGATGTAATTTGATTAATATTGATGGGGAATTAGGAGTTTGTTAAATGAGTCTTTGAAGGTAAATATAAGGCTGGGTAATTTTTTAGATGCACATGTAAGAATGAATATTATATATGTTTTCTCAATTCTTTTGTAAATGTAGCAGATTTTTTTTATACTTTATGAATATAAAAGAAAATGTAATTCTCCTTAGAAGAAATATTATTGTAACACTAATTTGACAACAGTCTCGCGTCATAAGTTTAGCCGTCGTCCAGCGGAAGTCTGGCAGAAGTCTAGCATATTCTATTATGCTAGACTTTTTAATAATTTTTTATAAATATTTTAATTTTAAGCATAATTGTAATATTTTTAATTATTTATTTATTTATTTATTATTATACACGGGATAAACCCAATTACATAGGGGTACTCAACAATTTATTTAGATGGTACGCTGTAAATATATATAATAATACGAGGTAAAAAAGAGAGACCAGAGTCAAGGAAATTATAATTATGTATTTGATAATTGTAATGAGACGGCAACGATCTATTAAATGTAATCACATAACATTTGTTCAAACTAAAAGTGAAACCACACTTTTTAAACCATATTGCAACGTTATTTAAATCCTCTTGCAGTAGTATGACATCATTTGAGCAAGAAATCATTTTGTAGATTTTTAAATCATCTGTAAAAAGTAGAATCTGAGTGTGTTTTACTACAAGCTTTACCATATGAATTGACACGTTGAAAAATGGGCCAAAATCTATGCGTGAGAAAAGTTTCTATCCACGATAAAAGGCAGCCGCTGATCCCATAATATTTTAATAGTTTTAAAAGTAATTTATTATTAACGGAATCAAATGCTGCCTTTAAATCAGTATATATAGCATCTAGTTGACACTTATTATTAAATGCATCTGTTATATCCTCTAAAAAACACTCACATTCGAGGTAGAGGAGCGCAATGGCATAAAACCATGCTGATAAATATTAATAAATCTATTGAGGTATGTAGACTATTTATCAGCCATAATACTATCAAATACTTTTGCAAAAATTTAAATCTTGGTTATAGGGCGATCATTTTCAACATTATAACGATCCCCTTTTTTAAAAGCTGGGATGACATAGCTTTTTTCCAGACTGTAAAAAAATACCTGAAGAAACATATTTATTTATAATAAAAAGCAACGGTTTTATAAGGTTAGGGTAACAATTTCTTACAAATTTAATTGGAATTTCGTCTGGTCCCGGCTCAAGCTTAATATTAAAAAAAAAATTATAGTTTAATTAAAAAGTATAATATTTGGCGATTTCGACCTGTATTGACAACAAATATACTAATCTAATCATTGATAATAATGCCTGGTATATTGTCTGCTATAGTGGCTAATGCCAGACTTCTATTATACTTTAGCCGGACTTATTTAGCCAGTTTATGGACATATTAATTTTTTATTCAGCTGCTATATATTTCATTAAGTTAAAATATATAATGCTGGAAAAAAAGTTAGATTGAAAAATACATTGGATCACTTCTTGATATATATTGCTTATTAAAGAAATTGTATTGACTCTTTAATTTATTTTATTATTCACTGATGAACAATCTTCAATATTTGGATTTATACACGGTAGGCTAAGCCCTTAATTTAGTTTGATGATTGAGTCGTGTGTGAGATCAGAGACTCAGAGTCCAAAAGTTATATATATATATATATATATATATATATATATATATATATATATATATATATATATATATATATATATATATATACAAATTGGGTTTGAGGGGGTTAGTAGTAGCGCGGGACAACTTATGCCACGAAAATGCATTTCGCGGCGCGGCCGCGTTTGACGAAGTTCGGAGGGTACGGGGCAGAGCGACTTGTTTACAAAGTCACATGCAGGATGCGGCGGCTATATTATAGATACGTTCGGGGAAGTTGGATTAGTGAAAATTTAATGATTCGTGCGGTGAGTCTAGTTAGCGATTCGAGCTGAGCAAGTTATGAGTGTTTTATTGGGTATGGGAGAGATGTAAGTAAGTTGATTGAATAATATTGTAAATTACTTATTTTAATAATAACAATTTACACATTGAAGTTGATGAAAAGGTTAATAAAGTTGTTAATAATAAATATACGTATATATATATATTATTATTCTTGTTTATATTACATTCATTTATATTTCACACATTGTCAGACAATATATAATTCGGATATTTACATAATAATATCTGGAAAACCATATTCTCGAAAAATGATTATATATATACTAAAATAGGTACTGTACACACATGACATTGGCAAATGTATTTTGATATTTAAATCAGTGAAACCTTCAATCACTCAAATCTAGAGAGAGCATTGTAAAGTGCAGCCATATTATTAATGTGTAGAATCAGCATTAAATCCTTAATGGAATTATAGGACCTTTGTTGTCACGCGTCTGTTTACACTTTTACCCCAAAATCAAGCCTTTTGATTAACCATGCGTTATAATCGAATTGATGTGCTCGATTATGTGTGAATAGCCGACAAGAGAGAGAGAGAGAGAGACAGGCTTTATTAACTGCTGAAATTACAAAGTTAAATCTGACTAGTAGTCGAACATGTAAATATTCAATTTTATATTGATTTACGTAATACGAGTGTCATTTTACAAAGTCAGTAAAGGAAAATTATGTATACAATTTTTCATTAAATTATTTTGTTGAAATGAAGTATTGTATACCTGGCGTTTTGAATAAATAATATAAATTACTAAGGTATAAAATATCACCTGTAATTCTAATAATTCAATATGTTTATTTATTTACAAACAACAATGATATACTTTTTCGAAATACACTTTTATCATTTTACATTTCTAAGTACTAAATAATAAAAAATATGTTGTAATAAAAATTACATTTTCTTTAAGTAAATAATACTTTCATAGTTTTAACTGTTATTGTTTGCTTTAATTAATTTTAGTAATTGCAACAAAATGATAATAATTATGAGTTTCATTGAACAAATTAGTTGATTTGACTAATTCACGAAATAATTAGAGTTTTGTTTACGCGGCTACTACCTTCAAATGGTACGTTATAATTAATACAATTCTACCTGTCTTAAAACGAATTGAGAGCGTAATTACATACAAAAGCACCATTAATGTAATGTGTAAATTTGATGAATGACAAAAAGTAAACATACTCAAACATGACTATTCACTCAAAATTAAATACCTTAATATATCACATGTGCCAAAGATTTTTTTAGTGAATGCTACTTAATTATGAATTTGTGAATTACATAATTATTAAATGCATTCTTTGTAAAAATGACACTTTTTAAAGGACCATCGTTTGAAACTCGTATTGAAATGAATTTTATAAACATAAATGAATACCTTAAGTGCGGGGAAAGCTGAAAAAAAATAATATCTATGGATTTGTCCCATTTTAAGCAATGTAAAAAGTCTAACATACTCGGGAATTTCTATTTATTATTACGAATTTTCACCGTGTTTTTCTCTAATTTCCCAACACTTAAGGGGGTCAATTCTTTTTCTAAAATTCATATTTTGATGAGCTCTAAACAATGGTATTAGTTTTTTACGTTACTCTTCAACGGTTCAATTATTATAAATCTTTGGGTATCCTCCTTTCTAAACTTATCTAATCTTTCCGGTAGTTTCAGCTAATGGGCAAACAATGGCCTATTTTTAACATTATTCCATACGGTAAATATTTAGTTAAAATTAAGCTAAATTTACTGAATACTTAGCTCCTTGTAGTAAAATTAAGGGAGTTCTGAAGACAACTAAAAATTAAAATTTCTCACCTCAAATATAACCAACCTATCTCCATACTGCACTATGAGATGTTGTTCGAATTGAATTGGATAGATTAATACGTTAGAAATAGCTGTAATGTTCTAATTTTACATAATTCGATTAAACTATTTAAATAGACAGCTCTAATTAATTACAATCAGTAAGCTTTAAAACGGAAAATTTGAATTTTAAATCGACTTCCACTCCCTCCTAAACCAGCATAAAAATAAGATTCTTAAACCTTCCGATTCAACGCTTGATAACTAAACTAGTATACACAGCGAGCCACCTTGCAAGATTCAATGATCCTATAACTGTACCTACAAACTACGCTAGCAAGGCAGAACAGAAGCCCAAGAGAGAGAAATAGAGAGAGAGAGAGAGGTAGAGTGAGGCGCGGCGGCGAACATGCAAGACTCGTGCGCGGATGCGCAAACACCATAAGTCGGCCGGCCCGACTTAAGCCGGAATAATAGACTATCGATTTCTCGCTCGCGCCCGCGCGGCTGGCGTCCGTGTAATGCTCTCCCCCTTCCGACGGGAAAAGGAGAATCCTCCTACCTCGCGTTTATTTACTGGAAAATTAACCGGAAGTGCGCGTGCCGCCGCCAGATTAGAAGGAACGACTTCCGCGGCACGAGAGCGCAGAAGATTCGCCGCCGCGCCGTCTTTTATCTTCTCTCCGCCTGCGCCAGCGAGGAAAAATATATACGGCGCGACCGTTATCTCTCCCTCTCTCTCTCTCTCTCTCTCTCTCTCGCTAGCACTGTTTTATTGTGCAGAGGTCTCTGTCAGAGAGAAGGAGAATAGGTAAACAGAAGTAAGAGAACGCGTAATTTGTATCGGCTTAATGAGAATGCATCGAGAACCGAGGATGGGAGAGAGAGAGAGAGAGAGAGAGAGAGAGAGATTTATCTGGATGAGAGCGGCTTTGCGGGGGGAAATGTGTTTAAGTGAGTTTGAAAGAGTGTTGGTAGATTGCGTGTGATGATTGTGTTAAGACTTGTTTTTGTGTTTCCTCTTTTTCAATTTAGAGTTTATTTAGCAATGGATTTAGTTAACGTAGTAAGTAGTACAAATGCGTTTATGCCAGGCAGATATATAAATAAAAACTGTATATTATTCAATCAAAGTAATCTTTAATGAAAAGAAAGTGAATTTGTGAGAGGATTAAAATAAAAACTTCGAGAAATTTCCTCATTTATCAAGTAGAACAAATCAATATCAGTCAGACGCACACGTATTTTTTCCTATAATCAAATGACTATGAAATAGTACATTATGCATCAAGGGAGTAAAGTGGGCAATGTACGCACTGTGTGACGTTGCCGACCGAGCGAAGCGAGGTCGGCATTTCACACAGTGCATGCTTGCCTACTGTACTCCAGAGGTGCGTATACTACTTTTCACCACACCCCCGTAAAGAAATGACTGTACGCATCTCAGCAGGCCGTACAGTACCCCATGCTCTGCCTAGAAGTAAAGTGACTTGTGTACGCGCGACGCGCTGTTTTACCGCTCGAGACGCAGTCGAGAGCGGAAAAAGACGCATCGCGCATGCGCAAGTCACTTTATTCCCTAGGCAGTCCATGCGGTACTGTACGGCCTGCTGAGAGGGCGTACAGTCAACACTTTACGCGCAGTGTGGTGAAAATATTTTTACGTATTATTTTACACGCGTGATTGCATATTCAATGTAATTGTTCAATAAATATAAGAAATATTGCACGTGTGGCCATTTAATTCTAAGAGCGCTGAGTTACAAAACTAGAGGCGTAAATGAAAAAAATGATTTCAATTTCACCTTTCCGCCGTCCACACTTCGAATCAAGCGAATAATCCTTTCCTACCGCAGCTGGGCATTTTTCGAGTACCGCCACCTTCCCGGGAAAATCCGATCGCGCGCTCGAGCACATTCGCTCACGGTGATTAAAGACAAAAAAAAACACATCAAGTCAGACTGAAAAAAAAATACATGCACCGCACGCGCGGGCCAACAAAAAAAAAGCTAGGCACCAACAGTTTCGAATCTCGCGATTTGATATCGCTGGGGAAATCACCGAAAGTGCGAACGGAAAATGAAAATAGCGCGAGTGCGGGATATACATAGGAAAAATAACGCGCGCGAGCACATTCAAGCAAACGGGATTTTTAACGCGCGGAGAATGTTGCGCGTCGTTGTTTTGCTTCGTTTGTTTTGCAAGCCCTCACTCGGTGGCTCTGCATATATATCTTGTTTCACCCTGTCGCTGTTGCTTTTTTCGTGAAATTCTCTCTGTATCTGTCGCTGCGTGTCTGTGCGCAGCGTAGAAAGGGAGAAACGCACCGGGGGAGAGAGTTCGTTCGGATAAATAAATAAAGGAAATCCGCTGGCGGGGGAAAAAATATGCGCTGCGCAGTGCTTGCGGGGCAACGAGGTTAAATGAGAGGAAGGGGAAGTTTAATATCGCTGATTGCTCGGATGAGTGTGTAAATCACTTGCGATGAAGTTGCGCCTGTATCTTCCATTTGTAATTATTACGACAAAATATTGCGCTTTAATTTTGTAGATTTACGTTTGAAATATTCTTTCTTTGTGGTTTTACATCGACTGTAGCATTTTATCCTTTCAGAATGCATCGTATTCCCGGAACACGACTATAACAACTCAAAATTATATATTCATGTGTAACCACGCAAGTAGCGTTAATTATTTATTAAAAAATTTATTTTTCCTTAAATCGTAGTATGATATTATAGTTTTTCAACTTTTAATAACCAATTTTCGAAATATGTGAAATGATTTAATTTTTATATGAACTATTTTAAATGCAAAATTGTAGGTCTTATTCTGAACGTGCAATATACGAAAAAATAACGCAATTGGAAAAATAGTCCAGGTTTAATAAAATCCGAGAAACTCTTAAGATCGTTTAACTAACAACTTTTTATACAATCTAATAAAATTTACAAAAAAAATTCTTATTCCTATGACAGCATCTTTTTAAGTAATGATCATTTTATATCACTATTTACGAATTCTTTTTTTTTATTATTTATAATTTTGTGATTAATTAATTGGAGATATTAGTTACTGATTTTCAAATATAGAATAAATAGTTCTGTGAAACAGTTTTCTTTTACATTTAGTTTTAGCAAAGTAGTCAATTATTACTTGGCAAAGATATTAAAAAACTCGATGTATTTCCAGAACAAATGTCACATATATCAAAATCTCTACGTAAAAGAACACTGCCTTACTTCTCTTACTTTGGTATATATTTATTGAAAAAAGAATTTATAAAGCTGGAAATGAAAAAACTCAGCACAAATCGTATATCAAAATAGACTTGATTTTACTTATCTTTTAGTATGTGAATTTAGGTTAAAATAGTTTAAAAATCTAAAAATTTGATTACTGTCTGTATTTACATATTACGTACAACTACAAAATGGTAATATTAGAAGTTAAATTAGAAATGTTACATTTCTAGCATATAATTCTGCAACTTCGAGGCATAAAAACTTAAGTCTACTTTTTTTGAGAACTGAGTTTCTAATAATTTTAGTATCTATGCATGGTACAGTTTTATATAAAAGAGTAAAAAAGTAATAAATGAATAAGTTAATTTATTACTTTCCTTTCTTCATAATCTATGTTTTTCTTTTACATAGGTTTAAATGGAAATTTAAGAATTGAAACCTCAATATCACGACATTTCAAGAAAATGAACTTAAGTCGCCTTTTCACCACAGAATTGTAAAGTATATTTACCATGTATAAATGTTTAAAACCACATCGATTATTCCAAACAAAATCAACTAGAAACGAAAAAAAATTACAGCAATATAAACTACAATTTCTCTCAATTTCACGGAATGCTCGCATTTTCAAACATTACCCAAATCACGAACCAAGATATTAATGATCGCTCTCTTCCTCGCTGCATGCATTCACGCACCCCGCGAAAGAGGGAAATCTCGCCCGGCCGCGCGCGCGCCTTTCATCCCATTCGTCGGCGCGTAATAGCGGAATTCGGAATAACTTTCGCGCGCGCCAGCCATAAATTTGAGGAAGGCCACCGCCGGCCAGCAGTAGTATAGCATCCGACAAAAGGCTCGTTTCGCGCCCAGAGAAGAGGAGAGAGGTGAGAAGAAAATCGCTCGGGCAATTTTACGCCACGTCGACTGGTTTTCTGCTGCTGCATGCTTTATATCGAGACAGGACGCGATCGATGGATGATCGATTTTTGATGGGAGGTCGGAGGTAGGAGTTGGGATGGGGTTGGAAATCGAATTTTATTCAGATAATTGGTTGAGGGGGGTAATGTTCAATTGAATTTTAGGGGTGGGATGGGTTGATGAATGAATTTAGTGTACGCTCGATGTTGAAGTAATCATAATTATGATGTAATAAAATATTTTATTCTAAAATAACTACAGAAGAGATTACGTTATTTTGCTATTCAGTTTTCAATGTACAATTTAGAGTTTTAATAAGGAAGTATAATCAGGTATCCTCTAGGATGCTTGCCGTAATTAAAACGGAATCTTCATTTTCTCTGCAGAATTTCACTTCGCGACTTCAAGAGTTACTTTGTCTGGAAGTGTCTGAGGACTAATGAGATTTTATTTCTCGACATAAATGTGGATTTATCAAATTAAGCGACGTTTCTAAAAAGAAAGAAAAAACAAAGTTGTTTTATTTCTCTTCCCCATGTTATTCATTAGATTTAAATTTATCTTAAACAATTAATTACATAACTGATTTATTGGAAATTCAATAATATTAATCGGATAATTATTATTTATATATCAATCTTTTTATAGTAATATTAATGGAAAAAATAGTGCCCAAAGTAAAATATGTAATCATACAAAATGTGTTAATTTAGAAGTAACAATCACGGATATAGTTATAAGTTGTAGTCTCCAGCATATACTTTGTTCGAATTTAAAAGTAGTTAAAGAATAATGTCTTATCTTCATAAGTATAAGGATCAATGAAGCTATGTCTAACTTATAATGTTGAATAACAATAATTATAATTATAAGGTAAACTTGAGTTTTATTATAAGTCTAACTTATAATGTTGAATAACAATAATTATATTTATAAGGTAAACTTGAGTATTTAGAGTCGATAGAGTATATTTCTCTTCGATTATTTAGAGTAAATTCTTCTTGACTAATTCCTGAAGACATAGCGAAGTCTTTTTAAATAAATATTTGGACAATACTCTTATAAAAATATCGAGTAAAATTAATTTTTTTGTCCTCAAACGAAGAATTTTTGTTCAGACAGAGTCATGTTTCACTTCAAAAAGCCAAATAGTACTATTTAGAAAATGACACGGATCAGTTTACAAAAAACTGTAAAAGTTCCCAAGAATCCCTCCCATCCTCCATACAAATACAATCAAAAACACAAGGATGCACCCTCCGAAACATCTCCATCGAGCTCTCCATCCCGCGCCAAGGAACCTTTCACACCCAGACGCGCGAAAATTGATTGTCGATGCGCGCGCTCGTGCATCCGAGCGCCGATAATTGGGGCGCGCGGGACTGCACGCGCATAGGTATACGCCTGAAATTGTGCAAATATAGGGTACAGGACAGCAGAGACGCGTCATTTTCGCTAGGCCTTTTGAATATTTGTTCGTTATGTATTCAAATCCGCGGCGACGGACGGACGGGGTGTCGCCGCGCCGTTGTCCGCTATTCATGTTAATGACGTTTGATGGACAAATCCGCGAAATCGCCCGGCAATTTGCAGCGAGCTTCGAGTGGCACGGTTTTAGGCGCTTGTGCGAGAGCTTTGATTTGCTCGAAAAATGTTATTGGTTATGCGCGTGGTTATTAGTTTGTTGTTGAACACTGAAAAAGTCATTTGAATTTAAATGAATGCTCGCTTTCGATAGTCTATAGAAAATTATTTATTTGATATACCTAAGCGATGTTTATTTTATTTAAGTGAACATTTATTTAAAACAATAAATTTGTGTTTAAAATAGTAAATGTTTTTTAGTTTCAATTAAATGGATATTCTAGAGGGAATTGACGTAAGTGACGTTTTGAATTTATTCAATTTTTATTTGACGTCTAAAAAGATTATTAATTAGTCTATACATAGGTAGAAAATAAAACTTATGTTTTTTTTTGTATATGACGGCATTTCAAATCTTTTCATTAAATTAAATTTGTGTGACCGATAACAACCATTTCATATTAGTTATGACATCAATTTTATTTTAATCGTAATAAAATATTGTATCTATATATAGATATATATTTGTGTTTGTATTTACAATATATAATAATACATTAACTCGTTAATATTGATTAATGATTTTTGAACGGTTGTAAATTGACTTGAAGAGTTTACACAATGTAAAACGAGGTAATAATTCATCACAACGTCAATTTGAACAAACATAAAACTTGATTTACACGAAAATTCAGTTGCGATGTGGATTGATAAATCGATAGACTCAATTTAAGTGTGTATTTAGAATCTAATTATTGTAAAATTCAAAGTAGTGGCGATACATTACATTTAATGAATCAATAAATCAAAAATACTTACAACTGACCGACTTTATTTATTCAATGCCTTCGTTAATTGTTCGATTGACGTAGAAACATTGAAGTTAAATTAAAAAAATTATTTTGTGCAGTACACTTAATTGAAACATTTTACATATTCAGTGAGCGAAAATTAGATTAATTTGATGTACAATATTCATTACTTAATCATTCATAAATCCATTAACTTGATTTCTTAAATATTGTTATTTAATTTCTGAATAAAACATAGTACCGCAGAATTATTATCTAATTAATTTTTATGTTAACGCAAAGTTATTTAACAAATAACTTTACATTTGTTACTTAATTTTAATTAATTAGTAAACAGAACCTAATAATTAGCGTTGATTCGCATTAAATAATGCATAGCTTCATCAAAATCCATCAAATCATAGACTAATTTTACTAAAAAATCAATAATGTATGGTCTATTCTCAATACAGAAATTACTTTTTTTTTAAGTTAAGAATCAGGACAATAAAGATTAATTTAATAAATTTATTTTTAGAAGTACTTGATAAAAATATTATACATATTAAGGGAAGAAGTTACTGATTTTTGGTAAAAAAACTCGATTTTTTGAAGTGGTACAACACTTATTTAACCCTTGTTATTTCGAAAGTAAAAGGTTTTACGCGAAAACTAATTTTTTTTCGATTTATTTGAAGCTGTAGATAAATGGTTGATCATGCCATTTTTATTGATATTTATGTTTAAATTAATTTTTCTCAAAACTTAAGTTAATATTAAAATACTGCTTACTACAGTACTATCGGTACTCCGTGAGTCAAATGCGTGTTTGGTAGTTTTTGACTTCTGTGGTAGGTCAAATCGAGTGCGTAAATGGTTGAGTAAGCGTGAAAATGTTATTCTTTTGTTTATCTTAGCTCTCAAAATTGGTGAATCAACATTTGGATGTATGCATTATGTTTATGGGATATAAAATATATATTTCTCAAAGTTTCGTCCAAATCAAAACAGCAGTTTTCATGACTTTCATGATTACAAATGTCGGAAACGTGAGTTCCTGTAAGGTTACGTGTTAAAAATGTAAAGATGAAATACTTAATATCTTTCTTCTGGGTTGATTTGGCTTGCTAAAAATGTATATGAGTAAGATTGAGGTCAAATTATACTAGTATACAAAATTTCAGAGTTTTCTGAACACTAATTCGAAACCAATAGTACTCCCTCAAATTAACAATCTACTTTAATCTACTTCAATCTGCTTAATCAATTTAACCTGATTTACAGAAATATAGCACTAATTTAAAAGCTTTCTGTTTGAGAAAGCAAAGTAAAACATAGTATTTCAGACATCTAATTATCAAATCATCGTAAAGTTATTTACTAAATTAATTTATATGGGTCATTTAACCTTAGAGCTACATCTATTAATTATTACAAGTAAAATTTGAATTTAAATTGAATTCTGAAGTTAAATTGAATATTGCATAACTAACAACCTCTTAGATCCGTTAATATCTAAATTCGTCAAACTACAAGCTAATTTCGCCAAGTAATCAATAATCAATTCAGTACGGAAATCACAAAGCCAGTTTCACGTAGTCTGTAATGCAAATCAAATGTACTATTAAATTTCAGTATCTCTCTTACACACAAAGCTCCTCCTAACCTCGCAAAACAATCCCTAATATTTATTAGTTAATTAACCATTAACCGTCGGCTACGACTGCAACTCGAAATTTCTGCTGCACTTTCGAAATTCTATATATTCCCGTCTACATTTTCGCGCAAAAGAAGACGAAATTTTGCGCGTTGCGCGCTAGCTAATTCGCGTATATTACATAGAATACGTAGACAGACAAACGTGCGCGATTTAAACGCGCGCTGAACTTAATTCACGGCTGGTTATAGCCTCAGACTATCCTAAATTAATTTCCTTCGGGTTGAGGGAGGGCAGAGAGTCGACAGTCTGTTTAATTCGATTCGTCGTCGTCGTCGTCGTTGTCGTCAAATCGGCGAGGTGGAGTTAACCGCAGGTTTTTATGGAGTTCTGGGGGAGTGAGGGAGCTGGAACTTTATTAGAGCGGTTGGCCGGTTCGAGCTGCGTTTGTCACAAAGAGAATATGAAGGGATGGTTTAATTTAGTCCGTGGTGTTTTTAATCTCAAGGACTGGTGGCTGCGTCGTTAGTGTTGAAATAATATAATTCGACGAGTGCACTTTTGCGATTTTAACTTTATAAATGGTTATATTTAATAAAAAAAGAAAATAAATAAATTGTTATAATTTTTTGATTTTATGTTGATGTTATTACACAATGAATTTTTTATATATTGTAGATATTTAATGAAATTAATCGTTTAAATGAAAAATGTAATGTGGTTGCCTTATGGTGACGAAAGAAGAGATTTAATTATATAATGTTGGCATATATTATTGGTAACTTAAGGTAGCTCTTTCATGAAAATTGACCTTAAAAATAAACATTAATACTATGATTTGTTTATATGTTATAATATTAGAGACGTTATGGTATAAAACTAGTGTACTTTAAGTAAAAAAGAAAAAATTTATGATAATTTCGATATTGCAAAATTAGATATCGCGTAAATTAGAGAATAATTTGACAAATGATACGAATCATTATTATTATTTTTTATGCGATTTTAATTTTAAAGATCTCATTTTGTTCCTTGAAAGATTTCAGGGGGACTTATTCATATAAAAATTGATAAACATCGAAAAAGCTGCAAGGTTACAATCAATTGTTTATAAGTCCATACACGTGTTTTTGTGAGTTTGTGCGTATGCAAGTATAAACTACAGGCTGCAACTTTGCAAGTTTTTCGATGTTTCTCAATTATTACGTGGGTATCTGAAATATTTCAAGGAACAAAATGAGACCTTAGAAATTAAAATCGGATAAGAAATAAAAAAGATTTGTATCATTAGTCAAATTATTCTCTAATTTATGCGATATCTAATTTTGCAATATCGAAATTTTCGTGTGAAATCTTTTTGCCATCTAAAGGACCCTCCTTTTATACTATAGCGTTTCTGATATTGTAACATGTAAACAAATCATTTTATAATTTTTTATTTTTAAGGTCGATTCTCATGAAAGAACCACTTTAATCAAGTTAATTCACTATTCAATTTAGTAGTACATTTAATTAATTAAAATATATAATTATTAAAATATTCTAGTTAATATTTTAACTGAAATAAGCTCATGATTAAGAAAAACTAACTGGTATTTGCGGCTTAAAAAGCAAGTAATTATGAACTTGAACAATCAATTGCATATAAATATTAAAAAAGATAAAAAACTTAAATGCAGAAAGTTTTTACTAAAATGATTTGATTTTTTTCAAAGACCCTTTTTAATTAAAAATTACTTCATATGTCCAATTGAAATGAAAACGAAGATTCAACTAATATATCAAATAGATAATCATATATTTTGTCTGTAATCTTTTGGAATTTTTATGTTATCATGAACATTGAAGAAGATATAAAATTCTCAACTTAGTTGTTGTAATATCACGATCATAGAAAGGCACACAAAGAGAATTTTCTAATAAAAATTATAACGAAATTCACAGTAAAAATTACCGAAAATTTTACCGTACTGAACGGTAAAATTTGCCTGACTTAACAGCTATAGCGTACACAAATTTTACATTAAATCTAATATTAATGTGTACAAATGTACTTATTTAAGTATTAATGATACTGCTAAACAATTTGAAGAAAATCCACATTTTTAAAAATTATTTTAAACAAATTTTACTATCTAATTCATTGTGTAACTTCACCACTCTATTAGTTTTCTCTAAGATTCGTATAGGGAAATTTTTCTCTACGTCAGGCAAATGTTACCCTTCAGTACGGTAAAATTTATCGTGAATACGAGGGTTGTCCAATAGGTGCTTAGAAAAAGATAGAAAAAAAATTTTTTTTGGGTACATTTTGTTTTATTTTTTAACATAATCTCCTTTTAGTTCTATACATTTTTCTAAAATTTTTGCCGTCCAAAAAGTAGGATTTCGGAAGCACGTCAAAATAGGCATGTGTTTGGACGATGACCTCGTTCGACGTAAACCGTCGTCCGCCAAGCCATTTTTTCAAGTTTTGAAATACGAAAAAGTCACTGAGGGCCAAATCTGGTGAATATAGTAGATGTTGTAATAATTCGAACTTAAATTCCATAATTTTGGCCATCGAAGCTGCGCAGGTGTGCATCCATGCATTGCCTTGATGAAAGAGGATCTTTTTCTTTTTCAAATGAGGACGTTATTCCTTGATTTCTTAGCTCAACCGGTGCAATAACGACACATAATACTCTCCTGTTATCGTCTCTCCCTTTTCCAAGTAATCGATGTAGATGATCACTTAAAATCATATCGTGGATTTTGTCAATCATTTCGGGGGTAGCCACTGAGCGTCCCGAACGATGTTCAGATTTTGTGGATGTACGGCCACGATTAAACTCATTCACCCAATTGTAAACAGTTGCAAACACAGGAGCAGATGTACCATGAAGTTCATCCAACTCAACATTGATTTCTTTCCGTGTTAAGCCTTTTAAATATAGATATTTAATCACCGCCCGAAACTCACTTTTTTCTATTGTTATGAATAAACAAAAGTTGTTATCTTCAATCGACAATAAAAATGAAACTATGTGATAGATAGAGCTGAACAGCTGTCTAGTTAGTAGTGCTGCTCACTAAGAAAAATTCATTTTCGATACTACGAGCGCTATCCCTTGGATTTTCTAAGGACTTATTGAACGACCATCGTATCAATAAAAACTCTCGGAAAAATGGAGTGTCCCAGGTTTATAGTAATTCACGATAATTTTTACTGCGAATTTCGTCATAATTTTTATTAGTAAAATCTCTCAGTGCATCCTATCAAGTTGTTATTCTAAAAAATTCAATCACAGGCTTAGATCTGAAAATAATTCTTTAACAACCAAATTCATTCTCAAATTCAACAAAATACCAAGTCCAACAATTAAAACCTTCGACCGGCAATATCATACCCCTGCTACGCAAACCATCCATAATGCATCAGCGTATAAGACACGTCTCTCGCATCCGAACCACCGGACACGTCGCCGCACATACATATCCTCTCGCAAACGGATGCGTTTTTCGAATCGCCTGATCCGCTCTCGTGCGAATGCATAATCGCCGGGAAATGCCCTCCCACCACGGAGGAACCGTGAGCGTAACATTTCACCGACGATAAAAATAAAAAAAAAAGAATAGAAGCGCAAATGCGCGCGCGCGGGCTGCAAACACTGATTTTTTTCCGGAGCTGAAGCTCCCTTTTTTTCGGTGCGCGGGAGTCGGCGGAATTAAAGCGCGATTTAATTCGGACTGGATTTTTTTCGTCTTCTTTCTTTTTGGGGGAGGCTTTATGGTAGAGAGAGAGAGAGCGCGTATGGGTATGTAGTTGAAAATGTTTACGCTTTCTTTCTCGGCGCGTGATATTGTCCTTTGTGTCGTGCGAGCATGAAGCGGCGCTTTTTGGCGCTCGCCGCTACGGCTGAAGGGAAAGAGGCATTTTATTTGATTACGGACTTGGAGTGGAGAATTCATGATACAGGCGTGGATTGTTTTGTTTAATTAGCGCGGACGTAGTGTTGGATTTTAATGATAATTCTGATAGTTGTAGTTGTTGTAGCGATAGTTTTTTCGTAAACGTTACCTATATGAGGTACATTTAATTAATTATGGCTTTTTTATTTTAATAGCATATATTACAGTCTGTATTTCATGCGGAAATAAAAGTCAATTGTATAGCAGAAAAAAACAGTATATACACGATCGGAGTGCAGAAAATCATGAACATTCAATTAAATCAATGTTAAAGTTTTAAATATTCATATTAATATAGACGAATTTATTTGTATATACATTTTAACTTTACATTACTTTTCCAATTAATTTGCAGAATAATAATAAAACTTAATATATTGTATTATTTTCAAGTTAATAAAAATACACAAGTGAATTAATTTATTTAAAGAATATTAAAATACATTATTTTTATTATTAATTTTTATTATAAAATATACATTAAAGTTTTCATTTACAAAACATAAGAGCCACATTTAGTTTAAAATTTTGAGCTTCAATAAAATAAATCATCCAACAGTATTAACAAAAATACATTTAGTGTATGTAATCTGATTGGATTACTCGTATAATAAGTGGTACAGGATAAACCAAACTGTTTTCAACGTACAAAAATGAAATACTATTTATAGAAAGATCAAATTGTAATAAATTATTGGGAAGCTACTCAAAGAATTAAAAAAAATCTCAAACCGTATTACATCAATGTAATACCCTGAATCACCTCAAACACTTCCCACCTCGTCAATCCCTTCACCGAAATCTCTCCTCCACCATCCATCCTCCAAAGAAGCGAGTTTTTTCTCCACAAGAGTAGCACTGCTAACCCCAATCGCCTCTCGAGGCAAACTCCGAATCATTTCTCCTCGCTAATACTGCGCCACTACACTACAGTAGCACTGCATCACGAAAATTGAAATCGTCGAGGCGCAACATAATTCCCCGTCTCTCCTCCTTTCGGCCTCTAATCAGCCGGATTGCCGGGGTCGAGAAACCCTCGGAGGAAGCGAGAGCGCTCGAGAAAAGCCCGCATCCTTCGCCGAAAAGGCGGATGCTCGTAAAGATTCCGGGGTATCGCCACCTGGCGTCTCTTTATTTCCGATACTTCGTTATACCCCTTTCGTGTTTCTTCGCCGCTTTTTTTCTTCCTTTCTTGCAGCGCGCGCGTGTGTGTGTAGTCTTTTATTCGCTGCGGGCGCGTGCAGGCGAGCGCGAGAATAAATTCTATAATTGAAATCGATGGCAAGCTGAGGGGGAGATATATATGTATAGCTGTAAAAAAATAAGGGTAGCGCAATTTTTATTTCGCAGCCGTAAGCGCGGAACGTACGAATTGGCTTGGCCGAGTGAGCGCGAGCTGTTAGATCGTGGGTAATTCCTTCTGGTTGCGGTGATGGGTTTCGATATAGGTGTATTTCTTAGTTATCTGGCATGAGGTGTAACTGTAATAAAAGTTGTGAGGGTGATTGTGTATTTTTTTTATAATCTTTATATTATTACTGAGAGAAGTGTTTAGTAAGATTATTTAATTTGGTAAGGGGTGAAACTAATAATTTTGTAACATTGCCTAAAAAGGCAGTGAACTTTCTTGTCCGATTGTCAATTTGCACCACAAGTGTTGTGCTACATCGAAACTTAATCTAATATTGTCAATAGTCGTGAAATTCAATCGAAGTGTAATTATGATTACTTAATCTATTTAATTTCTTATTACATGGAAAGTGCATTCTAGAAGTTTAAGCTGCCATTCAAGGGCAGCAGACAAATAAACAAGATGCGAACGACATGTGAAAATAGTCAAATCAATCCTCATTGGTTTACTAGAGTCTCCAAGTGATTTTAAAATTTAGTTAAATCAACAATAATAATAGCTAAAATCAATGAGGGTTTATTTATTAAGTAGAAACATCCATTTTTGCTACGACACTTTCTTAGTATTTTATTGACAATATATTCGTAAAACTTATTTTGCAAATAAGAGATGGAAAATTAGTTCACATTGTTAATTCGAGAAATATTATACTATATACGTTATTTATAGTACTACAATAAAATTGTACATAAACTATTATCATTACTTGTGTAGATGGTGAAGTAAAAATTTAAACTAAGTGAAACTAGTGTAATTAACTACGTTTTACCAACTATGTGTAGTTAGTCAAGTTATCATCATTAAATTAATTGAGTAGAAGTAGTCGTGGCGTACTATAATAGAACCTCTGACTTTTATTTAGTAGACTTTCCTTATTGAAGTAATCACATTTTTTCATCTTAATGATGCGCAGCACCACTTAGTCATTGGCTTGAAACACGCTATTTCCTGTATCCCTTATTGAGGGTTACTTTAGTTCTTACATGGATGTAGAAGGGTTATCTCAAAATATATGGGTATTGATTGATTATTTTAAGAACGATTGGTCTATTTTTATAATTAAATTGACAGCGAAGCGGATATTGATAATCAATATTGACTTTATTAATAATATTGATGGATTGGAATGAAACAAAAGAAAAAATACTAGTATTAACCCATTATTTTCAAAGAGATAATATGATTGTTGAATAGTAATTTGTTCCTAAAAATTGTCAATCGATATATCATCTAGAAACGAGCAAAATAGATCAAATAAACAATAAAAGAATATGGTTTCTGAAAAAATAAAGGTTTGCTAATTTCGAATCTCCAATAAGGTTTTCAACATTTTTAATAGCGCCCAAAGTAGTAAAAAAAATAATTTTTGTTTCAAACATATTTTGCGAGTATAGGTTATATTTGCCTTTAGTCAAACAATGTTGACAATCTGACTTAAGAATCGGAAATAATTTTGCAGCTATTTGTAGGCGAGAAACCACTTGACATTGATAATAGTTAATTTAAAAGTAATAGGTAAATGGAAAAAAAATTATAATATATTAATATAGCAAAACCCGTAGTTATATGCATAACTACGATGATTCTTATATCCGAAGATTTTACTTATAATAATAAAATTATGTCGCTTAACAAAAAAAATGTTATATCTTAAACATAGTAATAGTCTCTCGATATTCATTATTAATTAAATCTATTATCTATATTTACAGTGCAAAGTACCCTATACTATACAAATAAAAGTGAATTATCAATAAAAGAAAACTACAAAACATTAAAAAAAATGTTTCAAAAATAGAACACAATTAATCTACAAGTAATCAAAATAAACACACAAATCAACAGAGAAAAAACGAAACAAAAGCTTCAACGAAACAATACAATGTTAGATGGTTAAAAGACACTCACCGGCGTTATTACTGGCGTAATTTAGATCCTTACCTGAAACAAGAAACAAGATATCAAACGTACGTTCACGTAATACATCCACCTCGATACACTCCTCCCCCCCTCCATTCACATCCATACATATAAAGCACATATGTCATTAACGCTGAGTGCGTCTCCGAGGAAGCTCGCCCCGCGACTCCTTGCTTACATCGATTTCAGATATCAAACATATATATACATACATACACGCCCAGGTATATACATACAGGAGATGAGCGACTGCTCCGTAGCTGTAGCTGTAGCTGGGTCTCATCCTGTTACAGGATTAATTACCGCGTTCGTGTCTGGCGTGCGTTAAGCCTCTATCTCTCGGCGAAACGCACACAGAGCACGCCACGAGGCCAAGATCATTGGGCGAAGGCGCACGCAGGCTCTCCTTCGACGGTAAACGGCTCAATTGCATTAGAGGCACACGGCGAGAGTTTGGCTTGGCTGCTGCGGGGACGCAAGGCGACGCTTGCCCGATGATTGTTTGATGCGGGGGATGATGATGGCTTCTTTGGGTGATTTGTGGGATAATGCGCGCGGGAGGGAGACGCCGCTGTTGATGCAGCTAAGAAGTTAGGGCTGAGCGAGCGGAGTTTGTGGATGCTGTGGGCTTTGGAGGTGGAGAGAGGATTGTCAGGTATTCAATTTCTTAGATCCGAATTAAATCTAACTGTGATGTACAACTTTTTAAAATGTACATATGGAATGAAGCTATCGGTCTAAATGTATTTTTACTATAAAATATTACCTTTTAAAATGGATTGTTACTTGTTATGGTCTAAATATAAAATTTTAGTTGTTAAAAGAAATATTTGTATGCATTTTAGATACACACGAATAGAATCCTAATGTTCTACAGATTGATTAGGATTGATTAAATCAGTTTTACCATTAATATTTTTATGCTTTTGTAAGTATGGAAATTACGATGGGCATTTGGTCTGAAAGAGTAAACAAATAATCGTCGAAGAGAATGCTATTGTAAAATTATGTTTCACCTTTTCACGTTTGTGGAAACTTTCAGGAATTAAGAGAATCTATAAAAGGATTTAATATAAGACCTAAATGATAGTTTTTAATAAATATTATCTTCTAGTTTACCAATGAAATACTTTTTCTACGTTTTGCAGAAAAATACCAGGATGACAGAAGATACCAGAAAGTTAATTAATAATGTTTTGAAAATGTTTTAGCATAGCATAATAAATGGTATGCATATGTCTCTTAATAAATTTTTATCATTGATTAAATAAAAATTTCGTGAAAATTTTTATTAAGGTGGCTCTCTGGTGATTTTTTCAAACAATTTCGTTTTTTTTTAATGTTGTAAAAGTCAGTTAAACTCATCCTTAACAAGTAGAAACAGCAATATAATGATATTTTACATGTTAGGCTAAAAAATTTGGTAGTTTAGCCAAAGCTATTTATTGCAATTTTATGCTATATTAAAGGCTGTGAAAATTAAATAAAAGAAAGTCTTTTTTTTTGTTAAAAATTATCTATACTTTCTATTAAATGATTTTTATTTATTTTTATAAATATAATAAAGTTTGGTAAATTTATATTAATGTATTATAAAATAAAGCTACAGTTTTCATTATTTTTCATCAATTGCTGTTTTCTCATTATTAAAGTTTTCAATCTTCAAGATGTTGTTGGTGCATAACAAAATAATCAATCCTGATGAAACTTTTAGGATACGGCCTTTGAAGCATTCTCAATATTAATTAGCTGAAATATTTTGTAAATATCCATGACAACGCTCATATTAAATGATTCTATGAACAAATTTGTACTATTTTTAACAATTTTTAAACCACAAATATTTATTATTTTAAAAAGCACATAGTTGAGTAAAAATTGGTAGCTTCAGCTAACTTATTTTTATTTTACTGTCAAAAACACTATCAAATTTTTTTGTTCATAAATGTCATTGTGGTGCGTGCCAACAACTTTTACCGTACGGCTTAATTTTACTTAAAATAAACCTATTATTCTCAATAACTTGAATATTGTTGGATAAAATTTTTTAAAAATGTGTGTATGAATTGATACTATCATTATAAACATGCCATGTCAATATTATTTTGTTAGCCTTAAAGCTACGGGTGTTTATTTTTCACTGGAGGGGTCCCTTAAATTTGCGATCATGCTTGTATACATTTTATCTATTTTACATTTAAATATTACAAACTTATTACATTTCTTGTAGAAATATAAATAATTCCCTCAGTACATTCATACTTTGCAACTTTTTTGAGTATCTTAGACGATGAAAGTAAATGAAACATCAGAAGATCTGTCCATAAAACTTTTATCCCTTATTGTACCTTTCCCCCTACAAAAGAGCAATGATTATTTTCAAGACCCTACTTGCTTTTATCAATTTACCTTAAGCAGGTCAAAAGTCATCATTTTTCGTAAGTACTTAAAAGGCGTTATAGATCAAATTAACTTAGTATTAATTTTCAAAATTCTCTCTTTTTCACCTCGAGAGTAGCTATACACCACTCGCGTTCTTTGAATCCGGCTCAAAGGATGAAACCCTTGATGGGAGAAACTTTTACAACGCTGTACACGAAGCTTTCAGCTTCACGACTTTGATCTTTGACGTTTCGAAATAAAGCACCCACTGGCGTTACATTGAAAGATATACTCCTCCTCAGGGGCGGGTGCTTTAGAATCATTCGCGGTAGTAACTTGAACTCATTCAAAATAGCGAGAGACCGCAAGTACAATTTGGAGTAGCGAGCTTTGCGTCAGACACGTTTAGGGTAATTAGCGAAAATTTTATGAGTGATAAATGATTGAACGACTTTTTTACTATAAATTTAATAATTTATATGGTGGATACGTAACGGTCTTTAAGTTAAATCTGTAATTTTTTAAATAAAAACTGAAATCATGGGAAATAGAGGCATTGATACATTTCGCGCGTAATGACATAATTATTTTACGTTTCCCACGATTGTCAACATGATGGATCACCAAAATTGATCGTACGTGCCTGCGCAGTGATAAAAAATACGTGCAGTTTTTCCCAAAACAACGAGCAATTTTATATTTCCGTTTTTGTGCATTTTTAGCTCACGGCAGGCTTGAATAAAATATTACAACTGTTTGTTGTAATAATTATATTTATAATATTATTTAAAATTGTATTATTTTTTGTTCTATACAGCATAAATATCACATATCAATCTAGATAAAAATAAAACGAATAAAATTGTTTTGAATAGGATACCGTATAGATTTAAATAATAAAATTCAGTCATATCGATTTTTGGCTTATTCGAACAGAAGGATATGAGAATGCGCAGTGAATGCGCAGAAAATTCAATTTTGAAATCCGAGGAATAACCTATGCATCTTCTGTTGAAACGTGTCGAACATAAAAATTTTATTTTATTTCATATAATATAATAATATGTGACCTCCATTAAAATTCTTTAAAAATGATCTCCCATAACATTTGATATTTTTTCTGAATTTTTTTTACATTATCTACTGAGATAATTAAAGAAAACTCGTTGTATAGATTTGGCAATATATCGTATAGACTTATAAAATAATAACATAGGTGCTGGAATAAAAATGATATGAAATCAACGAATTCTTTTATTCAATAAACTACAACATTGTTTCTCTAAATTCTACAACCATTAATGATATAAAATCTTGAAATCCACGTATTTTGATACTTTGAACAATAGACACGCACAACTAACTGCAGCCTCGACGTTAAAAACCCCCCTTAACCACTCAAACCCCTGCGTCCTCCTTCGGCAACGATGAATTCGAATGATTTCGCACGCGCGCCTCAAAAGAAAGACCGAACCACCTCCGCTGCCCCAAAAAAAAAGCAAAGACCCGCAGCAGCACAGACGAATAGAATGAAAAGCCCAAACGCCACGAAAAAGAAAGAGCTAGAGAGAAAACGAAGTGCAACTAGAGGAGAATCTCGCGAAGAGGCTTTCGAAAGCACTTTCGTGGCGCGCAGGCAGGAAAAATCTCGAATTCATTTTTCCCTTTGGCACTTTTTCTCTCTTTCTATCTCGCTCTATTTCTCGAAGACGAAAGAGATTTGAGGTCGACGCGCGCGCGCTGCCTGAAGAGAATGGATACGCATATTCAGGCTATAAATCGTTCTTGTCCATCCTTCCTTCTCTCTTTCTCCCCCTCTTTCTCTCTCTGTCGAGAGAGAGAGAGAGAGAGAGAGACTCGCGCTCGCCTTTATCCCGCGGAAGCGTACAAATCTACGACCCTTCGCGGGATTTTCGTCCTCGTCGTCGTCTACCGAAAGAATGCCCGAGAGCTCGTGAGAAGGCTAAAAAATGAAATGAACCTCCTTTTCTTGGCTGCCTGCAAGCTCCTCCCTTCTTTTTTTGAGGTAGTGTGTGCTCTTTTTTCGGAGGGGCTTTGTGCTCTTTTTCGCGCGTTTGCGAGTGAAATGAGAGATAAGGAATTTGTGCATGCGAGTGCTTGATGCGGTTACTTTCTTTTTTTAAGGGACGTTTTGAGATACGCTGCTTCTATGAATGATAAATAATAGTCAAATAATGTTTTTTATGCAATGTTGTAGTGCGATTATTGGGGAAAGTCCGTGATTATTTTGAATCTTATTTTACTTATCATGACTTAATGATTTACTAATATTATACTAATAATAGTTATTATTCTGATATTCATTGGCTATTCAGAAAGTTTCTTATATTATTTTTCGTTTCTTGAGACTCATCAGTTAAACGTATTATTTAACATTAAAGGCTAATTTGTAAAATTATTAGAATTTAATCATAGAAATTTAATGACAAAGTTAGCGATAAGAGAGAAAAATGAAATATATTTATTAACATATTTTTTTAATTCAAATATGCATTGTGAAACATTTGATTCCTGAAAAAGATAATACAATGTAAAATAATTTTCAGTTTATAATCCACGTACAGCCTACCAGTACATCTATAAAGTGCACAAGCTTCCAAACGAAATTTACTTACTCACGCGATTTTCCGAGCAATTCTTATTGGATTAAGTTGGAACTTTCAGGATATATTTAGAAACTGTTTCTCCTGAAACTGAGTAGAGCAAAATTGATAAAATTTATAAGAATCAATCTGTTGCTATGATTTATCATAAAGAGTATTACTTATTATTATTAAAAATATATACTAATATAAAGCAATGTAAAAATAATTGAATATTTAATTTTTATTTTAATTCTGCTCTAATTAACTTGAGAAGAAATATCTTATGAAGGCATATGAAGGAGAGACTCAAATAAAAAAATATTTTAAAACGAAATTGTCATCAGATATGTTTTTATGTTTTTCAGGACTTTTCAATTTGTCGCTTTTCCTTACGTGCATTCTCATGCTCAAATGCATTGTGTTCCATTTATCGAAAAGTATTTTAATTAAAAGTAACATGTAATTTATTAAAACTAATGAAACATTTAATTTACAAAAACCAATTATAATATGTATCTACTAAACTCATTCTTACAATAAACTAACTTAAAAAATCTTCCTCATTTCACTCGAACAAACCCTCTCTACTAAAAAAAAAATTCCCACAGTCAGCATCACTACTCTCCCAAATCCGTCAAGGCAGCAAAAATCTCTCTCTCTCTCTCTCTCCAGACACAGCAGCAGCAGCAGCATCTAATCTCGCATCTAATAAGTAAATCCCCTGTCTTCTCCCCTCGCGCGAGCTCTCGACCGTTTCGGATTTATATATACGCGCGGGCAGGCATACCTATACACATATACCTCTCGAAATTTTCTCAATAAGGCACAATAGGATGCTGCTGCTGCTGCTGCTGCTCCGGAGAGAAAGAAAGAGAAGACGCGCTTTTCACTCTCGAGAGCTATACGCGAGGAATCTTTGCATTTTACGATGAGGAGCGAGCGTTCGCTTGCTCTTCACCCCCGCCTCGCCCCACCCCACGGTAATATGTTTGCGTCACGTGCGCAGTATTTGCTCTCGGCCCGTATATAGCATGTGCGATCTGTATGTGTGCATGTGTACGGAGGAGTTCGCGTGCAGAGGCAGAGAAGAGAGGAGGTTAAAGCAGACGACGACGAGTCGCTGCTATATTTGATGTAGGGGTGGAGAGAGAGAGAGAGAGAAAGAGAGAGAGAGAGAGAGAGAGAGCGAGCGAGAGAGAGAGCGAGAGAGAGAGAGAGTTCCTATATTTGACTATAATATCCACTCCATATAGCTAATACATCTAATATGTATCCACGGAATGTGTATTACTCGGATAGAGAGATATAGAGAAATAGAGAAAGGGGAGGGGGAGGGAGGCCCGAGGCAAACATGCGCGCTAGCACGTTTTCTGACTGGCGAATATTCTTGGTTTGTTGGGTAAGTTTCTTCTTTTGGATGTCGGTTTTTGATCTCTGTTATTTTAGGGCGATGTTGAAGACGTTCAGTTTTACTATTTATGCAAAAACGTATGCATGAAACGTAAATATAGAAACGATGAGATATAAGATGTATTTTTGAAAAATGATAAAAAATATGATGGATTGAAAATTTAGACGTTGAAGAGTATGTTATAAAATATATTCATTCGAAGTTAAAGCAAGTCTATTAATTTTCTTTTTAAATCTTTTTCTGCGAAACAAATCTACAAAGCTTTATTATAGGTGGACAAAGAAATTATAACCATTTCAGAAATGTTTTGTTCAAAATGGTATCGTGCATAATTAAGTAAAAATTTAATAGAAATTAAAATTGCACTGAATAAAATTATATTCTGCATACTCACACTAAAATGCATAAATCTATAATACTCTAAATATAGATTACCGTTTTAATTGCATCATAATTCATATGATATATAATTGTGTCGAAATGTAATATCAAACGAAAAATTCTATATTTATTTCAAAGCAATAAATTAATTCCGTCACATTTTTGTAGTTTCAGTGAAGAAATTTTATACGAATTACGCTTGAAATTAAAAATTCTCTTGTTTACGTTTGGGTAGGTATGTAAATTATAAAAACCATATTTTATCCAGAACATTCTTGTGGTGACCTACTTTTAGCGTTATTTTCCATAGAATACTTATATATTATTCTGACATTCTATAAAATTGAGCTCCATAAAATCAGATATAAATGTAGTATAACATTTTTCGTTTGATGGAAAATTTACTTAGATATTTTAATATATTTTTATACCCAAAGCATTTTATGAAAAGAGCAATTAATTAAATACGTCATGAAAAATACATATAGATCATATCGCTTAAATTTTGGAGCTCCTCCTATAGGTATGGGATAACACGCACACACACATACACTCTACCCGCACGCCGGCCGCACACGTACACCTCCCCCCCTCACACACGTACACACACAGATACACATACACACACACACGCACACACACACGCACACACATACACACGCAAACTGCACGCACGTACGCAAGTACGCACGCACGCACACGTACACACCCCCCCCCCCCCCCACACACACACACGCATATACACGTACACGCATCCGCACACATCCACGCTCACGCATATGCACATGCATGCATACACACGCGCACACTCAGGTACACATACACATACACACACGCACACGCATACACACGCACACACACATGTACACACATACGCACACACATGTACACACACGCTCACGTATACCTCCCCCCTCTCACACACACGCACTCACACGCACACACTCACACGTATATGCATCCGCACACGTACACACACACACACACACACACGTACATGCATCCGCACACATACACACATATACACATTCACACACACATTTACGCACACTCACATGGACACGCATACATACGCACACCGAACGCACGCACGCACGCATACACACACGCATACTCAGACTCACGCATACATACACATACAGACATACACACACACACGCACACGCATATACACGCATTCACTCATGTATACACACACGCTCACCGCACGCACACGTACACCTCCCCCCCTCACACACACGCACACATACGCACACCGCACGCACGCACGCACGTACGCACGCACGCATACGTACACACTTCCCCTCCCTCCCCACACACACACGCACACACACACACACACACGCACACACACACACACACACGCACACACACACACACACACGCACACACACACATCCTTTTAGATATTTTTTGGGAGTATTTATTTGAACTCATTTGAACTCGCCAAGTCATCCAAATCTCTTAATCACTTAGTACTTCGAAATCATCGAAGAAAATCTTTGTCAAACTCTTAAACAACGATCATAAAAAGAAGACCCTTTAAAATAGAATTAAAGCACACTCCAACCAAAGCTTAAATCCATTCAATAGCGAAATTCAGAATCGCCCGTTTTAGCGTTATCCCCGCGAAAGAAAGCTCTCCCCCCCTCTCTCCCATGCAACAAAGGTAATTGTTTGGACGGAATTCAAGCAAATATACTTTTACATAAAAAGGAGCGACGCTGCGGGGGAAATTGATTTACGAGAGTGGATAAAAGCTGCACATACACCCACACACACATACACAAGCTTCGTATACCATGCAGTACAGTGCTCTGGGTTCGAAACGAGAGAAAAGAGCAAAATAGAGACAGAGGCCATCGATACAAAGTGCCCAATAGCTGTTTTCGGCCCCGGCCAGGCCATTATACGTCTCTGCCGGTGCGCGCGCGCTACCCCTTTGTTGTTTGTCGCTGCAGCAGGTCTTTTCACGCGCGACGTACAGTCCGGCGAGAGATTCGTTTTGGGACAGGCGATCTTAATGGGAAACGTCAGGAGACGAAAAAATTCATGAATCTTAGTCCGGTTACGCTGCAGCATGCTTTCGAGTGCAATTTCCAAGGACGGGTATTCTCGCTGGATTGCATTGTGAAAAGTATATGGGTGATGTGTTGTTGACTAATGGGAAGTATGAATAAATGTTATTATTAATTGTGTGTAGATTTTAAGACTGTTGTTGGAATATTTGTTTGTATACAAATTGGAAAATAACACTTTTTCATGTGCATCGATGATAAAGATTATCAATCAGGAGTGCACAAAGTCGTACAATTACACATTTTTTAAATCTTAGAATAATGAGAAAAACTGTAATGTGGTAATAACCGGTTTTGTTCGAATTTTCAATATAGAGCAAGTCTATAAATATGAAGGATAAAACCGTTGTATGCAAATTTAATCATTTAACTGAAAATCTAAAATTATTTTTAGCATACTGAAAATTATTTAAGATATGATGTTAAATTAAATTAATTAAATTTGAATTTAAAGCAAATTAAAATATTAAAATTCGTTAAAAGAGAATACCATTTTGGTATATACGTCACAAGAATATTCTAGTAACTCATAAATATCCAACGCTTATAAATCTCCAGTATCATCTATTTCCAGAAAATCGATACATTCGAATTAAAATACAATACTTTTTAACAATATCGCTAAAATCAATCTTACAATAATCGTCAACAAACGTTTCTTAGTTTTACTTTTCTAACCCTCAGTACCATAAAACTTTTACAAACGACCACCACCGTGCAGTCACGCGCGCGCGCTAGCTCGCCTATAATATTTAAAAAGCGCCACTGTACCGCACGAAGAAATAAAATAAAGCGGCGAGAGAGTGAGCGGCACCGTGTCTTCCAATGAAATAAAAAAAAAGTATCGTAAAAAAAATCACTGCCTCGCTCGCGCTCCGCGCAACCATATTGCCTTTGCCGCCCTCGCGTCTCGCCCCGCAGCAATCGCAGCTATATATATATAAACCCAAGTCGTCCTCGTTTTGTCTCGACTTTGCGAAATTCCTCTTATCGCGTCTCTTTCTCTCTCACTCTCTCTCTCTCTCTCTCTCTCTTCGCTCGTTCCGCGTCTTTCCTTTCGATCGCGAGGAGAGAGTAAAAAACGAAGTAGGTGGAGGGCAGAGATGGGCGAGAGACAAAGTTATGGAGCTGTGATTGCGATACTCAGCGTCGTTTCCAGTTGTCGCGTCTCTCCGCTCGTATATATATTTGTCTCTCCGTACTACAGTGTCGCGAGTGCGAGAGAGAGAGAGAGAGAGAGAGAGAGAGAGAGAGACAAAAAAATTAAAAGCGAATGGCAGAGAAATAGACAGCGCGGATGGGCGGAACGAGTCTGTCTATAGCAGAGACGGATTGAGAGAGAAAGAGAGAGAGAGAGAGAGAGAACGAATGAATAAAATGAGATGAAGCGAGAGGAAGGAAAAGAGAGAAAAGGCTGTGAAACCCATTCGAACGGTAGATACATTTATCGAATCCCCTTGTTTCTAGGGTTTCGGGGACTCCGAGGCGGCAAATTGCATTGGCATCGCATTAGAGGGATAGAGAGAGTCGATATCTCTCGTCTTCGGCGAACTTCGCGCCGTACGCGCGGAGCCTCGAAATAACAAACCTCCGTGTCCGCCTGTTTCCTTCTCTGATATCGCGTCTTTTATATATATGTACTGGATCAGTTTCAGTTCCTCGCCGCCCCTGGTCGTATACATTTCGCGAAATTTATTTCAATCGGATTTCGCGTTTTAACGAGTCGTAGATAGCGATGCGAAACCTGCCCGGAAAATCAGTAAATATTTCATCGAGAGAGAACGCGGACGAAAATTCGCACGAACGTTATCGATTATTCTACTTTTGCATTCATGTAGAAGTGCGATGTCGGGCCTTTTTTGGTGGATTATTAGGTTTTTCGTGAAAAAGGGAAAACGATTATAATAACAAAGGTAGGTGTTGATCCGAGAATTTTGAATAATATTTTTGATCGGGATCGCTCCGTAACAAAGGTAACTTTTTTCGTACGTGTACTTGATATACATTGTAGTTTTTTAAGTGTGAAAGAAAGTTGTAGTTTCTGTTGAGCAGTATAAGATAAAAAAAGTTAATAAAATATCGAAGAATATTTTTTTTAGTTTCAAAAACTTTTATTTCCACCACAGTATTAACAAGAATAAATAATTTCATATTGATACAATTTGTAAAGTTTGAGGAAGCTAAGTGTCAATGAATTGGCAGCGGTTTTTTTAGTTTCAAAAATAAGTATAAAATTTAGTAAAATTCATTTCGATCTATATCGTAGATTTTATGCTATGTGTGTCGCTATTTTTTTCATTTTTTAGTTCTTGTTTTCTTTAAATACATTAGTATATAAAGTAATGTTCAAATTTTTTAAATTAAAATAACTATTGCTACTTTATTAAACAGTCAACCATTTCGAGTCTTAAAATACTTCACTTCTTTTTATTATCACTTTTTAAAAAAAAAATTATTATTCTTACAAACGTTCAAAAAATAAACATTTTCTATGTAAAATTACCATAGTAATATTTTCAATCAGTAAAACACAATGCACATATCGATACACATAATGATCGAAACACGCTAAAAAATAAACGAATCTACGAATACGTGATCATGCGAAATTGAAAAAACTCGGTCATTAAATAAGTCGAGATTCAGAGTAAAAGCAAGCTAGAAACTTCACGGAAGCAGCAGCAGTAGCAGCGCGATTGATTGACGCTCAAATTGCCAACGTGTCTGGCGCGGCGGAATAAATAGCCGGTGCTCCGTGCTCCGCGCGCCGCCTATGCAAATGAATCCGATATTAAGTTATGAACGGCCGTTCGTCTTCCTATTCGGGCGCGACGTGAAATGAAACCTCGAAAAGTCGTGGAAGGGGGGGGGGGGGGAGTGCTGTATATGTATGTGCCTTAGTCTTCAGACTTTGCTTGGTTGGTGGGGAGAAATTTTCCGACTGGTTAGCGAGATCAACGTGCGAGATAGGGGTGAGGGTAAGGTTGGATCGAAGGTGAAAAATGTATCGCGTTGTTTTTATATTGATGTGGATTTTTTTTGTATAATCAGTGTATGTTTTTGAAGATGGATAGTGAGAGGCTATGTCGAAGTTGAAAAATATATCGAGATGTTTAAGGTAAGAAAGGGGTATTTTTGTGTAATGGAGATACTCTTTTGGATATTAATTATTGTTTGTAGTGTTACATATGAAAAAAGTGGCGAGACTCGGGCGCGAACCGTGAGCCTCTGGATCAGGATGCAGATACGCTCGGCACTAAACCGCTGCTGCCACCGCTCGACTGCAGTTTCTTATCGTCTTCAAATGCGTTATTGCGTTACACTCCGTGACAGTAGCTACACTTAGATTAGTGAAACGAACTATAAATAATGATATTAATATATTTTATTAAAACTATCTTGTATGTCCAATATATAATTATTTAATTTTATTTTCACATACATAAACATTAGTATAATAATATTAATTACATACATTTATTCTATGATTATAATCACTAATCTACGAAAATTGTTGTTTATAGAAATGATTTTAATGTTTGTCAAAATTTTTAAAATATACTAGTTTCACTACGGTTTAGAAACATAAATGTTTATTGAATATTATTGAATTTGCAGATATTGATTATATAAAAATGTGCTTTATATAATATATTTACATGTCCGAAATAAATGTACTTAAAGTTATATCGTCGAGATTTCAGAAATGCAATTAATACAGAGGCGTTTTATATTTTATTTGCATTGAAATCCAGGAATTTGAATTTGAAAAATGTCAAGATTCATACCTCATCCCTTTATTTTCAACTTTTAATATCCAGCGGAATCTGCGATGACATTTTTCCCCTCCCTTCCCCGTCGCGTTTATGTATCATAATATCTCCGTCGATGCGCAAAAAAACTGCGTTGACTCTATTTTTCCCTCTCAATAATCCCTTTATTAAAGTTTTCTTGAAGAACGCCGACTCTACTTCTCTCGCGGAGGCGAAAGGGGCACCGAATTAAATTGGCAGGATATTAAAATGCGTTTCTGTAACAACCCAGTGACTTGATACCTGGCTGCTGTGCGACTCTCTTCGAATATTGATATGGATTTGCTCTTTCTTAAAACTACTGACTATTTTGATATGAAGATACTATTTTTATTCCCGACTCATCTGTAATGGCCACTTTATTGACCTGAAAAGTGGGACAAAAGTAGCATATGATTTCCTCTTATCTACTTTTTTCCCGGAAAGTTATTAAAACTTTAAATGCAGTAAAACAGACTTTCTAATTTTGGGAAAAAATCTCCCTTAACCAATTTCTTCTAACTCACTTTACTATTTTAACTAAAAGCAGAACTCCTGTAAAAAAATTGTAACCAAAACTAAAGAATTCACTGCTAAAAAGTTCATGCAATCATCGTATATTTAATCCTTTTGTTTTTTCCACCCCTCGAAAAGCTTCAAACGAATTTTCGGATCAGATTTGATTCGGTGCGCTGTAGTTTCGCCAGCGTATCCTCTCGAATTGCCGACCGTCTGCAGCCCGAAAGAATTCGCGTTATAATACCCGGGATAGGCGAGCTGCGCACCGCCCCCATGTTATTCGGTCGTAAAGAATTGCAGGGCGGCAGCTAGACTCGAGTTATCTGCCTGTATGCTGAGCCTTCCGTTTACTCGAATAATGGATGTACTAAAAATTTCTCGAGTGATTTTGTTAGAGAATTTAGCGATGTTTATCAATTAGATAATGAGGTATTTTTCGTTTTGCAATAATATTGAATTTATTACTCTGACTGATTGAAGATGAAAATTACGTTATTGATCTTTTTTATAAAATTATTTGTTATGCAATATACAACAATACAGTAATGTACATTACGATACGTGTGACCTAAGTAGTCCTTTACAGCACGGCGTGTATGAGCCGTGCTAAACGCCGTTTATGAAGGACGACTTTTTACACGAGTATCGTATACTATTTTATAGCACTGCTTGCCTAAATCCGCTGTCACGCCTAGACGTGCCTTAAGCAGTCGAGTATTGTACCGTGCGGTTAGCGCTCGATCGTAGCGAGGGCAATAAGGACGGTACAATAATGGACTACTTAAGTCACGGATAGGTGTGACTTAAGTGCGGATTTATGTCACACAGTGCTATAAAGTATTTTATTATTAGGCAGCATATGGTCAAAATACTTGTATTATCTTATGGTGCTATTGTTTTATAGGTGACCAATACTTATTAAACTCTCGGAAACAGTATTAGAGAAAATAAAAAGTAAAGAACAATAAACAATTTTGAGATGAAAAAGACAATATTTTTATTTCTAACAAGTTCCTTTATTAGTCAATATATAATCAAAATAATATGATCAATAATAAGTATTATTTTCGTAAAGATCAGCAAAGTCCGTTTCATCTTAAATATTATTTGAATATCACTTACTTCACAATTTTTCCTGTTTTAAAGAGTTAAGTAAAACTTGTCTGAATAATTTTCTATTTTTTCCAACTCGCTCACTTGAAACAGAAACTCCCATATACACAATTCTCTCGTCCATCGCAGCGCACAGTTTTCTCAAGGAACGTTTTCCTTGGGGGTTGGAGAGAAAGAGAGATAGAGAGGTAGAGAGAGCTTGCCTCTCCATGCCGCAGAAACGGATGGGGCATATCCTGCGGGAAAAATGTATTTTCTTAAAAATTATCCGTCTCCTTCTCTCCCCCCGCCTCTGTCTTTTTCACCAGCAGCAGTGCGTCTTTCTCACTCTCTCTCCTCTCTGCCGGTCGGTTCATAGAGAAAAAGGTATTTTCACGCTCTCGGGAGGCCGCTCGCTCTCTGCTCTTCAAAAAAAGGCGGCAGCAGCGCCGGGCTCGTCGATGAATCTTCCTTTTCCCATTTTACGCGGCGCGGCGTGTTCTTTCTCGTGAGCCGGGAAATGGAGCGAGAGGGTGTTTTCTTCTCTTTCACGGGGTGGAAAAAGGATATATTCGCTTTCGTTTCTTACTTCGGCTGGTCTCTTGTCGCCTTCTTTTGCCTTTGAGGGTGTATAGCTTCTTATTTTCGGCGAATGGAGGTTTATTTGAGCGATTGCGTGCCAGGCGATTATATGAATATATGTACATTTTATTTTGATAAGGCATTTGCATAACATAAGGTAAATGATGCAGATATTGTACTTCTCCAAATTAGCAGACAGTACATTACTTTTAATTTTCTGACAAAATAGATTGATCAATGAAATTTTTAAATTCAATTTCACGTTTTTTACAAAGAGTTAGAACCAGAATAAGTTATTCCAAAAATATGAATTTTAAAACCTTTTAACTTATCATAAATGACAAGCCGAAATGTTATTATGCATATTCGTATAATTCACTTATTTACAAAAAACGTAAGGAATTAGCAACTAATTAGAAACTTCTAAAATAATATTTGTATAAGCAAATACGACAATTACGAGTATTAGTTATACATATATTAGTATCTACTGTTTCAAGTTGTTTCACAAAAAGTTTTAATTAAAAATATTCAAGTTTTGCTTAGTTAAAGCAAATGTAACCAATTGTTCTAGATTTTAAAACGCAGATCTATAATATTCTTAATTTACATTTATTTATTTTATGAATATTCAATCTTGGAAAAATTAATAAGCACAGAAGTTAATTTAATTATAATTAACTTTTTACATGAAATTGTAGAATTAGGTAAAAGATAGTGTAAAAATCAATTTTTGAAACGTCTGTCTTTTAATGCCTTAGATCTCTTAAAACCTTCATGACAATATGTATAATTAATAAATAATTAATGATTAGAATTCTAACGAGATCATAGAACCTCATCTAATCTAAGACACAAATATTTCATGATCATTTCTTATTATTCTTCGTCTATAACGAATAGCACGAGCGTGCACATAACACTTCAAAGACAAAATAGCGCGTAGACGTAATTTGTCTAATGTGTCTCGCTTATAACACGGGCCAGCAAATTTAGCGTAATCAGCCTCGATCCTGAGACACAGTACGACCAATCCCCACTTCTACTTCCGCTATTCCTGCATAATTTGCACACACCAAGAGAATTATTCAGTCCCTCTTTGTCCTCTCTCGTCTCCTCCGAAAAAATAGGATTAAGGATGCATGAGATTGTGCACTATTTCCCGCGAGACTTTTTCCCCTTTACTATCTCTATCGCCCGAAAATTATGCATCTCTTCCTTGTCCTCTCTCCTTACGTCCTTCTTTTTATTCTTATATACCCCCTTCCTTCTTCCTTCTTTCCGTGTACAAATACACACAGCTCTTGCCATAGTCATTAAAAATGTCAAATTCTCCGGTCTTGTTTAAAAAAAACAGTCGTGGCCCACTTTGGGCGCCATTTTTCACTGCTACATTTTTCAAACTCGCTTTATGTAATTCCCTTACCATTCACTCGGTAAACGGCAAATAATCGTCTCTCTCGCTTTTGTACGTGTATTATGTGTGTGCTTACTCCATTGTTTCAACAGCGAACAATACCGCGACTATATATCTTTCTCTTTCTCCCTTTTTGTGCCTTTTCACTCTCTCTCTATGTGTATCTCTATCTGTGTTTCTAGGCGATGAGTCCGACCGCACACTGACCATTACTACTGGACGCAGCGCAGGACGAGGAGGAGGAGGAGGAGTTGGAGGCGGTTGACTGGAATTTTTCGACCGCAGCAGCCGTCCACCGCTGCACAGTTCCTTGCCCGAGCTTCCTGTCTTTGGTTTGTGCTGCTCTGCGCCTCGCTAACCCCTGCGCTAATTAAACGTGACAAGTGGCCGCGTGGCGGCGGTGGCTCTCCCGCAGGGAGAGTGAGATGAGGAACGCGAGGACGTGTGTGCACAACAGAGCTGGAGAAGTTTCGTCACGGCGGTTTGTGGCAGTATGCGAAATTGCGGGTTGGAGTACTTTTGCCGTGAGATTCGAGGTCGTGTGAATTTGGTACTTGTATGATTTTTCTAAAAGTCATTCCGAAGATTTAGGATACTCGAAAGTAAGGCTAGATTTAATTTAAGTTTTGGGACTGCCAAAGTTTGTAGTTATATATCATATGTAAATATAGTGGGTAATGTCAAAATAAGAAACTATAAATAGTTTATTCATTTCATGTAAAACACTAAAAGTAAGTGTGAAACAGTCGTCCTCTAGTGCGTGTTTCGCGACGATATTTGTCATTATTGATTTAACGTATACTTTGTTTTAAAAAATATACACTATTGTTAAAAAGATTTGTCAAATACTAGCATTATCAGTTATGAATAGGTACTCTCTCTAATGTTTATGGAAACAAGTTTATAGATGCAGGATTTATTAACATTATTCTAAACATAAAAATATTATCTGTGATTATTATTTGAAAAGCAAGAAAGGTAACGAACAATCCTCTATATTTGATTATTATAAAAAACTATTATGAATAACAGTAGTAATAGATATAATTTATAATAAATAAATTACGTAATGATCATTCGAAAGAAGAGGATAAATTTTGTTTTAAAGAAAACATTTTGCAAAATCAAATAGATTGGTGAATCGGCTTAAGTTCTTTGTTGAAATCACCGATACTGCTGAAGAAAAAACTATGAAACAACCCAATTTTTTTCTATAAATCCGATGAACAGTAAAATGTTAGGCGTGAATTTAATAAATTGATAACCAAATGCATTTCGAAATTGATAAATATTGAAAAGTAAAAAAAACTTCCTCTTTGAGGAAGCAAAAGAATAGAAATAATGATACGGGAAAATGAACGATTAAATGTTTACATAAAACAACATTGTTTAAAGCTCAATTAGAAATTAATTTTATAAATAAATTAAAAACCTTAACAGAAGAAACTGAAAAAATAAAATCTATGTATTATACAATTTAAAGCAATGCATAAAGTCTAACCATACTCGGGTATTTGGACTTGATTTTGACTGCATTTTCCTAAACTTTCCAAACATTTAAGATGGTCAATTATTTTTAAAACTCATGTTTTGGCAAGCTCTAAACAACGGTATTACTTTTATTCGTTCCCCTACATCGGATCAAATATTATAAATCTGTGGGCACCCTCCTTTCATTTTTTGTATATGTATATAATTTTTTCTCTAACATAAATAAAAAAGTGAATAACAATTTGCTTTTATTCAATTTATTAATATATATTCTTTGGGTATGAATAATGTTTCTGTTCAAAGAAACGTTTATTTATGATGGTACAGTAATTAAATTTAACAGAAATATTTTCATTAAAATGCATTTTAATTTGTATATTCAGCGTTTTTCTCGTAAAATATGAATTCAAATTCTGTACCACCACTACAATAGTGATTTCTCTGAAATTATAATATTTATGCTTACGTTGCTCGCAAAATTAGCGTTTAGTTCAAGAGCTGAAACACATAGAGAAACACTATTTTACATTTTGAATACGATTAATGTTTGTCAGCGCTTGTGTAATAAGCGCGAATTAACAGTACATGGATATGTTCTAACAAGAGGGTATTTAATTATTTCGAGGCAGGCAATTTGGTTCGTCTATCCATGAAACGCAAGTTTTGAATAAATTTGATTAGTGCTGTTCCGTATAAATGGATTTACAAAATTTAATGAACGTAATGAATTAAATAAAGAATTTAATAATTATGCACATGCAAAGTCACGTACAATACGTACATCGACTTCAATATCTATTTTATGAAATCACTATTACAGCTGGTAATTTCCATGATATTGCAGTCATTGTATTAGTATCGATTGTAAACGTAAATTGAGTCATTTTGATTATTAATCTATTAAAATAATCCTCGCATACACACAAAATATTAATCTTCAATTATATGAAATAATAGTAACAACCGTTACAGGCCTATAGTCTACTATTGTACTATAAAAGATTCTAGTTCTTTTTTGAATGCCAATTAATTAATTAAAAATTTATTATACATCCCAAGCTCCAAAAGATAACCATGTGCATCCTCTAATTATTGACCGATTCGTTATCTAAATTTTCTTTAACAAAATGCATTAAATTCAACGAAGAATTCCACGCAGATTTTAACCTTGTCCCTCTTCCTTCGCAATGTCCCCTTCTCCCCTCTTAAAACGTCCTTCGTCCTTGGATAACGAGCAGCGCCACCGAAAGACAGATTCGACTCGTATCCAAACAAAGACGAAGCGTATCTCGAGCTACTAAAGATTTCATGCCCGCGGCTCGTAACGCGAAGTCTCGGGGCTTTATTATATTTTGCCGGGGCAAACAGCAGCTGCAGCCTCGGCGGCGACTCCATTATTACCGGCGGCCGAATGTATTATACAAAACGCAGCGGCAGATATATCCGACCGCGAGGTTAACCGCGCGCACCGCCGGACCTTTCCTGCTCGTCCGTGTCCATACCGTTTTCTTCTGCTCTTTTTCTTTTCCCGCTCTTCGTTTTCGACGTCCATCTCTGGCTGAACTTTCCATACATAGACAATGAGCGCAGGTGGAGCCTCGTTCATTTCTGAACGAGCTGCGATCCCGGCCGAATTTATTCGCCCGGCGATGATTCATTTTGCATGGCGCGGGTTTTCCGCGTTGGCTTCTATCTTTCTCTCTTTCTCTTTGCGCTTCTTCCTTCAATCTGACGTTGGTGTGTGGGTGTGTACATATTTTAAGTGTGTGTTTTAATTTTTGAAGTTGGAGGGACTCGATTACTCGTTGTAAAGATGTTTAAATAACGTAAAGCGCCTACGGATCGACATGATCGAGTACATTTTTTTATTAAATCAGAGTCGATATTCTGGGAGCCTCGTATATTTTAGCATTGCTAACAAATATATAAAATAATTACAAAAATATAGAGATTGTAAATGAGTAATACGTAATTGTGATATTAACTACATGTATCATTAGCAAAGGATTTAAAATAAATAATAATAAAGTAGAATGCGATATGTATGTTATTTTCTTGTAGAGAATCGGCAAAAGGTTAAGGAATAAAGTGAATCAACGATGCTTTAGGAATAAAAATAAATGATCAGTGAACTTTGCAAATAATTCAGCATCAGTCCATTTGACGTTATCAATATTCGATGAGCACGTTAATGTGCTAAATGTTTTCTGACTATAATAAGAGTAATCGAAGGATTTATTTCTAAAGCAATTAGTCGATTATTTAAATGCTTAACTTTAAGATTATACAATAATTTGTCAAAATACTTTTGATCTATTTTAGTAATTCTACGTAAATTATAATTCAGGTACTTTCCGTTATGTTTTTGAACTATAAATTAACCTCCGCGTCATCAAGTATTCCAAATGCAATCACTGCACAATACAAAAAAAACAGATTAAAAAAGTCTACACAGTTATTAAAAAAGCTGCATACCCATCGCAATCTCCCGAACGTGAAGTAAAAAATCAAACACGCATAAAGGTTCTACAAGTCTCTGCACTACCTTGGCAAAAATGTATAGGTATCCCGCGCCGTCGTCGACGTCTTATACGCCGACGAGGGGGACTAATAAAGACGCGCGCTGCAACCCGGCGCAGAAAAGTCTCGAGGTTCGCTCGCTGATCCAATATATATCCGGCAGGCAGGAATAAAATTATTCGTCCACGGGGATATTATATCGACATTCTCGCAGCGCGAAAGAGAGAGAGAGAAGAGCTTGGGAGAGATCAGATCGGGTCGAGTTAGGTTGAACATGCGCGCAGGTTGAATCGATCGAAGGAGGAGAGAAAAAGAGAGAGAGAGAGAGAGAGAGATGGTGAGCGAGGTGGATCGTGCGATATTTAAATGAACCAATGTCATCTAGGCTCGCAGTGTACTGCCGAGTGCCTTTTTAAAGCTGTAGAACGTGGAGCTCCACTGCACAGAGCTGTATTTGATTTGAAATTAATATCGTTGGACAAACGCGGAATCTTGATACCCCAAAATTAGATCGATTATCGAAAGCTTTGAGGGATTTCGAATTTGACGCGGGCTTGCTGCTGCTTTTGCTCGGCGTGGTTTATATATCGGACTTGTTTTTTTTTGCAATATGCTGATTGGGGATTGCATTTGTTATTAGATTTGTTGGGTGGTTTTTCGATAGTTTTATTTTTTAAAAGTATACATTTTTCAAAGCTGAAGCTGACAGAATTCATGTGTTGACTGAATATAGGGAGAAAATTGTATGTAGCCAATTTTTAAAATTTTGCGATTCTTTCTTCCCAATGCATTTTTCTAGTCGAAAAAATAGTTTTCCATTAGAACAGCATGCAATTTTATACGCGTTTGATTATGTAAATATTGCTCTACTCTGTTATTTTTCATCTTTTGAATAATACAATATACGTGTATATGACATAGTGTAAAGTTATTCGTTGCTAACAAGTGAACATGTTTCCTATTTGACACTCTAATGAACTTAATATTTCAGATAGAAAAAGTAATGTAAAGCGTTTTCATGCATTTTTATCCATGTAAATAGCATTGTTTTTCAGCTTTCAAATAATACGAATTTGCATATTTTGTTAAACAACACTGATATAAAGTATAGGTTGCTAATCAGTAAAAATGTACCTCTATAGTTTGAATTCCGTGACACAAAGTCGTTGCAAAACTAAAGAAAGTTACAAAGAAAGTGGAGAATGATCTATCAGAATATGTAATTATTTAAGAATGAAACTCAAACCAAATCAGCAATGCACATGTTGTTCGATGAGATTTTTTACTATCGATGAAATAACGCTAACCAATAGAGAACTGACCTGCCATATAACATCTTTTTAAAGTGATGTGCGCTATGGAAAAGTAGAAAACTGATTATTCAAATTTGATTTCTTTTTCGACTGAATTCACATGTCAAATTGTAGTTTCTGTTGCTCGTCAAAATATTAGTCAATATTTAAAAACGAAATAACTATATACGCGCTTGAGAAATGTTTTATTTTCCACTATTGTGTATTATTCAACCTATATTTGAATTTAATAATTAAAAATAAAAATGTGTTTACCAATCCTTCTAAAATCTATAAATCCGCAAAGAACAAAAAGGCAAAAACCCAACGTAACAAGCTAACCAAGCCAAGTAGAAGAAACCTCGACAAATCTCGCGCCTCTTTCGGGCTGGGGAACGTGGGATCCAGTATATACAGCGCCGGCGGCGGTGGCGGCGCGTTATCTGTCCTTATAACGAACGAGCCTCGTCGTCACTTATCGATGCCACGATCGCATTTCCGTCGAGCCTCTCTCTCTCTCTTTTTTTTTCTCTCTCTCTCCCTGCGTCTTAAATACTGACTCGCCCCATGGGCTCGAGACGGAGAGGACTTGATAGACGCGAGCGTGTCGCGTATACGTGCGCGCACGGTTGGGTTCAGGGGGATTCACAACGGTGAGGATCATGAACAGTAATAAAAATGAAACTTGAGTTTGGTTTGAATCTTGATTTAAAATCAAATGCAACAAGTGTAACGATGGCTTGTCTGAAATCAAGCCCAAAGTAAAATTTAGACAATTTCAACACTCGTTTTCAACTTGCCTTAGGCTGTTCAAAATTTAAGATTTTTTTATTTGCATAAAAGCGCACGAATGTCCATGACCATACGCACATATCTCCGGTCAAGTTTCTGGCATAAAAGTGTATGATTCTTCATATATGTGACCCAGATAGAAAAATGTTGAACTTGATCTTACATGATTATGGATGATCGTACACGACGATTCATAATGATTCAAGAACCTACCTAAAATCCACTTTTACTCAGGAGGTTAATTATGCGCCGCCAATATTTTGGTAATACTTGGAACGTTTGAGAAATTATTAAAAATGAAATTTTAACTTCTTCCTCTATTGATAATGTACATTTATAAGTAGATCCTATTTGCAAACTATTCTATAATCCATTATAATAGTAAATATTTTATAAATCCAAAACAATAAAATACAGTAATATATAATGATATTATTATTTAATTTAATAAAAATATGCATATTTTCATCCATGTGTTATTTATTATATAATTCAATATCATGCACATATTAAAATCCAAACAAACAAATTCTCTTAACTTTGATCAAAAGACTTTTTCAACGTGAAAAACACCACACAAGCACTTGTTTTTCGAAGCATAGTACGTTCTTCCAATGCAACAGTGTGAACGCCCCTTGAACATCGCTCGGCCAGCACGTAGCGCCATGTGTTTCGGAGTTTTAGTTCGCGTCAAGGGGCGCGGGGGGTCAAAGCCGAAGGGCGAAATGTATATATTGGGTCTACACGGATCAATGTACTTCTGGCGGATATCAGTTTCGGCATCTTCAAGGGTGCTAGAGCGCCCAAGCCAGCCGGAGACTCGAATCGCCTTCGGGTTTTTCTTGGCCTCGGCGCTCGCTTTTCCCTCTTTTCCTCTCGATACTTCACGCGCGCGCGAGCGGGATTCCGTGTGAACGATTTACGCAGATAAGTTTATACGTACGGAATAACAAAAGGATGAAGGAGCCAATCTCGGAGTTCGCTCTCGTGGCTCGGAAGGTCTTATACCAAAGTTTTGCTCTCGATTTGGCGCTTGATTTATTAGCTTTGAGGTGTTGGAGGTATTTTTGTTATTCGATTGTGTAATTGAGGAAATTGTATTACTGAACGCTACATTATGAATCATTAGAAAGTAAGTTTAGAAAAGGAAGAAGAAAAATTGTATTCTAATGTAAAAAAAAAACAAATTATACAAATCATAAGTAGTATGTATCCTGACCTGGTCAGACACAAAGTATTGACTTTTCTATGAAATATTTCAATAACTCATCATTTATATCAAATTTTATTTCATTGAAAATATAATAATCCTACTAGAAATAAGATAAAATAATTAAGTAATATTTATGAAAATCGAAAAGAAAGGACAGTTACCTAGAGTCTAAAAATCGTTATACCCAACATTGAAATAGTCACTTCACTGCTAGGAGATTTTTCTACATAGTATCAAAGAAAGAAAATATATCTCGAAGCAACAAGACAAAAAGGTCGAGCGGCCAAACATCAATCAGAACGCGAAACGACGCAAAAGTCCAAAATAGCACCTGTGAATTAGCTACCATCTCGTCTTTCGTCTCGAATCACCCGGTGCGTGTGCAACGAGGTGAAAACTGAAAACTGCTCACTGCCGCGTTAACTCGGCGCTCAAGCGGGACACACATAAAGCAGGCAGACAGAAGAGAAGTATTATACGACACGAACATAAATATACGGCTTTAATACCCGGACGGTCAGCGCAATTTCATCTTTTGTTTTTTTTCGCGTCGGAGCACGGAAAAGTAAGTCCGTTGCGCAAAAAGGCAAGAGTGAAAAGTAGTCGGCGGGTGCGCGCGAAAAATAGGGGGTACGAGATAATCGCGCGTAAAGATTGTCGCGACGGACGGGCGAGTCGTTGTTAAAAAAGGTGCGGGATGGATGGGCGAGGAACGGGTAATTTGCGAAATGAAATTTGAGGGTTGGGGAGCACGTTGAGTGGTGTTCGTTTTGTTTACGAGTTTGAGTGGCATTTGTACAGTTTGCTGTGAAAAATTATTCGGTTAAAGTGTTACCGTTAAAAATCAAAAAAAAAAATTTTTCTTTTTCTTCACGGATTGTATTAGAATACTTTTAAATGCCAATTTAATCGCGTAATATGCTATTTTCTATAGTATTTTTTTGGGAAATGACCAATAAATATCAATCATCAATCAAATCTTCTTCAATAAATTTATTGACATTTATTTTTATATTATTGTAGTTTACTCCGTTGTAGTAGTCAACAACATTATTTATTATAATATTATAATAAGAAGGTTCTTAATCACTGCTAAATGTTTATGAATTTGCAAAAAGTGTGAAGCTAATAGAAATAACTATAATAAATAAAAATTTTATTGTTTTCAACTTTTATTACAAATCAATCAAATTCTAAACAGGTCCTAAAACATAAAGTATACTATTTTAATTTAAACGTAAAATTAGTACTTCTCATCGAATTTGCAAATGCAGAGTTTTAATATGACGAACATCTAATTCTCTTATACAGTTAATATTGCACTTGATATTAATAGAAAGCACACTAAGTCAACTAACCACGTCCATCAATCCATACTGCCATATAAATACAACCAAACAAATACAAACACCACAAATAATTCAAAGCCAAAGAAAAGATAAGATAATTGTGCGTAAACAGCTATCACAAGCTTTGACTCACAACAAAAAAAACAAAACAAAACAAACACACGTAGACCCCCCAGCGGCAAATGAATAAACGCGACTCTAGATAAGACATCCAACCCTTTGAACTTGGCTACGAATCACAGGTCGCACAGGATCCACGCACACACACGCACGCACTCACACGTACACGAAAGCTGGCAAGGCGAGTATAAAATTCCTTTTTGTGTGCAATGATTAAAAAACGAGCTTTATCGCGCGCGCGCTCGCTTTAAGTGACGTATCGTGACGCTACGTGACGGGCGAGAGGGGAACACAGTGGCTCTGGTTCAACGATTGCAAGCACGCGCACGGAGTTTCTATACGGCAGCAGCAGCAGCTTTTATGCGCATTCCGCGCGCTCTCTTTCCACGACTTTTTCACTTCGTCCGGTGCTGCTGTGCTTCGTTTCCTTCTCTCTTTTTTTCTTGTTCGTTCGCGGAGAACGGCATAGATGGAACGAGCCAGATTTTCGCGCATATTTATGGCTGAATAAGGAGAAAATTGATTGATTATTTTAAGCGAGAAGAAGGTGTAGAATTGTAGATGTACATTTTCAAGGAAAGTTATATTACAGGTGGGAAGTATTAAAAAGTAACGTTTTTAGTAGAATAGGCTTTTTAGTAGTAAGAGCGAGATTTAAACAGAAAGAGAGGATATTATGAGAAGCAATGTTTAATTTCCTTTGATAAAGTAGAAAGAACTGAGTATAGTCAGGCTTTAATTAGTTACACAGCAGGAAGGATATCTTGTTATATTGCTTATTAAAATTACTTTGTTCTTGAAAGGAGAAATAAAAAGATGATTCTTTCTCATTAATGATAAAAATCTGTACTAAAAATAAGAACAAATTAGTTAGTCTAAGAAATATTGTTAATTAATTTTAAAAAATAATTATACAAAAAAATCTTATTTTAAGATCGAGCATTACTTATTACGTGGTGCGATTTTTTAAGAATGTGTTTTGTCAGAGAAATAAGAAAGCATTATTTACGATAAGATATAATAGTTAAATACCTAACACATGAGTATTTTAATCAGTTCTTTATAATTCAACGAAATTGTTCTTAAATTAGCTGTATCTACTTTTACTAAAAAAAATTGTTCTTAAATTTCTTTTGTATGCAAGTCTTTATCCACTGCGACCATTAAAAACATACTTTTGACTATACTTTCAAATAAAAATGCATAAATAAACGTATAAATTCAACTGTAATCCTACATAAAAAAGCTAAAAAGAGAGAAACAACACAACGTAAAAGACCGGGAACAAAAACGTTTCCAAGTGTGAGCAAGGTAGGGTGTTTGCTCGTTTCTTATGGCGCTTATGAGCATTTGCATTGCTAGCGTTACCCGAAGATTAAAGCCCCTGCGCGCGGCGCGACGATTTCATCGTAATACGCGTATACGGCCGATCGCACGCGACGATGACGAGTGCAGATTGTTTCTTATACGCGAGAGAAAGGGGGAGAGCTTTTGAGGTTATGTTTCGCAAAATTACTGCTTACGGACTCTTAACGATGATGGCGAAATAAAAGGCTCTTTCGAGTGCTACTTTCTGAATGAAAAACATTCTTGCAGTTGGATTATTATTTTTACATTTGTAGAGTATTGTTTCTGTATTTGTTACAGTATTGAAGTTACAAAATTAAAAGTTAGCCTTAATTCAAATTATTTAATACTTAAGCATATATATAATAATTTATTCTTATACGTGTATACCAATATATATTAAATTATCAGATGATAAGGTGCTCTTATTGAATTTAACAAATCAATGGAAGCAAATCAGTATAACAGTATATCAGTATATCTTGTGTACGATAACTAACGAATTTTTTAATAGAAAAAAAATGTATAAATGAAAACGAAATGTTCAATAGAAATATGATAAATTTTTATCCAAACAGTTGATTTTTATTTTACCCGTTCAATACTTTATCTAATGATGGCCTCTCCACAGCTCCATCATTTTTCACTCCGAAAAATAAAAAAAATCCCTTTCGATTTTTGCCCATTCAACCGAATATCAAAAATTGCTTCCATTCAGCAATGGCGCGCACGCGCGTGCAAAAAAGAAACCAAAAAGGAAACTAAAAACCTCTCGCCCTTAATCTTCGCGAGTATTTCTATAATACATTCCATCGGTATCACTATGCTCCTCGCGATCCTTCGCCTGCCACTTCCTATATAAAAAAATTGACCCGATCGCGCGCGCGCAAAACGAAAGTGCCGACTCGGCACATCTAGTTGCCGAGTGGCGTCACGAATTCGCAGTCACGCGCTCGCTTCGTAGCCCTAAGCCGCCACCGACTGCTGCTGCTACTGCCCCTACCCTACTGCACAAAAAAAATTGGGAAGAACTAACCCGGAAGCGAAATCGGTGCCAGCGATCCGCGTCATTTAGAAAGTGAGTGAGTGAGTGCGTGAGTGAGTGAGTGAGTGAGAGAAAGAGAGAGAGAGAGAGAGAGAGCTGATGCCACGCGCGCGCGCGTCTATTCGACTATCGCTTTCGAGCTACTGCAGTAGATTGCGCCCGGAAACAGTCAGACGAGCCGTTCGCCCGGTTCTATCTATTTCTCTTTTGCTCTCTTTCATATAGTTTCCGTGCTCATACTCGCACGATTGCATGGATGAACTGTACATACTGAAAAGTACTTACAATTACATACATGCATGTACGCTTAAACACACACACACACACATATATATATATATATATATATATATATATATATATATATATATATATATATATATATATATATATATATATATATATATATATATATATATATATATACCCAGATAAACACACATATATACACAAAAATATTCGTTTTTATAGATATTAACTATCGTGAACAATTTATACCTACGTAACAGTTGCTGAAGACTTTTATAGTTATTTTAACAGATGTGAAGATACACGCATATATATATATATATATATATATATATATATATATATATATATATATATATATATATGCGTGTATCTTCACATCTGTTAAAATAACTATAAAAGTCTTCAGCAACTGTTACGTAGGTATAAATTGTTCACGATAGTTAATATCTATAAAAACGAATATTTTTTATTTATATATATATATATATATATATATATATATGCACAAATATACATACACAGCATACACAAATACAAATATAAAATTTATACTTAAACATGAGTTAATGAACACGTTTACACGTATTATGTACGTATACTTGTAAACATACTTGGATGTATATACATACTCAAGTACGCGCACATACGAATATATGGTTTTATAGATACTAACATTTGACAAACATATGAAAATCATACTTAGATACAAGTAACATAACACGTTTACAATTGTGCAGTCAAATGAGAACATATGTTACAACATACAATCACAAACACACACATATATACATATATACTTATACACAAACACACACACACATATACATGCATATATACATGCACATACGCATACATACACATCCGCATGTAATCACACGCACATGAGTATACTGTATAATGAACTTTAATAACCACGCAAAAATTATAATTACGCACGAGTAGTTGAACATGTCAGCAAATATTTAGACAGGTATGAAAATGCAGACGTATATGCACTCACATGCAATATAGGTACACATATACACGCGGGCACGTGCATAAATCGTACGTAAATGTACGCTTTTATAGTGAACTAGGTAAAATTTTAAATTACGCACGAGTAACCAAAGACACATTTACAATTATTTAGACGCGTATAAAAATACACCATATATAGACACACTTCCACATAATATACGCACATAAACATATATACACATGAATATGTGCTTGCATAAATAACGAGATAAAATTTGAATTTGAACAAGAGTAGCCAAACACATATCTAATTAATCAAACATGGGGGAAATCCACACGTACATGCACACACGCATATATACACACACATTCACACACACACACACACACGCGCGCGTGCGCCCGTGTATGAATATATTTGAAGTTACATACGAGTAGCCAAATACATTTTTAATTATTCAAACATGGATGAAATATACATGCACACACCTACGCCCACACGTCCACAAACACCCACAAAAATACGAGCACTCGTCGGATACTGTTACACAGTTGAAACTCGCACGAGAGCAGCGGAAGCGGCGACGGCGGGTATGCAGCGTCGAAGAACCGAAAAACGCGACGAGGCTCGCACGGTGCAAGGGAGCGTGTGTTATACGCGCGAGCTCGAGAGCGTGCATCGAAATCACAGGTTGGAAAGTTTTTAAATAATTACAGGCTTGTGGATAGCTCTCTCCACCTCCTCCACCCCCTATACCCATCCCCGACAATTGACTCGAAGCAGAGAGGGGAGAGCTCTAGGTAGAGAGTGCAAGCCCCTAAAGGGCGGGATAGAGATCCGGTTGGAAGGTGTGCCGCCGTTGTGTCTCTACTCGCTATAGAGCGTTTTTTCAGCCCTCGGCGGCGGCGGCGCTATTAATGGGAAAAGTTCGCTTTTATCTTTTAAACGGCCGACAACAGCACTAATTTCTAACTTCAAGCGTTACTTCGCGCGCGCGAGGCACTCGAGTGCGAGTGGGGAGGAGAGTTCTATTCTAAGCTTGCGGAGAAAGGGAGGTGAGAGAGAGACAGATGGAGAGCGTGCGTTCTCGCGGCACTTACGGTATATTTTCGCCCTATAAATTTCAACTGGCTTTTATACCGTTGCGTGACGGGCTAATTATATTTCGCTCTCGCTTGTGCGCTTGTGCTTGAGGCTTTCTCTCTCTCTCTCTGTCTCTCTCTCTCTCTCTCTCTCTCTCTCTCTCTCTCTCTCTCTCTCTCTCTCTCTCTCTCTCTCTCTCTCTCTCTCTCTCTCTCTCTCTCTCTCTCTCTCTCTCCGGTTTAAGGAGTTTGATGCGTTTTTCAAGAGGTTTTTTGGTCGAACTTTTCTTTGCTTTGCTTTCTTTCTTCCTCTGGTGGAGATAGCACTTGGGAGTACTGATAAAGACGTTTGTGCAGGTGCTTTATTTTAATGCAGAGTTATGTGACTTGGGCTTTGATCGTAGAATTGTGTAGTGGATTAAATGATCTCAGATTAGAAGTTTAAGTGATTTTTTAAGTTAAATTAAAATTAGTTTTTGTATTCTGATATCTTATGAAGATTTAATTAAGTTTAACATAATATTCAAATCAATAATTACTAAAGTTACAAATAGTATCGGCACGTGCAAAAAAAATGGATTTTTCCGAAAATTGTCAAAAGACATGCATAATAAAAATTCTTGGAAAATTAAAAATCAATTCGCAATTTATTAGTACATATTTGTATGTATTTATTGTTATGTATATCTTAGATTACCTGCAAAATTCGGAAATAATCAGTCTTTTAGCATCCAGTAAGACTTGTATAGAAACTTAGGATTTCTATTTTTATTTTCTTAAATCAAACAATAATGGAATAAATTGTTGAAAAATTATAACCGTAACCAGGTCTATTAATTTTTACAAATTGATGTAGCATGAATTTTTATAATAATAAGTCATATTTCGATTGATAAGGCTTGTTGGCAAAATTCCAAAAACGCTAGTTCCATTTTTTGGCCAAAATATCATTCCACGGAGTTTGATCTATATCCATAATTTAAAGGTTGTAGAATTTCTTTATTAGAAGTGTAAAACATATAATATATAATATTCATTTCAATGTTTAAATACGATCAAACTAAAAATCGCTTCTAATTTCTTTGATAAATTGCTTCTACAGTGCGCTCTAAAAAACTAAACTTAAAGTATTAAAAATAAATTTTATTTAAAATTATAGATTTATAATGGATCTATTTAATTTATATATAATTTAAAAAATATTTCGCTTTTATTAGCCATATTTAGCTATTGAGAAATGTGCATATAATATTCAAAATCGAATTTCTTTCTTGAAAATTGGGAAATCGAACTTAAATCATGTATATTTTATGAATGGTAAACATGTTTTTCATACCACTTACAAAACAGTGCTTATTCAAAATTAAAAATTGTATTTATTTCTCATAAGTTACTTGAAATCCCCAAAGAAAATTGTAATAATCAGATAACCTGAGTCCTCTTTAAGCCACTTCCACCAACAATCCTTATAACCCTCTTACCCGGTAATTCACAACCGAAAACTTATTCCTCGGAAACCCATCCATCCGACAAAAGCTCTTCTCTCCTCTCCCTTGCTTCAAAAAAAGGACCCGTCGACCGAGAAAATGAAGAATCAAAACAGCCTGGCTACACGTTCATCACAGCTAACCTCTCCCTCTCCCTCTTTCTCTCCTCTAGCACGAATTTTAATCTGGGCCTTTAATTTTCAAGCAGGCAGCAGCAGCAGCAGCAGCGCCTGCAGGAAGGTTAAGAGTTAACGGTCGGTTAAACTTAACTGTCGGATTAAAAGTGCCACGCTCCGATGCACACAGGCAAAGGATAGAGCAGCAGCAGGACGAGGCGGGCAAGAGTAAAGCTACTCTCTCTCGCTCTCACTCCCCCTTCTCTTTCTCTCTCTCCTCTTTCTCTCTGCAACGCGATTAAACTCGATTTTACGTCAGTTTTAAAATGCCTCATAACCCCCTCCCGTTGGTTGCTTATGCACTTCTGATTTTGTATTCCGAAGGTGAAACGGCACACGCAGAGAGAGAGAGAGAGAGAGATAGAGAGAGAGAGAGATAGAGAGAGAGAAAGAGAGAGAGAGAGACAGAACGGAGTTTATTGCGATTTGTTGGAGAGGGGCAGCGAGGCTATTTCGAGGGCACGACAGCCGACACGTCAGTTTTCTTGTTTATCTCGTGCGAGGTACGTACATGTGCACTTGTCGAGAGGGACAAGAGGGTGTTACGGGCTAGCGGGCGTTTGACTAGCCGTTACGCCGAAGTTACGTTACGTGCGTGGAGCGTGGCCATCGTAAAGGCACGTTTGAGGTGGCTGTGTACAACGGCCGCTGTACCCGGTTTTATGGATTGTATACCCTTTAGTTTTACCGAATTCTGCAGAAATTTTCGAGCTGATGCTGCTGTGGACGGCTCTTTAACATCTTATTTTCTCGGTAGGTTTATGGGTGGACGTAAAATTTTGAAGGGTGGTGCGTATTTTTCGGAGTGTCAAGAATATTAAATTCTTAGAATAGCATGGTAAAGATATTTACATGAGAATTTGACAAATAATAATTTAAAATTTCAATAGTACCTTTAAAATTATAAACTTTACTTCAAAATACAAGAAGTCACTGAAGTCAATTTGGATTATCCAGAAATAAGAATTTACATCTATTTACTAATTGAGAATATACACAAGGTCACTGCTAGGATTCGATGTTGTACTTTGTCATTAAACTGAAACTATTCGAACACATCTAACATTGAATTTTCTTAAAATACTGGAGAACTATGAACATATGCTGGTGGTACTGAGAGTTAAATATGAATCACAACACGGTATGAATAAAAAAGTAACATTTTTAGTAGAGTAGGGTATTAAGAGTGAGAGATGTATTTAAAAGAAAGAGAGGAGAGTATGGGAAGAAATGTATAATTTCCTTTGATAAAGTAGAAAGGACTGAGTATAGTCAGGCTTTAATTAGTTACACAGCATGAAGGATATCTTGTTTTAGTTGCTTATTAAAATTACTTTGTTCTTGAAAGCAGAAATAAAAACATGATTCTTTCTTATTAAAGATAAACATCTGAACTAAACATGAGAACAGATCAGTTAGTCTAAGAAATATGATTAATTAATTTAAGAAGTATATAAAAAATATATATTTCTTATATAAAAAAATCTTATGTTAAGATCAAGCATTACTTATTACGTAGTGTGACTTTTTAAAAATACCTTTTTTCAGAGAAATAAGAAAGTATTATTAACGATAAGAAAAATAGTTAAGTAGGTACCTAACATAAGAGAATTTTAAGTAGTTCTTTATAATTGAACGAAATTGTATATAAGTCTTCGTCCACTGTAACCATTAAAAACATAGTTTTGATTATACTTAAAAATAAAACTGAAAATAAAATTGCAAAAATAAACATATAAATTCAACTGTAATCCTACATAAAAAAAGTGAAAATAGAGAAGTAGCTCAAAGTAAAAGGCCAGGAACAAAAATTTTTCTAAGTGTATACGGCCGATTATTTTACATTGATTGTTTTACATGCTAACCAAAGAATAATAAAAAATACTAATTTATGAGTAATTTTAACATTTTTGACACAACATTACATTGATTATTGCTATCTTAAAAATATTTTTTTCCTATAAGTTTCTTAATCTGTATGATACGTAGCTTATACCTGCAATTATTTTTATTTTGTTTAAAGAATTTTTTATCACCTTACCGGTTTTCTTGAAATACTTTCTGGATATTTTCAAGAATCATATTCGATTGCTAATACAACATACCCGGGTAATTAATGTTTAAACATGGTTCACAAACCTACCTGAAATCCATTTTTACCGGGAATATCAATTGTTCTGTTATTGTAGGTACTGCTATTATCATATCATACACAGCGTTTCTCATTATACTACATATGACACTAGCTATATTTTGTATTATTTCTTTACAACAGGTCAATAAAATCGATTTTTTCAAAAAAACAAAGAAAAAATAAATTACAAAAACAGCTGCATCTAATTGTTGTGATAAATTAGCATCACAATTGGTAGGTGATTTAAGAGAGAGGTTAACTATATAAATCCTGTCGTTTCTATAAAATTCAGTTCGATTACTTGAAATATAAATACTATATTAATCGTCGCTATTGCTATGAGTAAATTGAGACGCAATTACACCGAAAAACTAATTCACTTTTATTAATCATTACAGCAGTCTCATCATACCCCAGGCTGTCCCGTGTACAATCCCACACCAATCTCTCCACATCATTTACCCCCAATAATCAACATACAAAGTACCACACCCATGACTTCCAACACCTTATATCCTCACCCCTCGCCTTCGCCCCGAACCAACAAAAGACAACAATGAATCACCCACTGCACATCCGAGCAAACGATGTAAACTTGTCTCCGCACCGACAATACGACTCCTATATTCGCCACTTAGTTAGTCGCGCGCGCTGCTCCTCGTTATCGTCGCTCCTGCACGCGAGCGCAGTCGAATAACTTGTCAGGCGCAGGGCGCGAGCGCGCGGCCGCGTGCATGTGGCAACGGGCGAGACGCGAGACGCGTGCTCCTGTCATTTCGCGGTCTTTGCGTAAGCGCGAACCTGCCACCCGCGCTCGCTCGTTGAAAGCGTTGCATTGTTTGCGGGAAAGTTTTCGGGGCTGGGAAAAAAATGCGATCGCGTTGATCTAGGAATGTAGTTGGGTGTCGCGGTGGCGTAGGAATTGCTTTCTCGGGTGATCCTTGAGATTGTTGTGATAAGGTGCTGGTGGTTGGTGAATTGAATAATTGGAGAGTTAGGATGGAGGTATTGTTCGAGTTGGGATAGCTTTCGCGTAGATGGGAAGTTTCTACTAAATCTGTGATTTTTATTTTTTAATTATGTGGTCCACTCAAATATCGTCAAAAAGGTCGAAAATCCACATTTCTAATTTTGTTCTACATCTATTCTATATCGATCTCTATGCTTAAGAAAAGTAGGTGTGTATGTACACCCGAGGGAAGAACTACTTTGTCGAATGTATCGGTTAATGTTATCAACAGGAGCATAGTAGTTCATGGTGTAACCTGCTTATGTCATAAATTATGTACCTCAGGCCATAGATTATGCAATTTTTAACGGTCATTAGCCAGCACATTTGGAATAGCAGTTCGTCCCTCGGATGTACGTAAGCATACGTAAATGTACGTGATGCATGTGCGTGTAAACATTTATGCGTGAGAATGCACATGTGGTGAATGTGTGTGTGTGCACGTATGTGTGTTTGTGTATCTACGCGTGTTGTGAAAATATTTTTGTTTTATAAGGATAGTTGGTATATTTCTTAAATCTCTTGTAACGTAGAAGAAGTAAAAATTGCAAGATTCAACAAGGAATTCGAGTAAACGTTACATTGGAACGTATATAATGACAAACTCAGTAACTTAACAGCTAAAACATAATTAGATTACCAAGCCAATTTTGAGATAAACCTCCAAGCCGAGAAAAACACTCGAGTAACTCTATCTCTCGCCAAAAAAAGGCACCGCAATTGCGCTCCCCCAGTATTAAACATTTGTCCGCGGCCAGAATTAAGATTTACCGGGGCATATTGCACCGCATACTGCTGCTGCTGCCGCCCGCGCACCGCCACCCCCCTGGCAACTAAAAAGTAACTTTCCCCCCAAAAAAAGTTCCCAAACCAGAGAAAACAGAACGCCTCGCGAAACTCGCGAAGAAACGAGGAGAAGCACTTGCCCCGCCGCAAAAGAGAGTTAAATTCCGGACGAAAAAAAAGGAGAGAGGGGGGGAGGGGTAGGAACATTAACCTTTTGTCTAACCAGCCGTAGCTGCAGTCTACCTGCGGCTTTCCTTTGTGCTCGCCGAGGCACTCGTGCTGCTGCTGCTGCTGTTACTGCTGCGCGACACCCTGTTTTTGTCCCGCGTATACTGCGAACGAGGGAGAGTGAGTGAGAGATAGAGAGAGAGACGTGGAAAGCCGGCAGCGGTCGTCCTCGCGTTTAGCCACACAGTCGCAGTCGTGCAGTGGTCGTATATACGTTAGAGTTAAATCTTTCGACTTTCTCTCTCTCTCTCTCTCTCTCTCTCTCTCTCTCTCTATTTCTCTCTCTCTCTCTCTCTCTCTCTCTCTCTCTATTCTCTCTCTCTCTCTCTCTCTCTCTCTCTCTCTCTCTCTCACGGGTAGACGGATATAGAGACGGGGATGCATGTACTGGGAATGTGAGATACATGTGTATGGATTAATATTTACGTGGAATGTGTACGAGTTTGTGGCACATGTGTATTTACAGCTTTTGCGCGAATTCTACATACATGCACAATGATTAGTCGATCATTAGAAATATCTAATGAGTAAGATATCGTTTCTAATTATTAATGCAATACTTGAAGAGAATAAATACGTATGTAAATTTATAATTGCTATCAGGAATTTTATGGAATTCAATACTGAACATAAAAATGTAATAATTAATACTATTTTCTTGTTTATTATTTTGAATAAATTAAGTGGTAAAATAAGAAATGTCAGATTACAAAATAAATTAAAATCACTTTATATTTTAAAAATTGAAAGAATTAGTTTTTTTTCTTTAATTTGTAAAAATGTTGGTGTATTAATTAATTTATACTTAGAACGGCAGAGTAAATCATAGATTACTAATACATTACCTCATAGAAATTTGTAATATTCAGTACACAATTATATAAATTCCATAGATATTCAGTTAATTGGAATTAACATTAACGGTTATTATAATTTATAAATCATATGAAATCCATTAAATTAACTTATACTTATATCATTCCATTACTATCATATACTCTAATATGTTAATGAATATTTGCCTGCAGCATTTATGATAATTTGTAATGAATGTGATTAATAATTTACTAAGCCTTATTCAAATTCACACATAAATAAAAGTACTTATTGCTATTAAATTTGTATATTTATTTAGTATCATAGTTTATCGAATTTTCTAAAGGTTTACCGATCTAATATACAATAGATTAGTAGAATAAATATATATTCAACAATATTCTATGCATAATACTTTAATATAAATAACAACAAAAATTTTTAAATAACATTGTCCCGAAACAATATTACCATTCTCTTGACATTCTCCCAAAGATCTCTGGTCCTCAAAGCATCACCGAAAAAGCAAGCGCAATAAACCCTTCTCTTACCAGCCCAGTGAGAAACCCCTGCGTCCACCTTCACCCACAAAACCCAAGCCTAAACTAGACTGCTTCGAACCGTAGAGTCGCAGGGGCACAGAGGGACGCGAGCATCTGCGGAGTCGGAGACTTGAAATATTCCGAGCTCGAAGAGAAGCCGAAGTCGCCCAAAGCTCCAGAGCGGCGGATCTGCACTTCGTAGATGAACTTTTTGAGGCTTCGAGCACAGAGAAAGAGAGAGAGAGAGAGAAAGGCAGCTCTACAGGCAGCTTTCGTATGCGGCTTTTGCCCGTTTTTTTTTCGGGCACGCCCGCTGGTGCACTGGCTGTGTAGATCTGTTCTTATAGCTTCGGTGCGATTGGGTGCACTGGATGGGTTGGATTTTTGTAAAAGCTACTGCATTCACCTGGTTTGGAGGATAGAAATAGCATAGGGCTTGGATTGTGAAATAATAATGATAATTACAAAATGTTGATAATGTTTGATGATATAATCTGAATTTTCCTTGTAGGAGAATAAAGTGGAATTTTGTTAATATGAACCCTCATAATATCATAACATCTGTAATTCGAAGTTAAGCTTATTTTCATTAAGTAACATCTTTAACAAAAGAATGATTTTTTACATATTTAAGACATCAAAATGTTTAAATTACAATGAATGATTATGAACAATTTATTCAAATATTACTTAATATAGAATTGTTTACTTTTTTACGAAAATACGATACGACATCAAAGGAGGCCAAATACTACATACACAATAAATTGTTTTTTCCGCTCCGACCCTCTCAACCTTACTTTTCCTCCCTCAACCAGGCGATATACCCTATACACATTTTTCCCTTTTAATTACTCGGACATAAAGTGCAATTAGCGCATCAACGAACTCCAACAAGGATCTTCCCTTTCTTCGCAGCCATCCCAGTCGCAAACATTTCATCGTTACAACTCGAAATAGCCAAGTATTTCACTCTCTCTCTCTCTGCTCCCTCCCCCCTTATCTCTCTCTTTCTCTCTCTCTCTCGCTTCGGCAAATATTATTCAGTGGTAGCTGTCCCGGAAAAAGCGAGAAAGACTTCCAGCAGCCAGCAGCCAGCTCCCTCGGAATTAAAAGGTAATACCCGACTTTATTATGACGAAACGTCTCTGCTCTGCAAAAGAGAAAGAACGCGAACCTTGCAGAGAGAGAGAGAGAGGGGCCGAAAAAGCCGAGAGAGACGCAGCACTGAAGCACAATTCTCGCCGCTAAGTAAGTTATGGACGGAGAGGTAAGTGAGATCGGTGGCGCGAGGGGAGAAGTCGTCCTAGTCTGGCCCTCCTCGACTGCAGCAGTCGCTTCGAGCTATTCTACCACTACTTAGCACTCAATACGTTCCACTTAGGACGAGCTTCAGCTTCGGCTCTAGCTTCACAGGTTCAGTGCAAGCGACTGCGAGGCTGCACTCGAGTTACGAGGCAACACCGTTGACTTGCTTTCAGACGAGACTTTGGCTCCGGTGGCTATTATGAAATGGTCGAAGTTGTCGCGGCATTTTTACGAGTAGACTGAGGGGATTTCTATTTTGGGAGGGGTTTTTGGGTTGTGAGAGGGAAGATGGATACTGAGTGTAGATGGGTGAGAGGTAGACGTTGTAAGATGAAGGTATTAGTTTATATATTTAATTTAGGATCATTGTACGTATGAAAGCGTTTAGATGAGTTACTGTGGTATCGGTTGAAATAGAGTATGGGCTACAATTTTAAAAGTGTTATAAATTATATGAAATAAATGGCGACTAGAATTTTTAGAAGACTTAGTAATTATAAAAGATGATAGAAGATAGGGCATTAAACGTATCTTATCCTACTAACACAAACACGTACAAAATATCTATGTTCCAATGATGCATTCACCGTCCATAATAAATTCTAATTCTTTTTTTTTTTTTTTTTTTTTTAACGTCGCCATGTTTGTGCTCCCATGTGGTGCTAATCGACGACGGGGGTCTGCGGTGTGTTTTGTAAACAAAGGACATGTAATTTTTACAGAGGTGCTTGTATCAATCGGCAGAGACTAGGATTCGAACCCGGGTCACCGGCGTGGGAATCCGACACTCTACCGACTGAGCCGCCGCAGGCCCCTAAATTCTAATTCAATGGGGTAGAAAACGAGATGTAAGCATAAGTTAAAACATTGACTGGTAATAATGGTGATAATAATATAGATTAAAATAACTAATATACTTTTGTAATAGATACACATTTTTATAAATCAGTGATTCATAAAAAATGTTTAAATTTTATGTATATTACGTTACAACTTTGAACATTTCTAAAATATACAATCGATTTTACTATTTCCTTTTTCGTATCATTGATCGAATCAAACCGATATTTGGATAACTACATATCATTGATCTAATCAACTATTTTTAAAAAAGCACTTTAAATTTAACCATCTTCAAATCTAATTAAATGTTAATTGCATTATCAAATAATCTTCTAAATTAGTTTACAGTTCGTTGGCTCAGAACTCATCAATTAGTCGAAATTGATGCTCGAATACTCCAATCGAGTAAACCGAACGGCCTGATGAAAAACTCTGGTTAATCACCGCGCAAAGCAAAAATTTCTCGAATCCGCAAACTCGATAAAAAAAGAAAATCCAATCAAGCTAAGAGAGCAAAAATTTACGAGTATAACAGTATACACATTATCACCGAATACCCCACACAACGCGAATAAGTCGTACCAATCAAGGCCGATCAATCAGCGCGAAAATTCAACCACTCCGCACTTTTCCACGCCTCCGCAATTTTCTCCCCTCGCGCGCGCTTGAAACTTTATTAACGCCTAGCCACACCGCAAAAAACGCTAGCGGAACAAAAAAATAAACTACACATGGAGCACAAGAAAAGAGAGAGATAAAAAGGCGCAACAAAGCTATAATACCTGAGTAAACGCCAGTAATATGTTGCCGCGTTCTTGCACGGCTAAATATATATACACACACTTTCGTTCATTTATTCTTCGGCTGCGTGCGCGCATATACACCCGCACACGGGCGTAAAACGCGTTTTTGCTTGATGGATCTTTCATTGCAGTGTGCGCGGCGCAAGCGCGAAAAACAAGTGAAATGTGCTAGGCAGCGCGGAGAAAACCGAACGGTCTTCATAAATCCCGGGGACGTAAATCAGTCTTTATGGAGTTGGCCGCCCCCGGGCTATTTGCACTTTGAGCGGGAGGGCCGTTTTCGCGTACGGGTGTGTGTATGCGTTTTTTCGAGAGTACATGTGTATGTGTGTGTGTGTGTGTGTGTGAATAAGCGAGCGCTTTCATTATCGCATTGACTCTATGACGTTTCTCAGTTTAGCCAGGCGCTGTTCGGCTTTAGAGTTTGAAACTACGTGCATATGTGCGTTATAAAAGACGTAAAGGGTCATTTTATGAAGTTTTTGGGGTTCTGAAAGGGAAGCGTTGAGGGTGGACGGGGAGGGGGGAGTGTGTTTATTAAGTCGAGGATTTAATGAAACTTGATGTTTGTATGGGTTTAGCCTGTAAAGTTTTTACATTAATAAATGTGCACATGATAGAAGGTAGAAGCTAGCTGAATTTTAATTCGTAAAGGAAATGTGATATAATTTGCGGAAGAGCTGGTTTTATAAATGTTTTAAAACTCATTGAAGCTTCAAATTTTGCGATTTCGGGAATGAGAGATGCTTTGGGGAATTCCATTTCGTTTTTTAAATGCATTTTGTTAAAAACAGCTAATTAAATATTGCTCGGCCATCTGTAACATAAAAACTTTTCCGCGTCTATTTGAATATAAAATTAATTTATACCATCATGAAAAATCGCCAATTAGAAACTAATTGAAAACCCAGATTTTGCAGATCATAAATTTTCCGTGCTAGCACACAAATATTCAATGTCCATAATTAATCAAATATTGAAGAAACGTGTACTTTTAAATTATTTAGAGACTTACCGTTTTTATATGAAATGATTTAAATTTAGAATGTTACCTTAAACGTAACTAGCGAGAATAACTTTCGTTTACCGACACCACTATTGAAATCCAACTATTAAGATTTTTCCATTGACATATCATTAAATTTAGAAAATTTGAATGGTCACTTGTCTACCTTATTCATTAAAGACGATGTTATTCCTTATAAATAAACTTTATTTGTAAAAAGTTATATATAGCATCCAAAAACAGAAGCTTCTATTTGAAAGTTCAACAAAATTTGTAGCTCTATTGTAGTTGTTCTATTGTTCTATTTATAGTTCTACAAAAAGATAATAATTCATTTACCATTCATTCCAACGAAGATAAATACAAAAAAGCGAAAAACCAACCAAAAAGAAACGAAAAAGAAAAGAAAAGCAAAACGGGCAAGAGACATACAGAACGCATTTAAGTGCGATAAACAGTATTGGAAGGAGAAAAAAGCGAATGGAGCAGCACAACGGAACGATTCTAAAGCAATCGAGCGAGCGGAGGCTCGGCCCCGCGCGTAATAGTCCAACGGAGGCACAAGGAAAAAAGGCGCTTTCACTGACGATCTGCAGCGTTGGACGAACGAAGAGAGAGAGAAAAAAAGCGCTCGCTACTCTCTTTCTCGTTTCTAGCTACAACGGCGGCGGCGGCGGCGGCACGCGTCATAAAAGCAATCGTAAACAACTGCGAAATCGCTCACTGCGCGCGTTTCCTCTCGCAATTTTCCGCGGATGGATCTCCGACTTCTTTCTCTCTCTCTTTCGCGCGCGAGCGAACGAGCGCGTAGCTTGCTCGCTGCCTCGCATAGTCGATTGCAATTGCGTACTGCTATTGCAGAGATGGAGGAAAAGCAATTTTTTGTAATGAGAATGTAGGATGTTGACGTGTTGCTTTGTTGCGGGTGGATTGGATTCATTTGCAATTTTTTTGTTTTGGGGAATGGAAGTTTTCTTTTGGTATATTTTAAGAAGTTTACATGCACAATTTTTGAGATTCATCCATAATATTTATAAATTAACCACACCTACTAAACTAACCATTCGGTGCCCCACAAAAATATCTAAAAACATAACAGCTCCCCCTTTAAAACACTGTACATCCGTATACCACTCATATTGCAACGAAACAATCGACTATCACTTAAGGTAGTTCTTTCATGAGAATCGATATAAAAAACAAAGATATGTACAATAATGTGTTACGTATGACAATATCAGAAATATTATAATATGAAAGAAGGGTACTTAAAGTGACAAAAGAAAATATTTGTATGAAAATTTCAATATTGCAATTTTTATCCGATTTTAATTTGGTAGGTCGCATTTTGTTTCTTGAAAGATTTCAGGGGAACTTGACTATATAAAAATTAAAAGACATGGAATAACCTGCACAGTTAGAGCCTATTGTTTATAAGTCGATACACATATTTTTGTAAGTTCGTGCGTGTACAAGTATAAACTGTTGGCTGTAACGTTGCAGGTTATTCGATATTTTTGAATTTTTATATGCGCAAGTCCCCCTAAAATCATTATGTATTATTTGTCAAATAATTTTCTAATTTACGCGATATTTAATTTTGCAATGTCGAAGTTTTATATAATAATACAACATTTTTTTTGTTACTTATAATGCCCTTCTTTCATATTACAACGTTTCTGATATTGTAACATCTAAACAAATTATTGTACATATTTTTGTTTTTTATGTCGATTCTCACGAAAGAACTACCTTAAAAGGAGAAGGTAAGAGAAATGAAGGCTAGCGTCCGTAGTTTCCTTGAATAGACCTTATATCACGATATATAGCTAAAGACATTAACATTAGCAATATATCTATGTAATACGATTTTTCAACTTTGAGTATATGAGCATCTTTAGCTATATCTCGTGATTTAAGTCATATTCAAACAAACTACGATCACTCGTCTTCATTTCTAAGTACCAGTAAACGAATTCCCAAAATATTCAACAAAATTTCATGCCCCGCAACTCCTACTCTCTTTCTCTCCTTGTCAGCTATACCCATGCTGCACTACAGTACACAACACAGCTCCCATCCACACAACCGTCGCACCGTATCGCAATCGAAAAGGTTAGCAGTAGCAGCCGCAGCAGCGGCGCAGCTCCCAGTGGGCCGATCGGAACGAGGATTGCAAGCTCCGAGCCCCCAAGCCCGGCTCCGGCTCCATTCGTCGCTTTTCCATGCCGGCGCTCCTCTGCACGCCTGATCGCGACTCAATGCGTGGCTGCACGCGTGCTTTTGGTTCACTCGCTCGCCTCGATATGACCTGGATGTATATCCACCTGCCTATCCGCGGCTTAAGCTGCGTGTGCGCAGAGGAGCGTAGTTCCATAGAAAGAGCCGATGCGTCGCGTTGCTGAGCCAGTGCAGTCGCGGTTTGGCAGTTGGGAAATGCCGAGCGAGGAAGGGCTGGGCTGTTTTTATCGGTTTTGTTAGAGGGAAGTAAAACGGAATTCGCGGATGGAGGAGGAATTTTGGTAATGGATGTTTAGCTCGAACGGAGTGGATAGTTTTAATGGGTCTATCATAAAAATTAGGTTCGTCAAGGCTGCTTTCGGCTTTGAATGTAACGAGTCCATTTTTGTTATAAATTACTTGCAATAAATGGTAATTTTAATCTAATTTGATTTAATCCAATGTTGAATAAACGTTTGTATTAATTTTAAATTAACAAAATGGTGAAAGAACAACAAATTTGATGTACGAGTAATTAGTTCTTCTATCTTACATCTATTCCATTTAATAGGGGTAAAATTAATTTAGGCATTTATCTATCATTGTAAAGAAGTTGTTTTGTTTAAAATTATAATTTATTATGAGTAACTTATTAAAAATTTCAAAATAACTTAAACTGAATGTGAACATGAACCCTTCCCCTATGTTTGTATTTTGGTAGCTGAACACTTGTAATATTTGGGTATTCGAAACTATAGTGGAATAATTGTATTTTGAAAATTTTGCAAGCACCCTTGATCCAAAATAGGGAACAGAAATAAATTTTAAAATATGTTTTAAAATATTTAAGCGTTAATTATACACAAAACTGAATAAACTAGAATTTTTACAGCTATATTTCATGAGCAAGAATTCTTTGAAATGCATTCCTGCTTATCGCGAATTTAAACGAAGATGGGGTCACATGATCAATATGGCCGCCAATAAACAAATATATATATATATATATATACATAGATATACCACATGGTTGAATATGTTAATGTTAGGTTAGGTGGTCATTGCTTTAGATGCCATGTTGTACGCTACATTTTAAAAGTTATTAAAACTTATACATTTTTAAATAATTAATACTACAACATAGAGGCAACAAATAATTAAATATCGATATAACGTATGCCTAAGATATTTTCTATTGCAGACAAAAATACTAATTCTCATTTTAATACCATGTCTGTTCCCTATTCGTAACATATCACATAATGATTTAATTGGTTAGTTATTGTCATTGAAAATTGACTACAAAATTAATCTATAATCTATAGCCAATTGAAATTACTCAAATAAATATTTAATATGAGATGATTGTTGAAATCATTATCAATGTTTTCCAAGAATTTTCGAAACAGGTTATATACCACTATCGTTCTATAGGACTACTTATATTTTATGAATAACAAATTTATAGCCCAGGTTAAAACTCGATAATATGTATTTAAGATTGAAAATCAATTGGTTAAAAAATATGTTTCAATAAAACTGAGTAATTACTTTTAGTAACTTATTGCAATTAAATCTAGAATCTTAATGATCCTCCTTGTTGCAGACATAATCCGCTTGGAAACTTACAGCGTAATTATAGAAAGTCCAAAAGAAGCTTTCGATTGTCACGAAATTCAATCCTATTATTGTAGGAGTTGAAAATTAAACCCCAATTATTCTTCGTCTTAAACAACCCTGACTTTATCCCCTGTAAATGCCTTTCTTTTCTTAACTTGACATCTAAATTAGATAACCTTATTGTTACTAAATTAAAAAATGTTTTTAATATTTGAAAAAAGGTACGGCGATTAATTTTTCAGTGTCTAATTATTGTTATAATTTATTGCACAATATTAAATCCATATGATCATTTACATACGCTGATGGTAAATTTGAATAATGTAAACGGAAATATTTTGCAATTACAATTTCTCGCTACTTGTATAATCAAAAACATAATTATGTTAAAATATTTTTATTATTTTACTATAATTATTTAGTGTTCTAAAACAACAATATAATTTTATCATGTGTAATGCATTCATATAAATTTTATTAGTAAACGCAATGTTAAATAAAATAAAATATTATATTGCGTAAGTAAAATATTTCGGAATGGCTATTCGCGGAGCATTGTGGATATAATACGTCAACGAAAATGTATTCGTCAACGTATGAGTTTTTCGTGTATTTAAAAGCTCATGTTTTCGCGAGTTGCTTTTTCGTTGACTTCAGACCTTGTTCGTGGACGTAAGATAGTATTCGTTGACGTAGGGCAATATTCGACAACGTAAGACAATATCCGCATCGTAAAGCCACATTCGTCAACGTAAGACCTTTTCTTGGACGTAAGGTAGTATTCGTCAACGCAGAGCAATATTCGTCAATGTAAGGCAATAACCGGAGCGTGAAGCCACAATCGTCAACGTAAGATCTTTTTCATGGACGTAAGGTAGTATTCGTCAATACAGGGCAATATTCGTCAACGTAAAATAATATCCGTAGCGTAAAGCCACATTCGTCAACGTAAGAGCCTCTTTCGTAGACTTAAGGTAGTATTCGTCAACATAGGGCAATATTCGTCAATGTAAAACAATATCCGTAGCGTTGACATAGGACATTCACTTCGTGAACGTTATTCGTGAACGTAACACAAAGTAACGTAAGTTTTTAAAATTTTTCATTTCTCATGAGAAAGGTCTTACGTTGACGAATGCGACTTTATGCTACGGATATTGTTTTACATTGACGAATATTGCCCTACGTTGACGAATACTATCTTACGTCCATGAAAAAGGTCTTACGTTGACGAATGTAACTTCACGCTATAGATATTGCCTTACGTTGATCAATAGTTTCTTACGTTGACGAATATAAAGTTCTATCTCGAGTTTACACTTACATTAACGAATTAAATGTATGTTCACGAATAATATTAGGTTCACTAAAATGCTCTCTTGATGAAACGCTTAAGTTCACAAATAATATTAGGTTCACTAAAAAGCTCTCTTGATGAAACGCTTAAGTTCACAAATAATATTAGGTTCACTAAAAAGCTCTCTTGATGAAACGCTTAAGCTCACAAATAATATTCGTGGACATCGTAATCCACAAAAAATTACATCCACTATAAAGCTATCTTGAAAATCTGTTAATTTCATGAATTTTTTTACGTTGACATAATATATCCAAGTAAATGTCCTTAAATCCACAAATGCTCCGCAATAGACCAAAAATATTTTGTCAGCATTTATAGAAACAATAACAAAGGTCATAGCTCACGGCTAACCAAATTACTAACGATGTAACGTTTCTACCTCTATAGTTATTTAGATAGCAAAAATCATGAAATTAATTAAAAACTAGATACTTAATACAGGGGAATCGGTGAGAAGTTTTCTGATATATGAAATTTTCCGATTCGTTATGAATTATGGAAAATAACAATAGAAAATACCCAAAATTAGCATCTTCAATGGCACGTTTAACCATCTTAGAAACAAAAGGTCAATTATTATCTATGTATTTTTTACAGATCTTAACAACATATAAGTTAGAAAGGTTACACTTTTAGACGTTTTCACCACAAACCTCATGCATTGTTCAAAATAAAACTAACGCTTTTCCCACAATATACCAGTCCATTTCAACTAAATAAACACCATAAAAATTTCATTAACTCCATTCCTCCCTCAATTCTTCATTCACCCACGGACAATGTACAATCTCCAGACGATCGACTCTCAAGCCCCTCCCGCCTTATTACAACAATCTCGTCTGCCTGGCACACAATGCAGCTTCGCTTTGAAACCCAACAGCTCGCGCACTTCTCCACGCTCGACAAAATCCCCCTCGCGGACGCAGACGCATTTATTCCCCCACTACCCGGGCCCTCGAAAAAACTTTACAGTCTCTAATTTTCCCTTTCATCCTCCGTCGCTTCACGAAAACTTAATTAAGATCGCCGCCATTTGTCTTTGTCGCCGTTTAATTACTTCACCGCGCACACGAGCGCCGTATTCTTCCGGAGAAAAGATGCTTTCGCGCCCCGCGTTTTTTCTTCCTTCGCTGGAAAAAGAAGAAGAAGCAGAAGAATAAGGCCAGACTACGACGAGGAAAGAGTAAGCTGCTTTGAATGTCGCACGCTCGGCTACGAGGAGAAAAAAAAGCGGCAAGTGTAGCGCAGCAGCCGATTTGAAAATCCTCCGGAAGGGGATGAAACTTTGTAATTGAATAGTTTATCGCGCGCAAATCTCGAAAGTTTTCGCGATGAATCATCCCTCGTGCTTTTCCGGCTTCTTCTTTTTTTTCTTCTTCTCTGGCACTGTATAGCTGTCGCTGCAGCTACGAGCAAAAAAGCGTTTGATGCGCTGTATATATTCGTGGATAGAAAAAGTTTTGCGGACTAATCGCACGCGAGAATCGTCGCTAGGAATGGACGAAAGTGGTTGGGGCTGGACACGAGAGGGAAAGAGAAAACGGCGAAGCACGTCATAAAGTAAGATAGTATTATCGGAGGGACGAGGGGTGGTCGGTGAGCTGGATGCTATTTACGGTCGAGCAAAAGTGAGAGAGAGAGAGAGAGAGAGAGAGAGAGAGAGAGAGAGAGAGAGAGAGAGAGAGAGGGAGTGAGATGTAGGTAAGAGAGAATGGAAGGCGACCGCGGAGAGATAGAGGGCCGGAGACAAGCCGTGAAATAGTAGTTAGTGCGTTTGGGGGTGGGAGGCTGCGAAGTTCATTGCACGAATTAGTGTCTTCTGATGGGATTTTGGAATTTGAACAAATTTAAATGTAGAAATTGTTTTGAAAATTGACTTTGATAATACATAATTGATCTTTTATAATACAATTTTAATTGTTTTTGTAGATAATTTTATTATTTAAACAATAACTTGTAATAATCAAAAAAGTCTGTGCCTTATAAAGAGATGCATGACATTATTCAAATATATAAAGTTTCTTTTCTGACAAAAACGTTTCTATTTTGAAAATTTTGATTAAGTACAGATATTGGAACTATATCTAGTTACCGTAAAACAGGAGCAAAATGATAAAGCTTTATTAGTCGTTACAAATAGGAAGGATTATAATCATGATACACGGAACTTGATAGCTCTGCGGTATTATAAGAGTCGATAGTTTATGATTATATTGGATACTAACGTCAGCCACAAATTAACGAATTCTCATTCAATAGCGCATCGTTAATACCTTTATATCGCCATATACATTATACGCTTCATCTTAGCCGCACAGCACCTGCATTCGCTTTCATTAAAAATAAACTTCTCAACTACCAACTAAGCAAATTAGCAGTATAAATACTCTCATAAATAACCTACAAATACGCTCCACTACACTAAAAAAATAAATAATCACCGATAAAAGTTTCTAGCGAAACTCCCCTCCTCACCCATAATTCTGTCGATATAATTCAATAATACCCAACCCAAAAAAACAGTCCCTCAAAATAAGACCATTACCCTACGTCATCTCCCCCCCCCCCCTTAATTTCCCCGTCACCTCCATTCATCATAAACATTCCAGTCGTTGCCTATCGACACCTATAAACCAAACCTACAAAAAGGAAGGAAGAAAGCCTCATGTGCACGCACGAATAAGAAAATAGCCAGGGGAGACAGATAGATATATAGAAGCGAGAGCGAGCGATGCATCGAGTCGTGCCTTCGGTGTTCGTAAATCTCGCGCGCCCCCCGAGGGAACCATGTCTCAGTCACACCATCCTGGCCGGGAGAGTTAAAGCGCCACGCGAGTAGAGAGAGAGAGAGAGAGGAAGTATAGGTTTGAGAGTTTAGTTGGTGCACGAGGTGGACCGCCCGCGAAGTTAATGCGACTTTAATCCAGTAATTTAGGAGGGGGAAGGGAGGGTAGTCGATGAAAAATGGAGGATGATCGGTGAGGGTTAGTTTGTGAATTATTTGTGTTTGTTATGTGAATTTGAATTTTTAGTCTATGCAGAAATTGATTTTTGTAGGTTTGGGAATGAGAATTGTTGAATTGTGTTTTTGCAAAGTTGGTTTACGATTGTTAATAAATATTTGTATTCGTTATGCAGACTATTATTAAATAGTAGCATTTTTTGTATAGCTGGCCTAACGATTCTTTATTATATAGAAGATCTATATTTCCTCGTACTTAATCGTTATATACAACAGTAATTTTTAGTTTTTTTTTCTTTGTCTAATTATACCTTCTACAGCCCTTTTTAGCATTATTGCTATGTCGTTTTTTCGTCTATCATAATAAAATCCTAAAAATTACCAAAAGTTAAAATTAAAATTTTTTTAGTCCTCTTTATCAAAAAAGAATCTTCTCGACCAAAGTGATATTCTTTCCTTAGTTTTTTTTTAATTTTCCACGTTATTATATTATTATTTCTCTCATCGCCCTCTTTCATTTCAACTATGTCTATTGATTCATTCTTCCTACTTTTCCCTTTTCTTCCGCATTATTTTAATTGAAGGAAGTCTAAATTTACGTTTAATTTTATGAATAATACTCTTTCTATACCTCTTTCTCTCTATCTTTCTTTCTCTTAAAAATTATACATGGTATTATAATTCATCGTAACGTTGAATCAGCATTTTTATTACATTTTTGTATTTCTCTTATTCTTTTTCTTAATATTTATAACATTGTTATGTAAAAGTTCGAGAGTTAAATTCCTTTTTATTCTGAGTAATTAAAAAGCGGAGATATAAAAAGTTTCTTTTAAAAGTACACTTTTCTTTTAAATAACGTACAATAAGAATATTATAACGTGAGATATTTGACGCTGGTTGTGTCATTACAATACTCGTATAAACTTTTATTATGCTGATCAATTTATAGACAGCGATATTTGTTAGAATTAGTACACGTATACACAACTACGTCGTGAGCGAATTACTACAAATTCGTGGTAAAGTAACGACTGAGCATATTTCTTTACGGTCAGTTCGTTTAAATCATCGAGACCGTGTACATCGTTTAACCGTCGCGCTTAAAATACCCCTTACTCCCGTTTTTCTTAAAGGCCTGAAATTCAATTTAACGCGAACTTTTTTACGCGGCTCTTAAAAGCGCTTCGGAAGCTTCAGCTAGGAAAAATATTGTTACGACCTATTTTTCTCGATCGGCTGGATGTACATCGGAGAAAAGAGCGCGCAAAGACTCGATTTTTCTAAAAATACAGCATCGCGCGCGCGCAACGAAATTCAAACGAATTAATTCCAACTTTTTCGAAAAACAGCATACCTCGATATTATCTCGAATTTTGCTCAAACAGCTCGTCAAACACCGAAGCTTCGCCCACAGAACAAGCGCATAAAAAAAAGAGAGAGAGAGAATTTAAAGGCCTAGAGGCTGTTAGTGACGCGTCACGAGTACAAAAAAGAAAAAAGAAACACTGGAGATTAGCGGAGGTCTTGCCGGCTCACTCGTTACGTTTCTCTCTGCGCTGTTTTACGTGAGCTCAGCGCGCGGCATGCACGTCTTTATACGAGGCCGCGCGCACGCACGCTTTTATTGGCTTATTTATTCGCTCGCATCCGCAAGCTCATAACGTTGACTTAAGAGTACTTTACGACGTTGTATCCGCGCGAAATCGATACCGCGCGCGGCGTGTGTGTACGAAGACTCGTATATAGGTTCATTCTGCCTCGCGTAGCCATTTTTGTAATATTACGCAATTTTGTATGCGTAGAGAGCAATATTGCTTGTTTAAGATGTTAATGTTGTGAGCCAGAGCTTGTTTATTGTTAAAGACAATGTTCGAGCAATAAATAAACATTAAGTTGTTGTGATCAATAGGTGTTTGTTTATTTACTGATGTATTTGATAAAAATTTCGTTTGTTTATTTGTTGAATTTAAAAGATATATGGTTGTACTAAATTTGCGTATCATTAAGTTCAGTAAATAGTTACATGTCATCGCAAATACCTTGCTTCGTAACTTACGTCCCGTAGGGAATGAACCCAGGTCGAAATTAGTAAGCTGATCTAATCTTATCCTTCTTCGCTTTCTTCTCATATAAAATTGATATTACGGAGGCATAAATGTTTGCTTATGAATTTATCTACAGCGGGTGGCGAAGAAGGTTGTCTATGGATGCCCGTGAAGGTATCAAGTTTAAACGCGAATAGGGAACCTATGAAACTGATATGAGCATAAATGATCAATAAAATGTATAAATAGTAATTTTTCTTAATTTTTACTATTGATTGTCTGATAAAATGTTGATACGTTCGCATAATTCATCGAATTTGATTTGGATTTTTTAAAGTTTATCTTTAAAAATCTGAATATACAAATATTCAGAACTCTTCAAAATTTATCTATTATTATTATTTTTATTTATTTTTCTCTTCAGGACTTTTTAAAAATGTTATTAGTTTTATTCTTAATTATCTGCCATAAAATGAATTTATACTGATGAATAAGTTACGAAGGTCAATATTCATTAAAAAGCTACTTGTAAAACTTTGATTAAATTTTCTCTTTTAAAATTATTCAATTACATTACATTCAGCCACATGCTACATCGTTTATTGTAAATAAATAGATCAGAATAGCTCGTGTATATCGGATAAGTACTGTCACAAGAAAGTCATGTCGAGCGGACATTCGTATGGACTCCGAATTCCAAGACTCGATAATGACTACCTGGTAGAAAAAATCGAGAAAAGCTATTTACACAAATGTAGGTGCATCGATCAATAGGCACAATCCTTGTAACAAAATTAGTCTGGCATTTGTCTCGCTTAGTAAGTCTGGTGTATGTCAAGCAGAAGTCTAGCTTGACATTACCTATATCACACTTTCGTTGGAATATGTCACGGAAACTCATATTTAACAAACAAATAATTAATTAATAATAGTACACTTATAGTTAATATTGGCTAAAATCATAAGAAAACATATTTCTAAATAAAATAGTAAAATGCGTTTATCAAATATTGAAATCTTGTTTATAATATAAATATTTGTAAAAAGGAGCAGATGCTTTAGGTTAGTGCAAACTTGATATAACGCGATTCTACCAAACACCCGTCAGACTCCCAAAAGAAAAATTTGTTAACACACGAATATAGATAATTAATTATAGAATTACATTATTTATATTAAATTTGTTTTTTAAACATAATATACAGTTTATGTTACAAATTTAAAGAAATATAATTATCCAAATTTTATCAAACTATACATTATAAATATCAGACTCTAAATCACACACTACACTGCAAAAAACCAGGAAAAACATCCTATCAAAATTTAAAACATTTTCACCACACTGCGCGTAAAGTGCTGACTGTACGCCCTCTCAGCAGGCCGTACAGTACCGCATGGACTGCCTAGGGAATAAAGTGACTTGCGCATGCGCGATGCGCCTTTTTCCGCTCTCGACTGCGTCTCGAGCGGTAAAACAGCGCGTCGCGCGTACACAAGTCACTTTACTTCTAGGCAGAGCATGGGGTACTGTACGGCCTGCTGAGATGCGTACAGTCATTTCTTTACGGGGGTGTGGTGAAAAGTAGTATACGCACCTCTGGAGTACAGTAGGCAAGCATGCACTGTGTGAAATGCCGACCTCGCTTTGCTCGGTCGGCAACGTCACACAGTGCGTACATTGCCCACTTTACTCCCTTGATGCATAATGTACTATTACGCAACGAAAGAGTTAATACTACACTCAGGGCTCAACCTTAATACTTCAACCATCTGCATTATTCACACTACTAAAAAAAATATTTCCCCAAACATCGCTCGTAATTATCCTCCATCCAACACCCCATCCTCGCGGCGTAAAAACGCAAACAACCTGCACCCGTCGTTTCGCTCCATCAGCGCAATAGCGGCGTCCACCTTCGCCTCTATCCGTCCACCCCGTTAATTCAGCCCATCGCCGGGGCGCTTTTTGCCGGGGGACGGCTCGCCTTTTTATCGACGCCTTAATGCGAGCGGCTCGTTCGCTCGCTCGCTTGGCCGCAAGAAGAATTTAATGGTGGGTCGAGTCGCGTGATGCTCGCGCCGTTGACCGATTCTCCCCTCCGCGGTTAATAAAAGAAAAAACGAGGGGCGGAAGAGAAGCCATTAGATAAGTCGCGGAAGGGAGAATTCGATGGACGAACGTCGTGTGGCAGGCGGAGGTGATTCGCCGAAATCGTAAATTTGTAACTGCATCGTTGATGTGTGTGCGTGTCTGTGTGCGTGTGTGTGTGTATAGATGATGTGGGCGGAAAAGGGGGTTTTATATCCCTTGATGGCTTGGTTTTTTTTTCGTACGTTCGTTGGGGGTCTGTTTTATCGGATTGTTAGAGGTGTTGAGAAGGGTGGTGGAATTTGATGTTTTGTTTTGGGTTTTATTGCAGGAGATGTTTAAATCAGGAGATTTTGGATATTATCGCGGGATTATGAGTAGTAATCAGGATGTTTTCATTTTTGTGAGGGTGTAAACGTACTTGTTACTGATTTTGAATTAGTAGTTGGAATGAAACGTGATTAGCATACTGAAAAGAATTATAAAACGAAAATTTTGTTAAAAAAATCGCTTTTTTTCCTGGCGCGATAACTTAAGTAAATCGACAGTATTTTATCTGAAACTTTACAAAAAGGTAGTTTTTTACTATCTCATGATCTGTATGTTTTTTCAGATCATGAGATCTTTTACTTTCTGAGATATTGAGGTTATGTTTTTTTTAAATTTTTTTTATCGTTTATATCTCGAGAACAGCGTGGTAATTTTTTATCAAAAAGGGCTAATTTTTTTCCTTTTTAAATGAAGATCCAAAATTACAAAGGAATTTCAAGATTCATCGACTTGTTTCTGTATAATAGTGATTATTTTATTTTTTGATTTTTGAGTTTTAGTTTTTCGGGTTTTTTGGAATGTTAGAAATTTTATGCTCAATTTAGTGTAAATACATTTAAAAAAGTATAAAAAACATTAAGAAAATAGTAATATTTTATTTATTAATTTATATACTGTGGGTTGGCAAGTGATGAAAGCAGGAGGATTTCTGTTTTTTTTATAATTTTTCCATTGATATTTTGAAATATTGATTGAAAAAGTATTTTAAGATAAATGAAATAATGTATATCAATATTTTTTGCTTTATTTTTTATAAATATAGGTAAAAATCATACGTAATAAACGATATAATTATGTGATTTTAGATGTCGTTGAATTCAAATTCAATGTGAAAATTATTAATTTAAAAAATAATATTACCGAAAACTGCGTAAAACAGATTTAATTTATAGATAAATGTAAATTAAAATATAAATATAAAATAAAAATAAGATTATGGCTACAACGACTTTAATTAAATGTTCTTAATTAAACCATCAATGATAAATCAGCACACATTTTTGAGAACTGAATTAAAAAGAGATATAGCAATTTAAAATTAATATATTAGAACAAAAATTTTTATACTAGAACAATTAATTTAGTTTGAGGAAGCTAAGTGCCAATTAATTGGCATCGGTATTTTAATTTTTGTTGTACAATTATTACTAAAACAAAATACCCTTATATATTATTTTCATTTTTAAATATTTTTTTAGTCAAATCCATAATATATTTGCTGACCATAACTTCTATGGTGTATATAGAAAGTATATTTCATATATTTCAAATCGATCCTCTGTATGGCGAGTAACTTAAAATTGGAAATAATGTTGGTGCTAATACCTTTGTATATCCAGATCAATAGCTACAAGGTAGGCATTATTTTGCTAAATATTATTATTAAATTTATAATGAATAATAAAGCGCGAGATTGATTTATTTTAACATAATTATTTGATGAATTTCCCTGAACATTATAACTTTGCACGTTAATTAATCGACGATACCATCGAAACATTGCATAATATTATACTTTCGACGAAGCGCAATTTAATACACCCTGCACATATAAAAAATAATTATTTAAAGTAACGCAATTCCGCAAAAATCACATCTCTCGATTATATCTCATACGCAGCAATAAAAATAAAAAAGCTATATACAGTAAAAAAAAGAGAGAAGCCCTCGCAGAAAGTCTTGCGGAACATTTCACGCACGTCGTATCATAACTGAATCGAGTAAAACGTATTGTCGAAGGAATATCCAAATAAAGATTTCCTCTCTCAGATTTCCAATAATTTCTCGTTCCGTTACTCTCTCTTTCTCTCTCTCTCTCTCTCTCTCTCTCTCTCTCTCTCTCTCTTCCTCTATATTTCCGTGCCCTTTTTTGCCTCCCTCTTTCTCTCCTCTATACATCGCAAAAATATCGGAGAATTCTCCGCGCTGCAAAACTGCTGTACTGCATACAACATCCACCACAGTGAAAATAAAATTATAATACAAACCTCTTTCTATCTCTTTCGCTTCAACCACGAAGCATGCAACGACGAAAAATAAAGCGTATATACATATACGCACAGGGTTATGGTAAAAGCCTCGGCGCAAACATTATTTCGATCGCGCGGACCGATTAATTCCCACCGGGTGCAGCCGCGGGATATTTGTTTTTTTCACGTCCCTCTCGTTCCGCCTGATAACGGACGCCCGACATTTTCGTAACGGTTATATACCTCGACGCGCGTATACATACGAAAAACCAATGCTACATGGAGAGAGAGAGAGAGAGAGTAAAAGGTGGGAGGAAGCGCGTTTTTCTTATTTTACGCGGCTGAGTTTCGAGGCAGTTTCGACAAATTGAAGCTGGGAATGCGGAGCAAAATAATGGGGGGCGTATATTTGTTGGCAGAAAATGGACGATAAAGGGAGGACAGCGCCGAAGGGCGTAATATGTGTGTTTTGGTATATCAAAGTGCGATCTTTAAATTTGAAAAACGAAGGTTACGATGTTCATTCTCCCTTGTTTTTTTTCTGAAAAAATTGTGTTTTTGAGCATATGTATCTTGATTATAAAACTAATTTTCGATACACAACGAATTGGTAGATAATACTGGATTACATTTGTAATGTATGGAATGAATAAGCGATACGATGTTCCACCTCATTAACTTCATTTGCACTTTTCAACCTTGCCTCGAGATAAAAGGATGAAATTTATTTAAACTGGTATTCTTTTTCTGCGCTAAAAGTATCTACGTGTGATGCACTTTAATTGGAGTTTCATGCAAATTTTGTAGCGTTGTTTCCCTTAAACAGGAATCTTCCTTTAGCTACGTGATATCGTAAAAATACGACGGTTACGTGTGCAGTTATTAAACATACTATTGTTAGTGCCAATTCGAATAGTATTTTTTGTTGTTTAAAATGCAATTTGCTACAAAAAATGTATTTTTAGTAGAAAAACAAATTTCGAGATACGATTGTAGCAGTAAATATATCTTCAATGGATTTTCAGAAAATGTCAAACGCCACACGTAACATCAATTTCCATTTTAACATCATCAAAGTAGAACACTATAGTTTTACAAAGATTTAATAACCTCTTTGGTAAATAAAAAACGAAAATGATCGAATATTTCGCCAGACCGCATTTTCCAAACCACTGACGAACGAAAAAATAAAATGGATTTATCAACTTCAGAGCCGAAGACAATAACGCAATTTCATCGCGTGGCACCAAAGAGACGTAAAAGTTTTTTAATTGACTTAGCGCTCGCCTTACGGGGAACAAAGGACGGTTAAGTCACTTACACAACCGACATCTTCTCCTGGCTTTTACGCGGCTTCGGGTCCAAGCACCCGCACGGCAAAGAAAGCCCGAGCCCGTCGTTTTTTTTGTCCTTGCCGCGGTAAAGCATATGTTTTATTAAAGGAATTAGAAGCAGCTGCGGGGTTGTTCCTTTCCGCGGCCGCCGCACACAAAGTCCGCCGTCATTTTTGCTTGCTCAAAGGGAAAGCCGCTTGTTTTAAGGATAAACGGCGTTTGGTTATGAAATTTTAATGAATTTTTCGAAAAAGATTCGATTTTCGGTTAATCTTGAATGAATCGGGTTTAAGTGTCAGAATTGTCGTTTTCGCGACATGTCTAGTAACATAATATTAGAATATTTATTTTTGCGGAGTATGTTACCAAAACATTATATAAAATATTTGTTTATATATAATGTTTTTGAAATAGACGTATCATTGAAATGTCATTTTTTATTCCTTGACGTTTAAACGTGATTTATTTGAGATAAACGAAATAATTCAGACTTAAATAAAGCAGAATATCTTTTGATGAATAAATTATACTACTTCGAAAATTGTTCTCGGTGGTACAAAATATTTGATTGAGTTGAAAAACACATAAAAAGGTTTCATAACATTTTCACCTATACAAATATCTTTTCTATACTGATCATCACAGCCGTGAAATCGTAACTTAAGGAAATATTCTGTTAAAGCAGTTAGCAGCGGTTTTCGTTTCTCTCCTTTCTCTTTTTCGAAAGAAATTTTCACCTCAGCTTCTGCTTCTTATATATTTCCCATCTGAGAAGGAGTCTGTGTACGTCGTTCCATAAATTTAAAAGGAAGTGCTCAGGTTTCCAGCCAAGCTTCCTCCCTTTCTTTTATATCTCCGAGGTGCTTCGCGTCTACTTTCTCTCTATCTTCTTCCCTCCTTTTTTTGGCCTTTCATATATATTTTTCCGTCTTCCTCGCGTAGCTCTGGCCTTTCTCTGTATTCTCTTTCGAAAATCTACTTTATTCTCATAATATTGGTCTCTCGCTCGGCTCTTACCGCGCGCCGTAAGGAAGATATTTAATTAAAAACTTGCACGCTTTTTTTGGCAAGTGGTTTTATTACGGTGGGAGAGTTTTAATGCACGAACAATGTAAGGACTATGAGGATAACACATTTTACGATTTTTTTTTCTCTTTGTACTCTCGGGAATTACTTGCTGCTTTTGAAGCGCATATTTTACATTTATGTGCGATCGTTTACTACTCTTTTTAATAGGTAGAGATTTTGATGATAGTTGTACAAGTAAAAAAGCTGATATGATTCTTTATTGTTGCTCTGGAACCGTCCTATACATTTTCAGAAGTCTATAAATCTTACATCAATACTGTTCTTCGCAATAAAATGTGTTATTACAGTTCTACGTCCAACATTCGAATCGGATTCAATAAAATTGAGGAAAATTCATAGAGGACAAAATAAAATGAAATAGTAAAGATAGCTATTTTATGAGGAATAAAAATTTAACTTTATTACACAATAAAGTTTGAAACTTCACGATAAGAGTTCTTTGTACATAATCAAAAATATGAAAACTTAAGTCAAATTTGTTAATGATGCTTTTTAGTTTTATATTATTATGAAGATAATTAAAGAAATACCTAGCTATTATTATATATAAAAATGTTTGATTTTTATATTTCTTTTCGATATTTCATCTTCAAATTATTATGTACAACTACCATACACCTATAGAAAAAATGCTTATACAAATCAAATTTAAAATATAAGATAATTAATTCTCTCAAAATTTAAATAACATTATCTTTATTACAAAAGTTTTTAGAAAACATTAAAAATATTTACATATAATTTTTTCTTCAATAAAAATCATTTTAACTATATGTATAATTAAGATAATTAATCAAGATAAAGTGTTTCTGAGATAACAAATTATCAAGATGAATTATCCAGTTATATATAATTTATCTGGAAACAGAATAAGTAGTTAAACGTATACCTAGATACTTTTGGTCAAATAAGATAAACATTTATCTAGCATCCTAATTATGTATCGATATTTTTATAACTATGCTTCTTTATTTTCTAGACTAATTTATTCATATACTTGCCAATGACTAACAAAACTAGACAACCATAAAAGACCCAATAAAAAGAAGTCACAAAAAAATTCTAAATTCTTTCACACAGCTATCCCACATGCCATTCGTCGCGTCTTAATCAAAACTTACCACTATATTTACCCACGAAACGAAAGCTCCTGCATCGAAGATATTCAAGCGGAAACAAACGTCTGTGCACTCGCATACACAACGGCAGCAGCTTTAAGAAGAAGCTACAGCTACAGCTACAGCCGTATCGCGTCGTAAGCACACGAAGAAGAGAGAAAGAGAGAGAGGGGGGAGGGGGTGAAACGGGCGGGAAACTGATGGAGGAACGTACACGAGAAAGTTACTCCGTGGCCGCCGCCGCGTGTAGTTGGCTTCGCGGAAGGCAATTTCTTAACCGAAGCTCGCCAGTCTGCGCTCGTATAAAATTCGCCGGCGTATGCATATAGTCGCGCGCGAGCGTATGCCGTCGTTATTGTTTGCGTAACCCTTCTTACGGCGCACGGCGGTTCTTTCTTCTGCTTTTTCGGGGGAGGGGGGGATGCAATTTTTTCGTTGTTTTGTTTTTTGAAGAGGTACTTTTAGCAAGCTTTATGCAAATTTCGAACAATGAGCAGCTGGTTTTCGGTGGGGTATTTTGTTTAAATGTGAAGTTTGCGGGGTGCCTTGTTGAGCTCGTTAGCAGAATAAATTAGGAAAGAATTTCGTATGTATTGCTTATTGTTGGTAAGCTTGGTGTAAGATATTCTTCTGTTTAAACATTTCTATTATAATGTTAACTAGAATTTTAGTTACAGTAGTTTATATTGTTCGAGTAATAATGTTATCTTATATACGCAATTCGCCCTTCCATGTTTAGTAAAATTCTATACGAATACTTTTAATTGAAACATTATGAAACTCTCAATCAATATTAATGCATATTTTACAGGCACTTGTCTATTTGCCAGTATTATATCCTTTGTATTGGGGCCACGAGTAGTAAAAATATAAAATATAAAATGATTGCGTATAAACTTATATTTAGTAAACTTAGTAAACTTAATATTGATTACTGAACTTTAGATATTTAACAGTATTTAGAAGGCTCGGTTTGAAACTTTAGCAATGTCTTGAGTTTAACTGTATAATCGCAAGCCTAATAATTACTGCATGCGAACAATTACTTCTAATACAGCCAGCGACAATAATATCCTTGACAATGACAATTTTTAAAGGTACTTTAGCGAGCTTTATAATTGTAAATGTAAATGTCGAATAGAGTTTGTTTAGCTTAATTTTTGTCGAGTACATTGGTTAAACGGATAATTTGTGTAAGTTCGTTAGCTAAATAAGCTACAACGTATACGATTCATACACAATTTGTGTTTAGAATTAAATTCAGCCACAAGAAACCCAGATAAAAATATAAAATGCACAATCAATTTAATTTTCCAAAATTAAAGAATAATTAAAACTCGACTTCTCGGGCTCTTGATCAAAATTTCTCGCACCTAAAACTTTTAAAAACATGCGGGATGCGCGTAATTTCGTACGCGCCAGCTTTACAAGTACTTTTTTTTAAAAGGTAATTCTCGGCTCTTCACTGGCTTATATTCCTGCCCCCCTCTCTCTCTCTTTCTCACTTATACTCTCGTGACTCGCGTGCGAACTAAACGAAACGAAAAAACATAAATTAAAGGGCGCTTGATTTTCTCTCTCTCTCTCTCTTCTCTCTCTCTCTCTCTTCCTCTCCCTCTCTCTACCTCACTGGTATAAAGCCAGCTCGCTCGCGCGAAATTCGCCCCGCAGGGCCGTTAATCCTGGCGCGTCCCGACGCGCTGCGCCGGGGCCAGTAAATTCGAACTTCAAGGACACGAGGAATTTCAAAAGCTTTTATGTAGAAGCGATTCTGCTTTTTTGTAATTTATCGGTCTCGCGCTAGACTCTCGCCCTTATAGCTCTAAGCGCGGGTGCGCGTACTTTTTTTCCTGTCCAGAGCGTCACCTTTCCCATTTTATTTTTTTGAAACCCAGCTTGTTCTGTGCCTCTGTCTGGCGGTGCAGGATTTTTTGTCCTGCTCTTTGGCGTATTTTTTTGCCGCGCCGCGCGCCAATTTATAGTATAACTGCACCCCAGTCGTAGAATATTTCGGCGGTGGGATTTCTCGGTTCCCTTTTGTGCTTTTTTTGGAGGGAGCTTGGTTACGGCACGACTCACGGCTGGTTTTCCTATATTTTTACGCTGCTTGCAGTCAGATCTGTATCCCTCTACGTAGATCACGGGCATGATTTTTCTTTGCTTTTTTTGTTGTTTTCACTTTAACTCACCCGTTATTTTCCATCGCAATTTTTGCTTTAACGATCACTGATTGAAATAGGTATTCGTATTTTGAGCTCGGGGAGTTTGGGCAAGCGCAGTAACTATGTATAAGAATTTTCCGATTTTTTAAATTTTAAATTGAAATAGATCTAGCAAAAAATACGGAGTTTCTAAGTTTGAAATCCGTCTCTTAAACCGATCAAATATATTACATTCCTAAACTGTATTGTTTATTATGAATATTCTAGATAATAAATAATAACATGCAATTCGTCGTTTTCTAAAGTTTATTCGGATTGGTAACCAATATCATCATTTGCAAGTAATGCATGCATAATGAAAAATACAAAGAAATTGAAAAAGAGAACAGACGGTGAACTATGTCAAACAATAAAAAGTATCAATAATAAATTGAAATTTACTTTTAAAATTAGGAGGTAACAAAAATTGCGAAGTAATAAAAATGTAAAGCAATAAATGCTGTGACCCAGACCGATAGCGATAATTCGAAATCAATTAATACAACAGAAAATTTATTTTATCAATTCATAGACTATTTAACTTTATTATTATTCAATCACTTGATCGAATATTTCTCTGTAAAGTCACCCTCGCCTCACCCAAATCCCATAACTCAAAAACATCATTCCACAATTAGCAATTCTAATTTCACGGCTAGAATAAAACCCAATGATCAACAACCATCGATAAAAACCAAACAACAAACTCGCCCGCGCAACTCGTATCGGCAACTTCCCTCATCAGTCGTTTTGACCCCCCAGTGTATCCTGCGCATCCCGATATCTGCGCATCGGCGCATCGTGCGCTCGAAATTCATCGACTGTCTCGGGGCCATCTCCCGCCTGTGCATACATCACAGCCCATTGTTGTTGTCGCTCGCTCGATTGGCGCGCCCCCCGCGCGCGGAAACGAAATATGCGCGCTCGCGAGCCGCGACGCGACGCCGATGCTCGATGGCCCGTGGCCTTATTCTAGTCAGTTGTTCGCTGCTTCAGCGTGCGCTCCGCGATCAGTTAATTATGTAAAGGGCTAGTGATGACGGGAACTTCCTAGGATACTTTTGCTTGTTATTCGTGTGGTATAGGAATAATGTTAGTGGAGTGTTTACAATTTTTGACAGATTGTTCGTTCAGAGTTACGTGAGCAATAGTTTATTTTTATGTGTCTATGTTGCACACTAGTTTTTGTATTTATTTTAAGGTTTAATTTAAGTAAGTTTATTTTAATGTTTAGGCCGCCACTTTGATACCTTCAAAAATTATATTTTATTTCTTTGATTATCGCGTAAATACTCTTTGTAGTTACCCTTTGTCCTATAAGCAATATCTAACTTACAAGGAGAGTGTCAGAATAGCGGGTCGTGGATTCTTCTTAATCTTTAAAATATGTTTTATCATCACAAAATATAAGACTTTCAGCAAAGAAACTGTACGTTATCTATCGACAAGCTGCAGAACTGAAATTTTTGACCGATTTGATTCTACCTAACATAAAAGGCTGTGTTAGCTTTCTACTATTCTATCTATTGTACGTTATAATAGTTAAAGAAACGTCAAATCTCATCTTTTAGGTATCTACTATTCATGGTCCATATTTAAAAATGAGATTTTGCTTAAAGAAAAGATGATTCTTTTTTGTGAAAATAGTTTTAACTTTCTCTTATTGCAATTTTAGCGAGTCTGAAACAACGATACCATCATTTTATTTTCTTTATATATCGATATTACGATGCATTAAAACTTGTTACAAATAATTTTATATGAAATTATTTCACTCAAAATAGTTCATCTTCAAATGCATACATTTTTCTACGAAAATCAAAATAATGAGATAGATATTAAGCAGATAGATGTGGGTATTTCACCAATAGATGATTCTTCTAAACATTAAATGACTTTTCAAACTGCGTTTGGACATTATCAAGTTGATCGTATGCCTTTTGGATTAAAGAGCACTCCTAGACCTTCCAGAGATCAATAGATAGCTTTTACTGACCCTGTAAGAAATTTATTTATTTACTTATTTATGTAGATGACATGATTATATCCGTATAGCAACATTGAAGGAACTTTATATGATCTTATTTAATTTCTTTAAATGATTAATGTACGTTAGTCTAGTACTTGAATGTAAAACTGTATAATAATTGAAAGATGATAGGCCTACTTTGTAGCAAATCATAATCTGCTGTTTTGCTTACCGAAAATTAATTCTCGACCTCTGTTGCTCTATCTAAAATTGGTAAAGCTTGCCCTAATTATGTAGCAAATTAAAGTAGAGGGACAAAATTTATTAATTTATTATAATAATCTAAAATTTCTAGAGATTAAAAAATTAGTAAGAGACAATATTCATTCTTAATTGTGTTATTTTAAAATAAAAAAGTAACAGCTGTCGGTCTATATATTCTATAAACCAGAGTAATTTGCAAACTTCAAGCAACCGAGTTTCCATAACCCAAGATTGTTTTGAAACAATAAGAACAGATTCGCCCTACTTAAAGCTCCAAAAAATTTCATTGAATACTTTTTTGTTTACCGCTTACGCAAGTTTTCCAAAAGTTTTCGAAAGTTTGGCAAGGTTGTGCTTGCCCAGCTCTTCCAAGTTAATCGTCTTCGCACTTTTATAATCGGGCTGCGCAACTTTCGTTAATCTTTGACGAAAGAAAGAAATGTGTAATTATGTTTCGAAAAAGTTGTTCACACAAATTAACTTGGAAATTTTTATCCTTCTTAAGTGACCTGAAAAACATGTCTCAAGTTAAGATGATTAATTATTTTTATCTGGTACGACACGACACATAATTAGCGTTTAAAACTTTGTTTTCTATCTCTCACAACGCGATTATTTTATCATCGTAACTGAACATCAGAAATTCTTCAAAGGATTTTAACGTTTATAAAATGCCTTTAAAACTAAAAACATGTCATTTATTCAAAATTCTTTATGAAATGGTTATCAGGCCAAAAATTATGTCATCTAACTTCAAATTGGTCGCTGTTACCAGAAATAATATTTCTATTATAAAATAAAAAATTTTCATCCGTAAAAGAGCCATAAATTTCATAAATTCCAATCAAACTTCACGCACAGACCTAGAAAAAAAGTCCTAACTTCCGGTCTCCTAAGAATATTTTTTCCTGGCTCTCGCGATAAAAGGCGCACCATGGGGCACTAAAAATCCAGTAACAACGGCAACCTCGAATCGACGTGATTTACCAGTGCAGAAAACATTTCCGTCCGATAAAAATAAAAGGAAATCCCACCTTCGCCGCACAAAAGGAGAATGACTTCCCTTCCACTGTATATACATGTATATGCGTGTACCTCAGTAGGATAAGCCCTATTGTCGTTGCTAGGCTTTTATTTTCGATTCAGGACAGGAAGAAGGAAAGTAACTCGCGCGCGCACTTGGCAAAGATCGAAGCATCCATCTAAGAGGCATCGCTCGGATACATAAAAATACGCGCACGGAGAATGCATCTCCCCGAGATGGAGGTAGAAGAAAAAAACGCCGAGGCCTCGTGAATTGACCCGTGCACAGGGAGGTATATTTCATACCACATTCCTTCGCCTCTTTCCTTCTATGTAACAAGAATGGAGCGGTCCAAACGATAGGGCGAATTTATTTTTCGAGAAGCGAGCTTGCTCGTAAATATTCCATCGGGAGTCGAGCTGCCGCGATGCTTTTTTCACTGCTGGGCTGGTTTTTGTTGCGAGGAGGGCTGAAAGGCGCGCGCGTCCGACAAATTCGCTTATGATCGATCTCCAAGCGGTCCGTGAGTTCTTCTTTAAGGAAATAGAGGCTGCTCCTACTGCGGTGAAGCTATGCGCGCAGGCTCCGAGCCAAGAGTCATATTATGCGTTTACGGATAGAGGGAGTTTAAGATTCTTTAGGTCGGAAAAATGATGTCTGTTATATCGCCTTTTCTAATTTTTATAAGAATCTGGTTTCAATGATCACTTCATTATTTCATATTTGTATGATGGAAAATTATTTAAAGTTTAACATTTATTGGGGCCATTTTTTTGTTGAGTTTTTAGAAGCATTATGGTAAATACATGGGGATATTATACTTCAAATAATTAGCTGACCAAAACTTTTCATTTTCCCTGGAAACGTTTGACTATAAAGCTATTTTAATATAAAAAATGTAATATAATAATTTTTAGATAAATTAGTACCCACTATTATTAAAATTTTCTTGCGAAAAATACTTCATTTTAATTGTAAATTCGTCGGTTTTTTCTTCTATTCCACTTCTGACCATATTTTGATAATAACGTAAAATAAATGAGAAGTTGTAAATCCGGAAAGAAAACATCAGTAGTTGACTAATGTAAGAGTACCATTAGATATCATCGTAAATATTGGGATATACCATTTAATAAATATATTCAAGATTTAAAAAAGTATGTCCATAAATAGTGCAAGCATGGGCAAGATCATGTATTCATTTTAACTGTGTTTAATTAATCAAGTAATAAATTTTGTCATTTTGTATGATAAAATAAACCATTGCAATATAATCGTCTGATCATCTGATAACATTAACACTATCACATAAAACGAGTGATTTGTATCTAATACTTTCGCAGAAGAATAAAAAAAAGCACTAAAAAAACTAATCTTCCGATAAGAAAGAAGGTTAAAACTCTCCCAAGTGATCGACGTAAATGTTCTCGCTCTGCGTTATCACTTTAAACTGCACTCCCTCCTAATACATCCTGACTTTTCGCAGGCGCGCGCGCCGTTAAACGCATGCACGACGGTATAAATCTCGCGGTGTCGATACGTATCGCGAAGTCGTAAAAAAGCCAAAGCGAGGGAGAGAGAGAGCAGAAAAAGAGAAGCACGCGGCAGAGACTAAATGCGATGAATGAGGCGTGATAGCGCGCTGGAATCGAGAAAATTTTGAGACACACGGCAGGCGTTATTATTTTCCTTTAACTCTTTATTAACGGTCGTGAAGACACCGTGTCAAGAGAAAATTGTTTTATACGCGAGGAAGAAACCACGACGCGCTGATGCTTTGTGCTGAAATTAGAGCCTCGTGTGTTAAAAAGTTTATTAAAAAGGGCGGTGAGGAATAAGAAGATAAGAAACGCTTTATTAAAAAATTTTTCGTTGTAAAAGAGTTTGACATTCTTGAGCGCAAAGTATGAGGAAATTGCACCAAGTTTGAAAGAGAACAGTAAAAATATTGTGTTAAGTATAAAATTTTTTAGATATTTCATAAAATAGCTTAATCTTGGTATTCTGACTATTATTACATTAACGTAAAAATATTACGACAAAAAGAATAAATTATACTTCTTTATGTTATTGCGAGTTTTTTTTACTTTACAGTTTACTAGTTCGTGAAAAAATCGGAGGTCGTATTTTCTTTTATTTTTACGAAACAAATATTTACATAGTTACACTAGATTAAAATTCCACTGACGCCTCTGGGTCATAGCTCAGGTTATCTGTGTAAATAGGCAATATAAACGAAACTAAAATACTAAAAACGTTGGGATTGATTTTTTGATTATACCAACCTTCTGTCTTATATTATTAATCCACTGTTAATAATTTTTCAATTACTTTTTTAATACAAAACTGAGTATATTAATTTGTTTTCTCTTCTATTTGAAACCAAAAAACATGTACGTAAAATACATAAAGGTTGAGTAGGAAAAAAATGATTAATAATTAATGCTCCACACGTATGCTCCCCAATTAAGATCAAATTTCTTTTACTAATCACTCGAATTTCCAAATTCAAACACCATCATACCCTATCAAGCACCCTCTTTTCAATCTAACTACAATCACGAGCCTAATGATCGGCCCGTGCGAACGATTACAGCCAATACCGCCCGACCGCCATCTATATATACCATCCTTGGCCGGGCTGTCACTTGAGCCTACGCCGCTGCCGGTGGCGTCGCCTCCACTGTCAGTGCTTTGTTAATTATCGGTCCTGCAAACGAGGTTAGACAAACAAGCGGCGGTGGCGGTGCGGAGCTTTGACTCTGCTCTCTCTCTCTCTCTTCTCTCCTCTCCTCGAAGCAGTGTGAGCTGCCTGCCATCTTTTTGTAAATTTAAAACGACGTTTAGCAGGAACCTTAAACAATTACATGGTGGCGGGAATGCATAGAGGTGAACTTTTCGAGAATCGCATTATACATTATTTTTGTTCATCTCTGTGTATTCCCAATCTGAATCTAACTCGGATATTTATTTAGACTATTTATTTATTTGAATTATTTATTTATTTAATTTATTTATTTAAATTTATTTATTTATTTAATTTATTTATTTAAATTTATTTATTTATTTATTTAATTTAATTATTTATCTGGCTTATTTATTTATTCGACTTAGTTATTTATTAATTTATTTATTTATTAAATATGTTTAGTGTTAGGTGTGAATGTATTTATTAGGGTGATTGTTAAAGTGTCATGAATGAGTGTGTTTTAAATTTTGACGTGATAGTTATACGTAAAGTATGTGTATGTATTCTTTTTATTTTTAATATGTTATCTCTATTGTATTTATTTTATTCTATGTATTATTTTTTGACGAAGCGTGTTTCTGTGATATCTGACTATGACTAGTTCATTATATTTAAATTTTCTAAACTGACGAACTGATACAGCGAATAATATTATTTAATAAGAAATGCAATAAGTGAACGTTAATGTAAGATAACAAATACATAATATTGACTGATATTTTAATTATTATAACTACATGTACATGCAATTGTAAGAATTTCGTCTTTTGATGAATAAAAAGTATATCTATCTATCTCTCTCTCTCTCTCTCTCTCTTTCTCTCTGTCTCAGCCCCGCGCGCGTATAACGATCCCGCGTCCCGGTGACGTCGGGCATCATCGAGCGTTTTGACGAAAAGGCTGTTGAACCGCTGCGGTGTCACTGCTACTGCCATGGTTGCGAGGTATTCCGGACGATTATTCTTGAAAGCGGATTCGCGAGATTTTTGGGGAAGAATGGATCAGTATATTTGTGGGATGAGTGATACGGTATTTTACCGTTGTAGTGGATTAGTGGTTGATCTTAGATTTGTCGTTGATACGAGATTTGAGTGGCAGTTGGATGTTATTTGATTTGAGGAATCGCGAGATGGCGTGATGTCTTAGCTTTATGTAGTGAAGGATGGATTTAGTTATATAGCTATTTATAGATATGTGATGTAGTTAATTTTGTTACAAGTATTATATTATTTTAACAAGTTTATTTACTGAATGAGATGTAGGACTGTCACGATATATTTTATTATATCGACTTCGTGATTTGGATTAAATAAATTAAATGTATATTAAAAGATAACTAGAATTTTCATTCAGTGTTAAAGGATAAATAAGAAATTTTTGTCATTCCTTGTATACAAAGTTCAGAATGCATGTAAAATGTAGCTGTTTCTAATTAACAACAATATTGTGATAATAATATTAACTGGATCGATGTAAATTTTCTGATGAATTTTGATAAATTATGTGATGATAAATATTCAATTTTCTTATATTTGTTAATAATTCATTCTAACTAATAAATTATAATTTTTGTGTGGTAAGATACTTGACACCTGTTTCGCATTTACTTAATTTATAGAACTTTAATTGTCCGTTTTGTAATTTCATGTGAATTACACATTTTCAATGCTTTCACCCACTGACACAATTATATCACTGAATATTTGGAATAATCGCAGGATTTTCGGCAAATTCCACTCATACCCCCCAAAAAGGCACATACCACTCCATTCATAACATTCCCAATAAAAGAAGAGCTATAATTCATCAAAATTACTACTATACCATCTCTCTCTCTCTCTCTGTCTCTCTCTCTTTCTCTCTCTTTCTTTTCGAACCACCCGCGGTCGTACACATTGGGACGGACGAGCGACATTCGGTGCATTCCACGCGACTCGATCGACGAGTCCCTTTCGTGAATGTGAATGAATTTCAAGCGGTCGCTCGCACGCCATAATTGTGCATTCATTTTAATTGAGTTATGCCGGTGTACGCCAAAGGCTTTTGCCGGCGCGTCCCCGAATATTATTCTGGCTGCCTCCTCGCATAGATCGATTTGATAGTTTTGAAAAGGGGATGGGTTTGATCGTTGCTGGCGGAGCAGTTGAAAGAGGGAGTTTTGAGGATCGGATTTTAATGGGGAAACTCGATTAATTATGACATTAATGCAGAAGAGGGATGGATGGTGATTTGACTTCTAGTTTAGCATGGTGATGATGTGGTAAGTTAATAGTTAGTTATATAAGCGGATGTGTTTCCCTATTATATTTTTATTTTCATTTATAATATTCCTTTTATCTTTCTTTCTTTTGTAGTTAGATATCTGTAGTTAGATTGTAGAATATGATCGCATGAGGAAATCGGTGGTTTGATTATTAAGGAAAATTGATTGTAATTATATATTTAGTTACTGAAATAGAAACAGTATAATTAATGTTTGTATTTCGGAGAAGCAAGCTTTCAATTATCTTTTTGTGTTAATTTCAACATATACTTTTTTAAGGTTTAATTCACCTTTCTTTTTTCAAATACATTTATTTCTATCCTTTCTCGAAAATTTTAATGAGAAAATAAAAAGGAACAACATACGAACCAAGATACCACATTTATACTATTACTGACTTTATCTATATTAACGTTGTATAAAGGTTTTAATTATATCTGGAGTAATAATGCTAATGAAGAACAATAAGATGTGCTCGTTTTAAGATGTACTTACCCTCGATAACGGGATGGCGAGGCTTGTAGGACATATCTGTAAAAAATGAAATATGTATAAATTAGTAAAGTTAGATGTGTGAAGTTACGTGAATAACGTTATTATGAAAAGTTACATGATAGTAATTAAATAATTATGAGTTATTAATTTAACTATTATATAATTGCAATTTTATTTTCAATTGCAATCTTGAAATTTTATTTACAAAATAATGTTATGGCTCTAATTATAATGAAAACAAGTATTGTATTGAAAAGAATAACTTGGAATAATAATTAAGGTGCTTAGAGATTCAGTATACAGATGTAAAACACTTACAAAATTGAGTTACAAGCAGTTTCCAGTAAAGGAGTGAGTGAAAGAATATTGCACCAAAATAATGATAAGAGCGAATACATTAAATTAAATTATTTCATTAAACTTGCTTCGTTTGCATGGTAATTTTTAATATTCATCAATCTTTAAACGGATTATTCTCAAAAGAGAAAACTGCACATTTTCTTCTCAGCTTCTAAGCACCTCAATTATTATAAACGTTATAAAATAACATTAAAAATATGACGTGTGAATTATGTATTTAATAAAATTGACCAATACATGCAAATCTAGATAAAAATTAATCGTATAAAAATTAAAATATTAAGTTTCTAGATAAAAAAGTATAACATATTTTTGTTCAGTATTTTAAAATCTCGGATAATCAATCATCTTTCATTTTGATTTCCATTCAATGAAACATCGATACATTAATCGAATGCATGCACCTATTGAACCAACAATATCCCAATAAAAGTTTCCTAACTAACAGCTACCCAACCAAACTTCCTCTTGCAAACTAAGCAAAAAAAGCACCTTCGAATTTACAGAAAATTGCTATAAACAAGCGTGAAACAAGCTAACTTTGCGGCTCCACCTCCTTTCCTCTAACACCTGCATTACGGACACGTATACGTAGACACAGACAGAAAGAGGACGTATTAACGTAAAGCAAATAAAAAGCTATCGCACGGAGAGTGCGAGCAGCGGCCCGCGTTAACGACATAATTAAAAGTCGCCGCGGCTGCTGCTGTTGCTGTCTGGCACGTTAATTCTCCATTATCGTTAAACTACGTGTACGGACGTGCGCACGCACACACTTTTCCGGATTTGTTGTTGTCGCACTGATTACCGGCGTGTCACTCGACCGAAGAACTTCCGCGTATCGGAAAAGTAAGTTTCGAAATAAAAAGTCCGCTCGAGTGTCAATACCCTTTGTGTTAAAAGGAGATTTATATAATATTCAAAACGGATGGACTTTTTGGATTGTTAATAATTATTTTGGATTTTGTTCTCATAAAAAATTGTGTTTGCACACACACAAGTATTTTTATATTATATATATATATATATATATATATATAATTCTATCCTAATAATGGACAGTAATTGGAAAATAAATATCGGTTATGATTTATTTCTGGTCACTTTTGATTGAATTTCGGTTGTCTTTAATTTAAATATGGTCTACTTACGGTTCAGAAGATAAAATGAGTGCGAAAACAAATAATAAAATAATGATTATAGTAAACAGACGAACCGGTATAAGAGATTGAAATGATAACAGTTAACAATAAAACTTATCATTAATTAAAAGAATAATCATTTTTGCTGTACTTCAGACTATTTTTAGTATAGAATAGGTAGTGAAAAATGTGCGAATTATACTTTGAATTAAAGCTGATTATTCAAATAGAGGACGGCACACAAGCTATAAAAAGAGACCGAATTTTAGTTTAGTTTTTTTTCTAAAATAAGAGAATTTTTCGAAATTCTTTTGTATCCAGATTAATAGATTTTTAAACAAAAATATCGTTGTTACTGTTTTCTTTTATGAATACACAGCTGAAATGTAACTTTCCACCTATAACCCTAAAAATAAAAGCAGTTTCTAGTTTCATCTCCCAACAAGCTCTCGCACTCAATAAAAGCGAACACCATCAAGTTACAGGCACATTTACACAAACCAAAACCACGTCAATAACAATTTTTTTTGCCCACCGAACACGTCCGTTCGAATATCCCGCGCTAAAAAACATAAAATTCCTCTCTCACTCGGCCCTTAAAAACTCACCAGCCGAAATTCCTTCACAAATCCCGAACCCGCGCCCTTTTTTTTCAATAGAACACAGAACTCGCTGCTTCCTCTCCATTCATACCAAAAATTCGTAGACCGACAGACAGAGACAGAGTGAGAGAGAGAGAGAGAGAGAGAGAGAGCAGGCAGGAAGGGATGACAGGGGCAACTTTTAATTATCCGCCCCTTGGAATACATTAATGAAGAGGCTTCGCGACCCAGTGTCGAGCGTCGAGCGTCGGAAAATAATTAGAAGTTTCCAACTTCTAAAAACAAGCGAACGAGCGCAACTTTGGCAAGCCTCTACTCTAACGGAGCGAGAGGACAGATATAGGGAAATCGGAGAGAAGACCGTCATCGTCACGTCGACTGTTTGTCCCCCGTGACGAGGTAAATAATCGCGAAGTTTCGCGGCGCGCCACCGAACTTTTCTGTCGGATCGACGCGAGCGATTAGAGGCGTGGAACGGGTTCTTGCGGAAGGCGTCTTTGAGGTGAGTGTATATTGGGGGATTTGATTTTATGGGAAAGTTTCGAGGTGGAGGGGAGGAGTTGATTGGCGATTTGTGATTTATTGGAGAATTTTGGAAATGGTGATTTGAAAGGTATTTTGGTGATTATTATTTCATTATTATTTGGCGATTGAATACTCTTATGTTAATCAGCTTCACTTCGAATCGGCGGCATTTTTAATCCCTATTCTAAGGAAAGTAGTTTACCAATGAACCAGAAGTGCTTATTTTTTTTATTACTTCTCTTCCTTTTTTATGCTCTAATCCAAAAGTGGATCGTTAGTAAATCAAAGATAAGTGATATGAGGTATTAAGTTTGATTTAGTAATTACTTTAAATTAAGTGCACAACTTTTTATGAGCATACAATTTAAAGTAATGATTATCAATTCGAGGGTGTATTAACTAATGAGTAGTAAGTATTCAATTGTCTAACTATCGTTTTTTGTGATGTTAACCCTTGGACAGCCACATAATGTCATCTTTTACCCCAGACTTATCTCTTACAAATAAAAAGTAAATTAAGCAAAATTGTTTATATAAGAGTTTTTAATGGCGTCGGTGCCGAATCCCAAGTCAAAATTTATGAACTAAATTTCAGAACCACAATAGCGGCTGTATCAAGAGAAATTTATTAACTTTTCATCCATATTCTCTCAAATTATTTATAAATTGAAGTGACTCATCTATGAGATACCCGTCCTTTACTAACAGTTTGCAATAATTTAAGTAAATACATTTTTTAAACAAATTTATTTTGCAAATCTGATCTTGGATTTTAATTCAGCGACCCCAGAAACCACATAAAATATATTTCTTAATCTCATAAGTAAATTTGCACATTTTCTTCCATATACACGAAAGCGTTATTAACTTTCTCTTGATACAGCCGCCAATGTGGTTTCACTTCTTTTTTCTAACTTTTAACTTCAGGTTCGGAATCTACGACATTGTAAACCTCTATAAGCACATTTTTGCTTACTTTTCTTTTCATTTGTAAGAGAGAAGCCTAGGGCCAGAAATGACCCCACGTGACCGTCCGAATGAATTCAACAAATAAAATGCAAATATTTGATATTTAATTTTATTTCAAAAATAAAATGTTTGATAAGTTTTTAATTTATCTAGTTCATAATTTATTTACAAAAAGAATGATTTATATTATGAATATAGGATTTTACAAAATAGTTATTTATTTATATTTACTAATGGAAATAACAGTTTACAGATACATGAAAATATACAATGTATGTATCCTGGAACAATTAGATAAATCTAACAAAAATATCTAAAAATAATATCATTTAATGAAACAAGTTCGTAGATATAAATCTGATTCACTATATAAGTAATTTAACAGCTGATAATTTATTCAGTCGATATATTATGCTTAAAAATTCATAGAGAATATTTAAGAAACGGAAGTTGGATATAATATCATTTATATCTCTAAACAAGCTGGATACTCATTAGAATTTCATAATTCTAAGAAAAAATATGGTTGTTTAATGAATCAAGTCGCTAGATTCCGGCACATACGACATTGCCTTCTTTTAATCTTATAACATACACGCCATAAAAACAACTTAATGTAAGTAGAATACTAATAATGAATATCCCTAATTGAACGTATGACTGAGAACAGTTATTCTAATATTCCAATAGCAGCAAACACCGAGAGAATAATTTGATAAAAGAACATTAATCTGATCTGATCTGATCTGATACGTCCGACTGTATTCTGTACTCTACTACTGATTTTAATTGCAAATCTAATTCTCACTCAGATGATTATACAAATTTTACGCAGGAAACCTTTTCCGTTTAACACGCAATACACAAAAAAATATCAAATCCACTCAATAATCCAGAGCGCGAAAAAGAAACATAAAGGAAAAGCAACGGCACGTGTATTACACGCATTTGTGCGAAACAACAAAAACTCCGCCGAAAAAAGCAAGAGGCCAGTAGTATCGACGAGAAGCTCGCGATTGTATCACTCCTTTTTTGTGGTTCGACAACCCGAGTCGTGTGTCTCGGACTCGGCTTATTGCGTGCCTAGGGACGCCGAATTCGGCCTTCGATTAACGAAGCTTGGGGGTCTGGGTATGTTTTTGCACGCAAGTAAATTAAGATGGTAGTTTCGATTATCTGAATATTCCGATCAAGAAAGCTAATGGGGGTTGGTCGTACGAGGGAAAAAACTCAATCGCTGTTTTTGTATGCGAATGGTAATCGAGGATTCGAGCGTTTGTATGAATGAATTTTTATTGAATTAGATAAGAATTTTAATGGGATTTGTGAAAATCAATTATGGCTGAGGATTCAGTAATAAGCTGCACTGAGAGTTTCAATAGATTATTGAAAATTTTATTTTAGAGAATATTATTTTATACAAAAGGTGGATTCAAGATTGTAGTAAAATTAAATATTATTGTTTAGTAAATGAACTCTTGGTAATTCTAACTGTTATTATTATTGCCATTTAAAACTAAATGTTGGTCATTATTACAAAATGAAAATAGTTAGGCGTGCTATTAAATAAATGGATTAATTGATTTAACTAAATAGATTGAAAACATCATTACTACGAAATGTCCTTTCAGTGTAATTTACAAGTTCGACAGATGACATAGAGAAATCTAGACAATCAGGCGGAAAGGTACACTTATAGTTCCATTATTCTTAATAAACTATGACTTTATTACAGTAATTACGGTTTTAATACGTTGTAACTAAAGTTTAATTCAAATCTGTCATATAAGATGACTTAGAACTTTTTAACTAAAATACAAGAGGAATTAAATGTTTACTTAAAAGAGGTTTACCTTTTATGTGTATACGTGGTGGATTTTACTTTTCAATATCTCCTAACAAAAAAAGTAAAATAACAAAATAAACTATCACACTTCATCTCGCAACTTTGAATCCGTATAAATTAACGCTCAAACGAACACACAACTAACTTTTCCCGCGTATCCTTCCCTGAAGAGTCAGCATCATCCGAACCCATATTGAATTTCCCATACAAGCTTGCGAATAAGCGCCAAACATATACATTATGATAAACAGTCGGAAAGAAAATTCGGCGCTTGCGCACTTCTCGCGCGTATCTCGCGCAAAAAGCCGAAGCAAGAAAACAGAAAAAGAAAGTCCAGAAGAAGAACTACACGCGAGCGAGAGAAAGCTGACGCTCGCAAGTGTATAATATACACGGCTGTGAAAGTGCAGTTGCGGCGCGGAGCAAAAAGCGCGCAGCTCCTGCGAGCGATTGATTTTCTCGATATTTCAAAGAGAGAGAGAGAGAGCGAGTGAGCGCTAGAGAAACTTTGGACTATCCGGCTGCGAAAAATGAGGAAACTTTTGCCGCTCTCGCTCTCTCTCTCTCTCTTTCTGGCCCCGAGATTCGCGATCACGTTCCCCTCCCCACGTAACGGCTTCTGCTTCCCGAGACCAGATTTCTCTCGCCCCCGGGGCTACGCGTACGTACCCAGGTTGAATGAGAACGTATGAGTATGTGTGTGTGTAGGGTAAAAATCTGGCTCGCATCTCACGCACACTTTATTCGTATGTTTCCTGGTTGAAGAAGAAGAAGAAGAAGTAGAAGAGGCGGGAAAAGTGTGCGTGCGCATGTGCGCCTCGTATTTCTGCAACTGCTGGACGATGTAGCGAAGAAAGTTCGACGGGTGACAGCCGAGAAAGTTGTACACTCGGGTGTGGTGTACTTCGTCGAGGAATATCAATTTTTCCTGTACTTTGGGAGATATAATCTTTGGGTGCGTGAAGAATGATTTTGAATAAGTCGATAAGAGTCGTTGTGACGCGAAACTTTTTCGTTTATTATATCAGGATTTATTTTGATGCGACTGGAAGATTTGTAGATTGAATCTTCTTTAAGAGAATACTGTCGGTACTCAGTGAGTCAAATGTGAGTTTGGTCGTTTTTGACTTCCGTGAAAGGCCAAATCTTGTGCATAAATGGTTGAGTGAGCGTGACAAATTTTATTCGTTTGCTTATATTAGATTATAATTGGTGAATCAACATTTGGATTTTTACATTATACTTATGGGATATTAAATATATATTTCTCAAAGTTTCGTCGAAATCAGAACAACAGCTTTCATGAATTTCATCATTGCAACTGTAAGAAACGTGAGTTCCCATAAGGCTATGCGTTAAAACGTAAAAAGAAGATTATTAATATCTTTTTTCTGGGTTGATATAGCTTTCTAAAAATTTATATGGGTAGGTTTGAGGTCAAAACATACTAGTATAGAAAATTTCAGAGTTCTCTGAACACTAATTCGAAACCGATAGTATTTCCTTTTTAAGATGTGAGAGAATATTCTTTATCAAAATAATTTTCTTATTATTTAACCCTTTCAAACACAATTTTTTCTTATTGACAGATTTTATTGAAAGTTCCATAAAAGGGGTTTTCTGGGTTACCAGTTTCATTGTCTAGAATTCATTGTCAGATTTGTTAGCTAATGAAATGGACACAATTAATTATCATACATGTATACGAAAATTACCATCGATGGTTTAAATTTGAAAGTAAAGTCAACTAATTCGTAATCGAACTCTTACATAAATGCAGTTAAACTTCTTTCTAACGCAACGGTATTGAAAAAAAAAGATTATATTTTATGTTTTTTGTATACCATTAGCAATATACTTATAGAAAAGCTATGAAAAATAATATTTTTTATTACTTAAAATGTTGTAGTACAATAAAAAAGCAAGAAGGTAAACTTCTAAGATTATCTCGATATTCAAAGGTTAATAGAAAAAGTTTCAAATTACAACGATTACACTTAATTTATTCAAAATTAATCTTCTTGATTCAAGAGATCAAACGGGATGTATCGTCTGCAAATTTAATGTTCTACCGGAGTACGAATTGAATATACCCCTGCTGTATTCGATTTTGCCCATAGCACAATGTAGTGGCGGGATTATGACTACAGTGAACGCGATGGGCGATTTAAATTTTTGAGCGCTATTCTTTGTCATTTCTGATACTTGGCTTTGGCGGCTTAGTTTAATTAATAAAAGCCCAATAAGTACAACAGGGACACGTCCGTTTGTGGATTAGCCTTAATATCTTTTATTGACGAAAGTACGAGCAACGAGGAAACGGAGGGGAGGTTAGGGCGGTCACGGCGACCGAATCAGAGAGGCAGGGAATTCTGGCGGATGAGAGGAAAATCCGTTTTTCTGGTTATGACAATTTCACGTTCATCGGTTACAACCTGTCCGCGGACCCTTTTGTCGCTCCTTCCTTTATTCTCTTTCAGTTTGTACGCTGACTGACGATTTTTTTTTCGGACTTTTTTAACCGCAGGCACATGTGTGCGTTGTACATACAGAAGTGAATATGTAAATAAAAAACGTATACGCAAATATTATATACCTAATAGGCAAACTGTAGCATAAAAGGACACGTGTATATATGAATAAACTCAACATTCTACACATAGAAAAATAATGAAATTGATAAAGTTTAATAAAATTAATAAAAATTAAACTTTTAGTGAAAAATGAATATAAACATTTCGTTTTGTTAAATTCATTATTTTATTTATTTATTGATATCTTTTTGTATTAAGTAATATAAGTAAATAATGTAACCTAAGCATATAATGAACTTACTCTAAATTAATTTTTAATTTCTTTTTTGGTGTAGGAGTTCCTAAATTTACTTTATGTAATTCATTAACCTCTAATCATTTTTACTTATGTGTAATAACCACATATGTAGTAATGGAAATAATTATAATAGTTATAATTAACAGAAAAGTAATTACGAAGCTAGAATAATCATTTTTACTACAATTTTTTTTTAGTCTACTCTCTTTTCTCTCTTTGCTCTACACTGTAACTGAATTATTACTTTTATACTGTTTTTTACTACAGCCGGTTATGGGCATAAGAGAGTAAATAAAAATGTACACATCCCTGTCAAAAAAAATTGTTATTCAAAATAAAAAAAAAATAATGATTATCTTTTGTATGTACCAATTGTATATTAAAAACAAGATCATTTGATTAAACAAGAAAGCTTAACGGCCTTAAATATAGCTTTAACATAGTGTTATTAAAGAAACTGTTCAAGATTAGTATTTATTTATGTTTAAAAAAAACGTGTCACACAGAAAAGCTTACAAAGCATCTACAACCCAGATACGACCCATCAAGTCGCGTCTACGTAATTCGACTCGACGCCAGCTTCGCGCGATAATTGCGACAGTGAAGCAACCGGTCATCCAACTCCGTGCATCTCTGACCCACTGTGCTTTGACCACCTGTAGACCGTACGCGAATATGTATCGACGAGCGTGCGCGACGTGACGGATTATTTCACAATCGAAAGGCCGTGTAATCGCGACTGTCGCGTCACTTTTCTGTCATTTTTACCGGTAATCGACAGCTAGCGCAGCGTGCAAACGTTGTTATTTTGGTGGATGATGGTTATATAGAGGGTTGATAATTTTAATGGAGATATCGCTTTTGCGATGGGGACATTTTTGCGAAATATCAGTTTTTATAGCATAATTTGATACTTTTATAGATATATCCATTAAAAATTAATGTTTCATTCTGATATGCTAGTTACTGTATTATGCTGTAATTGTTATAGCAGTTGTAATTATATTACAAATTCATTCGGTTTCTAAATAAAACCAAACTGAAATAAGCAAAGGAAGTGTAGTAATATTTCAGTAGAAAATGACAGAGATTAGTCAGACACGAGTAATATTCGATTGCCGTGTCGCATGAATGTAATATCTGATATTCTTAAAATAAATGTTCGATTACCGCATCGTCTTTTTTTCTTGGCTATGAGTTATCTTATTTAGTCGTTAGTTACGAGTGATTAACATTCGATCACAATTGTATTATTTATGTGTACAAATTTAAGCCTACCATACAAAATATTAACAATTCTATCCAGTCCTCATCTTTCTATTCTACCAAGTTTCAAAACAGCTCATTTCCATTCATTAATTATCCGCGATGCGACTCAAATCACCATTAACATTTCAAAACCATACCCACGCGATCTTCGTGCGTATCAAAAATAAACTTCAGTCGCTCACCCGCGTATCCCTCCAATCAGCCGTAATACCTTCCTATTCGCATCAACCTAGCCCTCTTCATAAATTGCATCGACTCCGCCGCAAAAGAGTCGTCATCGTTCCGTCCAATCAAGGCGAAAAGCGAAAGCACACCGAGCGGCGCCTAGGTAATATTAGGCGGATAATTGCACAACGATCTTTATTTTGAGCACGCGAGGCTTCGAGCCGACTTCTGTTCTAAGCCTATATCTGGTATATATATTACCAGGGCGTGCTAGTACGAGCGCACAATAATGTCGGAGTGGTGGGGACGTTAACACGCACCCACGCACGATCGCATAAATATTATGATACATGTGAGCACATTCGCAACTGGTGCATGTGTACAGCAGCGCACAGGCTGATGATAAAATATGTGTGTGATTGCACAGTATATAAATAATGCGTCATAGTTTTCTTAGATTAACTTAATAATAAACTCAATTTATGATAAAAATGAGTATAATAAGTATTACAAATAGATATCGTTCTGTGAAATAAATATCTACGAATTTTGTAGTATTAAATAAATGTGTGGCTTCCTGGAATAACGACTTTAATCTTTGCTTTTATTCGTTTTTAGTTAATATAATTCACATTTTTGAATAGGCTTGCATTATATGAAAACACCAAACGGCAACGAAACTTAAATCTACGACATGAGACTGACTTAAATCTACTTGAAAAATTACATGAAAAATGGACTACAGTTGCATTACCAGAAAACCGCAGAAACTCTATTTCATTCAAACAATCGTATTTTTATTTTAGTAACATCTTCGATTAAGAGGTAATTAAATTTCAATAATTGTTTGTTCATTTATTAACTTGTAAAAGCCAAACCAATATCGCTATGAAGCGTTAGCTATTGATAATAATTGGAATATCATTTTGAATCATCTTAACATGCACAATAAAGAATTTGTGTTCAATTTCTTTCACGTGCAATATATTTTATTGTCTCCTGCTATGATATTCTACTTTGCGTGGAAAAAATAACAATACTTTTGTAGTTTCTACAAAAACGTTTAGGAATTATCTATCCTTTATAAAAGAATTCTTTATCAAACTCTCACATCTATTTTATCACAAACTACTATTATTAAAAAATACCGAAGTTGCCTGACCATAGATTGACCCCACCCCTTACCCATTACACACATACACCCACACCCATGGCCGAACAATCCTCTACACGTACAGCAGCGCAGATGCACAAATTCTGGCGGCTCAGACCTTAATACCCTCCTCGTGGCATCCTTAATCCATCCCCCAAGCCCGCCCCTTCCCCATCTCATTCTTCCATCTCCGCGCGCTGCGGCTGCAGCGCCAGCAGCAGCGACTCGAGGACAAAACGTACGAAACGCAGGCTCTCATAAAGGCAGATGCGCACACGTGCCCCGCATACTCGATCCTCCCCCCTCTCGCCTGTCTTTCACTTATTCGCGTTCGCTCGCTCACTCATTCGCTCGGCAGACGCTTGGCCGGCGCTTTCGTTTTACGCGCGATTTGCGAGAGCGCAGTGTGTGTACGGAAATACGGCGCGGATCTCGAGTTGTATAGGGGTACGGTTTCGGGAGCAGTAGCTGAAATCCGATCGACCAAGCGAACCGAAGAGATTGGGGGTGGGAGGAGGGATTGATTGATAGATCGTGTGATTAATACGTTTATTATAAGGATGTTGGCGTGGAGTTGGGTGGAGGAAAGTTAGAGGAGGAGAGGGAGATTTTTGTAATGGGATGGAGATTACAGTTTCTTTAATGGGGTATCAGTAGTTTTGTATCTTAAGGGGTTACGTATATCCAATCAGTGTGTTGTGAGATACACGCGAATTGTATAATATCAAAAGTACCACATACACGCATCGATACGCTACTCACCTGTTTCGATCGCATATGTAGATTCCTAAAGCTGCTGGCACACGAAAGAGTTAATAAAATTGAAGTTATGCCCAATTAGCAGTGAAAATGTTATTTTTATTTACCTATAACAATTTGAGAGTAGATAACTATTAAGTACCTCAAGTATCTTTCATTCTGTTTAATTGAAATTTAACATGATTCTTGATCAACAAGTCTATGATCGCTTAAAAAATCTACGCATTTTTATTTAGGAGCTCAATAATTTTATGGCGCATGCAGTGTAAAAGAATATAATTCTTTCTAATTTTTAAACTATTTTAAACAATCCGTTAGTAGGTTTTAGACAAAAGAACTTTATTAAAGACTTCTACATCGACTAACCCCGCGAAATTACAACAACCGAATACCCTCCATATCAACCAATCAATCTCCCACCCAGACACTACTAAATCAAATATTCAACAAAAGTTCAACCCGGCAATCATTTCCCCAATAAAAAACTTTACTCCTCCCCTCTCGCACACACGCGCGCACTTCCAGCTTTAAATTCTCCTTCTACACAGTGGGAAAACGGGAACGATCCCCGCGCGCGAGCAAAACGAGAAAACGACGAGCAGCAGCAGCAGCAGCAGCAGTAGGAAAATTTATCATTTTTATCCCGGAAAAATGCAGACAGAGAGAGAGATAGAGAGAAAGAGAAGCTCAGCTCAGCTCAGCCTGGCAGGACACCTGAAACGAGCTGCTGCAAACAAGGAAATTTCTCTTTCTCTATCTCTCGCGGTAACTAGAGTCGATAACTTGGACGGCACGCTATAGTCTTCGCTAACAAGGCGCGCGCGCGCGCGGGCGCGTAAGTCGATGAAATTTTATACGCTGTCGTTACTTCCAGCGCCAAGGCGAGAGAACAAAGGAGGAGAGAAAGGCTACGTCGCTCTCTCCCTTATGTGTACGAAGAGAGAGAGAGAGAGAGAGAGAGAGAGAGAGAAAGAGAAGGAGAGAAGATGGCGGCCGAATAAGAGCCTCATTTTCCGCGACGTGGCGGAAAACGCGAATCGTCCGAATTCGAGAGCTGCGCCTGCAGTGGCGTTCTGCCGCGGCTCTGACGGGACGTTTCTTCTATGGTCTTTTACTTTTCACTGCGTCGTTTCGACGTCACTACTCCGCTTTTCCTTCCTGGAAATTCTCTTCCTCTGTGTTAGACTTTGTTACTGCACTATCGGTAGTAGTAGTAATAGTAGGAGGAGGAGGAGAAGGAGAATGAGTAGGAGGACGGATTCATTTGAATGAATTTTATTAAAAAGGTAGATGGAGATAGATATAGTTCGTTTTTTATGAAATGAATAGTCGTCTATACTAATCGTTATTCTCACAAATATATTCTAGTAAGAAAAAAATAAAATGTGAATGTGAAAAATTATGTGGTTGATTATTTGTTACTTAGTCACGAATAAACCACTGGCCCGATTTTAATAAACACTTTACTAATTTGTTCGTTTTAATTCAGAGGAATACATAGGTAGCATCTAGGTTTTTATGATTAAATGAAAATACTTTATTTGAAGAGCATTTTTTTATGCTTTGATGAAATTTATTTATTTATCTATTTACTATTTAATGATGCAAGAATAACTACTACACTATTCCAATTATATTTTTAACGATTTTCTCGTTTTGGTTCCAAAAACGAAATACATGGCTAGATGCGTATTCTGATTTCGATACAGTCACACATACACGTTTTTTGTATCATATACGGTATTGTAAGTGTACAAAAAGACGATAATGTAAGTAAGACAAAAGATTTTATGAAGCAGTTTTGAATATTGCTAAAAATGGCATATCAGTTTCATTTGAGCTATTGGTAGAGCATATGCCCCAGATATACCGTTCTATTTCTATTCATATAAAACGTAATAAATATTCATGTGATATTAAATGTGAAAAAGTATTGTTTAGAACAGTTTTTTTTCGGGCGTATAGGATAACTGTACTAGTTACTGTCGGTTCAACAAAATCGCCTAAAATTATCGTGTGTAATAACACTTTAACAAAGAAAAATATTTTCGTTTTTGTTCCGTACTACTATTTAATGCTTCATTTAGCCTAGAAAAATATACCATGACGATAGTATTGAAAATTATACTCAGATTTCTTGAATTAAAAAACAAAGAAAATAAATATATTACTGTCAGCTTGAAAAAAGAATTGTCTATAATTATTATTCACCTATTACAATCGGATGTACGATATATTGTTTACCTAATACTATTGTTAATTCGGAATTTAAAGTATAACTTATAACAAATTGATGAAATTTGATTAACAAACAAACATATGAATAAATTTTATAATTATCTTACTTCAAACATTGCACATACACACTTAACCTATATTAAATAACCTCTGTCGGTGGACGTCCGACAAGGCGACAGTAATTAGACTAGCTTTCTAGTGCTGTACGAGTTACTGTCGACAATAAATATTAAATAAATAAGTTGTTATTTACCTCAATACCGCATTTTTTTAATAAATATTGTACAACGCATACAATTTTGTTTTAAGATCAAAATCGAAAAAATAATAAAATTATCAGTTATTCTTTATAATATCAATCTTATTTTCCAAAAACAATACAATGTATCAAAAAAAGAACATCATAGTAACATAAAGCATTTCACTGTGCAAATCATTATTCTCACACAATAAACATTTCACGAAACCCATTACCTCCCCTCAGAAAGAATCACCTTCCTTCCCTCTCGCTCGACCTCGGCGCATCGTTTCAACCCCTCGACCCTCGCGGACGGCCAAAATGTTTCTTAATTATCGAATTTGCGAGAAATAGCCAGCTACCCGAAGCAACAAACAAAGAAGTAAGCAAAGAGGCTCATCACAAAGAGGCTGCTGTTCGGGCGCCCGTAGCACGACGTCAAGTACTGGAAGACGACCGCTCTCGCCCCTACATATATAGTCGCCTGACGTGAAATTGGATCTTCAGGTAATGGCTGAATTGCGAGTAGGCAGAGCCGGAGCCTCTCGCTTTAAGGTACAGCTACCTACAGCGCAAAGGGGGGGGGGGGTAAGCCTGCCGCTACGCGGGAGCCCCCCGCAATTTGTTGCCCACCGTAAACGTTCCGTAACTACTTGAAATTGCGAGTTGCGCGAGGCGCTGAAGTCTTACGCGTCAGGAGCGCAGTCGTAGTCGAATGAAAAAAGATGGGACGAGACGCGGATGGGAGACGGAGACAATGCGGGGAAGGGAAGTGGATTCGTGGAGATGGAATGAAATTTCGAGGAGTGCGTCTAATAAGAGGTATGTACGGAAAATTATTACGGATTTCAGGGTAAAAATTATCATGATTTTCGGTTCTTTTTACTGATTCACGACGCCTTTTATTGATATTTATAATATTGCGAATAATTCGTTGTAATTCCATAACTAGTTTAGTGCAGACACTAGCGAAACAGGTGAAATGCATATAGATTATAGATTGCAGATAAATTTAGCTTTGATGTAACTTTAAGTACAACATCAAAAACATTTTTCTCAACTTTCTTGATTATTTAGAAATATACGGTTTGTACGATGCTATTGACAATATTGAAAATAGATGAAAATCAAATAATATTCGAATTGCTAAATGGCATCATCACACAAAACTTTATAAGTCATACATTTATTGTATAAGCGAGTTATTATTCTGCGTGAATTAATTGTACCATAGTGAATAGTAAAATTTGCCTGATTCCAGAACAATTATAAATTTTGATGATAGAACCTATCGAGAGAAAACAGCTGACTATACATAAATGTTAAGTTAACACAATCATAAGAGTATAATAGAGGTATTTATATAAGTATTAATGATGCTGCTAATCTGCTATAACAATTAAAAGAAAATCCATATTTTGAAGAAATGTAGCTGATAAATTGTATCTTTAGTTCAGTCAAATTTATCATAAAAATATGCAAATATCGCTGTAAATTCACTGGCACTTAGCTTCCTCAAACTAAATTAATTTCTCCAATATGAAATTCTTTGTGCCTATAAATTAATTTTAAATTGCAATATCTTTCCGAAATATAACCGTTTAAGGTAGATCTCCGGCTTTAAATCGACCCTATGTATTATCATTTATATAATTGTTACAAATCCCTCATAGTAAAAATGATATTGCAATATAACAAGAGTATTTCGTGTAATGAAAAGAAAAAAAATTTTAAACAAATATGTCAAAAATTCGAATGTTACAGGCGTAAAATAGCTGACTAAGGAGAAGTCACATAAACTTCTTAAAACTTTTTTATTTTTCAGTCGATTGTAACGTTTAAGGGCTCATTTTGTTCTTTGCATAATTTCAGCAAGGGTATTCACAAGAAAATTTTGGAAATTATATATGAAATTAGCGATAAAGTACAACTGTTTATACGAGTTGCTCTATCCCGTTATAAACAATATCATTTCATCGCTAATTTCATACATAATTTCCAAAATTTTCTTGTGAATACACTAGTGAAATCGGGCAAGGAACAAAATGAGCCCTTAAACGTTGAAATCAACTGAAAAATAAAAAAGTCTGAAGAAGTTTATGTGACTATTCTTTAGTGGGCAATATTTACACCTGCAACATTCAAATTTAGGTTTCAAAATATTGGTTTCCATACGCGAAATGCTCTTATTTTATACTGCAATAATATTTTAAGTATGAGATTTCATAAGAATTATAAAAATTTTAATACATATGGTCGATTATTTAAAGCTGGATAACTATATTCGTTTTCGTATAAAAAAATAGAAGGGAAATAGCCTATCTAAAATTTACGGTTGTAAAAAATAGGTAATTTCATATTCATTTTAATGCATTTACACTTAATTGATCATAATATTTCTAACATACAGTCAAATCTGGCGCACTGTGACCTCGCGGACTGTTTTACCCTGCGAACTGTTAGAGCGTGACCCTTGAGCACTGTTATGATACGTCAATAGCGCTGCATTCTGACTGGTCGGCGGAACAGAGCGGCCTTGGTACTTCAATCTGATTGGCTGTCGAACGGACGCCACGCATTAACACTGTGCAAGAGCGGCGTTCCCAACTTTTAACAGTGCGCCAGGTTTGACTGTATCAAAAAACCCGAAAAACTAGAGATCAAAAATCGAAAAAGAGAAAAATCATTATAAAACAAAAATAAGTGGTTGAATCTTGAAATTTATTTTAAATTCTGAATCTTCGTATGAAAACGAAAAAATGAGCCCTGTTTGGTTAAAAGTGACCGACTTCTCGAGATATAAGCGATCAAAAAAAGTAAAAAATCACATAACCTCAATGTCTCAGAAAATAAAAGATCTCGTGATCTGAAAAAACATACAGATCATGAGATAGTAAAAATCTACCTTATTGTACAGTTTCAGTTAAAATGCTGTCGATTTACTTCAGTTATCGTCGGAGAAAGAAAATCTTTTTTTTACGAATTTTTTTTTCTAGTCAAAAGAAAATAATTATCTCAAATTTTTTAAAAAATTTTTCGTTATATGTTTCCGAAATATAACCGCTTAACAAAAATTGACGTTTTCGTGTTTAACAAAAGAAGGGAATGACCTTATCCAAATTTTAAGGTCGGAAAAGTTAGATAATTTTATGCTCTTTCAAATGCCTTTTCGCTTGATGGATGATATTATTTCTAATGTACCAAAAAACCCGAAAAAATAAAACCCAAAAATCGATAAATCGCTATAAAAACTAAAAAACATCGAAAATAAAAAACAAAATATTTTTGAGCCACCTTCCTTTAAGAAAAAAAAATGAGCCTTAAAAATTAATTTGTACCATGTATATGCAGAGTAGTGCTGATTCACATCCATACACACACTTATACATATACACACGCAGATGTACACGCACACGCACACGCACACGTACACGCATACATACACACACGCACACACCTACACACACATCCATACAGACATTTTCTATAAGTAGTGTATTTTGATTCCTAATGTCTCAAAACATATTTCTAACATTTTATTAGAAAAACTTTCTTTTTTACTATCACAAAGCTTCCTCTTTCAGGAAGCAAAAAAATGTTGGAAAGACTGAATGTTCAAAGTTCACCGCAGTTCAAGATAATTTTTAATCTTAATGTTGTTATAATTATAAAAAATTCCTTCTGTGTATATAAATGTAATATAAAAATACTGCGATACCAGATATAAAGAGAAAGATCGTAAGCTTATATGAAATGAATGACAGGAGTAATTAGATAGTGACAGAATATAAACTAATAACAATATAACTCACGTAACTGTGCCTCAATTTCGTGTTTTAAATATTTGATTAATATATTACACTATCGTGGAAGCAGTAGATACATTGTTTATTAATATTCTAATATATAAAAACTATTTTTTAGTTATTGATTACCTTTAATCTTTTATAATTTACAAAAATAAAATGATTATGATGCTGGAGGAGGAAGTCGAAGGGGGTGATTAAAGTTCTGTGCGTAGGTAAATTACGAGCCGAGTTTACCTTTGCTAGAAGAGTCGCCAGTGGATATAGAGAGGTTGGAGAAAAAATGCCGGCGGTTAAAAAGAGCTTTTAATTACCTTATTTAAAGGGACAATGAGCTCGGCATGCAAACCAGCGACTATGAAAATCCGCTTTTCTTGGGTTCTTTACGACGTACTCCGTCTTCCTTCTAAGCTGTGTGAGGCGAATGCAGTACTCCAGCGGCTCAGGAAGGCCTTTTTTCAAACATGGTTTTCGAAAATTTTTAAAAGGACTCGCTGCATACATAGCTTTATGACTTAAAATTCTATGAGTATAATTATTTTTTTAACTTCAACATTAAATTTTTATTTAACTAAAAATTAGTATAATGGTTTTATACTAACTAGCTTTAGTTAGTTCTTGGACTACATTTAAACAGTCTTTGTGTATATGTATACAAGTTGAATGTTATAATGTAATTTGCTGCTAAAAAGCGTAGTTTTGCTTTGCAGCTAGTTTGACATTGTAAAATAATTGTTTGGTAAATATTGCATTTAATTCTGTTTTATATCGAGAATGTGAAGTTTACTAAAAACGCATATAAATGGAATCCTAATTTTTTTTAAATTTAATAGTGTAAAGGAATCCTCTTTTGATTATTCTCGACAAACTTCCGAACTTAAAATAAACTTAAATTTAAAAGTAAAAAAGGAATCTCTTTTGGATTATTTTCAACATCTTTTAGTCCATTGTTATCTCACATCTGGCCATAAACTACATAATGTTATTGGGTAAGCCAAAAGATCACGCTAGATTTATTTAAAGTAACGAAAATATGACTTCAAGATTACCTTTCATCACATTCGGGTTCCGTTCTGAAAAGCCAATTTTTATATTTCTTAAACATTTCCTTAAAGAAGAAAATATTGTATTCATTTCACTTTATCAAACAGAGTATAAATCGTAATAATAAAATATTTCACTCAAAACTAGTAACAAAAATACTAAAAATCACATTTTTTACAAAAAAAACGTAAGAAGCTAAAAGCTCGAACGCTCGCACGCGACGACGAAAAAAGTGCGCGTCGCACGTCGCACGCAAACGTTTACGAGCTCCATGATTTTGCGTCGTTCCGCCTTGCATGGGAAATTTTACAGTCCTGCCTTCAGATTGTTTGCAAGCACAAACAAAAAAAATATACCCGAGGTCTCCGGCGCACTGGTTTCGAGCCTTCCGCGTTCGTGACTTTTTTCTCGATTCAATGGATCGCTCTCGAGGAGCCGCGGTTTTTGAGTTCATTTAGACCGGACAATGCACACCACGATACGTTTACCGCTGCGTAGGTTTTTAAGATTCTATGGCACTTGTTGGAGTGAAGGACTTTAAGTTTCTATACCTTGGCGTTATTGTTTTCTTTGTTGTTTTGCGTTTTGATTTTATATTAGAATGTTTCTTGAATTACAATGGGTATTATATAAACAAAAAGTTTAATAGAAACAGAAAAAAACATGAAGACGTAGTAGACGTAAATTATTGAAGCATACATTATGGTCTACAATCTGAAAATAATTCTACGTGACCTAAATATAGGTGATATGGAACTTTTAAAAATAAATCGCATAAAATATCTTGGTATTTATATCGATTCTAGTTTAACATTAAATTCTTACATTTAAGAATATGTGTGTGATAGCTGCTGTGCCAGAAATATTAACTTTATAGAACGGTTTAATAACAAATTTTATGAATCCGAATTTATTTAGAGTCATTTATTATGTTATAATTTATGCATTAAGTTTTAAGTCAGTTACTTGGAATCGTATTTTAAATTACCAAATTGCAATTCTAGAGGTGATTTATAATGTTTTTGTGAAATATACTACTAGAGAATATGAATACTTGTGAACTTCAACAGTTTGTTAAAAATATTCTTACAGAATGTAAAATTTTCGTATTCGTAGACTTAAACTGGTTTATTTATAAAGAAAAATACATAAAAATCATCATAGAATTTTTAAAATAGGCAATCATCAAATAAAACTTTGTTAACCAGAACTTCACCCCTAAAAGAGTTCAAAAAGTCATCAAACAATGATGAACTCCAAAAATCCATTGTAATCAAAGGGATGCGACGCACGCTGGCAAAGCTCTCCCCCGAACTAATCGGATAACCCAAAATATTCAATTATTCCGCATGCGTGTGGTACTCGACTTTCCGAGCAACTCGCCTCCTGAAAAATTCAAGACGCGCTCTCGCGTTTCGCGCTTAAAATCGCCCGGCGCGCAAATCGACTTTGCAATTCATCCCCGTCCGCGCACACACGTATACACACGATCGTCGCGACGATCATTAGGAGGGTCGACGGCGAGAATCGTCACGTCAGTTTGCCAATTATTGCGCATTTTGCCTGACACGCTCTCTGCACCGCAGCGACGAAAAAAAAAAAGTAGCGCGGAGTAAAAATACCAGGAGAATTCCTGCACCGTTCAGCGCAACGGCGGATCATAGCGTGGATAGGCGCACGAAAAAAAAAATCGAGGGTGCAAAAAAAGCATCCAGCGGCCCGGAGACCATCGTCGGCGTGTTCCCAAATCGAATTTCCGAAAATCCCCGGGAAAATCCTGAACAACGAACGAAGCTGAGCCGTTCGGCCGATTCAGCCCCCATAAATGTATTGTCTCTCTCTCTCTCTCTCTCTCTGTCTCTCTCTTTCTCTCTTCTTTTCTCTCTGGTACGTAGAGGGAAAAATGCTGCTGGGACAATGCCGAGACTGATTGCGGGCCGTTCGGGCGCGCAAAACTCGACCCGAAAATAAACTGAATCGCCGCTGCACCGAAGCTCCGACGGTGAAGGGACAAGCGAGAGGGAGAGAGATATATAGATAGTGGGAGGAGGGGTAGATGTACGAAGGAACGCACGGTTGACGAGGACTGACGAGGGCCGTTTGATTTCTATGAAGCGGATAAGCCGAGGAAAATACGCGGATGACGCCGAGCGGTAATCGGATCTGCGCTGTCCCCTACTACTTTCTACCGATGTCCTGTCCCGTGAGTTGCGTGTTTTTACTTTGCTCCAGGTCGTACGTGTGTGTGCACTTGTCCGTTTCCCTTCGTCTCTGCGTCCCCACTGTGTTTCGTTGTTTAAAGTATTGTTTAGTGCGATTAGAGCGTAAAGGGAATTAACTCTTGGCTGTGCGTAGGATGTCGGGTTTTGTTATCGGAAAGGGGATCGTAGACTTCTTTTTTATGCGATTGTGCTTCAAATTTTTTTGTGAAGATTGTAATAGTAGAAGTGTACCGAATAAGAATATCTTTTTTATTTCAGAAATAATATTAATTTTGGAAGATGAGAAATCGCATTGCTGAATATTTCATTTTGGATATCAGGATGATCGAGTTTTGCTTCGATACTTACAAAATTCAAGATTCTTTTTCGAGTTTAAAAGTTTGAGTATGTCAGCAACAAAAATTGATAATGCTCCTTTTATATTTAGATTTTAATTGAGTCTTGCTTCGACTTTTATCATTAAATTATATTTGATTCTACCTGGGTAAATCGTATAAGGGAAGGCATAAGCGTTGATGCTTTTGTATTCTTTACATTCAAATAGCTATTTTAATGCATGACTTTAAAGAAATTGTGTTGTATAAATATCTATTTTTTGACTTACATAGCAACTTTTCAAAATACAGTGATTCAATAACATTTTTACGGTAGTATAAGCGAAAAATCAGCAAACCCAAGCACGAAAGCAAAAATTTATCCTCCCAGTCGCAAGAAAACATTTACGCTTTTTGGCAAGCAGTTTGCGTGTAATAGATTTTTCGCCCTGAATAGGCAGCAAGAAGAGACGGAAGAAGGGGGGCAAACTTGTGAATAAAAGAGGAACCGACATAAATTTCGCCCAAGTCGCTATAGAATCTTGAAACTTTGGGAATCCTTAAACTGCGTATGGCCGCGCGAGTGCACAAGCGTTCACTCTCTACGTACAAAAAAGAGGACCTCCTTTGTGATCGGATACTTTATATTCCGCGAAGGATAAAAGTATTTAGAGTTCTCCATATTCATCATTCTCCCGGCAAGGAGAAACCATTTTCCAAAGTTCCTCGCAACTCGCTGAATTTTCATTACTATTAAATTTCGGTTTCGGAATATCGCGCGAGCACGATTTATAAATTTCGGCTATGACCCTGTACAATTTATGCGCCAAATTTGATAATTGCGCAGCCTGTAGCCAAAAGATACACAAAAGTATATTTTGCGCCTTCAACTGGCCGTGCATATCCGAAATTCTTCCACATCTGGTGCAAAAAAGAGAAGAATGGACGAGAGCTCGTTGTCCGTTTTCTCTAGCGTAGAGAAGAAGATCAATTTGTCCGTAAATATTTCCTTCCCTCTTTATCGGCAACAGCCGCGCGCATCCCTTCTGCTCCCAATGTATACATATATATATATATATATATGTGTGTGTGTGTGTCGCCCCCGTCCTGTTCGCGGTATCCGCGCCCCTACCCCTGCTCATCCTTCTCCTTTCCGTTCCCCCTCCCGTCTTTCTTCTCTTCTCTTTACGAGTCGACGCATTGTAATTCCAGCCGAACAGTTTCGCTAGTGGCAAGTCCCTACGTGCCGGGCATGTCAAATTCGACACATAAAACTGCGGGGGAGACAGTTACGCGCGCGCCTCGGCTCTCCAGCTAACGTATCACCAGCACGTGTCAGCCGTCGTCGTCGTCGTCGTGCCGTCGCTGCTATTGGCATTATTGCACCGGAGCGCGGGACAGTCGTAAATAATCGCGCTGACCTCTCTCTCCCTTGCACAGAGGGGGCGATTAAAGGAATAGCGTAGTGGTCTTTAGTCTGTGTCTCGCGCACGCGCGGGCACGAGCGAGTCCAGAAGCAATTTTAATTACACTTTTGAAGACCCGAGATTTCGGTGGACTTAGTTAGAAGTTTGCCGGGAGGCCGAGCTTTTCGAGGATACGAAGGTTATATGAGTCTCGCGTTATTGCTTACTGGAGTTTGAGCCACCCGTGGCATTTGGGATATTATTGGCCCATTTGAGTTTTCCCTTTCTTTCGTGGATTTGATGCGGGTTCGATGGCAAGCTATACTGCGATATCATGAGCACAGTTACAAGTTTTTATGGGTTTTATATTTTCTGGAGTATGGGAACTATTATTGCTACTGTTATCCAATATCTAATAGGTATGTATTATCTGAATTGCCATTAATGTTATAGTATATAATAAAAACAATTTCTCTTTTTCATCATTCACTCATATAATAAGTAGTTTAAGTTTTAATTATTTAGGTACTCAATATCAATTTTAGAGACTGATCGTAACTTCAAAATGTAATTTTAGACAAAGTTAGGTATTCAGATAAACAAATCACGAAATATTTTATTAATTTTTATTTACCTATCCAGATAGATAGCCATGACTAATCTTATATCTCCATGTGCAGTTAATGCATGTTATATAATATCAACAAGAACTAGTGTATCAGATATTGCTTACTTAGGCTACTATCTATAACATAACCAATAACATTGCTAAAAAGAAATATTAATTTAATATCATGCACTACTCAAAACAAAGACGTACGACAAACATGCAACGACACTTAAATCAAAGTTCACATCTCGACTCACAATTAAAATATAACAATATTCCAGCGACGAGCACGAATATGACGACCAGCAAAACTAATAGGAGCAGCAGTATCGTCGGTCTGCACCAGGGACTGCCGCGCATCTCCGTTTGCGCAGCCTCCTTGGCCCTCTTCTGCTCCACCACACTGGACTCTCCACTGGCGTTCACCACCACACCCTTGTAAGTATACTGCGGTGCCTTCTTATCTGCGAGAAAGCCGTGATCATCCTCCGGATCCGAGTACACACCGTAGGCCTCAAAATTGTTTTTCCGGTATCCGTTCATCTTTTCTTGGGCGCCAGTACCGGTACCACTAACACCACTACTTTCTTCGTTCTCGGGATTCTTCCTAGAGTATCCACCAACTAACTCAGCCGAGCCCTCGCCGATCTTCAGAGTCTGCTCGTACGACTTGGACGTGCCATCGGCATACCTGGACGAGCCGCTACCCGTAGTGTCGTACTTAGCTCTCTCGTAGCTCTTGGACGTGGTCAGCTCGTACTTGATGCCCTCGTAGACCTTCGCTCTCCTGGTCGTCGTCTCGTAACCAGTCCCACTAGCGGTACCAACACCGGCTGATAGATTTGATGCCGCACCGCGCTCGTACTCGCTTTCATATTTAGAACCAGAGGATTCGTATCTCGGAAGGGTGCCGTACATCTTTCCCACCGAGTGGTACTTGCCACTAGGGTCGACGTAAGCCCTGCCAGCCAGGTCCTGCTGAGTGACAAGATCGTAGGCTTGATCATGGTTGTTGGTCTTGACACCCGAGTCATAACCCTTGGTCGTGGTGACCTCATACGTCACTTTGGGGCCACCAGGCTTCTTGGGCTCCAGCTTGAGCGTCTCCTCGGCGTAACGTGCATACTCATAGTCGCCCAAATCACGAGAATAACGTCGGGTTCCATCTTGAACCGAGTCCGGCGCGTAGGTCCTGACCGTCTTCGTAGGATCGCAGCCTCTGTCGTACGGCGCATCCAGATCGGACTCCTGATAGGTGCGCTCGGTCCTACCTCTATCGTACCTCAAACTACCTTCCTCCGGGTATATCCTATTGTCGTAGCGCTCGAGGTTCTCGTTGCGCTCGAAGGTGGCGGTCTTGCAACGCTCGTACGTACTACCGGCCGTGCGAATGGGGTGATAGCCCCGGTCCAGGTAGCCGCTTTCGGCCACGCCGTAGTTGAGGGACGACGAGGGTGCCACGATGTCCTGGTGGTAGATGGACTTGACGCCGCTGGCCGAGGCAGCGGCCACGGCCGCCGCCGCGGCGGCGTCGTAGTCCGCGAGGTAACGGGAGGACCTGCGCTCGCTACCATAGTCCATTGAGCCCTCGACGACGTTGGGCAGCTTGCTGTTCAAGTTCTCGCCTAGCGCCTGGTGGTGACCGTGGTGGTGCTGGCTGTGCTCGTATCCCAGCTGCTCGGCATGCTCGACCACGAGGTTCGGGAGCCGCGACGACGCGGAGTTGAGCGAGCTATCTGGCGTGTTCTCCGTCAGGTCCAGCCTCAGGCCCGTGCTGTTCGTCCTGCGCATCTTCCACCATTAGCATGATCGCTGGCTGAGCTGGATTTTAGGCTTACGTCGCAAGAGCTGGTTTTGCGTATTTTTTGGAGTGGGGTGGTGGTTGGTTTGTATCGTAGTCGTTAGTGATTCGGCTTAACTTAGGTTAGTGGTAGATTGTTAGTGAGCATTTTTAGAAAGATGAGCAGTTTTGAGGTTAGCTGGTTATGGTTTTCGGAGGTGACAACAGTATTAGCAGACGGTGAGATAGAGAGGGTGGATGATTCTGGAAATAAGAAAATAAAGAATTATGTTAGTATATCAGGATCCTTGTTTAATTGTTAATAATATTAATAAAATTATGTAGATAGATATTATTATTTTATATTTTATATATATTTGTATTAGAATATTGGTATATTTAAGAGTTCAAGCCAATATTTATGTATTATTAAGACGTAATTATGTTATTAGTCTATATTAGCGACAATAAGACGTACAAGGTACATATATAGATATTAATAGAATTAACTTTACTCCATTAGTCTGGATAAAGATAATCTAAATTTGTTTTTGGGTCAACACTCATCTCTGTATATTTTGGGAAAATATGTCAGTACGGCAATTGTCGCTAAGGTTGATTATATAACTTGATAAAATGTGTCGTGGAGTCTTTGAATACAGCAGAAACGGACTGTATTGATTTTCTGCCTTGCCTAATTTGCAAACTGCCCGTGAAAATAAAATGGTCTGCTCGATAATGACCGAACGCGTGCGTGAGTCCATTATAAGTTGCGCAAAGTATAACAGCTGCTTTCAGGCCTAATACATTGTATAAATAATGACTGTACGTTATACGATCTTTAATGTATTTCTGCCATGTTTGTTTTCGTTCGCACGTGCGTTACTGTAATCGTGTTCCACGAAGTCGAATTAAGTAGAACAAAACGCTGGCTAAGTAAAGAAGATCATTATCGGATCGGTTGCTCTCGAAGTGTAGAAGTTAAAGCTCCCCTAGTCACGAAGTCATAATGCAATCAATCGTAATATATCATTGACTTAAAAGAACTATATGACTCATTGCACTTAAAAGATTCTTAATATAGTTATGTTTTTTTGAAATGTAAATTATTTATTTAAACATATAGTAGTATTTTATAGTAAATTTTTTAAATTATTATTTTACAAATAAAATAAACATAAAAAATATATTTTATATATTATTATTCTATATTTGTATCAGACTAACGATTGTTAAAAAAAAATTAATTTGAACTAAATAAATTGATCTTTAAGAACTAAATAATTTTTCATAAAGAATGTTGATGTGCATAAGTGAACATCCATCAAATATTGTAACCTTTAATAGAGGGATATATTTTCGCGATCCTAATCAAAAGAGCCATATGTAAATCCTGTGCGGCGAGTCCATAAGAACCATAGCAGCGGAGCCACGCGTGAGCCTTACACTTATACATTGGCCTTACTTTGAAGATGACGCTTTTTACTTGGGATCGCAAACAGAATATAATATTTCAAAGAAGAGTACAGTTACAATTAAAAATAAAAAATAAATAATGAATAAAATGTTGCTACTTATCACCTGAACTAATTGGTGGAATAATGAGAATACTCAGATAGACCTTCCTTCTTGGTTTAATATAAAGCTACTACTATTTTATCATCCTACTTTACTTTTTCTCATATTATTTTAAACTAATTCAGAACTTTTAAATGCTAACTTGCGCTCTCTCCAAAATATTTCCATTAAAACGTTTAAACTCAATTCATACTATTCCTATCAACGAAAGCAATTATTATAAAGAAGGATTAATATCACAATCACTATTCTTTACGAAAACTTCATTTTCTTAAAGCACGAACTTCCTCGTCGCGACGCATACAAAGTACCGGAGGCCGGAGGGTCCGCATGTAAAATGGCCCCGTGTCCGGGATACACGACAATAAGTAAGAGAGTCAAGGCGTATGAGAACGGGCACGAGAGAGTAGTAGAGAACCGGGGCAATGCGACGACAGCATCAAAGGAGATTGCTGCTCCACATGCAAATATGATTAGTTCCGGAACGTAACTTCATTTGCGTACATTATAAGCGCGGATAGCTCACTTTATGCAAACGAGGGGGGGTGCTCGCGAGCTCGCGCGTACGCGACAGAGGTCCGACAAGGAGCGAGGCTGACGATGACGGAGGCGGCGCACACGCTCTGCTCCTGCAGCTGACACATCCGGACGAAAAATGCTCTCTCTCTCTCTCTCTCTCTCTCTCGCTCTGTCCTCTCTCTTTCTCGCTCTTTCACTCTATCCTCTCTCTCCCCCTCTCTCTCTCCCTTTCTCTCTCTATCACTATATCCTCTCTCTCTCTCTCTCTCTCTCTCGCTCGCACGCCCGCTCGCACTCTTCCTGCGTAAGATCGCGAAGATAAGTTAGGAGTAGCGGGAAACTTTATCGCGGCGAGGTAATGAGGTTGATATTCTAGGATGGCAGGAGTGAACATGTGTAAAATGAGGTTGAATTAATTATGGGCTTTTGGTTGTTTATTGCTGGTTTGCGAGGGGGTGGTTGATGTGATTTAGAATTATAATAGATTGTTTGAACGCAAAACTCATAAAAAAATTTAGTTTCGTAAACCTTACGTGTAGTATTATAAAAGCATATGTTTACATCAATTACCATTAGGTATCCTCAATTATCATAATGGTGCAATTCTGCATCAGTGAATTATTCTAAAGCTCGGAATTTCATATTAAGCAGTCGGGTCGCTCTTTTCTATAGACGTATAAACTCTTTCCTTACTATGACAAATATGCACAAAGTGTCTATTGTCGTATAATATAGTTCCACATGTCTTCAAGGTCGTGAAGGAGAAACTTCGAAAGTTTAAAAAATTGCTATTAAAGATTGATGCTGTCTTAGAGCTTATAAAAATATTGAAATATATACGAGTACAATATAGCATATTCAAACTTATGTAAATATTAATAAACTCTGAAATATCGGGCATATTTTCAAATACTTATATTATTATATCATTCCAAACTATTGCATCATTGTTTACGTGAAGCATCGAAACATGCATACCCCATAGCAACGAATTCAATTCCCCATTCTTCAAATCTCCAAAACTTGAACAATTAAATAGCGCTATTCCCGTACATACCGCAGGAACGCCGTGAATTGCAATCCACCCCTGTCCACGCCACTATAACCTCCACTACCACGCAGTAGCAACGTAACATCAGCAGCCCAACGATTTGGCAATATCTCGCGTTATTAAACGGCATGCCTCCCGGTACAAACCATCGCGCCCATACTATTTCCACTCTAATGACGAACTGTCCCGAACTTCCACGGCCAATATCTGCCCTAACCCCATCCCTTCCTCAAATTTTAGGCTTTCCGAGCTTCGAAATCCAGGCGGCCAGCGCCACACCTCCCCCCTTTCTCCTCGATGACGATCGCCCCCGGAACTCGGAAACCTCGAGCATCACCAGCAGCCGGTTAAGCCGGCCTCGTAGATATTCGCCCCGAAATTGCTACACACCTGCGGTGTTGCGGACGTATTCCCTCTCGCTCTCTCTCTCTCTCTCTCTCTCTCTCTCTTGCGCGCGCGCGATATAATTGAGCCTCGGTATGCCGGCAGCCGGCGCTGCTGGCCGAGTTCCTGTGGGAACGCAAAGGAGGATGCGGTTGTGCTGCTGATGCCGGGCCGGGAGCTGGAGCTGGCTCTCGATATCCCCAGGGGATCGATACGTCCGACTATTCCTGGCATCCCCCCCCCTCTCTCGCTCTCTCTCTCTCTCTCTATTTCTCTCTCTCTCGCACTCTCCTATGTAGTCGTAGCCTCGGAAGCCCGAGAGTCTTGAGGGTAGGTGGAGGGGCCAGAGTCCGCGAGATATGAAGCTGCTCGTGCTCCGCCGGCCGGCTTTTCGTGTACTAGGTATACCCCCGGTTTCTCTTCGTGGCCTCGGTTGGGAAACGTGCCTTTCGTGAGAGCGTAATTTAATAATAGATACTGCCTGTGGTCGGGTGAGTATGTGTGGGAAGGTGTGGGTGTGGGTATGGAAGGATGGGTTTAGTTTGGTGGAAGGAGTCGAATGAATCGGCGGAGGCATGTTATATGGAGTTGCGCATGATAGGCGTAATATTTCAGACGGCGAGCCGCTAGGATACTGGATTATCCAGCGTAGGAGTTATTGTGCTGACGCTTGTATGGGTTGGGATTAGAATTTCGAAGTGGGTGTTGAGAGGGTGCGTGTATTTGTACGGTGAGTTAGGGAGTTGTAAAGGATGGTAATCATGTTATCCTTAGCCCAGTAAAAATCAGACTATTTATTATGAAATACTTTGGAGTGAATACAAGCCAACTTTATGGAAATCAGTAGTAAAGGATAAGTTATGAAATTAAAAATCGATTCATCTAACAATGAACTAGTCACTATTCAAGAATGGTTATAGAATGTTTGACTTGAGTAATAAGAAATTTAATTTAACTACTTGATTAAAATGCAGCATTATAACTATCGGACTGTTTGTTAAAAGGTATACAACAAAAAACCTCTGCAAATTCATTTACAATTAGATTCCTCAAACTAAATTAGTTGTTCAAATATGAAATTCTTTCTTCTCATAAAAAATTTAGTAAATAATGGCCGTGTCATTCTCGAGGTATAAGATATAGAGATATAAAAACAAAATTACAATACATAACCTCAAATATCTCGATATATAAAGGTCGTTGTAAAACTCTCCAAGGTTTGTTGAATGGTAAACATTTAAACGGTTTAAAAGCGTTTTTAAAACGTTTGGATTAAAACGATTGAAAAAGGTTTGAAAATGGTTTGAAAATGGTTTGAAAAAAACTAGCATAGAATATATCGAAAAAAATTGATTAATTGGTAGCATCAAATTCTATTTAAACGATTTCTTTCGATATATTCTATGTTAGTATTTTTTTGAGAAAAAAACTAAAACTCTAAAATAGAGAAACTGATAATAAAACAAAAACGCATCAAAAAAAAGAAAAAAGTTTGAAGCCGCCGTCCTTACAGAAAAACAAAGAAAATGAGCACCGAAACATTAATTTTCATCTATATTCAGAGTAATGTTGATTTACACCCATACACACACACACACACACACACACGAACACATACACACACACATACACATACATACATACATACATACATACATACATACATACATACATACACGCAAACATACACGCACCCACACACACATACACAGACACACGTATGCACGCACGCACGCATGCACGCACGCACACACGCACGTACACGCACACGCGCACGCACACACACACACATATCCATACAGACCTTTTCTAAAAATAGTGTATTTTGATTCCCAGTATATCAAAACATGTTTCTAACATGTTTTTAGTAAAACTTCTTTTTACCATCATACAGCTTCCTCTATGAGGAAGCAATATTTTGTCATATAAGCACGTCTTTAGAACATTCATTTCCTGATCTCCCAGAAAAATGAAAATATTTTTGAGCACATATGATCCAAAGTTGTATTTTGATTTTTAATAAGAACTTATTGCCACAAAAAATTTATTGTATATATTATAATATAAAAAATAACTTCATATATGTTTTTAAAATCACTGATCATTTATCTAATAGCAAAATTTGTATTTAGTATAATTTTTCATACAATAGCATAATACCCATCATTTGTCGACGATTCATATGAAGACTAACGCATTTCAGTTTTTCATATAAGAGACACTATTTGCTTTTACGTTTATAAAAAAAAGTATATGAAAATTATAAAACTGTATTCATACTCTCTGTTCACTTTATCGATGGTTTATTTTTGAATTTTTTTTTAAATATTTTCACCTCATGAAAACTAAATGATTTTTTAAAATACTGTAATCCATTAGTCTTTGTACGATGTGTCGGAAGAACGTGAATCACTTTCATCGTTTAAATTTTTAAGTTTTAGAATGCTTTTCTATCAAGTTTCTGCGAATTATATTAAAAGTTTTTCTTTAGTTTAAATCCCCGAAATGAATGTATTTTCTCTTTTTTTTTGCACTCAGTTTTAGAAACATACATTTTTCCTAATAACGCAAGTAAACTAGCAAGTAACTTCATCATCAAAAGCTTCCCCATCCCAGCCGACCGTAAGCATTTTATAACGCGTAATCAGCACGATAAACTCGCGCTCAGGTAAATCCTTACTAGCCTGTAATAGAAAGAGCGAGCTTGCGTAAGCACAGCCACCGCGCCGATATTCACCGGCAGAGCTCGCAATAATAATAAAGCCGTTATCGCCATTTGCGCCACACCACCACTGCTGCTGCCTACCTACCGTTACCGGGCGAGTGTATTTCGCTGTAGCTCCGATCGGGCGCATAACCGCGCACACTTTTGCCCACCCCCTCCTCTTTCGCATCAGCGCTTTCTCGCCTTTATTCGACCGTACACACGACTATACCACTCTCTCTCTCTCGCTCTCCCTTTATTTTCTATTTCGCCGCCTCTAATTTATCTTTTCGCCCGTTGTGTGTCTTTTTTCGCTGCTGCTGCTGCTTCTTTCTTTTTTATTTCGGGGCAGCCTGTCAGCAGCGCACGTCGCGTCGCGCAAAAACTTCTGAATTATTTATGCCTTTTTTGTGCACCGTTGTCTCCCGATGCAGAGCACAGCGGTCGCAATGCGGAATGCAAATGCATCTTCTTTTTTGCCGCGCCTTTGAATGTTTAATGGTGCTGGCTGGCGCGCGCGGGGATGACTATCACGTGGACAATGGCTGGCCAGGCTCACCTCATCGTCATATAAAATTGATACCAATCAGATATAATGCGGGATGGTAATCAATTGGGAATTGTGTATTTTTGAACCCGTGTAAAAAAAATAAGTCTGTGACAAGTCTGGCAAATGTCTGGCTCAGAAAGTCTGGCAAAAGTCTGACTACGGAGACGATCCCAGATAATAAGTCAGACTGTATGCCTAACTTTTGTTGAATTATGTCACTCGAACTTATTTTTATATACAAGTATATAGAACACTATAATTACTGTTAATATCGACCGGATTTGTAAAAAACAGTGTTCGATTAAACCGTGGAAACATTTTTTTAAATATTGCAATCATTTACATAATTTAAATATTTGTAAAATAAGACAAAAATTTAGGTTACTGCAGAAATAACGGACCGCTATGCTTTTGTTTTGCATTTTTTGTCAAAAGTCTGGAATCGCCTCCGAAACCAGACTTTTGCAAAACTTTCTGTTCCAGACTTTTGCCAGACTTGTCGAAGACTTATCTTTTTACACGGGAAATTATACTTTTCTTTTTCGCGGAATGATAACGGTTCTGTAGATGATTTGCGTCGAATGTTTTGAATATTCAAGTCAGGAGATATTCCTATGCAAAAATGTTTAGATTTAGTGTGCAGGTGAATATAAAAGATTGAATCGTTGCGTAAGTTTGTGGTACCTAGATACAGTTTACAAAATGTAATCGGATAATTATCAATTATTATGGAACTTTATTTATTTACGTATAATTAAACATAAAGTTTGGACATGTGTTACGATATGTGGTTACATTACATGATATGTAATTGTGTACTATAAAATATACTTATACTTTTTGAATTAAAATTAATTGGCATAACTTTTGCGTCTCATATACTCAAGTATGATTGTACATCATTGTATGAGAATATATTCATAGTACGTTATTAAATCTAAGTACATGTCTTTAAGCGTACTATAAATGTCGTTTAAATATATCCATGTTTTACACAATTGTATTTATGGGTCACATATAATCATATACAATCCTTCAATTGCACGTAAATGTTTGTCATTTTTACTCCGGGATGAAATGTTATATACTAAAGAAGGGTAGCATTTTCATGAAATGTATTGGGTCAAATTACATGAAGCATTTGAATTAAAATACGTTAAATCTGAATATTCATCAAGCGTATTATATGATTTGAGTGCACTTTAATAGAACTTTAATCTGAACTTTAAAGTTCAGGCCTCAAGCATGACAGTGCAAAATATGATCCGTTATAATCAATGACGTTCGCTAAACTGAGAAAAGATTATCTGCATTTATATGCTGAATGAATTGATTGCATTCACGTGAATAATGTTAACATTATATGCAGTATGGACGACCAAATTATAGTATATTATGACACTGTTGTGGGAGATGGTTTTCTACCTTGCTCGAGGGTTTTCGCACGAGCGAAGCGAGTGAGAAAATCGAGCAAGGTAGAAAAACACCTCCCACAACAGTCTCATACGATATTTTATAGCACAACAACCTCAAAATCGACAATAAAGTTGGCATTTTGAGGTTAGTGTGCTATAAATTATTTAAATGAACAGCTCTCGTACCAATACCAATAACCATCACGGAATCAGCGATCTTCAAGTTTTGAATCCAGAAACCTTTACAATTTTTAATCATCGGAAACCATAGAATTTATTCATCGACGAATTTCATAAATTGTTCGTTGAATATTAATCAACACAAAATGCAGAAATCTCATCAACTTTCCGTGCGGAAATGAATTCAATGAATACGTGGAACTGCATACAATTAAAGGCACTTGTATATTACATACATTTATATTTTAGTTAAGTAGAATTAGATTTTGATGTAAATGAAAAGTTGTATTTTTCACTATCATTTATTTGCTTGAATGTAAATGTATAATGCCTTATGTTCACTAGCAGTTAAATATCGTCTCGCTGTAACTTTCAACATTGAATAATACTTATGTTGTTTAGAAAAGAAAAACTCTTTCAGTATGAATAAATAGAAAAAACAATTCTCTACACAATGGAACTCTTTAAACTTTTCTAGCAATTATCACTGTAATGTTATTTAATATTAAAAATTAAAGCGGGTCTCTATTAAAAGGCCAGTGAAGACGAGGCATAAACGATTTATCTGCATATTGTTTAAAGCAGTAAAAAAGGTTTGAGCAGAAAAACTGAAATATAAATATACTTATATACTTCAAAAAATGCTAAATGCTTCATCGATTCATCGATTAGAACATTACACATAAATGGTACGACAAACTGGGTCAGAGGTCATCCTCAGAAAAATTAAATTATTTATCTATATTTCATAAAAACTGAAATGTAGAAAATTTAAAAGGCACTAAATCAACCAGATTGACAGGACATTAAGTTTGTCAATATAATATTTACTGCAAAATAACGAAGTTCTCTGTTTAATCCAACTAGCCGGTAATATAATTCAGAAAATCTATTGCATAAAATACGTAAAGAAAGCTCACATATAACTAGTGTAAAAGAATTTATATTCTAAAATAACGACATCGTCCAAGCAACTATAAAACCACATTTATCGTACAATGCTCCAAATCTTCCGAATGAATATTTCGTCGTGCTCAACAAAAATCTCTTTCTTTCCACGCACATTAAAATCCTCCCTCCCCCCCAAAAAAAGCTTTAACCAGGCGATTAGCTTGCAAAGGGCTACAGTAAAATACACGAGATGGCAAAAAAGCGCGGACGCGTCCACTACCCTTTACGCAGACTATGACGAGGTAACTGTTTTAACGGTTATTCCCAAAGTTGCCACTACTTTCCCTTTCCCCTTCCTCGCCCTCCTGCTATCTCCCCTGGCATAATAACGCGCCACAGCCGGCACTCGCCGAGTGTATCTGGCGTTTCGCGTTGCACTACACCAGCCGAGAGAGAGAGAGAGAGAGAGAGAGAGAGAGAGAATGCCCCGCGTCGAGCTATATGCCGCCGGCCTTCCGGAGGAATCCATTTCGCCGAGCTGCCGCGTTCGGAGTCCATGCAGCGGGGTCTGCTAGCGGAGATATGCACGTGGGTTAGAGGGAGAGAGAGGTATTAGGTCTTTTTGCTGAATAACTTTGGACTGAATGGCGGGGCTAACGGCGTGTAGCGCAACTCTCGACACTGCTGGAATTCGGGATGGAGCTATTTTGGCAGTGGTAATTGTCGCAGTTACCGCGCGGACCAATGAGATTGCAGGACCGGTAGGCGGCTTCGATCCGCGTGTATGGGGGATGTATGTATTTGAGATAAATAGTGTCGAGAGGGTTTAGTGTAATGAGTCTTGAGCAAAATTTACTTTATTTTTTACTAAGGGTACAGATATTAGATGTTTTTTTTAAGATATTAGATGCAAGTATCTTTTTTTACAAAAATGCATGCATCGACTAATTATATATTTTATACAAACGTTGTGGACACCAAATGGTATGAATTATACAGGTTTAAAAAAAAGACATTGCATCTATATACTATCTATAAAAGAAGTATCTAGAGATATCTAGATATTTTAATAAATAAGAATATGAGTAAATATATATATATATATATATATATATATATATATATATATATATATATATATATATATATTCGTATATATATATAAGTATCTACATACTGTTTCTAGAAGAAGTATCTAGACATTTCTGTATCTAGATATTTTTTTAAGGTATAGGAGTAAACATATCTAGATACAAAATAGATACAAGTAGATATTGCAAATTACTGCTTTTAAAATTGGTTTGAATTACATTTTCTTAATTATTTTATTTCATTTTCATATATTAATCCACGAACAGAACATTATGTATTCAGAAACTATCACAAATTTATTGTAATTATTGCATTAATTCATAGGATACATATACATTGGATGTAAATATTTACACGACCGAAAGCGCTGGTTACAGCTAATGTAATATCCATATAATACATATACATCCATATAATTACGGAATCACAATACCAAATATTTGAATTAGATCTTAATAAACAACTTCCATCAAAATTATCCTTCTTATCATCATTGAGCATTAGCTTCTTGGAACGGCATAACTTTTAGAGTAGTCGATAAGCTTGGCTCGTTATAGAGTGGTAGTAGCGCGCAATGCTGGCAGCTTTGCCATTCAGCAAAAAGACCTTATCCCGGTGCAGGAGAGAGCCCGGCCGTGCCGGCGAGAGAGCTGTTGCCTATCGCGCGCGCGAGCGAGCGAGTTAGTTTTGGAAAGTTACGTATTAGGCACTTCAGGTATAATGGATGCAATCAAACGTTGCGATTACGAGTCCGGACGTTATAGAGAATGTGCATCTCTCTCTCTCTCTCTCTCTCTCTCTCTCTCTCTCTCTCTCTCTCTCTCTCTCTCACACACACACTCTTTTCGTGATAGGACTTATTCTCGAGTACGCTGAATGTAAAGCAGCGCGTTGAGTGTTATGAATTCAACTTTGTCGAGTTATAAGCGCATTTTTGAAATTGTATTCTTGATTTGTAGATAAGATGCGGTTTATTAGTATTGTAGGTTTTATCAAAGTAGTTGAAAAATAATGTTAAATATGTTTTTTCTTTTAGTTCGTAAATTAATTTTCAATATAAATTTTCAAAATATTGTTCATGTTTATCATATAAATTATTAAAGAAAAATACAGAAAGAATGAATATTTATCAGTGTACGAGTAAAACACACACACGTGATTTTATATTCCAGTAATTTTATTTTATTACGACGGTTATCGGAAATCAAGTTAAAGCTCGTGAAACCAGACTGTATCATACATAACCATGATAAAATTTGGGAATATTTTATAACTTAATTTTGCCAACTAGTAACTCGTTTATTCAATACAGAGGGGAACTAAAATATTTGCTTAAATGCAAAATAAATATGCTTTGTTATTACTTCGCATAACTAATGACAGTAATCGAATCTATTTTAAATCATACATATATCCAGAATATTCATGAAGTTACAATTATTGTAAAATAATGGTTTTTAGAGTTGTTATTTTAATCTGCATGTGTAATCTACGCTGTAATAACTTTAAATCGTATTTCGAAACTCCTAAATAAAATTTAACAAAGCTGGAAAAAGTATACTTCTATTCTACGAGGTAAAAAACACTTACTTCTTAACATACAGCATACCATTTTCCAGAAAATGCTACCTTGCATGACTAACAATATATAAATAAGTTTCGTCGCTTAAATCACACCGAAATAAAACGCAAAAGAGAAACAACAAATATTCAAACCGAGAATTAGACAATGACGCAGCAAGTTTCGAGATCCACATACACACGTAGATCGTATAAGTACTAAACTACAATCCAACAAGTAAGAGAGAGAAACATAGAACACCGTGGACGCAAACTCACCGATGCTCCAACCACAAGCGAGCGAGCGAGCGAGCCAGGGGCGCGGGAATGAGGGACTCCTTTTATTTTGGTATTTATTTAACGAGAGTGTCGCCCGGAGGAAGTTCGCCCGCGGCCGGACGCCCGAAGTACCCTCAGGGGTGTGCTGCTGCGCCGCGCCGCGCCGGACACAGGAGTGCCATACTGCGTTCGGCTAACAGCCGGATACACGTTGCACCACCCACATCCCCCACTTTATTCTCTTCTTCTCTTCCCTCCTCTTGCCTACGTGTGTTTGTGTGCACCCGAGTACTTTACGTCCGCGGTGCTGCCTATGTGTCTTCCTGCGCTACGATGTAACGGCTGGTGGACGAGAGAGAGATAGAGAGAGATAGAGAGAGAGAGAGAGAGCAAGAGACCTGCAGCAGCAGCAGCACAGTGGACATTTCGCTGGAGGAACTCGAGTGGAAGGCGTTGCTTCAAATGGAAAAGCGATAACGGAAATGGCTCTGAGCTGCTCCCGCTGGTCCTCTACCGCGTACTGTACGTGTGTATGTACAGTGCAGTGGTCGTGGGAGCGCGAGAAGAAATTTCGCAGACAGCCGAGAGAATCGCGATTTTTAGGGTTTTATTTGGATGGTTTTTCGTTTTTTTTGGTTGGTTGCGTTTGCGGAAATTCTTCGTTTGTGGAAACTCTTTTGCTGCACTTTTGAGTGGTTAAGTCTATGTGATATTTTATGATGCCTTCCGGATTGTTTGTTCCATACATTTAAACATGTATCATGTATATTTATTGTGATTATAATAAGTGCTTAGTTAGAATTAAACATGTAAAATGCATTAATTAATCTTAAGATTCCAGGAATACGAGTCATATCTAAATCATCTATATTTTAACGACTTATAAATCTCTTTAACATTATATTATACAGCTTATTTGAATAATATACGTAGATGATTATATATTTTGTTTCTGTGAAATGGATATAGGTCAATATTCAGATAATACTAGTTATATCAAGCCATCAACACTTGATCGTTTTATTAATCTCGTTAACATCATATTCTATAATTGCTTTGAACTATATTACATAAACGATTATGTATTTCATTTAATTGTATAATGTATATTGGTGGAAATTCAGGTAACATCAGTCATCAGAACCACTTTGATTTCAACGTTTTATGAATCTCTACAATAACATATTCTGAAACTGCTTTGAGTATAAGTGTAAATATATATACAGATAAAGTTTCAATTCTTTGTTAACTTGTACAATCTATTGTATAGTTTCAGTATATAAATACCTGCAAGTGAAAATAGTGAAAACAAAACGTTATATCCATTTCACTTACAATGTTTTGTCTGAAAAGTACTAAAAAGCAAATGCCATTAAATATTGTTTACAAATAAAATATTCTTTCATTGAAAGTGTAATAATCACGACAAAAAAAAACAATTGTTCAATTCGCAGGCAGTAGCGGCACCGCGTACACATATCAACGATCATTTCAGCCAAATCGAACGTACACGCAAAAACAACACTACCACCACCACCACCAGTAACCTGCCTCTTTTCACTTTTAAATTCGCGTTCGCGTATCATTTCCGCGAATTCACAGCTCTCTCTCTCTCTCTCTCTCTCTCACACAATGACGCTTGATTTATCAGTCGTCACCTGCATAAATCATCCACTTTTTCTCTTTCTGCCCCTTTCAAATGGCGCCCGAACAGGGACCAGAGCATCCAAACGGTGCGACAGAGAATTGTAACGAGAAGAACAATCGTCGAACAAATGTCCGTATGAATAAAAATGAGGGCTTTCTGGCAATATCACAAATCGACCAGCAGCAGCAGCAGCGATGGCTACTTGCGTCCATCGGTTGCACGACTGACACACTCTATGCGTGTCAGCTTCCGCGAGGGCACGTGTAGTTTCGGGTTCGGCTGACACGTGTATACATTGCGTGTATATACGTTTTCGTGGGAGGCAAGAGGTGGAGGCTACTGCTATGTCCCTGCTGCTGCTGGCTCGTGTTGCCGGTTAATACAGTGTGTACCGCGCGTCCGTTTTACGCGGTTCAATTGCATTACGACAAGCGGGAGCTTGCCTGGATACATGTATTGCTCGGCAGGTAAACGGACAACCTGATGGGTGCAATGAGATAACGGCTCTTTTTTTCGGGTCGAATCAATTTATGATGATGAGAGTTCGGGGAATTATGTATAGAGTTGATATTACAGTTAAACGTTTGAAATTAGACGCGGCAATTAAGTAATTTGGTCTGAATTTCGAATTGTATATTTGATGGAAGTTATATGTAGTCAATAAGTTTGTGGATAGTTGAGCTAAACTCATATAATGTAGTTGCAAATTGTATGGGTTGTCCGAATGGGTGTATAAGTAACATAATGGATGGAATAGTTTCTATGTTGAATAGGTGTATGAAATGGAACATTACACGTTCACAAGAGATATTTGTTACTAGCCATTTCTAACTATCTCAACATATATAAATATATTAAACAACTTTTAGAAAGACAATTATTGTCTATTATATATGCATTTAACTTCTACATTCTTTATAAAACAGAGCATTCATACAATTGATTACCTTTTTAGAAGCAAATATATAAAGATAAAATTTATTTAAATTTTACTAATTTTAAATTACTTGACTATAACTGAATCAAATTCTTCTATAGAAGAATTAATTTATCTATCACCCCAGATGTTCTCACTACGATGTACATAAGATTGCATTATCCATCGAGGTTTCCTTTTTCTATCGATACCCTGAACGAACGTAACAAGCATTGCAACAGTGTGAAGATCACGAGACTCTGATGGTTCTCTAATTGAATCCAGTGGTTGAACTTTTTCTCCTCGACGCGGGGGAGTACAGCGCTAGCAACAAAAAAAAGCCAAAGAAACAACGAAAGACAGTGCCGGCCAATGCTATACTTGGCTGCGAAGCAGCGATCAATAAGAAAAAAAAGGCCAAGGCAAAGAAAGAAATGAGGAAGTGATGGGAAAGGTAACGGCGAGCAATAAATGAAAAGGGGTCGAAAAAGAAATGGAAGGGAAGATAAGAACCCACTGCTGTCTGCGCCTGCTATAGCAGAAAAGAGAGAGAGAGTGAAAGAGAGGCAGAGCGAGTTGAAGAGTGGAGAGTCGAGACAGAGAGTCGCGAGTGAGCGGAACGCTGGCTTTTTTTTCTATATTGAACGGAAGTTGGGTAAGAGCTGGAATCATACCTAATTGAGGCTTCGAGAGAAAATTTTCTCCATGGGAGAGGAGACAGAATAGGCGCTGCGGTCGCGCACAAGAGACCTTTTAACGATGAACAAGAAAAGGGAGGGTGTGCGGAGGAGAGAAGGAGGAAGGGAACGAAAGTGCAGAGAAGCGGAGGGCAATAATATGCTCTCGAAAGAAATGGTCTTCGGAGACGGGAATTGAAAAGTCCTGGACGATCGGAGCCGTTGGTAAAATGCTACTTTCGCCCCAATATATTTTATCCTGCCTCGCTCTTTAGTTTTGTGCGTTTTGCATTTTAACTGTCAGTTATAGGCATTCAGATTCACTGTGCAATTCTACAATCAGGCGTTTTTTTTTATTTTAATAAAATATATTTCTGATGCTATTATACTGATCATGTTCTATTAGAGAAATCTTTTTCCAGAGCTCGAGTGACCAACGGAATCTAGTGTATTTTCGAAGCAAGCAACCTAATGAAGATTAAAGGCTAACAAAGGAAAGCAAACATAATTAACTTATTCATCTTGTAAAAGGTGATCATAGGATCATTCGCAATTTTTCTTGAAGATAAAAGTACATTTTATTTTATCGTGATCTAAAACTCGAGTATTTTACAGTCAACATGTATTGATCATTATAATTTTTCTAATTATAACTAACTAATTAAGTAAAATAATAATTATGCTTTGAACGTGCATTTCCATAAATATCTGAAACCTTACACAAAACCATAATCGAAAGCTATCTTTACGTAAAAAATAAAGTATCATCCGCTCATTAGCAAGAAATTAAACATTGCTCATCCTACAAATAGTAAACCACTGAAATGCGCAAATTATCAATTTATTTCTCGCATCCACAAACTCACGACTAATCCCTTTGACGGCATCGGGACACATATTCAGTAGCCCAGAAAGCGTCTATATTTCAAAGGCAAAATGCTGCGTTTTTCGCTCGAGCCTACAAAACCCTCCCAAAAAGGAAGAATACACACACAAAGAGAAATGAGCGCTTGCCTCGATCCATAATTCGTGCGCGAACGGCCTCAGCTAAAAGTCGACTGGTCAGCACAACCGGGCTAGTTCGACCCAGCAGCTGCAGCAGCGAATCACGAGCCCCTCGGCAGGATTTACCGCGCGGCTGCAAAGGCCCCAGGAAAAAGAGGGATGAGGGGGGTACAGAGGAAAAGGACGAACGTACGTGCATACGTATGCAGACGCGCGCCGATGGAAAAAATATGTGGGGCGATCCGCGAGTCCGCATAATTAATCAGCTATACGTCGTCCAGTAATTACGCTCGAGCCTTCTCTCTGTATCTCTCTCTCTCTTTTTGGGATTCGCGTACGTCTATGTGTGTATGTGTTTGACTGTCTCTGCGAGTTTGCCTCGCGGGGAAAAGAAAAACGAGGAAGAGAAATAGACAGCGGCAGTGGATGTGGCGGAGAGAGAGAGAGAGAGAGAGAGAGAGAGAGAGAGAGAAAATCGATGGAATCCTGGCGCAACGCCCCGCGAGCAAGCGGACGAACGAACGGTGGAAAAAGAAAATCGAGAGCGGAGAGAGAGAGAGAGAAAGAGAGAGAGAGAGAGAGAAAGAGAGAGAGAGAGAGAGAGAGAGAGAGAGAGAGAGAGAGAGGGAGAGAGATAGAGACGGGCGGAAAGATAGACGCGATTTGCCAGCCGCACTGCTGCAGCCTGGTATGTAATTTCGATAAGGTCTTTCTGTCTCTCTCTCTCTCTCTCTCTCTCTGTGCGAGGTACTTTTGAAACGGATTTTTCATTGAATAGCGGGGACCGCCGCGTGCGCGACTGTGCCTCCACAAAGGCGAGTGAAGGAGTTAAATCAATGCCCGGGAAATAGAAAATATTTGAGGATAGAGACCAGGCCGGGCTCATTAAAATTATTCGTTTGGGGGATTTTCGTGCTTTTCGTAATAAGTATGTTATTTGGGTCACATTTGGGAAGTAGAAAGTTATGTATGCATATACTGCACGATATGAATTGTATGCAGGATAGATTACGATCGTAAAGTTACATTCGTTGCTTCATGTCTATGTAAACTGAAATATTCTTTGAATTGCAATGGGTATTGAATTAATTATATATTCTATACCTGCTATTTTCAACTTCGTGGAAAATTTATCCAAGATTATACTGCATTAATGATTGATTTTATACCCAGCTAAATTCACTGATATCCTGCATTAAAAGAAAAATCGAATTGAATATTACTGATTTTTCTCCATGCTGAGATTTTTTATAATAAATGAGGATACGAAACGAATAAACTTAATTTCTGATAACTTCATTTATTAAGCAATTTAAATACGTTTTAAATTGTTATCGTTTTTATCAGTATAAATAAAATACCGACTTTTCGAAAGCCAAAAAAGGATTATCATCGATAATTCACCGATCCTCAAAAAGCTTCAGAATAAATCAACTTTCCAATCGAATCGATCTGATCGACGCGTCTCATCGACTTCTGAAATCCAAGCCAACCGAACAATTCATCCTCTCCCTTATAGGTACAGCCTACGTCCTTCTTATCTCTCCTCGCAGTCTCACCAGGCAGACCTTCAAGCCCCGAGATCCATCCGTCGCGCGCAGATCCCGATAGCGCACCGCCCATCCTAATGACATCGCGACGCAGCTATCCGTTAAATTAGTTTGTCTCCCGTCGACCTCTCTTCGACTGCAGCTCGTACGAGAAAATTGATAGCCACAGCTAATTCATCGGGAATTCACGAGCCTGTGTGCACGTACGAAGTGCGGTTGAAAACAGTGTTAGTGCCATGCGGGTCGAAAGCCGGATTGTGTGGATAATCGATAATTGGCGTTTTGCGCGCTACTGCTGCTGCTGCCGTCGAAAAAAGGGTAGGATTTCCGCGAACGTCATCGGGTGGGGGGGGGGGAGAGGAATTTTTTTTGTCCGCAATTCTCGAGCACCTAATAAAGTGGCGAGCGTTGACTTCCCCTCGCCGCCGTTGCTGGATCGGAGTTCGTTCATGCAGTAAAAAATGGAAGCGAGAGATTTCTGCAATTTCGCTCGATTGGAGGAATTATTGCTGCGCAATGGGTTGGGGTCGAAGGGTTAATGGAGGTGATTGGGAGTAATTTAGTTTTTATTGTTATGAAAGAATTTAATTTTTTAGTACTGATGACATAATTTAATAAATTTATTGTTGAGGTAGGTTTTTCATTAGTGGATTGTCAATTGTTCTGATCTGTTGTGTGATAAAAAATACCGTACGCTCAGAACAAAACTATATTATATCGATTCCAAATTTTAGGTTTCTGAAAAAGTAACTGATATGCGAACTTTTTTCACGATTTAACATGATTCTGCTATACACATCATCCTTTTTCGAAAATCTTCAAAAATACACTTTCAGTACACCAGTTAGAAAGCATCGGCAAAAAACCCATCCAATCTCAAAAATCACTTCAAAAACATAACAGAAGCCTCTCGCTCCATCAGTCCGAATTTACGAGAAGAGACGCATTCCCTCCCAAAATAGAACTCAATGCTATTGGCCCTAGTGAAAACAGGTGCCTTCGCCGCTATAGCAGCGCGAATCGCCAAAACCAAAAGCGCGAGGCGGATCAAACGTGAACAAGAGAAATCAAGCCGACCGTGAAGCACTGTAGCAACGAGCATACGAAAGAGCGAGGCAACGCCACACACACACACACACACTCATGCACACATACACACACACACACATACACACACACAGACAGAAGGCAAAACAACTGGTTTAATCCGCGCAATCGCTCCCTTTAAATCACCATTCAGAAAGGGAGAGGGAGGGAGAGAGAGAGAGAGAGAGAGCGAACAAGCGTGACGAAAAGCCCCTCGCCCGTCGCTCTCGCTAATCGAAGGGTATATACGAGAAACAATGGGAGACAGCCGAGGCAGCTCTCGGCTATACGCTGGATTCGGAGGGTTTTACTATCGCTTGTCTCGTGTGTGTCGCCGCGTGTTCTGATAAGCTTTTCCGTGTTTTGCCCGCGTACCGTCCCTCTCGCCGTCTCTATATATCTCTTTCCGGCGAGTTGTTCCATGTGTGACCCGAGTTAGACGAAATCGCAAAAATAGCTCGAGTGCGTTGGAGAGCGTTCGCTCGGGTAGTTTTGTGGATTATTATCGGGCGAGTTTAGGAACATTGAATTATTTTGTATCCGTATCACTGTATCTACGTTGCTTAATCTAATTATGAATTTCGAAGTTTCATTTAGCGTTATTAATTTATTTCAAATATTTGTTGGAGAGTAAAATGACGTATAATTATAGGAAAGGAAATTAATTTAATGATTTTAGTTATTATGCCTAAACATTCTAGAGTGCAAATAAAGTTCTCAATGTAAATAGTTACGAAAATTTAAGTTTTCCAATTTGTCTAAGTACTTAAGCTATAAATTACAACGTAAACTTTAGTATACATTGTTAAAGGTCAGTTCCTAAAAGTTATAGCATGCATACATTAATGCGTTACAAAAAATAAATTTAAATAAACACTATCAAAAACAACATTAAAATGTAATTCATAAACATTTATTCGTTTTATCGATGATATCTTTATTTATTTCTTTAATTTCTTTAAATATGTATTAAAAAAATATCATTTGTTCTAAATATTTTCTTTACCAACATTTAACCATCGTTAACATGAACTTACTGATTCAGTGTGGGGAATAAGTAGAATAATCCGAGCAGGGTCAGACCATTATTGTCAAATAAATCCAAATATAAGAAAGAAAACCCCTTTTCCATTTCTAACTCGTAACGACTACACCATTGCTATCGCAAAGCTACAGTATTCCATTTTTTCCGAGCCAAAGCGATGCCTTTCCAACAAAAACGACCCTACAGAATTTGCAGAAACAGGCGTAACGCGGACACGCGATCCTTTGTCAATGAAAGCGAGCCCGAACGCGAAGATCGCGCAAAAAAGATTTCCTTCTCTCTCTGTGTGTCTCTTCGCCATCGTAACGCGCGCGCGCATGTAGACGCGTTGTTATCGCTCGTAGCTGGCGTGGAACCCTTTCAATTCTGCAGCTCCGCGTGATGCGCATCTGTAAAAACGATATCGTTAAACCGATGCCTTGCTGTACGCATCGCCGGATCGTTGTTATTTTAGAGCAGAGAGGGAGGTTAGTACTTAGTAGTTAGAACTGTGTGGTATCTATAATTGAGGATTATGAATACGACGCTTTAGAATATATGACATTCTGCACGATAAAGGATATCGATAAAAGATAAAGAACGACGAAAATTTACGCGTATAAAGTCTTTTACTGGCTGTCTTAATAAGATAAAATAAAATCAAAGCTTTTTTAATTAAAATTTACTTTAACAAGCTAATTTATCTGAATTCAATTATTTCGATAATTAATATAAGGATTTTCATAAGAATTTTGTCCTTACATGGAGAGAAAAAGTTAATAATGATTAATATACTAGGTTAGGAATTCGGAGACGAAGAGTAAAATTTCGCGTAACCTCCAATCTTTCCGCTTTTCATGCTTTTATATTAGTAAAATACGTATATGCATAGACTTCATGATAATTATTTAAATACTAAGACATTTTTCTTCAATAATACATGTATAACATAAAATAAGCCAAATATTAAATAATTATTTAGTATTATTCAAATATCCAAGAAGGATTGATTACTATACTATATTAGAAATCAGTTCAAATAGGTTTTATCAGTTCCGATTTACCCACCTTGCACTGTACTCAGTCCTAACTTCATTTACTAGCAATTACTATATTTTTCTCTCCGTATAGATCTATCTAATAATATTGGATAAAACATAAGTTTTAATTGACGAGGTCACAGAATTTTTAAAATTAAGTAGAGCAAAAGTTATGAATATAATTTCTAGGATGAATATACTTGTCTTTTTGATTATGGGAATAACTTTAACCTAATGCATATGAGAATTAAGTTAGTGGAGTTGAAAGTTACTTGGAAAAAAGATATAAATTATATGAATTATAGTGAAATGAAACATAGATTGTATAGCACGTATTCGAGTTTTGGGTAGTATTTGCTTGCGATAAATAGTTAAAATAATTCGAAAATACAACAATTGAAAGACTGGATGCAATAACAGTACTAGCACTTTTTTCGGTGACTTTTATCTGAAATAATAATGCTCAGATAGAGAGACAAAAAATATAATGTTGACAAAATGAGCGAGTTTAACAATACTATATTTTTGTTTTTTTTCATTTGAGCATTATTATTTAAGATAAAAAACATATTTAAAAGTGCTAACACGGTTATCGCACCCGGTTCTTCAATTAGCTTTTTTTTTTTTTTTTTTTTTATTATTATTTAACGTCGCCATGTTTGTGCTTCCATGTGGTGCTAATCGACGACGGGGGTCTGCGGTGTGTTTGTAAACAAAGCACATGTAATTTTTACAGAGGTGCTTGTATCAATCGGCAGAGACTAGGATTCGAACCCGGGTCACCGGCGTGGGAATCCGACACTCTACCGACTGAGCCGCCGCAGGCCCCCTTCAATTAGCTTGTTTAGTATGTTATAATACAAATTAAATTTTATTTGCACAATGTGAAAATTACTAAAAATGTATGTAAGTAAACTGCGTTTTTCTTTCAACTTTATAGTCCAAAGAAATCATTTCCGGATTATTTCAGAGAATATTTCAATTGACATAGCTTCTGGTCCACGGTTATCTCACATCTGTTCAACAAAATACTGTAGTCAGTGATATAAGCTACAAAATAACAGATGGTTCAAGTCTATTTTGAATAAAACAAATATTCTAACTTTATTTTTTTAAATTTCAAAGTTTAAAAAGATATTTTTCGGCTTCTTTCCGGTAAACGTTTGGTTTACAACTGCATATCTCTTGGTCCACTTACACCTCAGATATATTACTAGAATTCGCAATTCCACCAAAGTAGGCACCATTTACGAAAGTATCGATGGCTAAAAACGGAACTATATTACCATGTGTTTTAGAGAGATGAAAAGAGTATGTCGTCGCCTACGTGTGAAAATGTACCAACTCAGAATCTATTTAAAAATATACCAACTGGAAAGCCGCTTAAGAAAGGTATCATTTAGCAAACCAACATTTTATAGCCGAATATAAATTCTCATCAGTAGTGCAAGCTTAATAGTAGTTAACGCTTAAAATGTATGGATATATTAAGGTTGATAATAATGACTGTTAAAGTACTTAGATTGCGAAATATACAATAAATGCAATAAATATTGAATATAATTGATTTTTTTAGTTATAACGTTTCCTAAGTGACCAATATTTGTATGTCTATGCAGGTAATACTTGTGCATCTGTTACTGATTAAATTACTCGCTAATTTAGAACAAAACAATAAACTTTTCAGATCTCCGAATCGGTGAATCGGTATCATCTAACGAAGCTTATAATCGCAAATACTATATGTTATGCGTAAAAATAATTTCAAAATTCAATAACGAGTCAAGAAAAGCCAAACAGACAGGAGACAAACACACCAAGACTTCCATATAATATCAATTAACAATAACAAGTAATAATAATCAATAATATTTAATAAGACATCCAATCAACCAATCAAGCACTCAGGAACTTCGCCAATCGACGTCGAAACACTTTATCGCCGGCCCGACTCATCCTTGGCCATTCCCCTCGAAGCACACAGCATCGTCATCAGCAGTAGTTCGCGCTACCACACCCACACACAAACACACACACATTCCCCGCGTACTCGAGACTCGAGCACCTAGTGATAAGCTCGCGCCGACATCGGGCTAATGCCTGCCGGCGACTCTCCTAGGTGGCCGGCGCGTGAATTAACGCTGCCACCGCGATTCGCCCTCTTCGGGGAATATAGCCGGCTGGCTGCGCACGAACGAGCGCGAGCTGCTGGCTTAATTTCATTCGCCATGATGATCATGCTGGACTTATATATTTTTTTTGCTTGCTGATGCGTGGAGTGGGACGACGTAAAGTGGATGGGGTGGGATGGAGGATAGCGGGGGTAATGACGGTGTTTAGAGACTTTAGAAAGGTGGGAGTATAATAGCATGATGAAGTTTTTTTGTAAAGTGAGTTTACTGTGAAAAACTCAAAATCTTTGTAGAATTTTGTCAATTACACTGGAATTTTAATCCCTAGTTTATGACTGAGATGTAAAGATTTTTTTGACAATTTTTCCGCTTATTATTGTGGAAAAATTTAATGAAATTTCTAAATATTTTCAATTAGATTAACAAGAATACTCAAAATCTTGAGTACTTAAATAGCATTGCCTTCTGTATAAAGTGGAAGATATAAAGAAAGTGAATTTTTTTTAACATTTTTACTGCTAAATGTCTGATAAAATCTTGATTTCTTTATTGGTTTGATAGTTTTTCTCGGTTGATATTTAAGAAAATAACATAAGGTATTGATTAAAATTGATTTCTTGGACACATTTTGTAAAATTTATCGAAAAAAGGTAAAACGAGTTGAGTATAACGCATTTAGCTATTTGACGTGTAAAAATATCAATCAGAAATCCTCATGAATAAAGGCAATCTAAGAGCTTAGAAATTAGTTACTTTTAAGTACTTGTTCCCGTTATATATATATATATATATATATTTATTGTACTCGTCTCGTTTGTCTGGTGAGAGGTTAATTAATAAATAAATTTAAATTATGGAGTTTTATTTAATTGTTGTGAGGAGCGTTTCGTCGCAGCGGATATAGTGGTTGCCGCTGCGTAGGCCGCGTACACGGCGATCAGATTGGATCGTCCGGGGTCGCTATTCCCTCCGATTGGCCACCGGAGGGATTACGGGGCGAGGAAAAACAAAAGGTTTTCCTCGCGGACGGTAGGCCATAGAAGCGCTCACATGAAGATTTTAGACTCCGTTACCATAGATTCGAAAATATATTCAAAAACAAACAAAGGAACGATCTCGAGCCAGACAAGCGGGGTGAACCGATCTTTTTGTTGCATTCGTTTTTCAGCTTTCTCAAGAGACGCTTGAAATATTTAGTTACAATTCTTTTGCGACATTGTACACATAAATTAATTATTTTCAGTCTAATTAAAGCCTGTATTTACTTAAAATAGAATTTTAAATTATTTATTATAAATTCTCCTGGTGCGCGTAATCTTTTGATTACAGTACTCAAAAAACTTTTTTTAAAGGAGGATGCCAAAAGATGCGTAGTCCGTAAGGAAACGCGGGAGGGCGTATAAAACTAACTCGATTGTTTAGAGTTTGTCAAAATATGAACATTAAACAACAACTAATCAGGGGAAGTGTAGGGAAACTTTAATAAAAGGGGATCATATCCGATAAAATAAGTGAAACAATCAAGATTTTATCAGACAATCAGTAGTAAAAATTAAGAGAATTAATTTCTTTTTATGTTTTTCACTTCATACAAAAAAAATTTTTGTTTGAATACTTAAAATTTTATAAATCCTTCATGCTCATATCAGTTTTCTAGGTCCCCTATCAATATTTTACCTATGTCTGGCATAGGCCATGAATAGACATTCTCCTTTTCAGTGCAACCAACTTAACTCACGTTCTTTTGATATTATAAATCGTGTACTTTGTATATATAACCACTGTTAACAGATTTCATCGTCTTATAATAATTTATAAATATTAAGCAGTACGTTATTTAACATAGAATATTAAAGAGCGATTCATAAGGATTATTATCTATCCAAGTAAGACATTCATTAAATACGTATCAACAAGTTAATTGAGTTCCCAAGATACGAAGATACTTTGCAGCAAACTATAAAAACACATTTTTATATATTCTCGCGTGTTACTATTAAGTTTAGATTTCCAAAATTCGGATATGGAGTGTTATTCGCAATATAATTACTGAATTATTTTGGTATGTAGAAATAATACGATCGCTTCAGTGTAAATGCATTTGAAAGAGAATAAAATTATCTATCTTCCCGGCACAAAACTTTCTACAAGCTATCTTTCTTCTTTTGTTATACACGAAAACGTCATTTCTTTTATTTAAATGGCGATATCTCGGAAACATATGATGGAAAATATTTCAAATAAATTGAGCTGAAGAATGTAGCTTTCCACTATCTCTTGGCTAAGCTCTTTGCCAAGTCTGTGAAGTCTCTTATCTATCAAGATATTTGAGGTTATATTTTTTAAAATTTTATTGCTTATATTTGTAAGATGTCGCCGTCATTTACTATTAAACATATCAATTTTTAATTGTTATTTTGACAAACATACGAAATCAGAAAAAAAATTAAAGATTCCATGATTCGTGTTTGTTTTATAACGATTTTTCTATTTTAATATTTTGAAATCGATAATTCATTCTATGATCACAAGCTTATAATTTTTTGTAATTTATCTTTTGACAACAGTCGATGATAAAAAAAACTCAACCCACCTTTTTAGAAAGAAATATAGCAATTTAAAATAATGTATTAGAATAAAGAAATTCATATTGGAACAATTTATTTAGTTTGAGGAAGCTAAGTACCAATGAATTGGCAGAGGTTTTTACTTGTTGACTGAAAGATGGGATTCATGAAGCTTTAGAGTTTATGAGGAATATTTGAAACGTTTGTCTTGTTTCATTTGATGATATATACTGTCTATCAAAATGTCAGTTGCATTCGTAAGATATCACTCTATCGAAAATAAAAAATTTAGAAATCAAAAGCATAAGCTATTTTATACATTCTATAGACACTTCTAGTTTTTTGAAATTTCATAGTTACGATTTTTATAAATACAAATCTAAAAATCCCGAACCAAATGTATAAATGTAGAATAACCAAGAGGGTTTATTTTAAAACCTTCTATCATTTATATTCTTCCCCAATAAATCCCATGTGATCAATAGTGGAAGCGGTTTTGCGATTGGTTCAATCAAAAATAGCCTTTAAACTGCCCTACAGAACAAAAGAGAAAAAAAGAATATGTGATACAAAGTGCCGGATAGCTATTGGAATTTTAAAATAAATGTTCTCGATCGAGCAATATATTTCTGCTCTTTTTTTAACTTTCAAATCAGGAAATATTTATTTTTCTTTTGTTGCATTCAGTGATCCACTAAATCAACAGTAATGCGAAAACACGCACTTATAAAAATTAATGGCCTATGGTATTCTAAAAGATGTGCAGTTTATGGAAAATATGCCATTGATTTATTGTATATTTTAATGGTCTGTAACAGTCATAATAACAATAGTAAAATTAAGGCATCAAACATATTTTTCTCATAAAACTAAAATATTCTGCATATTTTTTAACAGTTATTTCAGGATATAATATAATTATTTAAAACATTGTTTCTATTTTTATTTAAAGAATTACCGGTATACAAATTAATCTGGCACTAGTATATTCTTAGCCACTGTACCAGATATTTGTTAGAAACAAAGACGTCAGGTATTTGTCAGATTTGCATTAATTTAATTTTGTAGTCTTCTAATTAACGAATATTCAATTTTTACTGTAGAATACAAATTGATTTTGCTATCTAGCTGGAAAGTATAATTTATTGTCATCTCCGTCGATATAAATAACAGTGTACGACTGTGTTTGAGACATAGTTTTCGAATGCAGTTTTGTTACACACAGAAAGAATGATGAAAATTATTATAAAAATCATTGTAAAGTGGGACATTCTAACTTGAGGAAAAAAAATACCGTGAATGGTAAAAATTGCCATGATTCACAATAAAATTTACTGTATTAAGTCGTAAAAATTATAATGAATACTGTTAATGTTTATCGTTCATCATGGTAGTTTTTCCCTTGAAGTCTGGATATCCCATGTTCACAATGATTTTTATGGTAATTTTTATCAGAAAATTCTCTATGTACATAATCTTAAATATGAGCAAATCCGCTAAACTTGTAACATTGTACAATTCAACGATTAAATAGCAGTTGCGCTGATTCTAGATGCAGCATATCTCCATCCGGATCGTAAATGATTAGTTTGGTCATGGTCACTCTTATCCTTTAATTTTTATAAAAGTAGAATGAAAGTATTTTTTAGAAACTTTAACAAATGGATTAAAAAAAGCCTTATAGTTACGCAAGGTCATTCTCAGTGATGTATTTGAAGCTATGTAGAAAAAAGAACTTCTTCTCGATCCTTACCAAAATTTTACAGTATATTCTCTGAACGAAGAACAACAATTTAAGTCCGAGCGGAATGTATCGAGATTTGAAAATTTTATTACCGATTAATCAAATAAGGCACAATATTCTGTAAGGGATTAAATTGTTGTAATCCATTCAAAGAATATACTGTAAAATTTTGGTAAGAATCAAAAGAAAGGTTTTTCTTCTACATAGCTTCAAATAATTATAAGGCCTATTTTAAGTCAGTTTTTGAAGATTCTAATAAATACTTTGATTCTTCTATTTAAAAAATTGAAAGATAAGAGTAACAGGACCAAACAAATTATTTACATATTTGCACATATACGAAAGAGTGTAATCCGATAGGTAATCTTAATTATTTATTGAATAAAATAATTCAAGTAATAAGGATATTAAGAATTAATAATTTAAAATATGTATAATAAATACAAAATTTGGCACAATTTAAACGAGACATGGATCTACTCGCTAATCGCCAAATCAATTATTAATAAATAATTCGACGCGATTGTATCGCCAACGAGGGTGCAGCGAGGCACTTTAAGTTTGCCTGACACGTACGTGTGAGGATGACGAAAGCAAGTGAGCGGAGAGTAACTGAGATACTTTAGTTTATTTTATGTAACAATAAAGAGCTATTTTATGTAAGCTCAATCTTAATAATTCCTTATAATAAACTGAATAAATCTAATTGAGTGATGTGTGTGTGTGTGTGTGTCTGTGTGTGTGTGTGTGTGTGTGTGTGTGTGTGTGCGCGCGTGCGTGCGTGCGTACGTGCGTGTGTGTGTATGTGTGTGTGTGTGAGTGCGTGTGAGTGCGTGCGTGTGTATGTGTATTGAAAGTGAAAGAGGAAAGCGTTGCCGAGAAAATGGTCCTGCGACACACGTACCGAACTGGACAAGTGAGCGATCCAGCCGGAAGACAGCGAGTACGCGCGGTACAAGCGGTTTGGTTGCGTGGACCACGCTCTCGCTAGGAAAAGAGAATGGTACGAAAGTTTACGAATACGAATTCTAGCTCGCAAATTCAAACTGTGGTCGCAACATATTGTATGGATATATTATAACACAACTATTAATATATCACGTCACTACTTATTGTGTACCGTTCTCCCCTAATATGCTTACAATAATTTTTTGACTATAATTTTAGTGAAATAATCCAAAATTTACGATGCTTATAAATACATGATTCAAAGACACTTTTCGTGACAAAATCTCAAATTTTAACCAAAAGAAATTTCATGAAATTCAATTACTGCAAAGTTCAAGAATTCCAACTGCAAAAATACCATCCCACCGCTGAGCATACAATTACACCGCAAATAAACCGAATCGCAAACTCAAACGTAGAATTAATTAAACTCGCTGCTTCCTAATACAGGCAACGTCGCGTCGCGTCGCGCAGTCGCGTCACTTATCAACTTTGATTAAATACTTCTCGCGTGCGCGCGCGCGCGCAACTAGCAGCGCCGCCGGCTTCGTCGCTCTCTGTGAAATTTTCCCCTTGCGCCGCGAGCTCGTAAAACGGCGCGTCGCGAGATTGCGGCGTGTCGCGCGTCGAGCGTCGTAAAGTATCATCAGCGCTATTAAATATCAAGCAGGTAAAGCGTTCGCACCCCACCCGTGACATATGTGTACGTAAGAGTGTGAGCTGCTTTCGTACGTATACATGATGTCTAATCCGACGTCTCATGCGCCGCGCGGCAGTCTCGCGTGCTGTTTTTTGACGAGCTCGATGCCGCTTTTCATTTTGACGCTCAGGCGCAGTATACCTCGTCAAGGGGGAGGTTCATTAAAGTGGAACTGCTTCATTATATCGGTAGGGGCGGGGGGGGGGGGGGGGGAGAGGGATTAACTTCTTTGCTTGCGTTGGCCAAATATGTTATTAAATTTAATAAAAAAACGGGAGGGGATTAGAAAAATGTTAATCCCGCTTTGGGATTTTAGCGGAAGCAGCGAGGCTGGGGTCAAAGAGAGCTTTATGCTTGCACCTACTGTTATTAAATTTTTCAAAGCACTTTAAGTTATTATGTTTTATGTATTTATGCCAACTGTAATCAAAGTCTACTATATATTTGTGTTCAGTATTATTAAATTTGTATATGCACGTTTGATGATATATTTTAGTACAAAAAGAGATATGAGTGATCGATTAACTAATCAAGAAGATTTTACATTATTAAGATTATTTTTGGATACCTAGCTAATGAATCCTTTATTAGTTAAAAATCATTAATTACAATAAAACAATAAATTAGTACATTGTGCAACTAGGCGAGAAAATGAGACTTCAGACTGAGAATTTAGACTCGGGTTAGGTATTTGTAGAACTCATCTTTGTCTCGGGTGCCTTCGGCGGCCTCGACTTCCATTTTTTTCAACAAAGGCATAATTTGACCATTCTTATGCATGAAAGTTATGAATAATTTCATTTTATATATTATTTACATTTTTATTTTCAACTTTTATTTTGTTTGTTAAATATTTGAACTGTACGATTAAAAGTGAAAATTAAAAATACAACAATTTTCAACCACATTGTGCAGGACTCGAAATACGAGATCACCTAACGAACGGTAATTTCGGTAATAACGGTTCAACGTGGTTGAAAATTGTTGTATTTCTAATTTTCACTTTTAATCGTACAGTTCAAATATTTAGCAAACAAAATAAAAGTTGAAAATAAAAATATAAATAATATATTGGAATGTATGTATATAAATATATTGACAACTTTTCGGGTGTCTCTTATACCCTTCTTCAGGTCAAAGAAGAATTAATTCTATAATAAGCTTAATTAATCTAGATAACTTATCTAGACTGCTCGCTGCATCCCACACAACGCGGTTGAAAATTCCGTTGGACATATTCAGCCATCGAGTGTCGGTGAACGACCAGGTTAATTTTCTCCCTTTCACAATCAGGCAGTAACACTTTATAAAATAGCAAGCTTTTATATTACACTTATTCACTATTGCTTAAGAACATGCTATTAGATGCGGATAAAAGATATTAGTTTAACTCTGTATTTGATTACGTCGTTACTATTAATTTCAGTAGAAGTAAGAAAATAGGGTGTTATACAAAATTATTAAGTATACGGATTTTAAGGAATATGGATTGGGAATGTACTACGATATTGTTCTCTAAAGGTTTTCTGCGTTGACTTGTAGACGGCCATTGAGATCTCTCTTAATGCATATACAAATACAGAATGGCAGAGATTAGTTAAGATAGAATCTAGGATTTGAAAATGAGAAGAAAATTCGTATTGATGTGACGAAATTTGTGTGTGTGTATACAAGGTGGGGGCGAGAAAGCGTCCGTTTAAAGACATTCTTTGTTTTGCTCTTGGAATCCTATTACATACTCGGGATTTTATATTAGTGAAAAGTTAGGGTCCGCTTCGGGTACGAAGCACGTGTTTACTATTAAGACATCGATAAGTTTATATTGCTGTTGTTATTTACAAATAAAAGTTTAATCAATTTTTTTAAAGGAAAATTTGAAAAAAAGGTTTTACACTGATGCATATAGTACCTAAAAATTTCAAAAAGTGTTTTACATTAATACACGTTCTTAAGCAATAGTGAATAAGCGTAATATAAAAGCATGATATTTTATAAAATTTAGTGCCTAATTGTGAGAGGGAAAAAATCAACCTGATCGTTCATCGACACTCGATGGCTGAATACGTCCAACGAAATTTTCAACCACGTTGTGTAGGATACAGCGAGCAGTCTAGATAAGTTACCTAGATTTAAGCTTATTACAGAATTATTTCTTCTTTGACCTGAAGATTGATGTAAGAGATACCCGAAACGTTGTCAACATATTCATATATACTAGAGCCATTCCGTCTACAATTTGCTATTAGAAGAAATCATTTAAAATAAAATTAAATACTTATAGATCTTTTTACCGGAAAAAATGGGTCCTGAGATTATTTTTTACATATTTTCGCAATTTTTGAGAAGCGGGGAAAAAGTAATTTTCATAAGAGCTAAAAAATGACTTTTTTTCTCCGCTAAATGAATATTTTCTCACACTTTTTACAAACGCGCTCGAAATGTGCAATTTACTACGCTACTTTTAGACATGAAAAAAGGCCTATTTCATACCTGCGTTGGGAAAAAATCATTATCATCTAAAACTTATTAGATGCCCATGAATTATTATGCCAGTTTCAGATAAAACATTAAGAGGGAACCTATAAAACTAATATGAATATGAAAGATGCATAAAATCAAAAACATTTTAACGTCAATTTCTTTCTGTATAAAGTAAAAAAAATGAAAAAAATTATTTTTTTAATTTTTGCTACTGAATGTCTGGTCAAATCTTGATTTCTTCACTTATTTTATAGAATATGACCCACTTTTTTTAAAGTTACCCTTCATTTCCTCGAATTAAATTTTTTCTATATTTTCTTATTTGGCAAACTTTTACCAACATAGTTAGTTTAGTACGTTCGTCTGCGTTTTCCGTCTTTCTACGCATCCGCGGGCATCATCCTTACTCTAATTAATATAAATCATCATTTATAATTTTAAATCGTTTTCAATATATTTATAAATAATATCACATGTAGCCATACTGATAAATTCATCATTCAAAGACTGAAGAAGTGACTAGTCATACATCCTTACTTAGTTGTGAACAAACCCGTAATAGAATAATCAGCTTACGAGGATTCAAAAACTTTGGTCATCCGCTCCATGCACAATGTACACGCAGCGGTGAGTTGTAATAAAGTCGGCGGGCTTTTCGCAGCAACGAGCTTTGTGGTTTCATCCAGTAGCAGCAACAGTTCGACTGAAGCCCGCGAGCTTGTGAGAAAGATAGATAGACGCAGGCAAGAATGTAGTTATGGGGCGAGGACCGATGCTCGTCGTTCCTAACACATTTCGCACTACTCTGCCTGCGTTATGTCCTCTGTTGCGCGTATTCACACATATACATTTACACACAAACAGATATATATATATTTACAAGAAGCGTTGGATTGCTGAAAACTGTATATGTGTATTGTATATATGCATATACATTAAAGCGCATGATGTTCTCTCTCTCTCTCGCTCTCCATTCAGAGAAAAATTCAAGAAATAAGAGAGAGAAAGAGAGAGAGCGAGAAACAGAGAGAAAGAGAGAGAGAGAGAGAGAGAGAGGGAGACGAACCAGAGGATGATAATGTATGCTGGAGAACGGGACAAAAGCAATAACCGAGAACATAAGAGGATGTGGAAAATAGACGCGGAGTGAGGGAGCTAGAGGATAGAGGGAAACGAGAGGAGAGGGATTAATTGAAATTAGAATTTAATAACTGCGTGCTCTGCGGGACAACGGAGTATACGAGAATTAACCGAAAACTATATTCGTTGATCTTTTATTTTCTATTATAATGTTATTTTAATTTGTACGGTTTGTTTACTTGCATTATAGACAGTGAAGTAGCCCATGATATTAATAGAAAACGTAATAAAAACTATAGACGCAAAATTCTGTATGCAAAAATTAATTCGTATAAAATCATCCTAAACATGTAGCAAAATACAATAAAAATAAATTTACAAAACTACTTTAATTAAGGCTACATAGTTGGGGTAGGACTCTGATTAATGAAAAAGCTAAATTACAAGTATATAATTCTGTGAAAATCTAAACTACGAAAAACCAAAATCACGAATTGCAAAATTTAGATGAACAAAACCCAACAAAATAGAAACCAAATATTGGCTTTAAACAGTCGATTTTTATTTTTCGGAGTTTGGTTCGTCTTGATTTTGCAATTCGTAATTTTAGTTTTTCATTGTTTAAACTTTTGTAGTTTTATTTTTCTTCATTTTATTTTTCGTCAAGAAAAATTTTTCGTTTTTTAAGTTTCGGAATTTTATTTGTCTATATTTTTGTAACTTGTTGTTTTAATTTGTCGATATTTTGATGCTCGAAGTTTTCTAGGAAAAGAAAAAATTAAATTTTATTGTGATTGTATATATTTATTATATAATGCTAGTTTTGCTTTACGCAAGAACATTGGCGCCCAACGTGGGGCACATTAGTCTATTAGCGTAGAGGAGAGCATATAGTATTTGACTATAATTAAATTAATCGGATATCATCGCAAACAGGAATATTCAGTTCTTTATCGAAGTCTATGCGTAAACGATAAATAATGTAATTGTAGAGGACAAATTATAATAATTATTTTACAAAAAATTATAGTATAGTCTGAAAGAGCATGATTTGGCTTATGGCGATCAATAAATTCATCCTCTCCAATATAATAATTATTATTATCAAAATAGAAATAATTATTATTAGGATCGCTGCAAAATCGAAGAACTAACAATTATGCGTTAAACTTTTTAATCTATTTATTTATTACTTAATCAATTTATTTAATCAATTTATTTAATACATTTTACTTATTTCTAACTGATTATTTTCTCGAAATTTTATGTTTATTTTGTTTACTATACTTATGTGGAAGTTTATACAAAATAAAAATTTCGAAGTTAATTAATTAACAAATAATTACTAATTAATCCATTAATAATTACTTAATTAACTCCAAAAAAATTTGCAATTAAAAGATTAATTATTAATTGAATTATTAATAATTAATTATTAATTGAATTATTAATAATTAATTATTAATGAATTAACTTCGATATTTTTATTTTGTATAAACTCCACAGTTTACATATAATTACTTTTAAATTAATGAACATCAACATGCCTAAAAGAGCTACTTACTATATATATTATATTATATTACATTAGAGTGAATGTTGCAAGCATATTAATAAAAGGGTTAAAATTTTAATCTAGTAGTAATTTTAAGAAAAATGAAAAAGCTACTTAACTATGGACAATTTCATCTATTGAAGAATACTGAAATTACTTTCAGTAGTTTTTAACAACCTAACAAACTTGTTATTACGTAAAAAAACTGATTCTGTAAAATTTTAAGAACCTTGCTCAATATTACAAACTATTAAGAAATCAGTAAATTCATACCGTAAAGAAACTTTAGTTTAAAAAACTACCTATCCGCATCTAGTCCTCACACCTCGGGCAGAAGCGACTTAAAAATGATATCCATTTAGCAAGCCATCAGCGCAAGAGAGTAACAATGCGCCCAAAGAAACAGTTAAGTGGAATGCGCATCCTCCCGGCAAAGGAGAAGGAGACGGTGTATAAGGGAGAGAGTATAAGCAAGCGAGAGAGGCCGGGGCGCGCGCAGTCTCTTAGCGTGGCTGAGCGCTCTCGCCAGCGCGCGCTATATTATTAGCTTGTGCCCGGCCGCGTGTAATATGAAAAGCATTTAGCTCACCCTAATAATGCCAGTGGAATAATACGGCTTTGCTCGGAGAACTGCTGCGCCGCGGAGCGCACGGAGTCTCTCGGCCTGCGAGGCTCGGGAAGCGCGAGACTGTCTGTGGAGTTATGCGCGAATACGAGCGTGTAAACGAGACGGTTTTCAGGTTTCAAAGTCGTCTTGGAGTTGTGAGGATTTTTAGGGGAGCTGATGTTTAATTCTTTTGCTTTTTGGATTTTGAATTTGGCGGTTTTAGTTTGCTTTGCGTTGTTGAAGGTCAGGCGCCCGAATGTGGTTCAAGATTTTGTAGTGTGCTTCAAATTCTACGGTTAATGTATTTATTCTAACAACTTTTGTACTGCTTAAGTTTGACAGTGTGAGAATTGCGTTCCTGAAACTAACTAACGATCATTTTTTGGTGCCAAATCACATTTGTACTATTTTATACCAATGTTCTAATTAATTTGAGAAGCTATCGATATTTTAGTTAATATTGCATTCACGAAGTAGAGATAATTTAGGTCTTCTCTGGAATAAACCAATTAAAAAGCTTTTTAATTTTACATAAAATGATTTCCATTATTTCTATTTTAAAACATAATTCAATCATTCCAGTTTTATTTGAATTTTAAAGTGTATTATAACTAAAAATTCGTTAGAATAGCTGACCCAAATTCGTTTTACTTGTCAAAATGATAGTGATAATCATACTTTTAATTTAGTGGAAACTCATAAATACCCGTCATATTTTTATTTTGTTTATCTTTCATAAAATATTTATGAAAAAATACTTCACAAAAAGGCTAAAATAATGTTCATATTAAAATTAACTATACGATTCTGTAAGAAAAAGCTTACAAGTGGATTTAGCAGGACATTAATTGCGAAGCATGTGAGATGCGTGGCAGTTTTAATTTTAACTTTAGTGCCTTGAAAAAGTTAATGTCAGGAAGCAATGAGAACAAAACGTAGTCGAGACACATTGCAGCTTTGTGTGGGTCCTTGGTTTAAGTTGCGTCGGGTTAATTATGTTTTGCGTCGGTCTTGCGAGTACATTACACGGGTTAGGTGCGCTGTAAACGTGTCATTAAAATCACAGGACGTGTCTCTTAAACTTTCGTAATTTAGGTCCTTTATACAGTATGCGTTGATGAAATGCCAAACTTTTTACACATTTTGTTTACCACGTGATAAAAAATGGATTAAGGTATGAACTACAATATTGATGCCACAGTGAAGATAAGTTAAATTTATCTTACTTTATAACATATTTGCATCTGTTTTAACAACAATATAATCAGAGCATCTTAGTTGTCACACTATATTCATATAGAAGATATATCTTAAATTTAAACTTGAAAGTTTGCAATGCATATCTTACTTATCAATTTATTGATACGCATCACTTACTATTATTCATAAACTCACTCATTATAGAAGATTTAGAAAAGGTACCAGATATGTGCCTCACCTGTAACATAAATAAAAATTCCTCATTAGATACACAAATTAAATTAGATTAAACGAATACTATCATATTGTAATGTTATCACACTGCAATAATACATTTCGTTTCATACGATAATCCCTCATAAAACAATCCATCAAACTCTTATACACCAAAGAAAGCAGAATCACATCCACCTCTTTGCTCTCCTCGACAATTAACACACAACTCCATAAACCTCGCACGCGATCCCCTCGAGATAAATCCACTAGGCTCGCGATGACTTGTCGCCGTTCCTTTCGCACCTAACGTTTTGCTACCGACGCTCCTTCGTCAAATACGTACACACGCACACATTCACATGCAAACATCCTAACGCATACATATACACGCATACACTTGTACACAGAAAATCCGGCTAACACCAATGCATACAAGTATACATACACACACGCAGGCACACACAAACACATAGAATCTCTGGCACTTACATACACACAGAATCCGCATAATCACGTATCTATACATACATAGAAACTCTGACGCACACATAAACATACACACAAAGAGAAAGTCAGACAACTACGACACCTGTGCAAAATTACGACGTCTTCAGCCGTTCATTCCACTTAGCGGCTTTAACGCGATTAATACGAGTCAGTCGCGTGCGCGAGCACCTCTTCGGTACAGAAGTGCGTGTGCCTTCCTTTTCTTAGCTTCTACCTATGCTCCCATTACTCGCTCGGTTGGATATGTGTGCACGCGTGTGTGTGTATAACTGCTATATGAGGATAGGCAACGACGCGACGCGTCCCGCGGGATTTACGAGTCTCGGATTCCTGCAGCGAGGGGAATGAAGTGTGCGCGTGTGTGACTTGATCGAGATTTAAGGACGTGAGGGGATTGTTCGTGCGAGAGAAGCCCGCCGCCGCTGCTCATAAGCACGATCGAATTGCGATTGCGCTGATGGCCGCGGGATAATCGCGCCGTTCAATTATGGAATTCTGTTAGGCTTATCTTCACGGACGAAGTTGGGGATACCGAGACGAAAATTTATTTCGTTGGTTAGCGGGAGTATGTTACGCTCGTTATAATTGAATGGTGGAAAAAAGATCTTTATATGAGAGGTGAGATTCAATCAAAAGTTTTTCTCGTCGCTTAAAAACAATTTTGGTTACTGTAATTGATAATGTGAAAAAATAAACTGTTAAGGATGTTGATTCTTTCTGTTTGTCGGATGAATTTATATTTGATTAGTAATGTTATGTGCTCATTAAATATATATTTATTTTATGATATGCATCAAAACTACTAAACCTGGTTAAATGATTTATTCATATACTCATTAAACATTACTCATCATACATTAACGATATATATAGACAAATGTGACCCTTCAATCAAATCCAGTATATTTAATATCGACCTTGATGCAATTGGTGTCAAAAGAAGTGAACTCAGAATATTCATTATAAATAATTAAGACAATGAAATTAACGTGAAAGAGAAAGAAAAGAAATCCAGAGTAAAGAAAATGTATGAATATGCCATTAAAAACAATAATATCTGTACAAATATAGACGTGAATTTATAATAATACTTTAATAAACAATTACATTTTCATACTGGTAAAAATGCAGTATTTCAAACAACTAAGTCAGTAAGTACGTAATAATAAAAAAGTGAGTAATAATATTACAGAAATAAATAAATGCCAACGACTAGGTCATTTAGTAATGTAAATAAGTGCAGAAGAATCCTCCGTAATAGAAGCGCATTATTTACATTTTGCTCAAGAGTACGCATTAATCCCCAAGATTATGCATAAAGTACAACTCAACATTATCAAAAGCTCCTTCAAATTTACACAAAAGAAACACTTTACATTGCTCGCATACCTTCAACTCATCGAATCCTCCATCCCCATACCCCAACACCTGAGAAACACTCTCGCTGCTCTCTCTCGCCTCTCCATCACTCCCTTCAAATTATCCTCGAATTTTCCTCGAAACGGCGCGAGCGCCCTCGTGAAATTGTCATCATTCCAACTCCACTCCCCATCTCGCTCTCTATCTCTCTCTCACTCTCCCTCTCCAAAAAGAAAGAAAAAGTAAAAAAAGCCCAGCAGAGAAAGCGAAGACAAAGGCGGAAGGATAAAGTGGAAACGAAACGAGTATAAAGCGCGCGGCGCAATCCTCAGACGACGGAGAAGGAGAGAAAAGGTGTATGTGCGCGAGTCTGTGGGTGTGCATGCAAGCAGGAAGGAAGGAAGGAGTAACCGCGCCGGAAGAGGCGCTCGCTCGCACGCGGCGTCAAAAGAAAAGTGTCACTTATGCATGTGCGCCTGCAGAGACGCGGAGAAGGAAAAGGGAGTGTGTGAGAGGGAGAAAGAGATAGAGAGAGAGTCGTGTGCGGCAAAAGGGAGAAATAGACTGCAGTGCTGAGCTGTGTGTTGGGTTTACGACGCACTCAACGAGATGCTTCTCTCTCTCACTCACTCTCTCTCTCTTTCTCTCTCTCTCTCTCTCTCTCTTTCTCTCTGCGTGTAGCGAGCATTTGTGGGATGGCGGTACTTTGCTTAATCAGGATTTGACGCAGTGTTTTAAGAATTGCCTGGTTGCTTTATGAGTGTTGATGATTTTTCTTGGTGTGCGAGATTATACGAAGTGATTCGAATTAATTTGAGAGTTTAGGTAGTTTTCTCATGAATTTTATCATTCAATTAGTAGATAATAGAAATTTGAATCATCGGTAATGTTCTTCTTAGTTTAATAAATGTATAATTAGAGTTCAGAAACGATAGTCGTAGGTGAAACGCTTATTTTTAAAAAAATATTGAGATGAAAGATAATTAATTATCAAAAATTTTAGATAACCTCTTTTCATGAAATTGTCTAATAAGCTTCAAAAATGGTGACCAATGATCTTTGTTAACATTAAGCAATATTGTAAAGCTAGATAATTTATCAAGAAAAATGAAGTGCCATGTATATAATAAAGTATCAACATAAACTATGTAATGATAATTCCCAACACTTCATGTAGTGTTACGTACGAAAAAGAGAGACTTAGTAGGCTGCGAAAAAATATGTAAACGACGGAATTCGATCCGGGAACTCCAAGATCGAGAAGCGCGTGCTCGACCACTGAGCCACAGTCCACTATATAAGCCGGTGCATCTCACTGTCTACATCTCTTATCGCTGACTCGTGTCGTAACTCGTACTGCGACCTTCGCGGTTTGATCATCAATGACAGTAGACAATAATTATAATTCTCAAATATTTCAATGTTCCAATATTACAGTTAACATGAAGTTTAAGGTAATCGAGTAAAAACTACTTTACATTTAAAATGATTGCAGCGACGAAGTAATTAGAATTCCAAGGTACATAATGATAGACCAGCAATAATTACTAGCTAAACTGACGCTAATCACCGAAATCCGAGCTTCCACCCTCCCGTAACGACAGTGTACTTATCTTTTACACTAATTATCCTATCAGCAATTAAACCTAAAACTCCTCGCGAAGGACTCTCGCGAAATTCCCTCCTCGCCCCTGCAATGCACTTCAGCATTATAAAACGCGCGAAATACCTCGACACCGACGTTCTCGCGCACGCCCATCCACCGTTCCTCCCCAACACCATCGTTGCTAGCTGGCGTAAATTCGCCAAGGGAAAACTCCCTCGTTCCCTCCGCCCTCCAGACCAGACGGGAAGGTCGCGAGAGCGAGACTGCCTGCGCGATAAGAAGAAGGGAAATAAAGGAGCGCGGGTACATTAAAAAGAAAAAAAAAAGAAGAAGAAGAAGCGAGAGAGAAGGCAAGGGCGAAAGAGAGACGGTGTTGTAGCGAGGGAGCAGCATACAGTTGCCTTGATGAGGGGGGAGAGAGAGAGAGAAGAGAGAAAGGTGGAGTAAAAGACACCAGGGGAATGGAGCGGCGGCGCACTCGCTCGAAGGTAGATTATTCCTCGAGAAGTTGCAGCGCGTTCGCGCGATCTAGATCGGCAGGGAGGGAGGGTGAGGAGAGAGAATGTTATTCGCCGTCGTTTTCTCGCTTTAACTTTTAATGCGGTGCGACGCGACAGCGTCTCTCGCTGAGTTCTGGGTAACGAATGATTTGCGAGCTTTTTCGGATTATATGTGAGTGGCTGAGATGCTTGCATAATCCATGATTTATATTTTAAGTAGTGGATGAATACCATTTACAATCAATTTGATGAGTGTATCTTAATGAAATATATCATGAATGTATTTATTTATTCAATCTATGTATATCATATTATACGGAAATTAGTTAATGCGTTTTTACAAAAGTATCTAATTATAGTTAAGGTAAAGACGTTTTGTGTACAGTAACGGATCTAGTTTCTGATCAAGACGCAATTCCTGATCATTTTCTTACATACATTGTTAGCGTAAGTTTAATTTTATAAAAACGTCAACGCTCAGAGTAATCAAAAATTTAGAAACCGCAAAGTTGATTTAGTTTATAAAAATTAAAAAATTGTTACAAGGAAACATTTGAAATGCCCGAGTTACTCATTTGGATTTATCATTGAATATGTTAGAAGCTCTATCATTGTGAAAATCTAAGTAGAAAAATCAATAAATTACAAAAACATTTTAGTTTACTAGAAAAATTACTCTCAATAACATCTAAATTTCTCCCAAAATCCGCAACATTCAATGAACCAATCTAATCACATCACAACCTATTCTCTCTTTTATTTCCATTATCCACTTAATTACTAAAAACCCACCGCCATACACGTCTAATTGCTGCAGCCGCTCTCCCGCCCCGCAACAATCACTTCAACTACCAGCGATATTCCCAAAACAAACACAATAAATCAGTTCATCCGTGCAGTGCCTCCATTCACCAAAACCCTGGCGCGCGCGCTCGTGATTCGTCATTGAATTTTCATAAGCGTGGCGCACGGCCCGCTGCTTCGTATTTGAAAGGAGGCCACGAGAGAGACGCCGACACAGCGGAATCGCTCTTTGACAGCTACAGTGCTCTCTCTCTCTCTCTCTCACTCGCTCTCTCTCCTACAGCCTTCTTCTTCCTTAAGAGAGGGAGGGAGAGAGAGAGAGAGAAGAAAAAAAGGTGCAGCACAAAAGCAGAGGCGCGAAAAAATGACAAGACCAAAAAGCGAGTAAAAGACAATACAGGCCATATTTCAGGCAGCCTTCGGCACTTCTCTGTGTTGCTTCTGTTTCTCTCTCTCGAGCATGCGGTCGCTGCGTCGCGGTGTTTCGTGGACAATCGCAAGACGCGAGACAAAGGGCTGGGAGTTGCGGCGCGAGGTCGTGGAGCATGTTTGGGACGCTACAATAAAGGGTCTGGGTAGGTCCAGGAGAATTCGGAGAGGGAGATAGAGAGATAGATAGACAGATATAGATAGATATACTGTTTATTCATCAAAGACAAAAATTCTTACAATTGCATGTGCATGTATAGTTATAATAATTAAAATATCAGTCAGTATTATATATTTGTTATCTTACATTTAACATTCAATAATTGCATTTCTTGAACAATGTATTATTTAATTCATGTAATGTAATACATTATTCGCTGTAACAGTTCGTCAGTTTATAAAATCTAAATATAATGATCTAGTCATAGTCAAATGGCACATCACAGAACACGCTTCGTCAAATACATAAAATAAAATAAATAAAATAAAGATAACATAATATGATAAAAATAAAAAAGAATACATACACACAGAGAGAGGGAGAGAGACAGAGAGACAGAGAGAGAGAAAGAGAGAGAGAGAGAGAGAGAGACAAGATGGGCTGCAGGCCTTGTTATGAGCGCTGTATTTGGGGCTTACGAATTTGTGGATGCGTAAAAGATGAGACATACTATAGGGACAGTTTAGAATTATTGGAACGAACTAATGGGGTCTGATGATGTATTACTTAATATTGAAATATAAATTGAGCATGATATAATAATGTTGTAATTTGTTTTGAGTGGTTTATAACTAAATGGATATGTTAAAATATCATGTAATTGTTTAAATTCATGAAAAAACATGTATTAAAAAAGTTTGAGTGTTTCAATTCAAGAGAAAGTAGTGAAAAGTGACCTCAAATACGAAAAAGTCGTACTAGTCCCGAAGATAGCAGTAGAAAATACCCAAAACTAACATCTTTGTTGCTTTTTCTTGCCACTTTCCTTTAAACTGAGAGGGTCTCAAATTTTTTTAATTTAAGGTTTTTTTTTCTAAGCAACTTTGTAAGATGACCCGATATTCTTTTAGGTATTTCAATTAACAAAGGGTACATCGCTATGAATATTAACCAGAAATAATTGTTCTTTCTTATTTAGCAGAAAATATTTCAGGTGTTCCAAAAAATATCTATTACACAAGCACAGTATTAACAAAATAGTTTGAGACACCACCGCCAGGTAACGTATGAAAATCTACTGTCAAAACAGTAATTATAGATTTATAATTAGATGAGTATCTTAACTGAACTTTATACACAACTAGGTATTACATATTATTCATATATATCCTTTTAGCAATTAATAAATGTTACTTTAGACATAAGTGCTGTTGAACTCTTACTTCAGTAAGTTATTACTTTATGATCTTTAAGTAACATTTAATTACCTTGCGTAACTTCTTAGTAAACTTTATAAAGTAATCGGCAAATTTAAAGTTGTAAATCATCACTCAAGCAACCGTGGCAATGTTACTTTTAGTAATTCATAGCAATACTTTTTCCATGATAATCTAAATAGTCATAGCTGTAACAGTAATGTAATTTTAACCATATATCAAATTTACAGCAGCTTTAAAATTGACAATTCAACAAACCTCACGTTCAGCAATGAATCATCCAGCCCGCACGAATCCCTAACTAACCACCACCTTAATATCGCTAATGACGCCCTCCTTACCCAACCCAAAGACACGGGCTTACAAACCACCGTCTCCCCACTCGGCCACCCTTCATCCTCGAATATAAAGTATATATAACCAAGTCCGTGCTCGCCGCACTCCCTTGAAATCGAGCTCTTAATCGAAAAGTAATTACCTCAACCCACCGGCACCAACCACCACAGCTACACAAACGCACCATAACGAACGTAACTAACGAGAGAGAACGCGCTAGCGTAAGATCGCAAAAGCGAAGAAGAGGACGGCGACGACGACGGACTTAGCGCGCGGAAGATAACCTTAATGTATTTGGCCAGCGGTGCGCGCTGCACACGCCAGAAGCAAAGTAGAAGACGCGCTGGCTCTGGCGCTGGATATCTTCTCGGGATACGAGAAGTAGTAGTCTGCTGCCGCTTCTCCGGGGGGACGTCGCGACGCGACGCTTCTATCTCTCTCGCTCTCTAGTTTTCTCTTTGCCGCACGCGCAGCCCGGGCAGAGGGAAAGACCTCTATCGGTCAGGAATATCTAAATGCAAAACTCTCCCTCTCTCTCTCTCTCTCTCGCGTGGAGGGTGGGAGTGGATGGGGGTTGCCGAAGACGCGAGCCTTATCGTGCCGGTGCGAGGTATGTATGTATGTATATAAGGAGGGAGCGAGCGAGTGCACTTTAGACGCGACGCGAGGCGACGCGAGAGAGAGAGGTTATATCTGAGGCGATCCCTTGGATTTCTCGTTAAGGAGGAGTGCGGTGGGATGCCTGGATGGAGAGGCAGTCGAGAATTGAAAATTGGAGGCGGAGAGGTGGATGGTTGTGAATGAGTGTATGGCTTTTTGACATTTGAGAATTAGGGGATTTCGGAGTTGAGGGAGTACTAAAATGGATTTTGATTCTCAAAGCTAATTGTATTTTTATGAAAGCAGATGTCAATTTCTTTTATACGTTCTCAAAGTCGGATGTCACTTATATAAAAATTGAATATTTTTAGTTTCGTTTTTAAAAAAAATACTAGAAGAAATTTACAATTTTTATATGGATATCAATGAAAGCTAATGTAACTCTTTGTTATCACAGATTTAGAGATTATTAAAATACGCATTGTGAACTATTAATTAAATAATTAATTGGAAAGGCTTACCTCCTGGTTTAAGTATTTTTGTTTTTATAATTGGTATCTGCTTGGTTGTATAATTTTAATAAGCATTAATGTAAATAATGCAACATTATGATATGTAATTATAAGTTTAAAGGCTTTACAATGTTTGATTGTAATTCAGATTCGTCCAGTAGAAGTATTAAAATATTAATCAAATTAAATTATCAGTCCGTTTGATCATAATAATTTCAAAGGTATAGCTCCAGTTCATAAATTGAATTATAATTTAAATTGATTCATATCAAAATAAACATTATTTATTATTCAAGTTAAAATTCATTCATTTTAACTTTATAATACTATTTCGAAAGTGATTTATCATTAATACATTCATAGGTCAAAATATGTCTTAAATATATTTTGTTAGTTAATCAAATTGATAAGTAAATAGTTAGTAAATTATTTCTGAATAAACATATTACTTGATGCTACTAACATTTAATACTAAATTTATAAAATTTTATGAACAATATCTTGAACATAATAAATATTAGGAAATAAGTTATTTATCTGCATTCCAAATTAAAAATATAAATAACTTTTTGATTCTCTCAATTAAACATCAAGCAATGTAATCCTCAACAATCATGCATTGCTCACAAACAATACAAAATAAATGCATAAAATCGTACATCCAAACGACGAACGTAAAATAAGCGAGAGTCAACGCCGCGACGAAGCTACAAGCTATACACGCGGGTAAACATAAACACGAATAAAGAACATCCCTGAAACAACAAATCGAACAAATGCAAAAAAGAGCTTCCCCAAACGAGCGACACAGCGCCAGCAGCGGCAGCATAATAGATACTAAGAAAAAGCACACAAAAGAGAGATAGCACAGCGCTAAAATACAAGCAGCAAAAGCAAGCGGACGCGACGTCGCGGACGAACGAGAGATAGTGACGGACAAAGAGGCAAAAGAGACCTTCTCGGGGAATGGGGGTCGGGTTTGGTTGCCGAGCAAAACGTATCGAACATCGATTCCAATTCCGGAGTGTCTCGAACTTCAACCTCTCGCCGCCGCGCCGCTTCCTCGAAAACTCGTTTGCCTCGGCTGCACAATCGGATGCAAGAGAGGCGCGAGGCCGAAAAAGAGGAGGATGCAGGTGGTCGTAGGAGGGAGAGGAAGAGGGAAAGGGAGAGAGAGAGAGAGAGAGAGTTTCGAGGCTGCGGATAGTGTCTGAGCAAACCGAATTCCTTCCGTACGGTCCAACCTGTTGCCCGCTTTATAAATATTGCGAGAACTGCGGTCAATGTTTAAGTTATTGACGCGCCAGTTGCTTGGATTTGGTTGTGGAGATTCGAAGGATTTGCGAAGGTAATTAATGGATGGAAATAGGATAAGGATGTTCTGTTTATGGCTTTTTGTGACATTGTTGATCTTTATGTAATCGCCATACTTTAAGTCTGCTAATTTTATATGTTTAGGAGATGTAAAATAAAAAATATCGTTTTTGTGTATTTAAATAATTAATTATATAGTTTACTGCAAACGTTTTTCCATCATTGTACTAAATACTAAACTCTGTCACACAGGTAAAAAAAATTATCTTTAAAATTAAAATTCAAACATAAATCTACGATCTTGTTATTTTACTACGTTTTGATGTGATCTTAAATATTTATAAAAATCATTGTAGCTTTGTCAAATGCTGAAATGATCAGCATCGATACAGCTCCTTATAATAGTATAAGAGTATACACTCCTACGAATATTTTAAAGTTCTCCTAAAGTAACTTAAATTTACCTATAAAATAGAAAAAATATTAAAATTTGTAAGGTATACATAAAATTATTATTTTCTATTCTATGTGACAAATATAACAGTTATGTAACAATCCATCAAATACAGAGAAGTGTATTTTATTAGTGATTTGATTTTATTTACTAAAACGTACAATTTTATTAAATAGAGTAAAAGTTATACAGAGCATTATTCAAAATGTAAAAATTCTATTGAATAATAAAAAGTATACTAAAGTTACAAATTATATGATTAAAAGTTCATAAAAAATAATAAAGTGAAACTTCGAGTAACTAGAGATTCTATAATATTTGCGACTATAACGTTTCAACAAATATTTTTGTTGATTTCAAGTTAATAAGAATTTCAAACATTCAACATCAGTTTCAAAATGAATGGTTCAAGCAAATCTGTAAACAGAGAACAAAATCTCTCATTGTTTCTCGATGCTTCGAAAACTCATTTGCAGGATATAATTGGATTAAAGGCGCGATTCGACGAAGTCGAAATGGAAATGGCGCGCGTTCGATATCTCCTCCTGATGCTTCGAAGGTAAACGAGCGATTTGCTATCGGTGTATTTGCCGCTGCTGCTGTCCTGAATAAACAAGATACTCACATCTAGTTTTCAGTATTCATAGATCATTAAATGGTTAGCCCTGGATTTACGGATTTAAGTATTTTAAAGATAATTGAATTACAGGATTCAAGTCACTAAATCTAAAACGATAAAATAAATTGATAATTATATTATGAAAATTAATTTAAAAAATTATCTCATTCAATGATAATTCCTTTAATTCAACTAAAATATTTCAGTTTTAATTCCATCTAACACAGCAAAAGTAATACGAATGATTGTAAAAATAAAAAGACTTCTGTTGTCTTACGAACTTTAATGTTATAAATAGTTCTTAGATTAAGTTAATTTGATTTAGTTGACGTACGCGGGGTTATACCTCACAAGCTGTCTACGCCTTACTCTTTCTTTTCTCTCTCTCTCTCTCTCTCCTCTCTCTCTCTATCTCATCCCGCTTTCTCTTCGTCGTAGCCATCTCCCCTCCTCCCTACCCAATTACTACCTGTTATTCTCTTTATCAAATTATTATGACATCATTGATATGAATAATTAGTATCATCATTTCAAGTGGAATGCTAAACTGTTTAGTCAACTATAATTCATGAACGAATTAATTAAATTTTCATTCTACCATGTTATCGACTCAAACTACATTAAATATCACCATTTTATAGACAAAATCGTATTCAAATGACGAAACACAAGTAAATCAACCTCGTACCCCCCCGCAATCAATATCGACCCTCTCGCACTCAACAAAGCGTTCGACATTATTATCATCAATCCAGTCCTGCGAACTCCCTCCCCGACTAAATTTATATACGAACTTCTGCGCTAGCACAAACAGCAGCGTACCCCTACAGTCATACATTTCCATCCCAACTGTATCAATCAAAAGAAGGTACTACGCACACGCTCGCCCCATCCCTCTCACAAAGAACAAAAAATCAAATCAGTCATCGAACTTCGAGCATATAACTAACTAGAAACAATCCCTGCTTTCTCTCTCTTTTTCTTCTCAAGTCACTCGATCAAATCCGTACACACGACTCAGCAGCACCAAAGTCCTTCCCTTCCTTTTTTAACTCCCTCTCTCTCTCACTCATTCTCGTCCTGGAAGAGAAGGAAAGGGGGTAGACGACTCGTCAAGTTTCTTCTAAGAGGGCTCGAGACGTAGGAAAGTGCTGCGGCGTTAGAACAAAGTTTAGGAGCACGAGAGAGTGTGAGAGAGAGAGTGTGTGTGAGAGAGAGAGGAGGGTGATTAACGGGTGGTCGACCCTCATTTCAATTCGCGGAGAACGTAAATCCACGTCGTTGGCACGACGCCGCGCGCCTTCGAGAAGGTGCGAGCTGAGAGATCCCCACTCCCTTCGTCTCTGAGAAAGTACGAAGACGGGGGGCGAGGAGGGGGGATTCAAGGTAGTGTTCAAGGGAAGAGACCGAGCGGGTAACAAAAGATTAAATTAGATCGGGGAACCACATTTTGCTGTGGCACTTTTTTGCGTGCGCGACGGTGGAGAGGTTGACGAGAACAGGCGTGTGGCAATATAATTTATTTTGTGGGACGTTGCTTTTTGTGTATTTTAATCGGAGGGGTGTCAGAGCGTAATTAAATTGTTTCATAATTTTTTTGCGCAGAAGAATTAAACCCATGTAGACCCATGGATAAATTACGAAGTGGGATACCTGATTTTGGTAAAATAATTAATAATGGAAATAAAATCAAATATTTTGTCATATTTTGAACGTAGTTCAGTTGTCTCCAAAGTGCATGAGACCTTTATTATATTGTTAAAAGATTTATACAACAAAATAAGGGAGCATCGAAGACAAATCAATACCGTTCTCTTAATAATTTTTCTATAGAAGCGAATTCCACTATTAGTTTTCTATTTATAATAACATTAAATAATTTCATTAAAGAATGATTATTTCAATAAATTTTAAAAGAAATGTTTTTTTATTCTATTATTTACTTATCGACGAAGAGTAGGCGCCCCAAATTGGTATATTACCCGTCAATTCTTCGTGGTTTAGTCGTGTATCTAAATATGTTCTGGAAAGTTGATAAACCAATAATAAATTAAGTTGAAAAGTCAATAAACCTCATGAAAAGATATTTTAGTACGGTTAATTTCGTAGCTAAAAAATATATAATTAGCAAGGCTAAAAAAATTAGCTAAATATGGCTTAAGTAGAAAAGGTCTCGTTTAAGCCAGACAAAAACATAATTTTCGAATTAATTTGCGATTATTCAAATATTTTTCATTTGCTTACACATTATCTTTGAACAATACTCTCACGAACAATGAAAACTAAAATTTTCAACCTTACCGTTATTTACGACCCTTAGAAGGATGTAAACCTTGCAAATGCTGTGAATTGTTCTTTCTATTGGAAATAATAAAATCTATGCAAATAATATATTTACGTTTAACCATTGTTTTCAACCCTTGCATGTAATCGCATAAAATCAAATATATATGAATTTTAGCAAAATAAAATAAGAACATACGTATATGTTTTCAAAAAAATTCATCGTCATTGAACGTAATTTAAAAGTACAGTATATCAATTTTTAAAAGTTTAACGTGCAAAATGTATCGGATATCAAAATACTACAAAAAGTCCCTAAAGTAACATTTTCAGAGCATATACTCCATTTGACTATACAGAGGAGACCACAGTATCCATAAATATACAATTCAACTCTAATAGCTTAATTTTTATTTTCTACACTATCACCATACAAAATCTCTAATCCCAACTCAAACCAGTACCCCACAAGAATAAGAACCATAAACCCAAAATCATAGATCCTTTAATAAACAAACAGACACTCGCGATAAAAGCACCCATCAACGCTCCTCAAAACTGAAAGCCCAACTCTCGTACCCATGAATATAAAAAATGAACGACCCGCATAAACCACCAGCAAACGTAAAGACGAGGGGTGCGAGGCGCGCAGCTCGCGTAAGACTCGCGAATATGTCGCCGCAATCGTCGTACACACGGCTATACCGCACCCCCGCCCCCCTCCCAGTACCACTAACACTCGAGCTCCAGCTTGAGGGACGGTCGGAATTCTGGTTCGCGCGCTCGTCCACCGAGCGAAAGCAAGAGAGAGAGAGAGAGAAAGCGGATGGAGCCGTATTTTCCTGGTTACGTATATCACTCTGGATTTATGGTTGGAACAAATGTCTGAACAAGTGCCGTAGCTCGCGCGCGCGCGACCGAGCGACAGAGAGGGAGGATGCGCGCGTGTGTACATAGGTATAGGAGGGGAGAGGAGGGGGAGCGAGTGGAGAGCTGTGTATCATGTCTGGTCTCGTGAACGTGAGCGCTAGGTCCGGGGACAGGAAGATTATGCTCGCGCGTCTGGCTCTCGCAGTCTCGCCTACCAGCCCTCTGCTTTTGTGCTGGCAGGCATTCGTTGGGGGAGAGATAATTGCCTTGTTTTTATTTTCGTGTTTTGCGTTGTGCGCGGTGATCGATTTTCTTTGGGAATGGTTTGGAAGGTTAGCTGTTTTACGGTCAGTTTGGAAGGAACACTCGTGGGGGAACAAACATGTAAGTTGATTTTTTGTAAAGTTAAATATGCAATAATAGGTATTGTGAACTAAATAAGAAAGAACATGATTATTAGTGTTGAATATGAAAGTGTTTATGCAAGTTAATTTATATTTACGTAAGTTTTTGAATTTATAAGCGACGCAATAGACTATAAATCGATTTTAACTAGAAAAAACATGTTTGCTGAGCAATGCATGTGCATAATTAATCTTTAAATAAATTAGTAAAAAAACTGGATGTATGCTCTTATTTCTTATCAATACGAAACTTAATTCATACTTATATTTCAAATAAAAGTTGATAGAACTTTTAGAATCATAAAAATTTAGTAGGTGAGTTTCGTCTAGTAATCTAACGATCCAAATATTGCACTCTCAGAGCAAGGCAACGACAATTTTAAATATTTGTTTCACATTAGTATACAAAACTCATAAGAAAACAAAAGTTACATCTATGTACCTCAATATAATGTAATAATAATAAAAAAGTTTGTGTTTACATCACCGTTTCAAAATTCCAGAGTTTTAAATACTCACAGTCTTACGTTCTACAAAAACAATATGATACAAATGGGCACTAATGAATTACAAATGATCACTAACACCCAACGATAGTCGAACCATTATCAAAAACTCTCGACAACCTTCCAAATCCCATATAATAGACCTAATCACTATAAAACTCCCCCTTATATCCAAACAAACACACCCTCCCGAAAAACAACCACCACACGACCCACGATTTTAAACCCGCACATCCTCCCTCCCACTCCATTATTCAAGCTCACCGAGACTAAAGGCCTTCTCCGCCCCGGCGAAGATTAGGCCCGGGACCGGGTAACCTCCAACGGGGGGTAAGATTTTAAAGCCGTCCTCGTGAAAAATGCAGACAGAGCGGCCGGGATTTCGGCCCTGTACTCCCCCCGTCCGAGAGGAGGGGGGGCACGCTGTCATTGCTCACTGGTGGCGCTCGTAAACGAATTGCACTCCTGGGAATCGCGTGAGTCGCGCGCACGAGGGACACTGGACACTCGGTGATAAAAGGACGGATTTAAAATTGCAGGCTCGTCCAAGCTGGAGGGACGGAGTTTTGCTTCTTATCAATTGAGAGGGGGGGGGGAGGACAAGGGTTTCGAGGAGGAGGAAGAGGTGGAGGAGTTGTTGTTGTTTGGAGAAGTTTATGAGTGAGTGATTTTCGAGTGAAGTTGGGGATATTGAATTCTGATGGGAGTTTGTGATTCTTTGTTACTAGTGGAAATGTCCTGGTTTGGTCAGAAGAAGGATTTCAATTGTAAATGACGTGCACTTTTGCAATGTCAGTTTATGATTTTTCTTAGGAGATCTATTCAATACATATATGCAATTATTTTTATTATAAAATACTTTAAATTGTATACTATATTGGCATATTAAAGGGAAAATCAAGTCAAAATTTTAAAATCTAATATATACTTTCTGGCGACCCAAAACTTTTAGCACGCGTTTCAAGATATTTAAACAAGATTTTTTTCAGTATATGAATATAAATAAGGCAATATTTGTGTGGAATAGATCACTATATTTCCGTTACAATTAGATATAATCCTAAAGCATTAAATACCCCTTGGGCATGAGAAATGAATCAATCTCCTTAAAACTTGATTTAAAGACTTGTAATATAATAATAATTATTATATAATTATTATTATATAATTATTATTATAGCATAATTTATATATCCAAGTATAAATCAGTTGTAATAATTATTATAGGGAAAAAAAGAATAAAAATTCATCTTTTCTGGCTTTATCCCTCGGTGATGTATTTAAGGTAATGAGTGAAGATATCGATCTTCCCGAAGCAGGTCGTTGGAGAAAGGAAAAAATAATTGAAAATTCTTTCTTTTTACGTTTCGACGAAAAATGTAGTTCTCATCAGTATCTATAATGTATAATAAATGTGAAAATACAGTAGTTATAACCACATAATATTAAACTTTCATAATTCGAAAACTTACAAATATTAGAGTGGCGCTTACAAAAGAATCATGTGCAAATGCAAGAAAACCTCTTTCGCCGATTATGATTTTATTCGGGCGCTCGCGGTACATTATATACTCTCGTTTGGAGAAGTTCGTTGCGTTTGTTTACATTTCTTTCTCGCATTATTCGCTGTGTCTAACGGCTAGTCTGACGTCAAAGGGTCTGTTATTTTCAGAGATGTTACTGTTTACGTTTTAATTTGTACAGCAAATGTGTATAGACATTCTTGGGGTTCTGTGTGTTTTCTTTTTTATTTATTGCATTTTTCTGTAGTTGTATACGAATCATTCAGAAACTAATTTATTATTTTCGTTATTTTCGTTGTCTAAGATGTAAAAATTATTATAATTAAAATCGTGCTTTAAATAATTTTTATGCTTTGTTATTACATTGTCTTTGGATTTTTTGTGTTCCTCAATACGTGTACACACACTTCTTTTTGTTTGGCCTACGTATGTCGCTGTGCAATTATTACAACTTAATCTGTAAACAACATTGTTTTCGAGATTTCTATCTTTTTTGTCTTTGCCTTGTATAATTATGTTATTCATGTTGTTTTTTATAACAGGTATCGTCGTAATATTACTCTTTATGAATGTGACAGATGTTTGTTCAAAAAAGTTTTTTACATATGGTAGGCATACAATAATATTATTGTTCCTAGTTTTGTTGTTGTTTTGGATGTTCGCGTTGTTTTTCGATAATCTCATCTCCATGTATTTGTTGTAAAATCGATAGGATAGAAGTTTTCGAATATTATGTTGTAACATCTACTGAATGTTTACATTTAATAAACATTATAGATTCGGATAAAGACGACATTGTTCGACAAAACGTAAAAGGAAAGAATTTTCAATTATATTTTCCTTTCTCCAACGACCTGCGTCGGGAAGATCATTATATTCATTCATTACCTGTTATGATTATTGTTGTATCAAAAGTCTTTACAAGTGGTGTTCATTTACTTCAAGTGGATTGATCAATATTCTTCTCGCACGCGCATTTTATGTCTTTCTGGACTTTGATGCTATCCACTGAAGAGCAATAGTAGTTAATTAAACTTTCAATTAACTACCTACAGAAAAAAAATTCAAACCAAAAAATACTCAAGTACATCGAGTCAATTTAATTAAGTACTTCAGTTAGATTTACTTTTTAAAAATAATCAGTATAACTTCTACGCGAGCTTACAAAGTAAAAGCTCAATCGTCGTAGCCCAAGATTTCAAGCAGATTTAGTTCAAAGTTAAGCAAACATAGCCTACAATCTTTTTCCGTGTGAGGTCATTTAAGTATAAAACCATCATATTTAATACTAAAGATTTAATTTAAAATTCACTAGGGAATTCGCGTTTGACGTAACGCAGAATATACTTTTCACAATTTCTTCCTACTTCTTTGACGTTCTGCATACTTTTTCGAGTCAATTAAATTAAATCACCCACTTACAAACCCGTTACAACCCAGAACCAACAATGGCCAAAACAACCCTGACAAGTTGTTGCAGAACAAACAGCTCCGTAATGAAATTCAACATCAAACGATTAAAACAGAGCACACACTGACGTGAAACCTCCATTCAACTTCGGCCCAATTACAGCTCTAACAACAAAAAAAAAACCCTCACCCTCCCACATCCAGCATATTTCAACTGAAACGTTTGCGCGGCCCGAGCACGAATCATTAATTAACAATTCATCGCGGGGAAAAGCCGAGCGCGTAAAAGTTTCAGTGCGTGCATGCCCATATTTTCATCGAACAAGGCCAAGAGCGAGAGTAGAAGCAGAGCCCGGGCGCTGTTGCGTTAATAATAAAGCGGAGTCTGAATATAATGGGCGGTGTGCAGCAGCAGCGGCGGCAGCACCGGCAAAATAATCGAAGGCCTCCTACAGTATTAATTGAGCATTATCCCGGCGTACAATAACGCGGCGGTACGGGGCACGGTACGGGGCACGGTACGGTATTCTCTACATAATGCTCTCGCGCTTTAACAATCACGCAGCTCGACATTATCGACACACGCTCCTCCCCGCGTTTCCGGCAGCTCGGTGATCCTTTCCTTCCTACCCTTGTTCTGATCTCTCTCGCTTTCTGTCTCTCTTCGGGATTCGATCTCTCTGTCGCTGGGTCTGTATTTAACCTGCGCATACGCGCTGAAAAATTTGTAGCTGGACGTGGGGAAGCTATTGCCTGCAGAGAGGCAAATACACACGCGGACATACATGCACGTACACGCAAATACGCACGGATGCGCGCAAATAGTATAGGAACACAAAATAGTTAGATTCATTTTTTTGCACAAAATTGCTCTTATGAAAATAATAGCCTTGCTTGCTCTTCTTGCTTGGTCTTGGTCTGATAGTGCAATATGTATGACATACACATACTGAGAAAAATCAAAAGTATCTGTGATACTGTCAACTGTTGTCTCTGAATTCGCGACCATGTAACAGCTTGTGATTTCGCGCGGCCGGTATGCCAATTCTAGTATGTGTGTTTCTAGCAGTTTCAAGGTGCCATTATAGCATACAACTATGCTCCATAGTTGTCATAATGCTGTCCATGAGTTGTTTAATGTTTAAGTTTATGCCATGATGAGGGGAGTATTTCGAAAAAACTCCCGAAACGTTGCAAACTTTTAATCTAATAAAAGATGGATTGTTTTGGGTGATCAATGGAGTCATTTTATTCATTTATGTCTACCATGGAATGCTTAACATTACAATAAAATAAGAAATTGTACCGAAAAATTTAGTAACTGCGTTACTACTGCCTTTCGTAATTACTAAAGTATTTACGACAAATTACACCAAAATTGTATTTAATAGAATGACTGGGATATATACTCAACCACACACATGCACATTATTTTACTCCAAACGTTCAAACCAACACTAGTCCACTTATATACACATATACATTCATCCACTTTACGCTATACCGACACCAGCAGATGCTTAAATCGTTTTCAAATGCGAGTATCCTCGTCTGCCTTTCATTCTTTTTGCCCGTTTTCCACATATGCGCAGTTTCCGTTTCCTCCTTTCCCTTCGCATTCTTTCTTTCTGTCTCTCACTCTCTCGTCGCGATATTTCCCCCTCGCGGAATTTCCGATAATTAGTTCGCCTGTCCCAGTTTGCTTCCGTTCGAGTATGCTGCGAGTTTCCTCTCTCTCTCTCTCTCTCTCTCTCTCTCTCTCTATCTCTCTCATAGTACGCGTGCTTTCTGGCCTTCTTTCGCTCCGGGAAAACGATCGATTTTTACAATCTGTATGTGACTACTCCTTTTTTCGTTTTATTAGTGTATGATAATGTTCCTCGAACAAGGAAATTCAGCTCCGTGCTTTAGCTTCATAGTAAGCGTAAAACGGGGTTTTATGTTTAGGAGAGCATTTTTACTTTTATTATCCTGCATTTAAAATACATTTTTATAAAACTTTACTATAATTACAAGTTTACAATCAAAAGAAAATTTTATATTATAAATTACAAAAAAATAATTATTATTATATTCAACAGTACATCATCCTGTCTATAATTTTCTCACTCAGTCATCGCAAATTCGAACAAAAATCAGATTGTAAATTACAAAAAAAATAATTATTATTCAACAATACATCATTTTGTCTATAATTTACTCACTCAGTCATCGCAAATTCGAATAAAAATCAAATTACCCAGCCCCCCCCCCTTCTGTATCGTGAAATCTCCCATCGAATCCCAGCATTTTAAGGACTGACTAGATTAACCTCTCCCGCTCTCTCCATCGATAAATATGGAGCCTCGGAACAACGTTACTTCCCTCGTTTAGCGCCCGGCGCGGGAGATCAAAGCCGCGCCTCGAAAAAGGCAATATAACGCCCGGGCATCATGCGATGGTCTCCCGACACGTAGGCCAATGAATCAAGTTCGCGCGCGCGCGCGCGCGTTTCGATCTCATCGTAGTGCTCGCGAACGAGCGCTACCTCTACTGCTCTGCGTAAAAGAGTCGACGACGCGGCCGTAAAAAAGCGCGCTTCCGAAGAATGAGAGCGAATAGGGGTTAAAGAGTGACAGAGAGAGGGAATCGACGGCAAGGAGATTGACTCGAAAATGCGACAAGCTACCCCGAGGCCATTAAACGAATAGCGTGTATTTCACGTTTAGTGGGGCATTATAAAGGTTGCGTGGAGAAAATAAATTTCACCATTTTCTTATTTGCAGATTCGGTTTTTATTACTTAGTTATTTTTGCTTACTGTAATTTATTGATGCAAAACATTGATTTTTGTAAATTAGCACTATCTAAAATTCGTTAAAATTTAGAGTAGGCTTTAAATTTTAGGTAATTTAATTGAAAGTACATTAGAATTTTAAGACGAAGAATTAAAGTTCGTTACTACAGGTCAATAATTACTCGTAAATACTAGGTTGTACTAATTGTAGTATTGCGATATTTTGCTGAACGCTACCTAGCTATATCCCTTCAAACCATTTCTATTTTGATTTTTATTCTATTTTTATTAGGCAGTTATTTTGATAATATTATAATTGTGTTTATATATAAAGAGTTCAGTTTGTTAAAGAAATTATAGCAAACAGTTGATTTGAAGTATTTAAAGTTCAGAAATGGTTATGAAACGTTAAATTAAACTTTTATAATCTAATATTATTATATTAAGAGATGAAAGACCATTACTAAAGGTTAATAAGTACTCGTAAACTCAAAGCCGAAGTTCTGTGTGCAGGTTTACAGTGTTTCACAATGCGCCACCTAGCGTCAGCACTTTAAACCCCATTTTTCCAGCACTCGCGTGTCGTAAGCGCAAAAAGCATCCCCACTTTCTTCAAAACGTTTTCACACAGAAAAACCATCGTCATTCAGCGTCTCCCAGGCGGACTAATTCACCCAAGAATCGTAAAAAGCTCTGTATAACCCCCCCCCCCCCCCCCTTTCGCGCGAAACATCAACATCCCGCCTAATTTCTCGCCAGGCTGAATTCAGACTACAGTCTGGCAACCCGTCCCCCGAAGCTTTGATGTATCTCTCCAAGTGGATGAAGAGACGCTTGCCGCGATATCAAACGGAATTTTCGTTCGAGCTGCGCGCGCGCGCGCGCGCGCGTGAAAGCACAAGCGGTAGGAACGCAAGAAAGACCAGCTGAAAAGGGAGAAACGAGTCACGAGGCACGGCTCGCGAAATATAATCTCCGGCACGTGGCGTCGCTTGCCACGATATTTGAATGAGGCGTGTCATCTCCTCTCGTGCGCTGTGTGAATCGCGCGCTCGCCGAGTAAACAGAGACACGAGGAGGTGAATGCGCTCCGAGCGCTGGAGAGACAAGACGACGACGTCGACGACTGCCGAGTTGTCTGAATGAGTGAATGTAAAAAAGCGGCTTGCGAGAGGAAGAGAGAGAGAGAAGTGCGTAAAGAAATGTACCCCAGTGTTGAAGGCTCGTACCCTCGCTTGAGTTGTGTCTGGTTGTCGGTAAAGAATTTGCTGTAGCTAGGAAGATAAGGAGACGAGTCTGTAGGTTCATGGTGTAGACGCTGAAGGGGGTGACTTATCAGTGAGTTGACTCTCTTTTTCTGAGCTTGCAATGCACGTTGGCTAATTCTGGATGGTTTGCTTGGTTTATGTCTTACGTGAAAATATTGTATGCAACATATTGTAAATAAAAATGTACCCAACAATGATTCTTCACAATTTATATGAAAATTTATGTACAAAATTGTGTAAATTAGTTATTTTACAAGAACTTGTATTATACGAACTGCATACAGTTATTTAATTGGCAATTTTTATTTTATTCTATTAATCAACAATTAAAATTGAACGAGAATAATGAACCGATCATTTACCAAACACTGATTTATCGCTTTTGCTGTCTTTTAGGCTAGAATTAGGTCACCTTATTTACAAAAGTCGGAGTAAGAAAAGATGTATTAGTAATACCAAAGTCATTTTACTTTTTTACTTTTCTATCCGTTTGATTGTATTTGATGCTACTACCAAAATGCAATGAACGCTTCAAATAGGAACAAACTCACTACAAAGGAACGCTGAAGAAATTTCTTTACTACTAGAATTTTGTAAACTTTAAATATTGTAATACGGTTGAGTTACTTTTTTAAATAAATCTTTTATTTCGATTCACGTTAGAATTTTATAAAAGATTTAAAAACAATGAATAAAGCGTGACCTAGAATTCCGGAAAGAAGAAAATACTGGTAGTAAAAATTTCCAATAACGAAAAAGTCAGGAAACAGTAATTCTCAAAAGCAAGCATGCATAAAGAAAGCTCGCTTTTTGACTATCAAGTTTCTCTGCATTCTACATTTCCGTGATCAAAAACGCGTTTCGAGATTTTCCTTTATACTATCTTCGCTTTGAGATTTTGCGCTCTTAGAGCTCTTTTCATCTCCGGCGTTTTCTTTCTACCCGTATTTTAGATTCCCCGCTCTCACTCCAGTTCTCTAAATCACAAGAATAAATAAAGAACGAATACATGAAGAGCATGGAAAATACAACGAGCGATCGCAGTTATGTACACGCGACTACGCGTCGGTGGGGAAATAATGAATTCGATTGTTCGGGGGGGAGAGTGGAGCGTCGCAGCCGCGCGTTAAAATAACTCGACTAAAACCTAATCGACGCCATTAGGGACGTGCCGGTGTGCGCCCGCGGCAATTGTCCATTCAGCGACCACGAGAGAAATAATCCCGCGAGTGCCTCGCATTCATGCGCGCACACGCCGCCGCGCGCAAATGTACACGCGCACATATCTGAAGGACCCCGTAATGAGGGGCCGATGCTGCTGCCTCTGGCCGGGCGCGCGATAGGCACTTTTCGAGCTCGCGCACGTCCGAGCGAGCCTTTCATTGTCCTCGGTCTCGCGGTTATCGCGCGCTCTTTCTCGCGCGTCCGCTCGCGAAATGACGGATGCGATAGTAGAATGCGCGAGAGCGGGTGCGGCGATGTTTGAGGTTATGTTTGATAAAAATGGAGATGATGTTGCGGAGACTCATTGTTTTAAAGTATTTTTAGTAAATTATTTTTTTAAAGGATATTAATGTAGGCTAAATACATACACAAGGATACACACATTCATACACATTCATAAATACGCATACATATACACACATTCATACACATATCACACATACGAATATGTGTACTTACATATGCAGAAATATACATGCTCACACATACACATGCGCATAAGTTTTCTAATATTTGATGCATTATGATTCATAAGGTCTCAAAACGTTCCGTATGATGAAACAAACTTATAATAATAGAAGTAATATTTCAATTATTGTTACAATAAGGAATTATTATCTATCAGCTGTAGAATTAATTTCACGGAGTCAAAATCTGTTTTTTAACTTCAAAAATAACATTATTTACTTCATTCCCGTACCATCACTTAACATCACTGTAAACTACAACCGTCGAAAAAGCATAAAAAATCCTCAACCCATTCAATCATCAAATCCCTCCATCGCTTCTCAACACTCACTCTGTAAACCCACAACTTCTCCCTTGCGTTATCTTGCAGCAGCGGGCAAGTGCACGACAACGCTTACCCCGGCAGAAATCTGGAAAACCTCGCGCGGAAAATGCATTCGAAAGCCCGATGGCATTGACTCTCCTTCTCTCTCTCCTCTTTCCAATGAAGACCGCAGAGCAACTATTGCTGATGGCTTCCGCCTAAAGTCGTCGCGCACAGCAGCAGCAGCAGCACGTGCGCGTAGGGGCTACTCCGTCGGGTTAGTCGCAGCACTATACTCTCGAGCAGATTCGCTCCTCGGCTAGTGCTGTCGAACAGAGACGGAGAGCTGCAGCCACAGCAGTAGCTAACACTGCGCGTGTGTGGAAAAGTGCCGCCGTCTATGTTCGGGTAGCGATTCTGAGAGCTGCTGCCGCTGCGACCAAGTCTTGTACGCGCGTGTGTGTAAATCAGTGTGTGTATGTATGTGCGTATGTATATATGTGCATGTGTGCATTTGTATGTGCGTAAGTATGTATGTGCATGTGTGCATTTGTATGTGGGTCCGAGTATGTATATACATGTGTGCATATGTGTGTGTAGGTGAAGTGTTCGCGGCGGGGACAGTGTAAGTGGCGAAAGTCTTGATGAGGTCAGCCGCCGTCGCGCCGCGCGCTATAATTCGAGGTCGACGCGTGTCTCTGTGTCTATGTGTGAGTTTGGACGAGAGAGAGAGGGTTGGGAGATGGAGAAATGGGTTGCAAGTGTACCTTAGGCGTGGCAAAGTGGCGGCTTTTTGAGGGTACCAGAGAAAGAGAGAATGAGAGAGAGAGAGGGGATATTCGTCGATGAAAGGGTGAGAGGAGGAGGAGGAAGAGGAGACTCTTATCGAGGCTGGTTTTCCTTTTCTTTCCGCGTGAGTTCCTCTTTTCTTTGAGGCGTCGACGAGGAAGACGACGAACTCTTCAATTATATATGACAAACGAGCCGCCCACGAGTGAGCGAGCGACGTTTCTGTCTCTTCGTAGGAGAGTACGACTCGGGGACCGCTAATTAACTCCTTTGAGGAGGCTAAAGGATGTGACATATGGAGAATGAGGTTGCTTTATATGTCCTAGGTGTGATTTGTTTGAGTGGTGGTGAAGATATTACACTGAGAAAATGATTTATTTACTATAAGTATATCATTGCATTCGGTTACTTCTACGAATGGTTTAAAAATTGCAATTTAAAATTAAATAAAAGTAATGAAAACACGTATAAAAATCTATAATATTTATAAAGAGATACTTATGAGAGTCTTAAGAAATACCTGCGGTGTAAAGAGTTTAAAATTTAAAAAAATATAGTTATTCAAGTTATTAAGGTAAAGAGTGGATCATTGTATGACAGGGAATGACGCAAAAAGTGAAAAAGTCCTTCTTATTTCTAATTTAATTAACAAATTTAAATAAAATCAGTATCAATAAAACTATATTTACTCTCACTTCACCTTCCAGCCTAATTAAAACTATCCTCTTTTTCCAGTTGAAAGTCTCAAGAGGACTACCTGATGTTGATAGCCGTCTACTCTAGCCTCTAGCATCGCGAGAATTCCGCCCAGGATTAGCGTTGCTGTCTGGGGGTACTAAACGTCCGATTGTTATCTCTCGCTCCTATCACTGATAAGAGTCGAACACGCATCCCCCCCCCAACCCCTTTCCCTCCCCGTAACACGTACACGTGACTCTCACTTCCTCCCTCTCTCTCTCTCTCTCTCTCTCTTCAACGCTAATCACTAGTGCAATCCGATTCGCGATAGCCACCGCTCGCTCTCGCAGGCGCTAGTCCGCAGGATAACTCGCGCCAGATAAGAGCCCCCGACATAGATTTAACAGAATTCTCGAAATAGTATAATGGGATTTTCCCGAGTCGGATTTTCCGTATTCTTGGGAAGGGGAGGGGTTAGCTTAATGAGCGGTTTCGCGAGTTATCGAGTGGAGCGCGAGATTCTGTTGTTTTAGGACATGGGGGAGGGAAAATTCGTTAATGGTGGAGAGAAATTACCGGTGTTTTAAGAAAATGGCACGTATTACTTTTCAGCCGAATTATGGGTTTGTATGGAATCAGAGAATAAGAGAAGTCATAAATATTATCATTTAAAGAAAAATAGAAAAAATTATATAAGTTTTTATTAAAATAATCATTTTTAAAGGAAGTTTGTATGTCGTTAGTAAATCTTGTTAACCCTGACTTTACGACGTGGAGATCCCATGGATAAAAAAATATTTATTAATTCAACCTTATTTTAGTGAACGCATAAATTGTTTGTACACCAACTTTTATTGGAAATAATTTCAATTATTATTGAATTTACACTGGTTTATCTTATCCTTGATGTCCTTACTTAAGCGAGGGTTCAAAATAGATAGTGATGGATTTTTTTTTTTATATAGTTAATAGTAAACATAATATAAGAGATACAAACAAGTTGTCCACTTTTTTTGCAAATCGATTGTATACGAAAAAGAATAAATTATAAAAGATTGTGAAAAATATAAATATAACTTTAGCTTATACATTTTTAGCAGAACATAAAAACATTAAGAAGACTAATTATTGGAATGTTTGTACGATGTTAATACAAACATTCGTTTCTTAAAAATGATTTGAACGTCTATATTTGATAAAATTTAGATGATTGCTTCTAACAGCAAATTGTAGACGAGATTTTTAGCGTTTCATACACTCTTTAACAAAAAATCTACTATATTTATTAGTACAACATAAACAACTACTCCGCGGGTAAATACCCCTCCCAGCTTTGGATTACACTGTTAATTCATAAAATATGTAAATGTAATTAGCATTGAAAATTCAAACATTTTTCGTATTTATCCTGCAAGTTTCTCGTAAACTTGTTAAACGGATAAAAAATGTTACGTATTTAGAGTGTTTCATACACTCTTTAATAAAAAATCTACTATATTCATTTGAACAACATAAACAACTACTCCGCGGGCAAATACCCCTCCCAGCATTGAATTAAACTGTTAATTCATAAAATATGTAGATTTAATTTAACATTAAAAACCCAAACATTTCTTGTATTTATACTGCAAATTGAAATTTCTTTTTAGCAATAAAGGGAAAACCATTATTAAGTAGGTTTCTCCTAAACGTATTATTGGTTTTTCACTATATTTATATGTAAGGCTCATTCTTACAGAGAAGAGTCTATCTCTTTAAAGCAAGAAATATATAGGTCCTTTAATATTATAAATGTAAAGACTAAAAGCTGTTTGAAGCAATCATCTAAATTAAGAAGACTATTTTATATCCAGACTCTAAATAGAGAAATATTATGTTTTTGCTTGTTTAAATACGTTATTATGCTACCATATTTATGCTTCTTGTAGTAGATAAAATGAATAATTTTAAATCTTTAAATTTTGACCGTTGTATACATTGAAAATAAATCTGTTTTAACTTTTTAATCTGAGGTAGAAGCTTTTTATAAATAATTTTAAAGGACCTTTATTAGATCGTTATTGTTTTGATTTTCTTAATAATAATGCAAGTTGACTTAAATCTTTATTCCATAAATGAGTTTATTTTCATTCGCTGAAGTAAATATAATGATATACTCGTACATACATTACTCGTTATGTTTTTTACTCTTTTCACTGATTTCCAGAAAAAATATATAAGCTGATTACGGGCCTTCAAACTTTTCAAAGAAATTTAAATTTCACCTTATTTCACTAATCTATAGAACTTTATTTACAGCTTATTCTATCAATATGTCCCAAATAATTTAAATTATATTAGCAATGTCTAATAGATACTTGCAAGTTTAGTTGGACATATGATGTATTAAGTCTAATTATCCATGATATGCTTAGTAGTCATAATTGAAATCTCTATAAAACCAGCTTAATGCTAATGCACTGCTATACACTAATACTGGGCAATGTTGCTTACATTAGCATAAGATCGATTTCATGACTAAATTGAATCCTTGTGGCAATCTTATGTCATGAATTGTATTTTTGATATATTATTATCTAGTACAATATTATTCAAAACAAACTTATTTTGTTTTTACAGTTTATCCCTGAAATCTAAATAGAAAACAAAAGCTTTCCATTACTCAATATTTTATAAGCAATATGGAATAATTTTAATTTTTATAACCCGTACTTCCCTCTGCGATAATCAATTTTTAAATAACAAACCGAAAAACTGAATCAGACGACGACAAAGGCGCAACGCTCGTCCATCCCCTTAATTTATTAATATCCTCTTATTTTCCATCCGTAATTGCCTTGAATTTTCATTAATCGCTGTTTGCATAATTACCGGCTCTCATTAGCATAATCGATTATCACCTATCGCAATATTAATTATTAAACCGATTATGTAAATCTGCTTGGCCACGCGAGCAGCTCACTAACTCTACACCACTGCTTCCGGGCAAAATTGTTTTTACACATAAATAGGCACATATATACCGCAAAAATTCGCGCAAAATTTAAAATTCTACCCTTCTACTCCTCCGTTGTTAAACCATCTCTTTAGAAGGAACAAAACAAATGAAAACGAGAAAAAAGCAGCACTCATTTCGCGGCATTTGTCGCACTTCCGTTTGCAGTACAGCTTCATTATTATAATGAATCGTTGACAATAACGTTGGGAGTTGATTCTGTGTATATTCTACCATATTTCGAGTGAGAGAGCGCGCGCGCGTAGCATCGTTACCAATCCGTGCATATTTATCGTCCCGAAATCCACGGTGGCGCAAATGCGTTCGCTCTGCTCCCGCGGATTTATAATGTTAACGTCCTCGAAAACATGGGTAATCTTCGAATTTTTATTTACTGTGGCGCTTGCTGCAGCTTTCCCGAGGGGATGGGTACCAGAATAAATTGTCGTGAAATGTTGTTTTCTGCGGATTTTTGGGTCGGTTGAGGGACAGATTTTACGGTACGATGGCTGTTATTACTCGATGGGGCGATAAGCGGAAAATTAGTGAAATCGACTTTTAGTTTGAATTTTCGCAAACGAAATGTAATCATATCTTTTATTTTTATGCGCGCAGTTCTAATTCAGTATCGGCTTTTATTAATACAATTTTAAAAAGCGTGAAAATTGTATTCTGCATTCGGTGAAAGCATCACATAAAAGTAATATAAATGTATATCATAGTTGAATAAACATCGTTATTCGCAGATAATAAAACAAGATATCCATTATTGAATTCATCTAAAAATCTATTGTTGATGCACATAAATCCATTAAACTTATTCAAAACATTGTTCACGTTACATTAAACTTTTCTTTCGAATAACAAAAGAATATTTCAATTAAACTCAGAGTCACTCACTCAACTAAAACTACACAAATTTTCCATTTAACCGTTGAAAGATTATTTGATAAAGATAAAAATAGATAAAAACTTTGAACTTCCGAAATGTAATAGCTTTATACATTGTTTACAAACTGAATTAGCTAAAATAAAATGATTTAAAAAACTATTTTTGTTTTCGTATTGATTTCAATTTTTAGGAAGTCTTCAATATATGATTCTCCTCAGATTAAGTGAAGTAAGCTTTGAAAAAGTTATAAATAATCGGTATTTTAATAAAATAGAAGATCATTAAAAAATCTTAACTTTCATCATCGTCACACCCCACTCACAATATTAAACTTTCCAAGAGCATCACCTCCTCTCCAACGACCGTAAACAGCTCAAAACTAACCATCCACCCCCACTTTTTCCTTCCTCCTCAACTACCCCCTGCAGAAATTCAGCACGCCGGGTATCCCGATGTATCCTGACGTGCACAATCGCGCGCATCCTCTCTCCCCTGCACACGCGTGCAGAACAATACAACGCGTACCTTCGTACCTCCGGCGCGCAGCGAATGAAACGTATACTCGGGATATGCATGCGTAGCGGTTCGGTTCAGTGACCGAGAGAGAGAGAGAGAGAGAGAGAGAGAGCGACCTCATTCCGGCATTGTCCACCCCCTCGCGCCGAATGCCCAAATTCCACCTGCCGCAATCCGAAGTGGCGCGCGTGACCCTCTGCACATCCGCAGAAGTGCTGTTCACCTTCGGCGTGTAGGTATGTAGGTGCGTGGTTGTGGGAGTATGGGAGCGGATGATTTCGAGGCGCCTTTTCTATTTCAATGAAACTCGAGAGCTCGTAGGGATGGAGTCTTGCGGTGATGTTTGTAGCTAGATTATTATATTTGAGAGGATTGTATTGGAGGAATGTTGGAGGAACGAAGGTTTGAATTCTTTGGGGTGTAGTTCATGGTTTTAATAATACGTTTGGACTATATTTTACATAAACTTTATGTCGATTAACTTTATGGTATTCATATCTTACATTATTATTATTTTTAAAATTCTTGTAGTAATATTAAAAATATACATAATACCATTATTCTTTTTACAATCGCAGTTCTATTCTTATACATTAAGACTATTTTTTAAGTATTCTTACATTTTTACTGTAATATCTATCAAAGGTGTACATGTAGTCGCCACGGACAATCTTGAAAAAGTAAAGACCATTCTTCAAATAAAAGTCTATGGATAAATATATCTTATATTCAAGTGTTATAATTTGTGAATTTTAATAAGTTTTAATTAGTTTATATCTTAAACATATATCTTTTATGTTTTATTGATCTCTTAATTTGTTGTAAAATATTAGTTTAACTTATATTCAAATGTAAGATGACCTGCTCTTGCCTAATTAGTACGTTTAATTGATTTCTAATATTCTTAAGGTACTTGGGTCATTTTTAATTGACCATTAGAAAAAAAATTATATAAAAAGCTTGCAAAGATTCTATAATTGAAATAATATAGCATAATGGAACAACGCAGATACTAGGCTATTCCGCACCCGTGTCGAAATGTACTATTTGTATCGTAAACGATTAATTGCACACAAGACAAAAACAAAGAGCAAAGATAATATTTCTTAAATGAATTTAACATAACAGAAACGTAGGTTTTACATAACGATCTTCTCAGCTCGACGATTGTAAACGAAATCTGAGCCTCAGAGCCTCTGCGCCGCCTTTTTTATATTCATAAAAACAGAAGAATAAATTCCGCAATGCGCCCTTTTTTATATTTTGTTTAAACTGCATTTATTTGCTACGCCCGCCCACGCTCTCTTTTTCTTTACAAAAATATGAATAAATATATCGATTTTATTTCGTATATGAATAAGTCTTTCTGCTTACTTCACGCGAGATCTCTCCTTTTCGAGAGAAGTATGTCCTTTTCGATTGTCGTGTATCAATTGATTGCGCTGAATCAACATACATATATACATATTTAAATCGGGAACACTATTATAGCACTGGATGGCCTAAATTCGCTTTTAAGCCACAGCTATCCGTGACTTAAGTAGTTCATTATTACACCGTGCTTATTGTCCTCGCTACGCTCGAGCGCTAACCTCACGGTGCAATACTGGACTGCTTAAGGCACGGCTAGGTGTGACAGCGGATTTAGGCAAGCAGTGCTATAAAATAGTATACGATACTCGTGTCAAAAGTCGTCCTTTATAGCACGGCGTTTAGTGCCGTGCTGTAAATAGACTGCTTAGGTCACACGTATCGTAATGTACTATTTCTAATAGTCAATTAAAAATGGCATAACCACCTTAAACTGTAAATAATTTTTATCTTTTAATAATACTTTCTTCAAAAATCTTTATATAAACCTTCATATTTGTGTATTTAATTAAATAAGTAAATAAATAAATAACAATAATCTGAGAAACAAAGAAACACAAACCTAATGATGTATAAGTGATCACAGTCGAAACAAGTCAGACTAGACTATGATTTTCAAAAAAATTCCTAAATTAATTATTCTCATTTAATTTCGTTTTATCAAACTTTGAATTGGAATTCAATTCTTACCTTTTATTGCATCCTTAGATACAAGAATAATGTATATACCTGCCATACAAACAAAATAACCAGAACGTTTTTTTTAACTGTTTTTGTTGGTACGTATTTAATTAATATTATTTTATTTATCTTATGTAAATATGAATATTAATTCCTGAATCATAGCATTGTCTAATAAGATGTTTCAGATGTTTGAAGGTAATGTATATTATCAGACTAAACGTCAAAATCTCAAATTTCGGTATTTCGTCAGAGTTCACAGGAATGATTTTTTCTCTTAAAATATATAGTTTTAAGATTAAAATAAAAAGACACAAAATCTGAGTGATTCAACGATTTCAAGATTAATAATAATAACACAGCATTCAACCAACACTCCAACCTTCCAAACCAACAAAGCACCTATACCACTCTCATCCAAGTCTTGCAAAATCTCCACCAAAACCCTAAGTAAGAATTCCCCAAAGAGACTAACAAGAAGCCTCAACATCTGCATCCCCCTTTCATACACTAACCTCCTGGCATCCGTGCATAACCTTATTCCCCCATCCCGGTGCCATTGCTTTGAGCCAACGTGAGAGAGCGAGCAAGCACTCGTGCGCATCCGATTCAACCGATGTGTGCGCGTACATCTAGGCCACTTGGCGGCGTCCGAGCATAAAGCACAGCTCGCGGGCAAGGAAGGGAAAGGGTGCACCCACTTGCTCGCTCGCATCTAGGAATTTTAATTGAAATTACTTAATTAAGGCGTGCCAAGACTGCTGCTGCTGTTGCGTCTTGAAATATACAGGGCTGTTTTGAGATTTTTGTGGACGGGAGCTAGGATGTCGGTTTGCAAGGGAGAGGTGAAATTCGGGGAGGAGTTTGCGAGAAGACGGAGAGGTTCGCGCTTTGAGACGAAGATTTTGATTTAGGGAGTGCGAGATATTTGCGAAGTAAAGGCACTTTAATTAGTTCTAGTTTATATGATGTAAATTCGAAATAAAGTGGAGGTAGAAAGAACTTTTTTGAAAGTGATTATGAAATTGAATCGAAGCAGGCTGCAAGTTTGACTTTGATATTTTATGTTGATATGTTAAGTGCAGTAGAGTGTTTGGGTGTAATTACTATTTTTAATTAAAGGTAGATGTATGAGGACATATTTTTAAGGCAATGGTTAATTTCGAGAGAGAGAGAGTTTCAGAAAAGATGGAGGTTTTTGGTTTGAGTGGAAAATATTCGAGCTTTGAGTCGAAGATTTGGAATTACGACTTGAAGAATGTTTGCAGGGTAATGAATAAGTTTTTATAGTTTTAAGAATATAAATTAAAAATAAATTGAAAAGTCTAGAAACTTTGTTAGAATAAAAGCGTTTATAAAATTAAATATCTGCAACTTAAATACTTAAAACTTTGATAATATTCGATTGAAAGTTAAGTGCATTCAATTCTTGCGAAATAATTACGATTGTAGTTGTGGCGAGGTATGTAAGGATATATTTTTATAGGGAAGACATTAATTCTGGAAGAGATTTTGAAGGAAGATGAAAGTTTTGAATTGAATTTGGAATATTTGTGCTTTGAGTTGTGAATTATGATTTAATTATTTCTAGTTTCTAATATGCAAATTAAAAATAAACTGGAAGTTATAAGAACTTTTTAAGAGCGATTATAAAATTAAATCACTATAAGCTGCAACTTAAACTTTAATGTATTAATTTTAAAAGTTAAGTACAGTGAAGTCCTTTGAAATATTACAAATTCAAAATATGCAAACACCTGAGATTAGTTTCTTAATATTCCCTCTGTAAAAAATGTAAAGAAGTAAGACTAAATTGTTTTTAAATTTACCGGTATAGCGTTTTAGAATTTTGTCGCCAACCGTCTATAAAATATTAAAATTTTCTCAGTGATAAATATTCAGTAACGGCTAACTTAAGTTTTCGCTAAGTTTAAAGTAATGAATGTGTATAAGATAAAATTTCGAGGGCAATTTTGTTGCTGACGTAGCATGCACACAGTCTCTACCAGAGCTCATACGCAAAAAGTTTAGGAGTTCGTAATTTTTATTCTTCGGATATAAAATAGCGACGTAATATTTTCAGTACTTGTGTGCCGCGTGTAAATAATTTATTCGTCTTTAACCTTAAACCGTGCAGTAAGCCTATATACATATTCGGTAGAAGCTCTTTTTACATTAATTCTTTAAAAAACCATTGACTTAAAATAATTTGTAAGTGAGATCATTAAATACCTGTATCGCCTATTGTTTGTCAATCAATATAAATCTTTTAATGACAATTTTAATTTCTAAATGAAATGCTGACTAAAATTAAACTATAACTTTATTACATCACGTGGAAAGTTTTGCTAAATATAAAAGTAAATGGTACAAAAATTTCGAGCAGTCATTTTTTTATTTGATTGTTCGAAAGTAATACTATTCAAAAACCAAAAATCATAATTTCATAACGTTTTGGTGAAAAATGAAAATTTAGAAGCTGAAAAGCAGTGGAGCGTGATCGCGCGTCGGAGTAACATTAAACGCGTTTTTCTCTAAATCTTTTTTTCAATTCGTTTCAGTGCAGTGATTGCGAAAAGGTTCGGAGCGACTTGAAAATTTGTTTCAGTACGTAAAGAATGTTCTTTTATGCACTGAACTTCATTATATACCATTTAAAATTTCGAATTTCAAGAAGAATATCCATAAAACAGCTTTCTTACCTTAAAATATGCATTTATTCGCACTTTTATGCTCCATTTGTATAATTTTTATTTTTTTATGCTAAAACAGGCTTATTGCAGGAACAAGAGTATTACAAAAACCTTAAGATATCAAACTTTCTATTTGGTCCACCAAAGAAGAAAATATCATTGCAAATACAGAAAAAATTATTTTGCACGCTCACTACAACTTTATTGTGCAACATTTTGCAACAAATTTTTTTTTATATACTCTTTGATTTATTTGAACCTTCCTTTAAAACTAAAATTATTTTCATCTAACCATTCTTTTTAATAAACTCTTGATAAAGCCTCGTTTTGACTGCCTGGTTCCATTAAAAATTACAACTTAAGAAAATGATTGTACTTCACCTTATATTTATAAGTTATGACAAAAAGTGTATAAACAGTCTATAAATATATAGCTAACAGAACCAAACTTTTTTAAACCGTTTTAAAAACGTTTGAATTCAAACTTTCAAACGTTTAAAAATAATGTTGGAAAAACGTTGGAAAAATGTCCGTAATTTTTATGTTTTAATAAGTTTTCGAAAATGTAATAGACGTTACTGATACATCCAATTATATAGTATAATTATATGACAATAATTGAAACATTTTTCAAATGGGTTTAAAACGTTGGTTATCATAAATATCAAACATTAGGATAATTTTTAAGCGTTTTATAAAAGTTTGTATAACACTGTACAAAGTCTCAGAAATATTGTGAAGTTAAAATTAAAACGTCCCTGTAACGGTTTTTAAACGTCCGAAGTACACTAAGTATGCACGTCTAAATGGAGTTACAATAGGTCATAGTCTATGAGAAATTCCAAAAATTTTGGCATTTCGTTTATTATCTCCCACTTTTTATATTTCCCCAGCACTAATTTGCATACGGATATGCAAAACTTTAAGGTCTGTCACGTAGCAGCAGTACCAGAATAAGTATTTTTTCATGCTTAGTACTTTTTGGCGTTTAAAATACGTTTACAAAACGTTCTAATTATAATCACACAATAGAAAATGCGGAATTTTCGACGCTTTTTCAACATTTTTACAACTTTAGTTTTTAATGTTCAAAAGCTTAAGTTCAATCGTTTTTAAAATATTTTTAAAACGTTTTATGCTATTATGAAAAATAGTACGATTTAAAATCTTCACTAACAACTTGACCCACCTTTATTTCAGAAAAAAATTCAAACTCTTATAAAAATAATCTTCAATTTTGTGTCAATATAAAAATATTTTAAGGGCTTCTAGGCGCTCGCAAGTCCTAAGATCAACGACGAATTACCGTCATTAATTTTACATAAAGATAGCAAGGTAGAATCCCCAACAGTAACTTATCCGACTGACTGCCGTGCGACTGCAGCAGCAGCAGCTGTTGCTGCTGCTGCTCCATCAAAAGGCGCAGAAACTCGCTGCTGCTTGCATTTACGCTGCGCGCATGGCGGAATTTTCGCGCTACACCGCGGAAGCCAAGACTTTGCCGACAAAGTCAAAGGTTTTACTACCTACGCTCAGTTGCCCCTGTCAAAGCCCGTACATACGCGACGACTTTCCGCAGTCGGGAGCCGAGATTTCGAGTGTCTTCATTCACGGAAATAATTGCGGTGAATATTCGAATAATTAGTAGCGCGATGGCATATACTTTCAGGCTCTTGCTTGCTTGCTTTGCGCGCAGTGTTTATATTTACGTAGGTGTATGTTTTGTGAAGTTTTATACGATTTTTGGCGTGAATTGACCTGGAAATAGGTTGGTTTTATATTTGCCGTACGAAAAGATTGATTAATATTTTGTGGGTTGTATTTTTTCAGAATACTGTTTAAACTATAATGATATTGACCGATGAAAGGTTTTAGAATAAATTGATTGAGAGTTTATGCAAATAAAGTAGAAGAGGTGAACCTGCTTTAGGATACTTGAGGACTTGAGTATATGAAATCTTTGTGTATCTCTGAAGAATTGTGAATTGTTAGAATATAAGAAATTAAAATAATTATAATTGATTCTTGGCGATGGACATAATTGTTGCTTACTTGGAACCAGTGTTGATTTTATGTGTACAGCTCAAAAATACTATTGACTTGAATTTGAGTACTAATCTCAAATTGATCACAATTCCTTACCCAAATATTCGTCAAACTATTCCTATCTAAAAGACTCTTTACAGATATAACCTCATCTATGTTAAAAATTCGGTACGCAACGGCTTCCCCAAGCCATGTAATCAAGCCAAGACGAACTAGGGCTGCAGCTTGAGCGTAATTTCTCATCCACCGTGCGGTGCAGGAGAAGAGCGAAGTTGCGTCGCTACCACTGAAGGATTCTGCAAACACGCGCGTCGTTCGGCGCGGTGATACTACAGCTGGAATCCTATCTGGATACTAAGAACCGCAAAGACTTTAAGGATGCTGAGCACGCAGGGAACGAAGAATCCGAAGGAATAGAGGAAAGATGTTTGCATAAATAGATAAGGTGCGTTTCTTGTTTGGTGCTAAAATTTTAATCGTTGATGCAATATCTTTTTATTATTTTTTCTGTTTAAAAAGCTACTTTTAATTTTATTTTTTTTTCTGAGATAAATGGGCATTTAAGAAATTATCGTGTCTTTATCAACATACGTGCGTGCCAGAAATAAAAGTTCCAAATATCATTGATGACTGCTGCATAAAAAAAATAGTAAAATGTAACTTCAACATTCAATTTCTAATTTACCTTACTTCAAACGAATCTATAAACGTATATGGCCAATAAATGAATATCACAGTATGTAGATCATTTTAAAATAATAATACCAAGACATTACTAATAAAAAGCATTATCATAAAAAGAAACAACAGTAAAAGAAGAAATTCTTCTTCAAACAAGAAACCACGGAAGAGAGGATATCATCTCGAAAATGCGTGCAGCAGCACACATGGTATCTGCTGCTACCTTCATCCTTTCTCCCACGACATTTCTCTCTCTCTCTCTCTCTCTCTCTCTCTCTCTCTCTTCCTCACTCTTTCACCATAGCAAATAGTAAGCGGCCGTTTCAGGCAGACGTCGCATCGCCGATATATACGTATACACAGCACTTGTGTGCGCGGTGCCGGGGGGATGCTTGAAAGCTCGAAACTTCTGAGCTGCTGCTGCCGCTGCTGCTGGTTGTGCAGTCAAGCCAACGGTTCGCGTCTTAAATACACGCGCGCGACTGTATGCGGAAAGAAAAATATGAAGAGAGGCTGCGGAGAGGGAAGGACGATAGAACTTGTTTGTCTCCGGATTATTCGTGTTTGACGGTTGGATGAAGCAGTTGTAAGAGATTATTTAATAGAACATCGAAGAGAATATATCATTAATGTTTGTAACATGGAGCCAATATGATTCGCCCCTCATGATGGCTAACTTCACTCTAAGCTCGGGGGTAAAGTGCGCTTTCCCTTATTTTTATATTTTATATGAATCAATTTTAATATACTTCTAATTAATTTCGAGACTTGCGGATTGGAGTTTATATTGAATTAAATCTATATTACACTTTTTTACGTTCAAGTACATACTTTTTGAGGCTTATGTTGCTCTGATCTTCCGTATATAGCATTGTATGCATACAAATAACTTGTAGCTTTCCATAGTATGAATTTAAATTTAAAATAAGTATTACATTTTAAATTTTAATTATTTTCAGCTATTGAATTAAAAACTGAATTAAAAACTGTTATAAACATACTTACGAACTTGGAATAAGTCGTCCCACATTAAATCATTCTGTACGTAATTGTTACTAATTTAATTAATGGTATTAATTATACAGAATGTTACCTAAATGGTACGGTAATTAAAAGGAACTACCTGGTAGAAATATATTACATTAATTCACCATTTATTGAGGATTGTACTTTTCTACAAACTGGCAACAACCTTGTTTACTTAGTCGTTTATTGCACATTAATTAAACGCTTTTTCTACGTTTTCTAAACATTTCCTAGAGTGCATATTCCAAGCCATTACATAAGCTTTAATTTAACAACATACTTGATTATGCAAAAAAAAGAGGCCTATAATAATAACCTATGAAATTATTAATACTAGTATATTAAAAGGATCAATATTATAGACAGTTAACTGTCATTATAGACTTGTAACACGCTATGTGTAATAAATATCTTTTTTTATAAAATTTTACTAGCTTGTATAATCTAACTGCACAAATACAATTGTCAACATTGTATCCATAAACGTAGACAGCATACAAAATTAAAATTAAAAAAAGTACAAAAGTGTTCGAAGCTTTAAAAATTATGAAATGATATGTTGTTTGAAACAACGCGGCCGAACTGGAAAAGAATCAGAAAAAATATAGATGCGAGAAAGCATAACAACGTCCACTCTCTACCCTTCGTAATGAAACTAGCCAATGCTATCAGTTTCTCGAACACGTATTATATGTGCGATTCTATCAAACGCTTTCAGAAGCTATCACTGCGTATTCGCCCGTATAACGTTTCAGAACACACACACTCACATACACAAACTCTCTCACATACATACATACACATACACACACTCTCTCACATACATACACATACATTTGCGAAAGATAAGAAGATGAGGATCTGTCGAATCGATCTGACTTCATTATCTCTTTCTCTCTATCTCCCGCTCTCCTCCTTATCCTCTATATACGTATCCGCCGCTTCATTTCGCCTAGAGTAGCCTTGGAATGCGATGCTTATCTCTTGCGCAGCGAGTAGGAGAGCTCCTGCGCACGCACGAATCGGGATTAGGTATTAAGACGATTTCTCGGGGAAACCGGTGCGGACCCCCTGCGAATGATCCGTGCGGTTTGGCGCAGACTCATAAACAAACGTGACGATTAGATCTCTATATATATACTCGTGCGCGTGGGTATGCGTGCGCTTATGAGCGCGTAAATATATGTGCTTAAATGTACGCGAGATAAGAGCATAATGAATGTGTAATTGCACGTTAGCGTGGATAAAAATGCGTATATTATACGTAAATTTGCACACGCGTACACGCAAATATGCATACGTAGACACATAATATAATCTAAGTATTGTTAAAATAAAATTTCGAGTTACGCAGTGCACAATTAAATACTTATATAGACTTTTATGTCGTGAAATGAAAAGTAGATTCTTTTAGCTATTTATTTGCCCATACAATCACCTAGATCGATAACGACTTCTGTTTTTTTATGGGGGGGGTTAACCCTTTTTTACATTCATGTATTTTTACATATATTGACTGAGTGCCTATACATTTAAAATCATGTGATGTAATAATCTGTAACCTCTATTAAATTAATGCTGTAATATTCAGATTTAATGTTAGATTTTGAAGATGAGATAATGAAGGGTATTAAATTTGTGGTACTAAATATATATAAAATCAAAGTGTATTTATATTTTACTTATTATATTTTATTTTTCTCGTTATTATATCTTAGAGGCTTTAACCGACATTTTCTGGTTATTTTCATGCCGCTCTTTTGACAAAAGAAGATTCTCCATTTTAATTTTTAGATAATTACAACTTTCTTGCGAAACTTTATTTTTGCTCGTCTGAAAAAGCTATTCTATCTGGATTTCTCTCCATTTATATGACATATACACGTACACGAATACGTGCTCATTCACATACACTCAAAGCTCGCACGGAGTTACGGACTTTCCAGTCGAAAGCTGCGCATACACAAAGAAATTAGACGCATAGACGTGTGCACGTATACATAGACGTTTCAGCTTCCCTCTGTCTATTTCTGTTATCTGTCTCTCGTTCAGTACTCAAGACCCCGGAAAGCCGTGGGATTAAGCTCACTTTGCACTCACCAGGATACGACGACGACTACTAGCGTAGGGATCCGACCCTCTATATACTCTCTCTCTCTCTCTCCCCCCTCTCTCTCTCTCTCTCTCCCTGCCTCTCATTCTCTTTCTCCTTCTATCTCCGTAACGTTCGCTCACTTGTGGAGTCTCTTGCAGGTTTGACATATGAGAAAGAGAGAGAGATGAGTTACCGTTTTAGCCACAAGAGACTGGCAGGGGATATGACTTTCTCTCTCGCTCTCTCTCTCTCTCTCTCTCTCTCTCTTCCTCTCTTCCTCTCTATGTACGTAGGTAGTAGATGTGACGACGAGGAGTACGTAGACGACGGCGACGATCGTTCCCTTTACTTTGCGCGATGCATGAGTTATTGATTTGATCTCACACTCGAGAAAATCGCACTTTGGAGGATTTTAGAGTTAGTTATAGGGCTCTCTAATGCCGAGCTCGGTAAAGGGTGCGAGCCTCGCGCGCGAGAAGAGATTAAGGCGTTAAAGGGAAGAAGCTGAGGGGAATTTATTGCGTTAACGGAATTGTAAATTGAATTTATGCGTAGGATAAAGACAGACGAGAGTGCGTCATAAAAATTTTGAGTCGATATTTATGTGAGTTTTAAGGTTGTATTTATTGGTAACTGCGTTAATTTATCTTAAATCTAAGGTTAATCCTTATAAATTCTTATAAAATTATGTGATTTTTAGAGTAATTTGACTGAGTGTTTAATTTATTAAAAATGAAGTTTTACTGTCTGAGTTATTCATGTAAAAACCCAAAAAATAAAGATGGGTTGGTAGGTTATTGGATTATTGTCTTGACCTTTTCCTCACTAGCACCAAGCATACATTTTAATTATAAGCACCCTGTATATAATCGGAGTTTATGCATCCTTATTTGGAAAGGCCTAACAATACCAGGTTCATAGATTTTTCAATTTGAAAAGATTATCTATAACCTATACAACCTTAAAAGAATTTCAGAAAATACAATTCTTAAATGAGTGAAATGAAGTAACTCGCATATTTTTATTTTTAAAACTAATTTATCTCTCGACGATAGCAACGTTTTTAAACTAAATTACAACAGAAACATCAGCCGCACGTTATAAAGTCCATTCGTACACGTATTCCTTCATTGATAAGATACGCAAACAGCGGAGCTCAAAAAGTAAACCCCCCTTTGCTACTCTCTTTATCATCCACTCGAGCTAAATCCACCTGCAAACATACAAACAGTACACATGTCCCATCCCCGCGCGCATTGATAAACCCGCCAGCAGTAGTGACACATCCAAAGCTCGTGGACCCCTTTTACCTTTCTCCTTTCCTCCGGCGCAAGCGTAATTACTATACCGTTTCTCCCTCGTGTGCCGGCGTATCTACATATCCAGTCCCGTGCAAAGGGATATAAAGAAACATCGTGAAAGGCGCGTCGCGCAGATTTCTTTGTGATTTTATCGTAGTAAAGGGTGCACAAAAAGTGCGCACTGTATCATCGATAGCCACGCGTAGGCTGCATTAGAGCAAGAGAGAGAGATAAAGGCTCGCCTGTCATTTACACGCATCTCGCATGCGAGGCAGCCATTGACGCGAGCTGCTGCCGGCCGTATAGAGTGCTTGTGAATATGAGAGTTAATGGACCTTTTAGAAAATTGCCCAAATACGGGCTTTTATCGCTTTTTATGGCGATATTGAATTAACGCGTAAAAAGGTCGCACCTCTGCCTCTCTATTTCGTCGCGCGCTGTATTGCACCGCCATGGTTTACGATCGATAATTATGCAGGAGGCTTTTTTCTTTTTTGTCGTTTGCCGATGGGGAGTATTAGCGCTGATACCGGTGTCGAGATTAAAATTGCCGTCGCTTTTTTGCGCGCACCTGCTGCTGCTGCTGCGGGGATGGCGATTTCGAAATCATGCTTTAGCGCGAGATGGACTTTTGATACTTTTAGGTAATAGCTGTGGAAAATGGGTAAGTGCGTGGATAGTAGTATAAAATTGTTTAATCATGGGATATTTAGGTCAGTAGCGCAACAGTATTCAGTGTATGAATAGTCATTATTGAATAGGAAATAACTTATAACTCTTTAAGTATTGTTCTTATTTTCTGCTAGTGATTATAGAGTAATTTTAGAAAAATCTGTTGCATTTAAATATTCCTGTACATTGTATAACGATGAGTATAGAAAAAATTAATAAAGAATTTATTAATGCCAAAAATTAGTAGAAAAAGTCGCGGTGTAGTCAGACGACTGTGTTATGAATATGAGCCAGTAGTTATATATGTGACATAGAATTCAATGGCCTAACTGGATTTATTCAATTGTAATCAGTCTTTTCTTTACTTTACGTAACAGTAAAACTCTATAAACTATTACTGCCAATGACTCATTTCTAATTAAGTCTCAGAGTGTCAACGCGGTGAATATCACCAAACAATTTTTATTTCACAAAATGTCGTATCAGTAATTTGTTCATAGCGTTCGCATAATTTTGCTAGTATATATTCCAGACGTCATATTAACAAAAAAAAATATCATTAAAAAGGTTATTTACATTATCAAAGTGAGTATATATTCTTTTTAGTAAACTACATGAAAGCGAAGACATTAGAGATATATTTTGAAACCTTTAGTAAAATAATTTAAAATTGTATTATATCTTAAGATAACCTATATTATTTTAGTCAAATAAAATTGTCCTATGAAAATAAATGAATCTCCAAAATGTCAAAATCTACGTAATTTATAAAAGATTCACGCATTTTAAGAAAGTAACTCTCCTCTATACTATTTTAATTGACGATTAAACGAATAGTAGAACTTTAGACTATACATTATCAAACTCTTAGTTTACCAATACCTACACAGAATGAACAAAATTACTTAATTTTACACTAAAGATTCTTCCAGCGAAAACTAAACTGCATTGCTCAACAATCTTTTTCCGACAGTCTTTACCCCGACGTTAGACGCTGCGCGCGAAACCGAGGCCCAGATCAAACGTCAACGACAGCGCACCAAGTAAGATGGATGTCGAGCTTCATTAGGTTTTCCTCTGCTCCTCCATTCATCTTTGTCTCGGTACACTTTCGAGCGTGCGCAGCAGCGACGCACTTTGCGCTGCGTTTTGTTTGTCGCTGCCGTCTCTATTCAGCGAAAATAGAGAGGCATATGAGAGTTTCCGAGATGTGTGTATATATGCACAGAATGCTGGTTGGAGACTTGTTTGAGGGAGGAGTATGTAAGGGATATTGATTCGCTTTGAGATGCTGCAGTGGAAATACATAAAATGTGAAGAAATGAGGAATTGCAGTGTATGATGAAAAATTGCTTTAGAGTTCCAAGAAAATGAAATGTGTATTTTTCAATGAATCACAAATAGTAAATATTTAATGTTATTTTGTTATGACACTCATCGTATCAATATTTTGTGTATATAACTTATTTATGATTGTCTTAATGAATCACACATTAAGTAGTAAGATATTAATTATATGAAGTTTCGGATATAAGTCCTTTGCCCTACTGAGAACACTTATATATTCTTTCCTTTGTTGCCAAATATTGATGTAATATACACTACTTCATACTAGAAGAGGTCTGAAGAGGGCGAAATACTAGCATCGGACATCAATGTATAGTAAATAAAATACATATTGGCTTCTAACTAGAAATACAGTATGATACTTTATAATACGCCTTGTTAATAGCACAGTCGCGCCAAGCAGAGACATGCAAAATAGATGAGGTGACAAAAAATGGAACTGAGCTAGTCAGGGAGAAATACATTGCTCTTACGGGAGCAACAAATTCATATATATAAATTGTTTATATTATGAAATAGGATAAAAAATAAAATAGCAATCTCTTTCTTAAAAGATTAATTCAAGTTAACGTCTGTAAAAGCCGATCACCTAGAATTACGTCAAACGTTAATGGAAGCATAAACATAAGACTCAAGCGGCTACCTTTGTTCGCCCGAATTAAACTCACGTATCCAAATAAACCCTACATAGGTATACAGATCGCGCCAGTTCAAAATAAAAGACCAAACTAATCTCTGCTAATCCTCACATATCTCTTTCTCTTGTTTTCCTCCCCTTCTTGATTCCTTTCGCCAATGTTCCCTCTCACGAAGACTTGGGGTATAAGGGATGCCAACGAGATCAAGGTAGTGTGGTTAAATAATGTTGAAAAAGAAAAATGGAGATTAGTTGGTTGATTAAACTTTACAACGTTCTCAAAATGTTCAGCTATGTACTATTTAAGGTATAATTAAGGTGAAATAGAAAACTTTTTTGTCTTTGACCCAATCAAGCTGAAAATCTGAAAGTCTATACTAGATGTTATTAGTAGGTTTTGTACCAATTTTTAAACAAAAGTATCGATTTTTCAGAATTATTGAGAAAAATCAATTTTTTTTAAATGAAAATGACCGGTTTTTAAAATGACACTTGCACAAGACTTTTTGAGATAAAGTTCTGAAAAAAACTAAGTCTCTTCCTTATTTCGCCATCAAAAGAAACTGTTAATTAATTTTTATAAATATTCTTCTACTTCCTTAAAAAATTGCAAAGTAGAAAATAGTTAAAGTTTTATGTATAATAATGCATAATTTCTCAAAGTTTCAAAAAGATTTATGAAAACATCATACGCAAGCCACTTTTTAAGGTTAGAAAGATCATTTTAGAGAAAATACGCTTAAAGTTGTAATTTTAAATGATATTTAATGTAAATTGTTTTACTTGATCATGTATAATTTTGTTAAAACATTCGATGTTTGATATTTGACAGGTCTTAAAACAATTTTACAATTACAAAGATTAAGATAATGTAATAATTCTTTTTTTATATCTTGGCTTACCTTAATTCTGAAAGAGCAAAATGTGAACCTGATTTTCATAATCGCTTTTATGTCAATCGATTTTAAAAACCTTGCCTGCTTTTCTAGATAATATTATATTAAAGAGTATTCTGTCAAAATGTTAATTATAAATCAAAAATACAGCACATTAACAATAGATTATTGATATAAGTATTGTTTTCTAATATAAAATAAAAATACGATACATGCGAACAATGAACTACGAATGTATTTATAATTTTTACAATTTAAGTATTTAAAGATCGTTTATTATAATGAGATACTCTAATCAAATGCACTAAAGATAAACCAATAAAAAAATCAAATTAGACAAATTCAAAATGTCCTGCTCTTTCGCGAAATGTACATATACTAAAACTTTCACTATGCTTCTACAAAAAACGTTTCCGCTTTTCCCATTCAATGTCTCAATACCATTCATTTGTACTCTCCTCTCTACATCCGATGAGTCCCTTTCAAGCCTATCCACGTCTAAATACACACCCATACTTTCATCTACATACACAGCCACTAAGGTATAACTGCATCAGAGTTTAGGCTCTCGCTTCCGGCGCAGTACTCCTGATTCACCTCTCACTTTCTCTCTCTCTCTCTCTCTCTCCCTACCATCCCAAACTCCCAATACACACGACTTGAATCTCTGCAGCTGCAAGGGAGAGAGACACAGAGCTATAGAGAGTGCACGCGATGGGAAGTTCGTAATGAAGTCGACGAATCGGGACAGAAATTGAATCGATCAGATTTTGCGCCCCGATTGGTTGTGCGCTGCACGGTGAGCCGCCCGGTGTTGCCAACGCCGCGAGCGCCGCGGCACGAACTTTGCTCGGCCTGCTTATTGCCGCGATGTGTGCATACATGCACGGCGAAACTCAATTTCCCGCCGGCTATAACAAGATTCTCATTATGCCATGGCGGCGTGCGCGAGAGCTACGTTCGTTTGTCGCTTTGCTCGGAGAGAGAGGGAGATTCGAGAGTTCTCTCTGCGTTTGTGAGTGTGGGTGTATGTATCTGTAGCTGCCTGATTGATGATATGGAGTGGAGGTTCTTTTTTGTTCAATTTTTTACAGGATTTGATTTGGACTTTCATCAAAGGCGTGATTCTGAGCGGGAAGTTTGTTAGGGGATGTGTGTATTGAAGGGCTTACAAAGTCTATGGATGGTGTGTATGAAAGCGATATATCTGCAAAAATAGTGATCAATATTTTTCATTGGCATTGACAGGAATTTGTATGTATCATTCAGAGGTTATGATATGTAAAGGTTATTAAATCAATACTAAAACAAGATTAAAACTTTTTTTAAGTTAATTCAATTTGTTCTTTACTTTTAAACGACTACAGTCAATGCGACTGTAACACAAGATATTCAAATATTTTTTACACACTGAAAAATAGAAATAAGAAATGTGGATACTATCCTTCCAAGGTTAAACGAATATAGATTACAGAGAATATGATTTGATTTCTTTCTAATGTACCAGCTTCGTTATGAATTCTCAAGAGGTATATTCCAGTTCTCTCAATTTTCATTCACTCATCTTTTCTTTCTGAACAGTTCAAGGATAATGCTACCTTGGAGACTACAAAATGAACTAAAGTTTCGAAATCTACTACGGGTAAATAAAAAGCTTAATTTAAAAATAACTTTGAGGTATTTATTATAAATATGTTGAAGTTTACAGAAAAACTATAAAATAATATTAAATGATAAAAGTGGCGATGTACTGTTCCACTACCGGAATCGTCTCTTTTTAACATATCAAATGTCGGACACAATTGCTGGGCCACTGATAATCGTAGAACAAAGATAAAAATGGAACATTATCTATACCATAAAAGCTAATAAATTACCGATCCTTATTTAAAAATATTTTTAACCCTAAAATTTGTTTAATAAATGCTAATTGCATAACAGTTTTCTACTTTTAAAAAAGCATCGGTACTTTAGTGCAGTATATATACACGAAGCTGTTGGCCAATTTTGAGGTTAATTTGATAGAAAACTGTAAGAGAAATCGTGTCCGCAAATTAGAAAAATTATGTATATGAATATTTTAACAATATTCAGTTTCTTTGATGATTCTAGCGTTTGCTTTATATGTATGTTGAGGCGGGACTCTAGTAGCACCTTTAAAGTGTATATATATATTTTTTCAGGTTTAAAAAAAATTAATTCTATAATAAACTTAAATCTAGGTAACTTATCTATACTGTTCACTGCATCCCACACAACACGCGTTTGCAAATGAGCTGCTAGAGTCTCTTCTTGAAAAAAGTATGTTCTGAGAAAAACGCGTTTAAAGTTGCAGCTCCCCGGCAGCGCGTAGGAAAGAAAATAATATTTGAAACTGCTTACCTATAACAAAAAGAAATAAAACCGTATTTAGTAAAGCATAAATAATACATATCCGTAGAAATGCATAATATATAGTATTTATTATTTATAACTATATTATTTATTGATCAAATGACTCTATATTATTTATTATTCATAACTATATTATAAATAAAAATATTACAAAATATCAAACATTGTAAATGATCAGCATTCCCTTTAAAACCATTTGTCCTACAAACAATTCTAAAAACGCCATAGGAGTGAAGATAAAAGGACCTACAGACAGGAAGGTAAACAAAGGACAAGAAAAGACAAGAGGAAAGTGCGAAAGGAGCGCGCGAGCGGAATCAAAGAACTCGGAACCCAGAGGCCAGGAGTGTTCGTGTACATTGGCAGGAGAAGACGTTCTCGCGGGATGCGCCAGTGGAAGGAACTTTGTTCGGAGGCGTGCAATCTCCCTGACAATAGCAGCGCCCCTGGCTGCGCAACTGCCAAAAGGACAATGATAATTACCCTTGCGGCGAACTCCTCGGCACGATGGGGGCGTTTTGTTTTCGATTGACCTTGGATGGAGGCCAGTAGTGGGGACCGAGTATACCGACTCCGCCCTACCAGTCTTTGCGCGATAAGCATTGTTTTGCGAGTTTAATTAAGCTTTGTAGAATCTCTTAGTAATTTGGTGGAGGTGGGGTGAGGATCTGTGTACTGCACGATGGATCATTTTAATATTTCTTGCTTCTGACGATTTACCGAGCTGGGAGTGAGTTTGTGAAGATGCGTTTTATCTTTTTGGAACAAAGTAAGGTTTCTAGAGCAGGATTTTTTATTATCGTGGTTAACAATACTCCTTTTTCAGTTATTCTGGTACAAAATTTGTAACCTTCCAAAGAAATAAGCTGAATGATAAACATGAAGAATTACGTAATTTCGGTCAGTAATTCAGTCTTATTATATACAATATAAACAACGCCGTATATATCAGTCGATACAGACTTTTAATATCAGTAGTATGGATTCGTACCCCACGTTGGGCGCCATTTATAATGCAAAAAGTGTATTAGGTACGTCCAAAAAGATTATACTGTATAAGTGTATAATGTAATGCAATTTAATATAATATAATTTAATACACTGGAACGTGAAATATAATGCGGCACTAATCATCATTTTTATTTCTTAATGGGACTTAATTTATTATTATTCTTTAAATTATTATACAATAAAAATTGCACTTTATATAATGTTGCATTCACTGTAAATATTCTACTTGCTGAAAAACACCCAAAAGAACTCAAAAAGTTCAATTCTGCCGTAGATACCACACTTGAAAAGCATCTCATAAAATCATAAATGCATTACAAGCCAAAGTAAACAGGCTCCTTCTCGACTCCGCTAAGTCTCCCCCCCCCCCCCCCGCGTCTTGCAAAACAGATTTTCGCATTAGAAGATTCCCTTGGCACAAAGGTGGCCCCCAAGAACAATAGACAAACAGCAGCAGCAGCAGCAGCAGCAGCAGTAGCTGGAGAAAACGACACATGACGACGACGACGACGATGACGAGTTTGATTGAAAGCGCGGAAGTGCGCCAGCGCGCCGGGAAAGGCAAAGAGTTGGAGGTAAGAGGAGGAGGGCATAAAGAAGATGAGACGCCAAGCGCGAGGGTGCGAAATATCGCGGGGTGCATGGGAGAATGGGACGAGAGCGTCAGACATACGCGGTGTCGAGAGGGCACGCTCCGGCAATAATGAACCGGTGCGCATGAGCATGTGTTAGTATACAAGTATGTATGTGTGTGGGAAAATATGTGTAGGAGGACGTCTGTGAATCTCTCCGGTGATGTCGTGCCCTTACATTATGTGCTCGCGTGTTTCGTGCAATCGCGAGCTTTTTCTAAGCTCTTGTATTGCTATGTGTATTTCGCTTTTTTTCTTCTCTTCGAGATTTAAAAGCTGTCGGAGACATTTGTTTTTTTTTTTGCTTAAATTTTATTTTGACTATTTCTTATTGAATAGTTCCGTATAATTATAAATGTATATTATGTGTTCTATAAAATTATAATATTATGGATGAAAAACATTACAAAGCAATGTTAGCTGTTAATATAGTAAGTTATAAAGTTGTTGTTATAAAGTTCAAATGTGAAGTTGTTCCTTTTTAAAGTGAAAGCACGTATGTTTGTACTTTTGTTTATTAGGCGAAACTACGTTTAATGCAGAATTATTTTTCGTGTTAATTTTTATAAAAATACTGTATTATACTTAAACCGTTTAAAGAAATAAAAAATTTAGTATTATTAAACAGTAAATTCGAATATGAAATGATAATAAAGTTTGTTAATATATAATAAATATTAAAAGAAAGCCTACTTTCTTTTATCCCTAAAATATAATATTAGCATTTGATTCATCTTCTGTTTTTATGAATACCAAAAATAATTTACAAAAACCTTTTTCGTAAATTCAAAAAAATCGTACAATCCAAAAAAACTGACACGTGTCATAGACACCATCTATATTATTAAAAAGGAATCTCTACGTGAAGCAAAACTCTGGGGAACAATATTTTATGAAAGAAGGTCAGACGATATGCAAGAGAAATTATGGCTCAAGGTATGCACGTGGAATTTCGAATATTCGTATGAAAAGCGAACCCTATTTTAGAAATATGCTGACTTAGATATCTACATTTTGTAAAATAAAATAAAATAAAATATATAAATAATTAAGTTTGAAGTTTCATAATTTACGATATAAATATATTAAAGATTATAGGTTTTTCAGAGTGCTTTTAAGGGGACCAGACTGAGTTAAACTCGAAAAAATAATTTATTTTTTATGTGCCGATAAAAAATTTTCCAACAAAAGCAATCATTATAAAATTCTCTTTTGCTATAATTACTTGATAATATCTATAATTTTACCGTTGTAAACGCTCAAAATCTTTCTCCCACGTGACACAAGATATTACCATTGTCAATACTATATTTATTGGGAAAACTTTGCTGTGTGCACGTTTCTAGGTGACACAGTCAACAAAATTTTTGTTTCCGACGGTAATTTGACTCCTTATGATATGTACTAAAGCTTTTACAGCTTACATTTTCGTTAAAAAAAATTTTTAACTTTATTTTTTAGAAAACAAAATAATTTTTTAATAAACACAAAGAATTTCTTTATAAAAATATATTTGTTTTCTGAAAGATTATAATAAAAAAGTTTTTAAGCAAAAAGTAACCATAAAAGTTTTAGTATATACCAAAAGTAGTCAGATTACCGTCGGAATTTTTTTTGTTGACTGTCTCACCTAGAAAAGTGCACGCCGCAAATTTTTTCCAATAAATATAGTACTATTGATAATGGTAATATCTTGTGTCTCATGGGAGAAAGATTTTGAGGTTTTACAACGGTAAAATTATAGATATTATTAAGTGATTATAGTGAAAAAGAAATTCAGAATGATGGCTCAGGCTGGCCCCCTTGAACTAAAAGAATAATAATAATAAATCGTACGCATGAAAAAATGTAACACAATAAGTGCTCTAAGTGTAATTTTTCACCCTTAACAGATATATTAAAGTAAAGTTATTTTTAGTTCACGTATTTTTAAAGTCATCGATTTTGTTTGAATGAAAGATGACAAATCCTACATAAGTTTATTTCTGAAAAGGTAACATTCAAACGTTTCTTTTTTAGATTCCTACATCTATCTGTCCTTGCAAAAGCAAAGGAGGGATTAATAATTTAAAAATTACTTCCGTACAGGTCCGTATTTCATCACTTATAAATAAATAATACTTACCCGCAATCTCTCGCGAAATAAAATTGAGAAAAGTAGAGAGGTTCAATTCATCATAGACGGCAGATCATATGGGTGCGCTTTTAAATTTTTTATTCGCTCAATTATTGAATACGACGAGTGACGGAGAATGTGACAATCATAATCAACATCAAAGTGAAATATTGGTGAAAAACTCGTTTACAATTGCGAGATTTTTTAATAAAGTGACGATATAATAACTTAGCGAGATCTATTTTCATAAGAATCCGTGTATCGTATATCTATGTATCACTCTATTGATATAAAATATAATTACTTATGATATCCTTTATTACCAATACATTATCCTTTATCGTTTGCAAAAATGCCCTCCATATTCCAGATCATAATTTCACACAGTCCTCCTCCTACCTTCTACTTTTTTAATTGGAAAGCCCGCCTCGCCGTTTCATTTGCAATGCTTTTCAATTCGATATAATAACAAAAACAGAAGCTCCTTTTAATTTCTCGTTGGCGGCGCCTCGGCTACGGCTGCATCGTCGTCGTCGTCGTCGTTATTTTTTTCGGTTCATTTCTCGTTTTTCCGAAAGACGCCCCCCAGACGATGGAGGCGAGGATCTTTGAGCGGAGCTGTGCGCGATTATCGGAGCGCACGGGCGCGAGGCGCTAAGTGCTTGGCTAAATTGAAAAATAACAGTGTCGGCTTCGCCAGGTTTTTGTTCGCTCGGGGAGTTTAATTTTACCGGCGTCGGTGAGAGGAGAAAGAGGTGGCCGAGAAAGTGTTTCGTAAATTTTCTTGTGCATCGGAGAAGGTTGACGCGTATTCGATTAAAATAGGAGAGATTTTTAACTGATGCATATAGAAAGTTAGTTATGATGCTATTTTATCCGTTACTTGATCGTTAAACAATGCTCTATATCGCAATAATACAAAAATGTTATATAAAAACTGTTGAAATTCTAAATAGTAGTGGAAAAGTACGAAATAAATTCTCTGTATATTGATAAGCTTACATTAGGGCTGCTATATGTTCTTATCGTTAGTATCGTAATACTTTACGTTTGTCTTTTATTTATAAAAGCTAATTCAGAAATTGTTTAGTATTGAACCGGAAGTGAACTGTAGTAAATCGGAATTGCTGCTAGATATACCGAAAGTAATTTACTATTTACTTAGTGTTAAATGTATTGTCGTCTTCTACCCATTTTACTATCTGTATCTTTTAATCTTATTTCTCAACATTATTTCTTACAGATTTTTTTGCATATATCTTACTCGGAAATCGAATAACTGTTTTTAAATTTATGTTAAGTAAAAGTTATGAATTATTTGCAGCTGATCACAGAAATTTCGGAAAAAAAATTAATAATAAAGATTATTAACCGGAAGAAGCGTAAACAAGCGAGGAATGTCATCACGCAATGAATAATACAAATACAAATTAAACCACAAAGTTTAGAACTTTGAAATAGAGCAACGTACTAAGTGCACTAAAACCATCTTACACCACAAAACATGTATTTCATTTAATTCTCCCCTCCCCCCTCCTCCCCACTCACGAAGCTCAACTGTTTATGTTTGCAAATAAACATTTTATTAAGAGAGACTTGAGAGGAAGCGCTAGCTAGCTCGCTCGCTTATTAACGCGGACGAAGTTGAAAGCCCATTGTCATCCGTCGCCGTCGGTATAACGCTGACAGTCCTAGGCGTCGCTTCGTCCCTTTTTTCAGTGTAAACCCTTTCTAAGGAGGAGGGAGGTCGAAGTACTCCGGAGGGGTTGCAAGGCAAAAGGGAGAATGACGGACAAAGACTGCGAGCAGCGACGTTGGTAACAAAACAATGAAGATGTTTTTTTCTTCGTTGTTTATCGGGAAAAAATTTTAATTAAAGATTATCTTTTTTATCGAGGACGGGTTGGCGAGCGCAGGGGGTAAGGGGATAAGCTGAGGTATAGCGGTGAATGTTCATTGTGGTGAGCGTGATGTCTTATTTTTCAAAGTTATCGGGTGAAGTGAGGGGAAAGTGAGACGGTATTTTCTGTAGAGAGGAGGGTTTATTATTTTTTATTATACGTTGCATCGTTTTAGTACTTTAATAATACTATTTCTTTTCTTTAGTTTTAATTATTTTGTAGAAAAATTATAAAACTTAGTATTTGAATGTCTGCTAAATTATTAAATGTGTAATCTACTTTAATAAATGTATTGTAGGATACTTTTCTAATTTTGCCTCAGATGGAGAAAATAAATATATTTAAATAGAAAGAATTATTAAATAAAAGTTATAGAGAAATTCACGGTTGAAATTGACAACCATAACATCTAACATTAACGAATATAATAGTACAATATCATCAATATTAGTGCTGCAATAGCAATCGGTAGTACATCGATATTGTTACGAAATAGTTTACGTGGGTTTAATTATCTACTCCGTTATATAAATTCTCATATTCGATTTTTCTTTTATTTTTTTTTACAAGGATAATATAAGAAAATTTCAATTTTTATAAAAAAAAATTATCCTGCAGTACGGAAAAAGTTATTTGAATATATGTAAATACTGTCTGAATGTCACGATATCCCACATTTACCAATGTGCACGGTAATAGTTACTAACGGTTTACTATGAATTCCTCAATAATTTTTAATTATTAGACAATTATTTTTGTAAAACATGCAGAACCACATATAAACTCTCATCCTAATCCTAAACTCTCTCTAATTCTTCACCTCGACCCCATCCACACCCCGATCTCACTTCTTCTGAAAAAACGTCAACCTGCGCCACTCTCTTAAAACAATTCCTCTCAAAATAGTCATCTCCTCCTCCTCCCCCCCCCTCCCTCCACCTCATCGTATCATCGTCGTCAACGTCGACCCTCCGCCACTGCACCGTCGACTTTACCCGCGAACACTTCCGTACCTCCCTCTGCAGCAGCAATAGCTCGCAGCTCGCAGACGGCGAGAACGTGCCATACCGTTCATCTCGGTATCTCTCTCTCTCTCTCTTTCTCTCTTTCTCTCTCACTCTCCTTCCCCGGCAGTCGCGAGGAGTCGTCGAGCAGCAGCCCCTTTTCTTTCGCGTAGTAGCGTCTCCTAACCCCCTCGAAGGCTGTGCACTATCGTATGTATGTGAGAGTGTGTGTGAGGAAGAGAGGGAGGGAGAGAGAGAGAGAGTCTCTCTTGCCTCATTAAGCTAGCGACGCGCGACGAGCTCAACTTCCTTCGTCGGCAAACAAACCGTTGCTTGCGAACGCAGAGTCTCTTTCTCGCTCGCTCGCTCTTCTTATTCTGACATCTTTTTTTTTTCCTGTTTCTTGTGTGTCTAGTTTTTTCCTTTTTTCTCGCTGCTGCTGCGCTTCCTTTTCAACGTCTTGAGAGGAGAGGCTCGAGGTGAGTACTGCAGAATTTCGTTTTCTCTTCTCGAGGAAAGGATTTTTTATTTTTTATTGTGTGTATATGTGTTTTAACAGGTGTAATGCGAGATGATATTTCATTACTTTATATTGGATTATATTCGTGTTTTTCTAAACTACTTTGATGCACTAATAATTGTAGCTTTACTTGGATACATTCATGTGCTTGGAATTTTTTAATTCGTAAACTAATGTTTAGAGGTTACTTTGTTCAATCCAACCTAAATTGTCCAATTATTACTGAAGAAATAAATTAATATAATTATATCTTTTCAGTATATAAATAAATTTTTCTCGTATAAATTATTGATTTTTCATTTTTAAACAGATTTATAAATTAAAAAACTATTGTTGAGATATTAATCATATAAATAAAATTTATTTATTAGATAAAATTTATTTATTTATTAGACACAAAGTAGAGAATAAAAATATATTTATTTTGCAAAATAGAACTATTTACATTTCGATTCTTCGTTTAATTAAATTTATTAATATAAAATGTTTTAAATTTACTTTTTGGCATTTATTTTGTAGATTTCGTTTTATAGAATTAACATTTGACAGAACTATCGATTATTTAATTAGTAAACATTGAAACCTCCTAAATTACAAAAACAATCTTTTGGTCGATTTCATAAAAACTTGTTATCAAATGAAGAAATATTGTGTTATAGGAAGTTTGGATATGAATAAATAAACAAAACTTTAAGTTTCAATATTTTAGACAAATGCAGTAAACGGCTTTTAATGTATGTTTTTATTAAATTGAAGTTATGGTACAAAAACGTAGTAACTCTTACAGAAAACTTTAATTCTTATTATTTTACTAGTACGAAATCTTTTAAATAGTCGCTATGCTTGCCAACTAAATAAGCATTTTTTGTTTATTAAAGTAACATACAACTATACAATATACATTTTTAATTAACAATGTGCATTAATTTTTTTAACCGTGGCAGTTCACAGTTTTACGTAGATACATTTTTCAACAATTTAACGTATCCTCAAGCTCAATGCATACGCTGAAATTGAAATTTTCCGAATCATCGAATTCTAATCCACGAACAAGCAGCAAAATCGAATCTCCATTTTGCCCGCCTTAAAAATCAAATTACCGTCCATCTCTCTGCGCGCTCATCTCAGCCATAAACACCGGTGAACTATCCTCCCGTAACAGTGGTGCCGCCCGCGTACTCTAGTCAGACGATATCTAGCGGGCTCTGCAGTCTACATTATGGACGTCGTTCGCATGAGCGCCAGTATTTAGGCGTGACTGATCCCTTGAAAAATAGAGTGAAATTCGAGGTACCGAGACTCACGCGCAACGTGGTGCCACTTTTTCTTCGAAGCTTAAGGCCGCGAAGAGAATGGTGCGCCTAGTGTATGCAACCGCTACGCCGTCCAATGAGAGGAGTTTCTTTCTCCAAGAGCCAGCTTTTCATTGGTCGGCACACGAGTCGCACGCGCCTGACATACCTTTCCGTTCGCGGCCTAAGCGACGAGGGAGAGAGAGAGAGAGAGATCGAGAGAGAGATTGAGAGAGAGACAGAGGGGTGGAAGATGAAGGAGATGAAGAAGATACTACGAGTACCTGCGAGAAAAGTCAGCTGCTGAGTGCCTGCATTCTGATATTATATACATACGTGATTATGCCTAAAATGATATTTTGTGGATTGTCGTTTTGTTCTTAAAAAGTATTGAGTTCGAAAAGAATAGTTTTTTAAAAAGTATTGAGTTCTAAAATAATAGTTTTTAATATGTCGATGTGTACTGAGAGAAGATCTGTGTTAATTTATGCCAGGATATAGAAGATGAAGAATCATTTTGTTTTCTCAAAGAGAAAGCTAATAAATTTTGGTACGTAAGATCGTGATAGATTTCGATATTTTGAGAAAGCTAAATAAGAAAAAATGGGTTTATTAAAATATGTATGTATGTATGTATATATGTGTGCATGTAAATTTTGCAGGAACGTCAGGCATTATCTGACGTAAAATTGACTAAATTTTGGACTCTAATATAACTTTTAGATGTTATTTTATAAAATCAATAGGGAAGAGTGGGTTGTTATTAACGTACAAATTCATTCAAAGTAATGTGAATCGTAATTTTGTCTAATATAGGAGACACCTAGACTAATTAATACACTTTAAATTTTTAAATTTGTAATCTTTGCAAATATACGATAGTAACTAATTCCAAAGAAAATTTAAGGAATCTATTTATTCACTTTATATATATATATATATATATATATATATATATATATATATATATATATATATATATATATATATATATATATATATATATATATATATATATATATATTTCTAGGAAGAAGTCTCGGTCGTCTTTGAGTATTACAACTACTAATATACATTTTATAATAAAATTTAAGTAGTATCAAAGAAAATGGTAGGCAAAATTAAGTTAAGAATATTCATTTTAGTAGAATCATCAATACTGCGTATATCCTGTGCAAAATTTAAATATGCTAGTGGCCTAGTTCTTGTCTTTTGGGAAGGAAATTTTGAGATAAAGGACACAAAGATCGTAGAAGGTTTGCATATAAAGTGATATTTAGTAAAATTTTAAAGGGCGTAGTTTTGAGACTCAAAATATGAAAATGAAGGTGGACCGTGTGCTAAAAGTCAGTTTAACTGATAAGATTTTGATGTTGACAAGTTAAACATGAAAAAACTTTTAGAACTTTAATGTATCTCTTGTGGGTATTAAATATTTATTATTATTTTATCGATGTTGAGTAAGCCTAGTGAAGAAGACAATATATTCAAAATGTATAGCATATTTCGTATCATATAGCGTAGAATATATTGTAGCATATTTCGTATCATATAGCGTAGCATATAGTGTAGCATATAGCGTATTTGATCCCTGCTAAGGTCACATTGTTTGAATTATGATAGGTAAAAAAATTTCTGAATATATAATTGAAGTTTGAGAATGAACAGTAAGTAAACTACATTTCAATTAGCTATTGTTTTCTACTTCAGGGTACAAGATCCATAGACAACTTAATCTGAATTTTAATTATACATCAAAGAAAATAAACTGACGTAAATTTAATTAGAATTCAAAAGTCCATTAAGTATTTTTCATAATTGTAAAAACCAAAGATATAGATGTGAAATTAGATTTCATTCTGTACTAGTTACTTGCTTTCTATATTTTCATCAGGTAAAGAAATCGAAAATTTCTTGGAATCAGAAAATAAATAAACCAAGAAATTTACATTATTTATTTGGTACTAATTGATATGTTTCTAGATTAAGGCAACCATCCTACATTAAAATGATGAAAAAATCAATGTTTTTTTATTTATATTGAAATACGCTCTCGTGACCCGTTTTGCATAATTACTATTTTCTCCAAAGTTGTAGCACAAATAGTGACAACATATTATATAGCTGATTTCATTAAAATTACGTTTTTGTTTACATATTTGATACTATTTCAACTTCGATAAATAAAAAAGTATATCATATAATAACAAATATACAAGTTGCGTATTCTTATTGCTGTAAAAAAGAATCGATAAAATTCTAGAGTTGTGAATAACTTGAATAACATATAAAAGATTTTTAATTAATTAACAATTTAACTGTCTAAAATATTAGTAGGTAGGTACTTTTACTAATTTGATTTTTTTCATAGTATGAAATTAGTGATACAAAATATTAATGTACTTTTATTTACAATAGTTTAATCGATAAAATTAAGTTTATTGCGCTACATAACGTTCAAAAAATTTTATATTACCTCTCATAATAGTGCCGATGGAAAACGCAGTTTCTGAAGTACCGACTGATTCTCTCAGTTCTCATGTAAACATGTTCTGCTACTTCTATTTTAATGTATTGGGATTTAAAGTATCATGGCCGAAGCAAAGTAGTTTTGACGATTTCTTCCTAAATAAACATACACAATGGATGGATTTTAAAACTAATTATGACTATCAATTGTAAAAAAAAGTGGTTACAAGGTTTTATGTAATAGTGAAAGAATAACCAAGGTGACAAAGTTATTAGCTCTTTTAGATCTGAATCTAGTATTTTTAAATCTTACATATTATCTAATCATTTATTTTTATTTCTAAACTATTTAAAAGTTGTCATTAAATTATTTTCTTTGCGGATTCTGAAACTTTAAAACACATATTTTTACATAATTAGTTTTTTAATTCATCTGTTTTATATGCTTATTAAAGAAGAAGAAAGTATCGTTACTACTTTGCTTCGACCATGACAGTTTCAATCTGTTCAGATACTGAAAATGTCAACAGAAGACATCTACAAGTAAATTACATATACAGACAGATAAGTAAATAAATCAATGGACCTTATATGGACCGCTCATATAGACGGTCCATATGGATCATATGGACGGCTTTAGGGTTGTAAAATTACATATTAATGTACGTTTCAGGTATAAAAAGTTACATTTACCTACAATAATTTAAAATATTATTTCAGCTAATAAACATACTATTTTTCTTACAGGATTTAACTGAGGCCGGCCCCCTTAAGGATAAACACAATCCTCTCTTTTAATGCCCAAAATTATCTAAGAATATTATTACTTGCTTGTTATTAAGCTGTATCAACAATAAATTGTCAATTTATACATTTAACGATTGAAAAATAGTACGAAAAATAAATTTCAACTCGCCAAACACATTATTTTTACGCGGTAAAAGTCTACGAGCAACGTCTCTATATTGAACTCTAGTCGACAGTAAAAACTTACAAAAGTCACAAACTCCTCCTGCGAATCACAAAACAGAGAAATATCAATCAGAATATCGAAACAAAAGTTGAAAGGTCGCAATAATCATCTTTCCCAACTTTATCCGCCATCTCTTCCTGAATAAACAATTTCCCACGACCAGACGCATACAAACTTTGTCTCTCACGGGCTTACCGGCACACCGTTCTATAGCTTTCGCGCGCTCTCGGTGGCAATCGCCCTGACAGTCTTTCTCCCTCTCCCTCTCGGACTCCCATATTCTTTCCCTCTCTGTCTTTCTCCTCCATCCCCCTCAATGAAATCCGCAGCGCCGAACAAGACATCTCCATTTGGCTCTCGCACGTATATCGCGTCTCTACGTCTATAACGGCCTTATTTGGCGCGCGCTCTTCGCCCACTTTCCTTTATTTCGAGAGAGGGGCTCCGATGGCGATTCTCATATTCATCTTTTTTTTTGCCTCCTCGAGAGCTCTCTTCTTCACTTCACTTTTTGAAGCTTCAAGCTTCGAACTGACTGCAGGTTTGTTCTTCTTTTTTTTCTGCGGACGACTTTCACGGCTCTGCGTCTCTATCCTAAGTATTCCCTTGGTCGGAGTTTAGTTTTCTGAAACAGTTTGGACGTGAAGTAGCTGCGTAGCGATTCAGAGCGATTCCTTTTGGATTAAGGCTCGCTTTGGGCTTTTTTTCTTACGTTTGCCGCTACAGCGTTGCTGTTTTGAAGGGAGGAAATTCGGGTTAAGAGATTTTACGCTATTGCGTGGCTGCTATTACTATTTTGCTTCGACTAGTGAATATGCGCAGTTTGTTTCTGTGAGAGGTTATTTACGCCCTCGTGCTTGTTAAATAATTCCTTTTCAGGGAAATTTCGGCTTGATTTTTTCTTAATTTAATTATTGTGTTTAGTTTGTAGAAATTAATCCTTTGAGAAGTAAATTAAATTTAGCCATGATTTCTCACTTTTTTAAGTGAATTTTGACTTGTTATAGACTACATATAAAATTTAAATTGTTAAAAAAATTGTTCTCAATATATTCATATATATGTGTACATATTCATCGATACACATAGTCATATAAATATAATCTTAAGTTATGATTGGTATGATAAATAGAATCGATTAAAACAAGATTTTAAATCGTTTCTACTGCTAAATTTTTATTTTTACGTTTTCTCTAATATGTTTAATCCAAAGTCCATTTTCTTCACTTTCATTAATAATTGCATGCGAATGATATCCTTTATTTACAAATACAGGGTGTCCATAAGAGAAAGAAATAGGACCAATAACCCAATAATCCAATAACCAAAAAGCTCAATAACCCAATAATCCAATAACCAAATAACTCAATAACCCATTAACTTAATAACCGAAAAAGTGAAATAAGGTAAAGGAGGATGCCCACAGATTTGTAATTTTTCAGCCGTTGAAGGGAAACGTTTAAAACTAGTAATATTGTTTAGAGCTCGTCAAAACATGCATTTAAAAAAAAGAATTGACTCCCTTAAGTGTGGGGAAGGTTCAGAAAAACGCGGTGAAAATTCGTAACCTTAAGTAGAAAATACCGAGTGTGGTCAGACTTTTTACATTGCTTTAACTCTTTAACTCTTTTACTTCATTTTCTTAAACGCTGAATTAAAATATAAGTAATTATACTTTTCATGTATACTCAGTAACGTATGATCAATTATTTAAGTCCTTTTTCAGCTTAGAAAGTAAAAAATTAGGCGGGCAATCGAACTAAATAGATTTTATGACGTTACTACTACTGCACGATTCACGTTAATGGCTTAAATAGAACAAATCCATAGATATTATTCTTTTCGTCTTTCCCCGCACTTAAAGGTATTAATTCCCACTAGGGGACTACTATGGGCATCCTCCTTTGGAGGAGGGGATGCCAAGGTCGAGTCTTGCGTTTTTGGGTATCAGTAAAATAAGGTAAATAAGGTCAAATTTCCTTTAAGGGAGGAGGGGATGCAGGTACTAAAGTGGTTCCTATATAAAACAGTAATTACTGTTTCATACAGCTATTTTAACTCGTTCTTAATTTTCTAGACCTCAATGTGGTATAAAATAGAACAAAAATGTAAAAGATTTCAAGCCAGGAATGATCGTTACTTTTAATTTCATATGCAAAAAACTATGACATCTTCGCGATGATAAGCCACAGAAAACTCGCGAATCAGTGACACGTCGCGTCGCTCACGGTCTCGCATCTCTCGCACCTTTGCCACTAAGAGCCAGGTGATGTTCTTCTTCAGTCTCGGAAAAGGCACACAGCCTTGCGTGCTCATACGACACACGACAAATGCGTCTCCCCGCGGAATGACGGAATCGTTGCTGACAATGCCTTCGCATGTGCGATTGAGTATCGACGAGCTCGAGCATAAGAGCGCAGAGACCGGGCAAATTTTCACGTCTGCGATGGGCGAGAGGGAAGAGTGCGAAGGTGTAAGGATGCGCTCGAGGGAATACTGAGGTGCTGCGAGAGACTATTCTGCGTTGGGGTGAGCGAAGGAGGAAGAAATATCGTTGAATATTGGCATGTGGTTGTTTAGTACGTTATTGTAAGTATTGGATATGTTGAATAAAAATTAATCTTACTAATTGGAAAAGAGTCAATTAAAATAAGAAATTTTTAAATTTTAATAAAAGTGTAGCAGTGGTTATTAGAGTGAAGAGGAATTCGTGACAGCACGTGGGAAATTAAAATAGAAACGTAAATATCACTATAACTTCATTACATTAATCACTTTTCTTGGAATACTCGAAAAAATGAAATGGTTTAGCAGGTTTGACTAGATTTAGAAAATAAAACATTTTTTTTAATTAAGTAATTGGTTATTTAGTAGATAGGTCCGAGAAATTCATAAATGAGACAATGTATAATTTCCGGATGTATAAATATTTTTTTTACTATGAGCAACAAATATGGGAAGTATTGTTTGAATTAACAACATGCATTATGCCGGAAAAATGCCATTATATGATAGTAGAATAACTCTTTAAAAAGATTGCTCAGAAATGATAACTAAATCAACACTAGTATTCAAGACTACGTAATCAATCTATCCAAATACATCCAATGAATAACTAAAAAACAAAAATAAAAGCAGCATTATATCCAAACGTAGTCGTGGCTCGTGAACGAATGAAAACGCGCCAGCTCGTAAATTGTCGGCCGCGCATACCGCACCGCCGGCTCACCTGATGTACTTACACGAAGGCTTGAACGAACGCCGCACCATGCACGCTATATATAGCGGTAAATAGACGGACGGCTCGAGAGCTCGAGGATCTGACCAAAGGACGCGACGCGAATCCTCGGTCTCCGTTGCAGTGCACGTAGGGCTCATAAACGTTAATGCCTGAAAGGACGCGTGCAGCAGCAGCAGGGGTGGATCTCTATAAATGAAGGGTAGTTTGTACTTGACCATGTGCGCAATATGACGGGAGCGGAGGGGGTGAATGGTGGGTAAGCTTGTTTTTTTACTCTTGGATCTTTTGTCGGGAGAATCGGAGATTTTCATGGTCATGTAGATTCAGTGGTATATGAAGGAGAAAGATGATGTAAATTATCCTAGTAATGTAGGAATGAAAGCAGAAAGACGTAATGAGAAGAAATAATTTTGGAACGAAAGTGAAAAAGAATAATGTGAATATTCGTATGGTTTGATGTATGTTACGGTGCATACGATTTGGGGTGGTAGAAGAGAGATACTTTTTTGGAAAATCATAATTTCTAACACGTAGGTAATACTTCATTATTACGTAGTACACATTATGTTGATATTTAAATGTTTTGATTTCCGAGAGAATAGTACATTGTGCAACTAGGAGGGATAATTGACTTTTTCTAGCGAGGATTCATTCAAGTCTGAAAAAGTCTGTTCTATCCCTGCTACGCACCGAATTTTTTTGGATGGATAATCGAGCATTTTGAGTCGCCCACAAGACCAATCAAAATAAAAAAAGACTTCCTCTCAACGCAGTGAGAGGAAAAGTGATCTTTTCCCCCGCTACTCGAAGGCGTTAGAAATTCTCGATTTTCTATTCGCTTAACAGGCATGGACAAGGGCCTTTTTCATGCACGTGTTATAAAGAAGTAGTTTTGTATTAAGTCACGATTTTCGTGTTTTTTGGGCCTAAAAAGCGAGCCTAAAGTGCTTGTTGTCTGACAGGTGGGCAATAAAAAATTGTGGGCAAAAAGGCAGCTCTTTTGCCCGCTATTGATTTATTTACTTATTTGTACTTTTCGAGACTTATTCGCAAAAATCCATACATGTGTCACAAAAAATATGGTGTGTACCAATGGTCTAAAGTGGGCTTTTTTAGACCAAGTGTGGAGTTTGCAGTGCGAGTCGAAGATGAGTACTGCAAACACACAAGGTTAAAAATACCGCTAGCCAATATACTATTTTGCCATGCCAGTACCGAAAGTATACATTTTCATGCATATAAAGCAGGCGGAATTGATAGTTCGTTTCCACCCTCTGGCAGAAAATGAGTATTTAAATGAGTATCGTATGCACCATGGGCGGAAGGCGAGTAATGCTCTTGCTAACTGAAGCCGTTGCCTGGGTAACCCTCGACATCCCTCGGCTCGCCTCGTGCCGCTCGGGTGACCTCGGCTCGGCATGCAATGTGCCCTCGCGGTAATCGCCTACTTTCCGCCCTTGATACACAATCTATTACTATGTAATATTTTACTTTCTCTGTATGTGGCGTGCTGTTTTATTACAATCTCTGAATTCTAGCCAAATAAATGTTGAAAATATCCTGAACAAAAATGTTGTACTCGAAAGTATTAAATCAACAGCACACCACATACAGACTCGGTGAAATAATGTAAAACTGCTTTGTCCGTAGAGATAACTACATTATAATTAATCTTTAACCAGTTTTTCTCGAGAAACTGGCTAGAAATTGTGGTATTTTTAACGGGTTTACTAGCTAGAAGTGTAAGCATGAACAAACCAGTTCTATTTATTTTTGGATAAATTTTAATTAGAAATTTGTCAACGTTTCCATAGAGGAAATGATGAACAAGTACTTTGCCCATAAAGATCAATAAATTCAAAAAATCCTTGAATGTTGTCAGAAAATAAAACTGATAATTAAATATTTCTTACTTTATATTTTAAAGAAGCTTTCGTTTAAAATAATAAAAAGTAAAAAAATAAATAGAGCGAGAGCGAAAGAACGACAGTAAAAGAGGATTTAACACCCTGCGCGACTGCAGAATTTCTTATCCGAGCCTTCCCTCTCCCCCTCTCTCTCTCTCACTCTCCCTCTCTCTCTCTCCCTCTCTCTCTCCCTCTCTCTCCTCGTCTGAGTCGTCTCCTCGTAAAATGCTTACTCTGCCGTTCACGGTGTGCCCTTCTTTGCGCCACTGCTCTATGCTTTTTTCGCGTATCAAAGGCGCATTACATGACTTTAGATGGACCCGTTTGTCTTTCGTAACGATAATGCGTCGTAAATCATTGCGAGGCAGAAACATACACTAATTTATGGTCCCTTTTGCCAACGATTTCGCGAGATAGCAATTTGCGAAATTTGATTTTTATTGCAGCGCTGGAAGATATAAAACGGTATTGGGTGTTTCTTAGACGATTAAAGCTGAGAAACACGTTTTATTTTAATGGACTTAGATACCTGATTTTACAAAAAACATTTGTATACTTTCATTGTAATTAAATGGGATTAATTAAATCTACAAGATTATTACATTCAAATATTTAGCACTAACTATTGCAAGCATACGAAAAACATACTTTTATGAAAAATATTGTAGCCCATGTAAGATTTCATAACATTTTCAGCGTTTTGCTTCCTCATAGAGGAAGCTTTGTGATGGTAGAAAAAAAGTTTTGCTAAAAACATGTTAGAAACATGTTTTGAGACATTTGGAGTCAAAACAGTGTGTGTGTGCGTATGCGTGTGCGTGTGCGTATGAATGTGGACGGATGTGTATGAAGATTACTCTGAACATTCACGGTCAGAATTAATGTTTCAGGGCTCAGTGATTTTTTTCTATAAAGGAAGGGGGCTGAAACAAAATATTTGTTGTTTTTCAATGTTTTTTCGTTTCTTTAGCGGTTTTTCGATTTTTGAGTTTTAGTTTTTCGGGTTTTCTGGTACGTTTGAAATAATATCATCAATTCATTTTTTATGCATTTGAAGTAGTATTGAATTATCTATCTTTCCCGACCCGAAATTTTAAATAAACTATTTTCTTATTTCTGTTATTAACGAAAACGTCTTGTTTTGTTCAAACGGTGATATTTGGGAAATATAACATGGAAAATTTTCGAAAAAAATCACTGTTAAAAATGTTATAGTTAAATAAATGAAGGAGTCTAGTGTATACCTATGGAAATATTTAATACCCGGCATACTGCGATGAAAATAATACCAGTAACTTTTTTCAATCCATTGGTTCAGGTACTTTCACTTTCAAGCTTTGATCAAACACTATATTACAATATTTATTAGTCTTTTCTCTCACTCTTTTTCTATGCAATCAACAAGTTTGAGTATTAATATATTTAATATTAGTAGAGATATCAAAATTAAAAGAAAATAAAATCTCACAGTCATTTAATTTCATAAACTTGATTCATTAAATTTTATTATGATTCTTCTATTTTAATATTTTGAAATCGATACTGCAATCTATACGCACAAGATTATAATTTTTTGTAATTTTTTATCTTTTATCAACAATTGATGATAAAAAATCCACCTTTTTGAGATATTATTAAGAAAGATATATAGTAATTTCAAATAATGTATTAGAATAAAGAAATTCATATTCGAAAAATTAATTTATTTTGAGGAAGCTAAGTGCCAATGGATTGGAATATATACAGCGTGCCCATAAGGAAAATATGAAAACAACAACTTAAAAACTCAATAACCTAATAACTCAATAACTCAATAACTTAACCCTCCTGCGCAGAAGTTTATTTTCGTGTATATGGACAAGATCGAATGTAAGTCTGCAACAATATTTTCTGCAAATTCGTAACATTTTCTAAATAATAGCTATACTATTTAGCTTCAATTTGAGAGGTTGTAGATGTCCCAACAAAGTGAAGATTTAAATTTGTGATACAAAATGTATACAAAAATGACGTGCGGTTTGGACGAGTATACTCGGCTCTCTGCGCAGGGGGGTTAATAACTAAATAACCCAATAAACCAGTAACACAATAATTCAATAACTCAATTTTATTTCCGGGATTATTGGATTATAGAGAAATTATGCAAATAAAAGAAAGTTAAATTTGGTAGATCGTCTGAGGAGTGGAGGGAGGGGTGAGGTAAAAGAGGTCTCCTAAATTCTTGAAACGATGGCACCGTGGCTGCGGCTGCGGCGATAGATCTTCATAATGTAGAGAGATCCAGTAACCTTTTCACTATAACGTGTAACGTACTTGGTTCGCAATTAAACACGTTGGCCTATATCCATAAGAGAATCACATTAAATTTTTCAGCGCATTAAAGAATCATCTCAAACTCACGACCATGAAAAAGCGATTTATCCGTTCATAAGAAGAGCTCAATCTACACAAGGTCGGGGTCTCGAAAGCTCCCTATCCGAGATTTTTGTCTCTTGATGAATAAGAAGTATATCTATCTATCTATCTATCCACAGTATAAGTCTACCTTGTCCGCGAAGCCTCATCTGCTATCGTGCGCGTGTCATAAACCCTCATCCTTAAATTTTTCCGTCATCCTTCATCGACTTTTCGCACACATTTATCGCGCGACGCTCGCGCGCCTTATTACAAATGTATCGCAGAGAAGCTCTTGGAGCCCATCGTAAATCCAACTCGCGCTTGATGGCTTCTTCTTCTTCTTCTCGAGAAGTGGGGAACCTTTGCGAAAGGAGCTCGGGAGCTTCCTCGCAGTTACAGCTGTTATACACGGCGCAGGCGCAAAGTGAATCACAGATTATGTCAACGCACTGCCAAAGCGCCCTCCACCTCGTTACAGAAACTTATGCCTCGCGCTAAGCTGGATCGGAGGAATATAACATCGGCTGCTGCTGCCTCTGCTTTACGGCCGACAGCCGTGAGCTAATAGATCTACTGCTGTAAAGAGAAGCGCGCGCGAGAGAGAGAGAGGGGGAGATAATTTATTTTATTTCAAGGGAGAGAGAGTAGCAAGTGCTGGATTTAACTCTCGTGGGTTACATCCTTTCGCGAGCTCGTATAATTGGGGAGAGATAGTAGAGCGGAACAAGGCTTTGTGCATTTTTCATCGCCGGAGTCTTTTGTTTAATATTTTACGGATCGTGCGAGGATGGGAGAACGGCTCAGCTGGGCTTGGGTAGCTGGGGATGGGGTATTAAAAAGATCGCTCATTGTTCGACAATTGTTGTGAACTCGCGGTTCGCTGATTGTAGGAATACTTTTGGGGAGGATGTGTGTGCAGGATGTTAATCAAGCAAGGTTAGTTTTACAATTTAGGGAATGTTAATTAAATACGATTCATAATTGTGCTTCTGGATAATTTATTGTTAAAAGAGTTTACTAGGGTTACGTTGGATTATTGGCGTTGAATTTACGAAGCTATTTTACTAAAAATGCTCTTTTGAACATAATTATACGGATTAACGAAAGTAACTAATTATATTAGTACAAAGCGTTTGTTTCAACTAAATTGAAAAGTTGGATAATGGATCTAAAAGCAAGATTAAATCTATGCTAATGTTATAATTAATATTAAACGAAAGAAGTAATAGGTACAATGAAAGTTAAAAACTGAATGTTAATGGATTTCCAAAAGAAAAATAATATTTTAATAAAAACTCATTTTTTCTTCTTTATGTGCAGCCTGAAGTTTATAAGTTCTTATATATACATATCATTTTTATAAGTTCTTAACGCAGAAATGTATAATCTAATATTATATGCTATAATAGAATATATTACGTAACGGTTTTCAAAATTTACTGTATTAAATATTATCAGCGTGAATAGCACGAATAGAGTATGACTCTAATTAAGAGTAGATACAAATCTCTATGAGAAAGCATAATGCCAATGCAATTGGTATCAATTTTAGTTTTTAACATTTCACAAAGAAATTAAGCAACTTATAAACAGGTATTATAATTAAACAACCTTCAAATAAAAAACTATGCAAATTCTAAGCCAATAAATAATTGGCCCTCTAGAGGGAAGCATCCTCTATTACCGAACATTCGATCAACCCCATTCACTCACTTTCCCAACAACAGAGTCGCGAACAATTAAAAATGCCACATTCCTCTCCAAAAATAGCAACATTTCTACCCGCTCACTCGTACACCCACCAACCTGCCACGCCGTGAATTGAGAACCAACAATTTTTGCAACTCTCCAACTCAAACAATCGAAACTTCATCCAGCGGCTCTCACCTCTCTCTCTCTCTCTCTCTTTCTCTCGCTCAGCCTATCTCAATTATCATCCACCTCCTCCTCGTGCCCCCTCGGCATCGGACATAACGTGCTCGAGCGTGGAATCGTTCCACACGGCACGAGCGCATTACCCTGAGAATGCAGTTATTAAGTCTTCAGCGGCGCCTTGGCTCGAGCGCGTGCCCGTCCATCATGGGAATTGAGCTGGGTGATGCCGGCGCACGGTGTATATACGTGTACGTGAAGAATCGCTAGAAGTTTGAGGAGAGCACCGAGCCGTGCAGAGCTGCGAGAGCTTTGACGTTTCCATTGTGGCCGGCGTAACGAGGCGCGGGCGTGATTGACACTCTTTAAATGGGATATCGAAATTTTGGAGGAGGACGGAGGGTGAGAGACTCGGTATTCACCTTTGTTTATGTGCAGGAGTTTAAAGGAAGAGGTGTTACGTTCGGTAGGGACGTTGCGAGTAATCGTGTTCCGTAATTTTGGATCTCAAATTGAGTTTCCGTTGCGAATCAGGGTAGTTAATTATTTTAAACGCTCTTTTATATGGTAGTGTACGATGGAGTGGAGGCACTGCAGTTTATTGTTTAGATTTTGAGTGATATGTGTGTATGTATATTGTAGTAACGTTATAGGGACTGATGTGTTATTGATAGAAAATAATTTATTTACGTGACGTGAAAGATGATCAAGTAATTTTATTTTAATTGGCAAAAGCTGGATCGATTTATGAATCCTAAAGAAAACAGTGGGACTAAAGGCTTATGATTTCGTAATTACAAAAGTATATAATAAACTCTTGTTATTATCGCGAATGTATAACCTCTATCAGCAGAAATGATTCAGCCAAAATGTTTTGGTGTCTTAACAATATTTCTATATGTGTTATGTATTTGCACCAAATTGAAAATTGGGTTATTTCAAGTGCTTCGTGTAGTAAAAGTATTTTGCTGTCTTAGTAATTATATTTCTATATTTTTAAAGTATTCCTGATAAGTTTATGATAATGTAATATATTAATATAATATTAATCTTTCACTTACACATGAAGAAATCACAATAAAGTTATAGTTTCTGCAACTCACCTGAAACAGAAAAAAAAAGATTGATATTAAGTACATGTTTAAGGTTCATGTGAAAAATACAAATAGAGATTTTGAAATCCGTATGCGTCAAATATTTCAAAAATGTCAAAAGTCTCCTTTCCTACATATGTCATTATAATCATATTCCTGAAAATATGTTTCATTTTTCTATATTTTCAAAAATGTATGAAGACATAGTGTTAGATGTCTGCAAGAAAAGCATTGTGTAATATTAGCATAACATTCTAAAAGAAACCAGAACAGACAAGAATAAATAAAAGTTCAACGTGGAATATAAACGAAAAGCCGTTTTGATTATTCGATTGCGATCCATATTTCTCTCTAGGTTTACTTTAAGTCCTGCTATATACAAACGCAGACAAAATCCCCGAATTTATGCGTTTCAGAAGAAGCAAAGAAATAACCCAAGAACCTTCAAAACAGTTATTCCCTCATACAAACATGTTTATTCCGAACAACGTTTTTCCGTCTCTTTTCGTCTTTTGATAAGGTGCGTTACGGCACAGAGAGTCAAAGGCGAAGAAGAGTCAAGCAAAAAGTCGACGCTAGAATAAAGCATATAGTAGAGGGCATAACCACGACGAGGAAAACGTAGACAAAGAGAGAGAATAAAACGACCTGAAGAAGAGGATTGGAAAAGACTTTCGCGCAAAGTTGCCGCCGCTCTGTTTTTTTTTTGCGCGCTATGGGGTACAAAAGTGCGCGCGGCAAAATATTTTATTCAGCGAGCCACGATGCTGCGCGAGCGCGATGAACCTCAAAGTTGTATTATTTGACGCGGGACGCAGAATTTCCACGGAGGTGAGGGGGGGGGGGGCGGAAAGGAAGAGGAGGACACGAGAGGGACGTAAAAAATTGCACCGGCAGCTCTCGGGGTGTCCGTATTTTATAGTATTTGTCCGGGGATGCGTGCGTGCGCGTGTGAGCGGAGCAGCGCCGAAAGCGTATTACGGTGTTCCGTGGATTTTTAAGTTAATAATGCAGAGCTTGCGTGCTTTTTTTCTCGACGTTTCGGGATTACAAGGGCGTTTTCAAATTGCGTAATAAGAGAAAATTTCGTTAGTTGTGTTCGTATTTGCGTTGATGAGTTTTATTTTGTTTTTTTTTCGCTTTCAAATGGATTGTTTGGTGCATTGCTGTAGTAAAGTAATCAAATTGAGAAAAAAAATTATTTTCATTATACAAATATTTATATACTCATTTTCAAAGTATACGAGAAATGTACCCAAAAAATTCCTTTTTAAACATTATTACCGCTTCAGTGAATAATAAATTTAATTTAACATTGAATTTTTATTTTTATTATAACTATTTTATTTTCATTTTTATTACGATTTTCTCTCTTTAATATGAACGTTATTAAATGTATTACAATATTAAGATTAAAAGATAGTCGATGATAAAATCAGTAATAAGATGGATTGCCAAATAACATCCGTGACAGTTTTATGCTTATTGTATTTTCAAAGAATAAAGTATTACGGCTTAAGAGGGCAGACCTGGGTTAAAAAGTCAAAAAAATCATTTTTTTATTGCATATTTTGATAGCAAATTTATTGTACAATAAGGTTCTGCAACACATTTTACGATATTAAGTTTTGTTACATAATTATAGCTAAAATTTCAAAGTAGCTTTTTTTTTAATTTAGAGAATTTTATGTAAATAAATACTATTTAAATAAGTTTAAATAATTAAAAATTCAAAGAGTCTATTTATATATATATATATATATATATATATATATATATATATATATATATATATATATATATATATATATATATATATATATATATATATTCGATAAAACTCGAAACTGTCAGAGAGTAACACGCATAGTATACCTATATATAGCGAAATTGACTAAAAAACTATACTCTCTCGCTGTTTTGAAATTTCGCCACCAGGTGAAATTTACATGGGATTTTTGGCGCTTCGGTATCGTTTCGATGCCAATGCACTAAGGTACTCCGTAATGTTCCTCTGATGTTTCTCAATATTAAGATCTGTAAGTTTCTCCAATTTCAGAATGACTAATCAATATCTTTTTGAAAAAATACTTCAAAATTAACAGAGTTGATCTGAAATAACTTTTAAAACTTTTCTCATGTAAAGTATATATTGTGTATGCTTTACAAGTTATTTTTATTCATTTAGTTTTTAGCTAACCTACGAAACCAACTTCTCAGCTGGAAAATAACTACGAGATACGTCTATAAGAATAACATATTACTTATGCTTTATATAATATCATTGACATATCACACATGTTTGTCTAAGCAATAGTGTGAAATATATTAATGAAATATATAAAAAGAAAATACAAAGCATTCCTACTTTTTTCTTTAGGTGAGTATTGTTTGTATGTGTTTATTGTGTTTTCAAACTTCCAATGCAATTATCTCAAAACAATGTTTTTTATTATTTTTAGGTCTGCCTCGTACACTTTCTCAACATCCAGCCATCGATATAAGCTATACATTTTAGAGGATGTTTCTGACATGTTTCCTCACAATATGAGCGCAGCAGATTATAAAAAAGTCTATATAACAAGTATTAAAAATATATAACCTCAAAATTAATTAAAATATTTAATTATTGTAGGGTTTATATTTTTAATTATTACTACATAGACTTTTTTAATAATCTACTGCGCTCATATTGTGAGGAAACATATCAGAAACATTCTCTCAAATTTTCAAACTATATCGATGGCTGAATGCTAAGAAAGTCTACGAGGAGCGGTTGAAAGCAGAAAAACAGAGTATCTAACGGAGTCACTTGGTACGAGCCATAGATTTAAGATATTTAAGTTTTTATGAGGTGAAAATCTTTTTCTTTTTACCTACTTTTGGTAAAAAAAACTTTCCATATTCTAAATCACATCCAAAAAATGTTGTATAAATAAAACTGCAATTTTCTTTTTTTAGATTTTAACCCAGGCCTGTCCCCTTAATTAGTAATGCACTTAATAACATTGAATCAAATTAAAAAAATGGACCAGGCTTTTAAGTTGATTTATAAAATATTATAAAAGTTTATTGTTTGATTATCTACATGCCATGTGCCCTCGCCATTATATCGAATATCGATAACCTTACGTGATTATAGAACGAAAAAAACAAAATTATCTCAGACAATACTTTAACAAACAATTTTCTTCACTATTTTTTCCAACTACTAAAGATGCTTAAGTTACGGAAGAGGCTCTGAATGGTCTACCAATCGTCGTCAAAAATTAATTAGAGGTTTAAAAAAAATTAACTTTTATCATAGCGAATGAGAAAAGTTTCCATACGAGCGAACTGGAAACTTTATGAAAAATGGCTTGGTAATGTAATGTACGCGAGAAAAAAAGTAGCGAAAAAATTTTCCTAGAACAAAGAGACGTATAGAATGAGCGGCAAGTGAAAATATATTACCTCTTATAATTTTTTATTATAACTTTAATTCGTAATATATGCTTATCAAATTAATAAAAAAATTATATTTTAATTTTGCAAATTATATACAAAATGTTAGGAAATAATTAACTAGTCCAAATATATATGTTAGATGTTATTAAAAATATTAATCCCTATAAAAGAAAGTGTATTACATTAGAATATTAACTATAACATTTGCACAAGTACCTGTTTAATTTTTAAATATTAATCCGAATGTTATGAAAATATTTTCAACGTTGGAATTTTTAATAAACAGTTTGAAAGAGATTTTCTTCCTGGATGTACAAAATTAAGAATTAACAATTTTTTATCACAAAATTTACCATATAATTCATTCTACATACACACACGCACAAACGCACACTCATACATATGCACATGCACAGATAAAACTAACTATATTAATATTCACTAGATAAGAGCGGTTATTTAAGAAACTCAATCAATCTTTTAAGAGTATATTATACGACGCGAACACTGCAACTCTATCGTTTTCACGAGGCAAATTTAACTCTGCAAAACGTGCAGAAGAAAATAGCGAGCCGCAATACACAAATGAAAGTACACATTCGGAAACAGCGAACGTCGTTCATTTCTCGCCTGAATCAACATTCCGTGGATATCCACCGGTTTCGGTACAAGAAACCCACGCGTACATGACCCCGACGTAACTTTCTTTCGTTTTCCAACCTCGCAGGCTCGCGCGGTGTCAGCAGATTACAATGAATTTTCCTGGAACCACACACTTATGCGTAGCGTTCACCTGTATATATCTGATCTAATGCGAATGGACGTAAGCGCTTTCATAGGTACATTTGTTCTACGAAAGTGCAGAGAGAGAGAGAGAGAGAGAGAGAGAGAGAGAAAGAGAGAGAGAGAGAAGCTGAAATAACGACTGGGAAAAGTACAATGAAGCTCGTTAAACTATTGGAGCTTTTGCCAGGTTATGGGAGGGAGGCGATAAAATTCTTGCTGCTGCGTACGTGAAACGAGAGAAGAAAAGAGAAATGTATCGGTCGTATGAATTATATATACGCGACTGAGTATTTTTTTGCGTTAATTTGATTGGATATAGATTTTTTTACTGCTTGAAGAATGCAGTGTGCGTAACGAGAATCGATAGTAGAATAATGATACCTAGGATTGCGGAAAGAAAAACTAGTAATATGCAATGCAATCAGTAAAAATAACGGTTGTAGTTTTTAAAAGATATCTTTAAAGTACATATTTTGTATGTGTAATGTCTATAATGTTGAAAATGCAATCAAAACTTCAGATGGTGATCTATTGAATTTTAAAATAAATTTTGAGATTGTTTTGTACTGACGTAATGTAAACTTTAGGTTTGTTTTTATACTGATATATTTGGATTGTAGGTGAATTGTGGTCGTACTCTATTGAAATTTACTTGATTAATATAAAATTTTATGAGTCAAAATCGGTACAATTTTTTAAAAATAGTTACATTTTCAAATAATCCATGCATATTTTTTAAATATGTATCTGTACAATTTTTATTTATAACATTATTAAAGTACCCTCAAATTTCATCAAGATACAAAAAAAAATTGACATGGAGCATTTTGAATTTTTAGAAAAACATTTCAAAAATAAATAAAAACGTTACATAAAGAAACTAATCATTTTATACATAGAAAAATGTATCTAAACCATTAACAATTATTTTTTATTAGTAATATTATAAAGAGATAATATTTATGCAAAAAAAGTTTTTGATTTTGGACAAAAAATTGTTATCGTTCGTCCTGAATCAGTTTTCTCAAAATAGGTATACTCAATAATTTCTACAAATTATAAATAATTACTACTCGACAAATATTTCAACAGAATTTTTAAATTTTTTTCGGAAAATGGAGCATTTATTAAGGTACTAAAAGATAATGCCAAACAAACGAGAAATTCGTCGAACTCGTCCAAACGAAAACTTCCCCGACACCCTTAAAAGCCTTTAAATTAAAACATTCCGTAGGCGGCGGAAGCCGCTCTTTGCAAAGTACAAGCTTTCATTAATGCAGCGAGCGAGAGATCGCTTTACTTAAAAATAATAGCCGGCTAATTTTTTGTCCCCTTGAGCTGTGCGCAATTTTGCGCCATGCTCTCTCTCGAAAAAAGCTGCTGCTGCCGCTGCCGTCAGCCACCGCCGCCGCTTCCTTTCAATTTACATCTTTACAGGTCTTTCATCCTCCGTAGTCATCCTTCAAAAAAAAAAAATGAGAAAAGAAGGTGAGCACTCGCCGAGTTAAATCTCGAGAAAATTCCTCTCGCACTTTTACTTCGGTCTTATCGTCCGCGCACTTCATGGGATATACGTGTCACCCAGAATAGTGAGAGTTAGTTAGCTGGTGGATATTACCATCTCCGTCTGTTCCGCTCATTAACCCTCTCTTTCTCAGTCTCTCTGATGTTATTTTCTCGGTGTTGCTTTTTATTTAGCTTTACAAATTTCGCTTATAATTTATTTTTAAAGGTTTGCGAAATATTAACGTTATATTATATTATTCATTCGATTTTAATTGTTTTGAAATATTTTTATAAAAACGTTTAAACTTTGATAAGAGAAGTGGATGAACAAAATTGGATAATTTCACTTCATCTTATTCTGAGAAAATCAAGAAAAACTGTCTTATTTTTCCATTACTTTTAAATTGAATATCTTCTTTTAGATACATATTTAATGGTTGAATTTTTAATTTCGTTTAAAAATAAAACATCACCTCATTAATTATAATATTATTAAATTTTATTTAGTTTTGCGTTATCATAACATAGTAGATAAATTTAGATAATATATGGACTACTATGGTTGAAAATTTATTGATGCCCCTGCATAAATAGACTACACATATAGGCAGTATAACGGCCTTTGCTCGACGCTAGTCGGCGCTATTATAATTTCCTGAATTACCGACATCCTTGATTTCTTTCTAGAGGCTGGAGTTAAGGAAGGCGAGACGGTGTGACGCTGCCCCACGTTGGGCATCATTTGTAACGGTGTTTTGGATCGGAATAAAAAGGAGATAAGTAAAAAATAAAGCGATATTGACGACAATCGAACTTGCGCCCCTCGCGCGACAGGCGGACACTCAGCAACATGGATGTTTTGGCTCATGCCGAGCCAAAACACCATTACAGCAGACTGCGGATAGCAAAAGTTTTCATAAATCTCCATAGACCTAAAGAACCCTGAATAATAAGAAATATGAAAATGGTAAGGTTGTATATATTCTTTATATAATTTTTTTTGCAATTAATAGGGTAAACCGGGGTAAAACTGATCTGTTGGGTTAATCGGATCACTTAATTGCGTTACAACCCTTTTTACAATTATTTAATTTAATTATTTCAGGTTTTAAGTAGCAGAGAAGAAAAATATAGCATTTAAACTTTTAAATTGAAATTTTTTTATTTGCCTAGTAATATTTATTTTTTTTTAATAAATTTTCATATTATATAGTGAAATGGGATCATTGCGATCAGCGTGTATTTTCATGAAGTAATGACGCATTTATGAAAGCTCTATATTGATTTTGCTAACGCAAAATAGTGTCATACACATTAAAATTTAATGGATATTTATATATATTTTACGTTTTGTTTAACTGTTTGGAAGAGACACGCCATGTTCGATTACCGTTGAAAAAACAACTTTTTTGATTTTGATACAAAAGTAGATGGTTATCAGTCATTTAGAACTATTCAAATTTGAAAGATAACTTTATAAATGGAGAAGTGTATTTGAAGCTACTGTAAAAAGCAAATGAACCCTATGTGGACGTCACCTATTACGTATACAGCTTGCTTATGTGATTAACTAAAGCTATATTCCAGATCTTTCACTTAATTTAGTTCATGTAACAAAAACTTTAAAGAAAGTAAACATTATCAGTAGCTGTTCTGACGTTTTGATTAATTAATATTGTTAAATGTCTATTCAGTACTATCTTTGCACGTCCAATATTTTCATTATCTTGTTTTATAATAATAATAAAATAGACGAATAGATAATGATTTACACCAGATCAAAGGATGTTGCTTTTAAACCATAAATTCTTTAATTTTATTTTCAGATATTCAAATCGATAAAAAATGAAGTGAAAACTTGAATTTATACAGAAAAAAATAATGCATAACAAATTAAGACAAACTAAATCCTTAGATTAGCTACGCGACCAGTCGGTAATCGTTAAGTACCTCATACACTTCTCGGACTCTCGAAATCCTCTTTATTACAAACTTTCCATCTCTATTTCTCTTCCTCGGAGAACAGAGCGTGCGACAGAGACGGTAATAGGATAAGTTAATTAGCTTTTAAAATAGTACCCTGTCGAGCTCTCCTAGCCATTACCATCTGGTACTTTCGCTCTGCCTCCCAAGTTTACTTCCCGAACCACTTTTAGCCCACCCCTTCTCGTATTATACCATTCAGAACGTTATTACCACCGCTACTGCTCTTTTCCTCTCAATTCTCGAAAAATTTTTTAACTGTTTTTTTTTGTTGTCTCCCTCAATGTTTCATTTTTATATCGAGTTTCCGCTGGAGGAGCGATGCATATCAAAATAAACGTGACGTCTCGCTCGGGTCGCCATTTACATTCGAGAGCTTTTTATGTGGATGAACGATGAGTCGCTAGATGTATATACATATATAAGCGTGTACCAGTGGATAACTCATCCTCTATCTTTCTCTCTCGCTTGCTCTTTCGCTTGCTCTTCAACCTTTTTGCGTTGGTTCTTTCTTATGCGACGAAGCAAAATTAAAATGACAATTGTATAGTTGGTCTGTGAAAGGGGAAATGCTTCGACAATGAACCGACGACGGCCTTTTTTTATTTTCGTGTCGGGGCTTTTCGAACGTTCGAAGTGGTTGAGCAAGGAGTTACGGTTTTGTGTTTACGAATGAATGTATCCGGAAGTAAATACAATGAAGTAAGTTGTCCTAGTTATCTCTTAAATGTGGAGTATAAATCTTTTATTCGTTGAATTTCGTTGTACAACCATTTTTTTAATATTAAGTAACGTACTGCAACGTTCTGCTCATTGTTGTATTAGTATAATATTTTATTTTATCATAATGTATAAAATCACATATGTTCTGAAATCAATAAGTCTTTTACATAAATCATTTTTAAACTAACGATTTTAACATCATTATTCATATTTAACTAGACGAATTAAATTATCCTAGATAATTTTCCTATAATGCTTTCTTCATCCGTATAAAAGTTAGTTTATAGTAAATTATTTAAAAATTAAAATAAAGTGCTAAATATTTAAAGATAATAGAGTGTTGGACTCTAAAACATTTTTTTTTTCTCCGTTTACTATATCAAAATCTGATATTCTTCTAGTAAGTTCAATAAAATAAATAAAAATTATTGTAGGTTCATCCAACAGTAAATCTAAATTCGAATACTTCGGGCAATTTTGTCAGCTTGGACCACGTACTAACTTGGATCACGTTAGATGCGACATTAGGGTGTATATAAGTCGATAAACCTCCCCGCGATATTCAAAACTATTATCCCTACATTTTTACTATACTAAAAACCGAATTTTTCAACCTTTCTCTCCGTACCCTTTACAACTAACCTTAGAAAAAAAAAACACTCACTACGCGAGAAGCATCCCTTACGCGACAAGCACAAAACTCGTCGCTCGACCACGCGATAAACAACGGAATCGCGAATCCATCGTCGAGGCAGCAGCAGCGGTAGCGCAGTGCAAGCGAAATTACACGAGGCGTCGTGAGCCGATCCATGCATGAGTGTGCATGCGCGTGCGAGCCTATACGTGCGCTCGTAAAACTCCCGTGTAGTATCATGCGGGCATGTGCATCGATCGCTCAGCGTAATCGAGAATGCTTTGGATGGACGGTTGGGTGAAAAAATGTTCGGAATCGCACTGAATTCCGTGCTGCTGTTTTTCTATAATTTTTTGGAACTTTATAGTCGGTGGAATTTGTTTTGGGAATCGGAGAATTTTTGACGTTTTGTTAAACTCGATGACCTAGAAAGCTTTTGGCGTTTAAGCTATCTTTGCTGCTGATTTTGTTTCGAAATATTGGATATGTTGGAATGAAGTGAAGAATGTTTAATTTATTTAAAGAATCGTGTACGCGAGCCGAACAGATGTAGTGCACGAACAAATGAGTTGTTCGCAATCTCGTTTTGAATTATATTTACGATATTTTCTTTATTTTCAATGAGGTTTCATTGTTCATATTTTATGAATCAATTATGATAACCGAGAACGGAGAACACGGTTCTCATTTGCAACGGAGAATTTTGTGAAATACTTTAACTATCATAAAATTTCTAAAAAAATATTTTAACAAACGAAATTGAAACTGAGTATAATATGTTAAATAGTAGTATACAAAATTTTGTGAATTCATTAAACATGTTTCTGATTAACTTCCATTCTTCACTTTAAATGAATTTCTACAACGAATTAATAAATTAACAAATATTCTTTAATCCTCGAAAGTCCGCATGGGATCAATTTCGACGAAACTTTCGCTACGGAGACTATCACAGACAAGTAATATGGATAGTACACTTATTGTTAACATCGACTGCATTCGGAAAAAAAAATTTTATATTGAAATCTGGTATAAAATTTAAATAATTGTAAAAAAAAGAGCAAATTATTAAGGTTACTGTAGACCTGACGGAACGTTATGATTTTCTTTTGCATTTAATGCCAAAAGTTTGGGATAGATTCCGTAGCTTGAATTTTGCAAAACTTTCTGAACCAGACTTTTGCCATACTTGTCCCAGACTTTATTTTACACGGGAGACCATAAAAAATAGATTTAGTAATCTGGTTATTTCACGATTTTCATAAAATATCGGAATCGAAAGATTAGATTATATTATAGTATAATAAAATAGTTTTATTGAATTATAAGGCCTTAAAATGTTTTTTATTTATTTGAAGTTGAACTAAATTACAAATCTTATCCTTTCCGCACCACTTATCATGTCAAAGTTAATTTGGTAACATAACCTAAAAAATTGGTAATGTAAACATTAAAATTATCACACTTTAATCTAAATATTCGAATTGATACGGTGTTATTACAAATCTGCCTAAGTTCTAACATGCTTATCTAGTTTTTGAGCCATTATTAACAATCATTTCTATAAAAAATAAATCTTACTTGAGAATTGTCTGCCCTTTTTCATCTTGTGCATTCAATCTAATGTGATATATGGTCAGTACATAGACTCTGAACCATAACGACATGAATATGACTGCCGCCGCGTAAATAATAGCTTTCGAAATTTTTAGTAACTTTAATTATTATTTTTGCACTCATACGGTCACTCGAAAAATTCATTTAACGTAGATCGTTTCCATAGATCGCTGTGTATACAAAACCGTTTTTTTTTAATTTTTTTAAAAATTTTTTTAAACAACCCAATTTATATATAAAATTTTACTATTAATAGTTTTCTCTCAAGACCACCTCGATTAAGTTAAGTTAATTTTTTGTAAATTTTTAATTCAAATTTTAAAATTATACTCCAAAATCAAGTGTACCTTCGAAACCCTCTATCTTGATTATTTTACTTAACATTTAGAAGAAAAAAGCATCCAAAAAATGAAAAAAAAGTCTCCGAAGAAGAAAAAATGACCCTAGGTGGATATCATAGTCCTAAATTTGGACTCCCGATCGCTTTTGCATTACACTACTTAACTATTTCGAATAGTATTCAGAACCAAACATATTTCAATGTTACAACTTTTGCAGCATTCTATTACCCCATAAAATTTCCGCAAATAACCAATCGCAAATTTATAAGTCACGCCATCCGTACAACCCGATTCAACTACATATAACGCACGGCGCGTTTATATTACGACTTATTACATCAGAAAAGACGCACGTACGCACGACGCTTTTATGCCCGTGCGTATACGTATCCCTGAATAATCATCTTGTTTTATGTGGATATAAAGAAAAATATGAGGCGCTTGCTTTCGTTCTTGAGGAGATAAAGGAAGTGCGATCGGGTCGTTGTCACGGTGGTCCACGATTGACTATGACGTAAGAGACTTTATACCTTTCAGGTTCCCTCTGATTGTAATTATTGAATATTTTTAATATTTCAAATATTAGAGAATATTATTCAAAATTAATTGGTTCAGGTACACCGATAAATGATTATTTTTATAATTTTTTAATATTGTGTTGTTGGGCTGTTCAAAAGAAGTAATTTTTCAATATCTGAAATATTTATTTTATAATAGTATATGTTTAAAAGCATTGGTATATCTAAGCTTTTGACACCCATCTTTTAAATTTTCAAACTGTTTGGTCAAAAGCAAAAAACACACTTTCCGTTTATTTCTGTAATTATAAGTTTATCTCTTCACCCATTAAAAGTGTTTTCCTTTGATATAAGTTATCACGAGTTATAATAGTAGCCAGAATAAGTATTTTTCAATTTTACTTCCTAGAATAAGCTTCTTAATAGTAAAATATGTTTTACTAAAACATTATAGATATTTTAGAATATTTTTTAGAATATATTTGTATTTTTACTTTTAGAATATATTTGTATGAATGTGAGTATGTGCGTGCGTGTATATGTGTGTGTGCATGTGTGTATGCGTATTAGTGTATGTATATGTGTACATGTGTGTTAGTGTATGTGTGTTAGTGTTAGTGTATATGTGAGTTAGTGCTAGTGTTTATGTGTGTTAGTGATAGTGTGTATGTGTGTTAGTGTTAGTGTGTTAGTGTGTATGTGTCAGTGTGTATGTGTTACTGTGTATGTGTTACTGTGTATGTGTTAGTGTTAGTGTGTATATGTTAGTGTTAGTGTGTATGTGTTAGTGTGTATGTGTGTTAGTGTTAGTGTATTTGTGTATGTGCTAGTGTTAGTGTTAGTGTATTTGTTTATATGCTAGTGTTAGTGTGATTGTATATGTCGTGTGTGTGTATTTTGTTCAATTTTCAAGTATCGATTTTTAATGTAAATTTTATAATAAAGACAACATTAATTTTAATTACCTTGTCTCACGATTTTAAGTATATTACTAAGAAAAAGTGATATATAAACTGTTAATATCGCATATATGTACGTATTGTGTATTCATTAGCTCTTCATAAGTTGAAATTAGTTTTAAGAATTTGCAGTTAACAATAATTTGCGTGCATTAAACTTTTCGAACAGTAAGATATTATTTCTTTATTTAACATTTGTCAAACATCTAATTTATTGAATTTATCCACCAAGAACAGCACTGAAAAATCTCCTACGTTAAAGATTTCTTACCGAATACGAAACAATAATTTAGAAATTTGATTATTTACTTCACTTTAGAAAATAATGAATAAGCATTTGGTAATCTACATCTTCATTGCCTCGATTGCAATGGGAATGGCATATGATGAGTGTGATTGTCCAAGAACTTTCATTCCAGTATGTGACAATGATGGAAACACACACAGTAACAAATGTGAATTTAACTGTGTTGCAAAACAAGCAGCGAAAGATGGAAAAGGTTTGTAATAACATCATTGTAAGTACCTATTGCTGTATTTGCTTGAATCACAAAATAAAAAAAATATTTTCAATTTCAGTTCTCACAATTGCTAAGGAGAGTGAATGTTAAAACATTATCCAATTAAAATAATCTAATATCTTGAAAATTTCGCAATGTATTATCAAATTATAACACTCTAAATAAACTCATTTAGTTTTAAAATGTATGCGATTATTTATCTGAGACGTTCGAGTTGGCCTCGTGGTATTTTCAAACCTAACAGTTATTCAGTAAGCGAGATTAGATTAATATCTACATATTATATATATATTATTTTATGTGATCTTTTAGACATTTTGTAGATGACGAATCTATTTCAAACTTTGAGTGCAAAGTACCGCTGATTTAAAGCAATTTCTAAATTTTAAGCAGCTAATTCTACTTTATCAGGATATAGAGTAGTGGAATCTGTAGTCCTTCTCTAGTCGTCGACTATTTTGCTAATAATTTTGAAAGAAAGGTAATATAACCTAAAATAAATATAGATCTATTTGGATAAGCTAAATTACTTTATTTATCTTCTAAAATAAATCACTATCTTGTATTTATACTAACAAAAATTTAAATAAAAAATAAAGAATCAGCAATACACTATTTAAAAATGTATATTCAAATTTTAAATAAGTATTCATTTGGGTTTGTATCAATAAATGAATTGCTCTGAGCTGATCAAGATACCTCACGATACCGGTATAGATACGTATAAAATGTTCGCAAAGCTAGTAAAAGAAGGATGAAGAGAGAGAGAGAGAGAGTCCCAAAAAAGGTAGGCCGAGAAAGCGAGCATGTACTTCCGTGTTTACGTGTATAGCTAACGGAAGGAGCTCTCTCTCTCTCTCTCTCTCTCTCTCTCTCAGTACCCTCTGCTTCTCTTCTACCATGTACCGCCTGAGAAAGGGCCGCGCCGATGGTCAAAGCGCGGAGCATTGTTCGATCCCATCCGGGAGTCGCTCTCACGAAAATGAGGGACACTGGCGACCCTGTACACGGGGAAAATTGAAGAATGCCGTTGGACCGGTCGTTTGGAGCGGCGGAAAGCTAAAAGCTGCCGGATCGATGGATTTTCCTTTGGCGCCGGCGTGGCTCGTGCGAGATCGCATACAGAGGAGATGGGGATGGGGTATGTTGGTCGTGTGAGAGGGATGTATACTTTTAGTTTGGATTCGTGTAGGGGAAAAGTATTGGAGGTGAATGGAAAATGAAATATGTAGACTTATGTGTTAATTTTGAAATTGGGAGTTTATAGGAATTGAAGCTCATACAGGTACAATTGTCTTTTTATAAGCTTATGGTTGGGAAAGTTCTCACGAATACGTTTTGTACATTTAACTGATTTATTTACATTTAATAAACTTTCAAAATTTGGTGATTCTATGTAGAACAAAGTATCTTTTAATTAATTGGATAAACTGATTTTATGATACTTATAAATTATACATTGTTTCTTCCTTGTATAAATTTTAATTTCTGAATTCTTATCATAAAAATTTCAAGGATTAAACTTATTTACAAGAATCGAAAGAATTAAACTTATTTACAAGAATCGAAAGAATTAAACTTATTTACAAGAATCGAAAGAATTAATTGCGTGTTTCAATGGTTAAAAAAATTGTATAATAATAGGTAAGTAATAGGTAATTGTAATTGCAAGCCACAAGTAGTTACTTTATTTTAAAGCCCAGTTGCATCAGAATAATAATTCTACTACATCCAACTACAACTTATTGTTGTACTGTTAATTTTAAAAACAGTCTTCTAATATTCAAAGAATTATGTTTAAAATTAGAATTATTAAGCTTATATATGCTAAAATATAACATGAAAATAGACTGAGATTAGATACTTTTAACTTTATAATTCTAGATAATTACAGTTGCCAAATAGGCTATAACGGTCAATAGATTTTTGTTTGCATAGCATTACTATACTGTTGCAGCGGAATATTTAGTTATAAACTGTTAATAGTTTCGTTATAAACAAGCGTACATATAATAATATAAACATAACATTATGATAGTATATTATTGTAACTGACATTATAGTAGAACCTACGAGCATTATGACTCCTGGCACTATGAATGCGGAGCATCGCGGCACTGTCATTTTTCAAGGGCCAGCTTTATGCATATGTGGGGCCCTGCGTTCAAAATTTGCGGAAAATGTTTTATAAAAAGGTTTAAACCGAAAAAATGTGATAGAAAAAGTTTCATACAAAGGTATCAGCCTACATATTTTAATAAAAAAGTTTTAAAAAATGTTCAAACTGAAATAATGTAATAGAAAAGTTTATAAAAAAGAATTTTATAATTTTATATAGATTTATACATACAAAGTTTTTTTTAATAGAACTGCATGAATATTAATTGTGCTGAGAATATTTGATTAAGGGGAAGGTACGTAATAAATTTATTATTATAACCTAGACACACCCCTAGTGTTCGGCGCTGATTGGCTGGCGCAAATTCACAGTGCCGGGGGATAGCTAGTCACGGGTTTCACAGTGCCGGGAGTTTCTACTGTACCTCAAATCTGCTTATGTAAACTAAATACAAAACGGATAAATTTACGTCAATGTATATATATTCTTTCTTTTTATTTATGTATTTAAATTATTAAATATAAGAAATGTAACGTCTAAATAGAAAAACGTAGGCTTGATGTCTTACTTAATAGACATGATTACTTTAAAGAATTATTCGTAAGAAGTTTGAATCCGTATATCTACATAATGAACCGTAATAGAAGTTTTTTAAATTTAAAAGTATTTATATATTATATTTATATATTTCAATATTGTGTTAGAATAAACGCAGTGTATAATTATACACACTTATTCGTGTGCATTAAAAAGTTAACATATTAAAATTTCACTTATGAATTTTTATTAATAATGTCTTAGCATGTGAACTGGACAAGGTAATCTTAAACCATCTAATGTAACATTCTTAAATCCTCCAATAAAGTTTATGTCGAATTAAGTTAGACTATTTTGAAATGTTCCATCGCATGTTGTTTCAATAACATATTTTTCTATTATTTATATTGATATATTCTTTACAAACGGAAATAATCCACTAACCAGTATTACTCTATCCTACTCCTTTTTGATATTTTAAGTTTGATTTAGAGATTAGAATTCTCCGTTTAGGGGACGGTTTTCGAGATTGAGCGTTGGGGATAGGAACTGACGTGGGTCTTGTGAAATGCGGATTATAAAGTAATTAAGGCACTAGTAAGAGTATAGGATGGTTAGTTCATTGAATATTAAAGAAATTAATGGTATGCACTCTGTTGATGTGTATTTTATCTGGTTTCGATCTTTATTAAAGAGCTAATGTCTTTTAAATTGATGGTGCGAGGTAACTGTCGTTCCTCAAAAATAAATCAATCGATTTCAAATGATTCATTTGTAGTATATAAAATATCTAAATACTAGCACATTAGGGATAACATCTGAATAAAATATTTATTGACCTAAATTTAAAACATAGCTTAAATTATCATTTATTTAAATTCTTGTCATATACTTTACATACATTTATTGAAGAAGTGAACATATGCGATTTGTAATCAATACCGGTGCTGATATCGTTTTTATTGTAAAGAAATAGTAAATTTTCTTTATTTCCAATGATATTTCATTCTATCTTATGATTATTAATATCTAGTAAAAAAAATCTAATAGTAAATTATAGGGTAGAGCGGGACATCGATGGAATCTTGTGAACAGTAAAATTTGAGCCTTATGATAGTCAAACAAAATCTGCTTTACTAAATTGTAGATTAAATTATTATTTATTTTAATTTTTATCATATAGTTCTGTAACTATAGAATTGTAATGAATATTTGAATTTAACAGATAGTTCAATTAAGTGCTCTTTTAATTTTCCATAATGCCAGAGTAGTACATAATAAAGCATTCGTTCTTCATTCGAAATTTTTCTTCTACTATTTTTAAAATATAAGATAATTTATTGAACTTCACTTAAAAATTGAAACTAAAGTTATACCCTCTGCACTCTACGGCCCCTAATGACCTACTCTCCCCGCATTTTCCTAAAAATGTCCGAGGCCAGAGAGAAACCCAGCTCGCGATCCTCATTCTGTTTCATTCAGGTCTGCTTTTTTTCTCTCCCTCGCCTAACCGGGGTCAGTTTCCCTTGCAAAGCTTCACTCGACCCCCTCTCCCCCCCACCAAAGAAAAGTTATCGCTATTCACGGAGCCGGAGGCCGGCACACTCTTTGTCACATCCGCCATCGCCACCGAAAAAAAAATCCCCCAGAACGAAAAGCCGTCGTGGATAATGCGAAAAGTCGCAAAAATAACGCGGGCAAAAAATAAGAAGAATTAGAAGAAGAAGAAATCAAGTCAAGATAGCGGAAGGAGAAGAAGTGGAAAAGGGTCTGGAAGGTAGACACGTCAAGGGTCTGGAAAAAAACGAGAATCAGGGAGAGCGGCCGTGCTCTTGACTTGCAAAATGAAATTGCTCACGAAAGTTACGCGACGCGAAAGCGCGGGGCTAATTAAATTCTCCAACGACTGTCCAACTTTATGATCAGCTCGCGCGCGACCGAGGATTTTTCCTGTCTTGGCCGACGCGGCTCGGCGAGTCCTAATAAAATTACGGTTTTGCACTGCATCCCGGTTATGCTCTCGGCTTTCTTGTTCTCGGGGGGAAGCGGAGTTGTTAGTCATACCTTCATACGCTTCTCTGATTTTTATAGGACTACTCTTTCCGGATGGACTCTTCTTTTACTTTCTTTCTTTTTGGCGCTGCCCCCGAGCACGTGGAGTGAAATTCAATTTTTCATTCGGAAGTTTTTATAATTAAAGTCTGAGCGGATAGCTGAGGAAGAGTTCCGTGCTTGATTATTTAACTTTTATCGCTGTGGTTAATGTTTAATTATTAAGTGGCCACTGTTTTTTTATCTGAATGTAATTATTATTTTATTGGCTTATTAATTTTATGAATATAGTGGGATTAATTAAGTATTCCATTTTCTGCTGTAAAAGAACAAGAAATATACTTAATATTTTAAGCTTGTATTTTTATAATGTAAAAAATTATTCTTAGATTATAAAAAAGAAATTATAAAAGGAAAATGTGTTGAATTTGGCATTAAGATAAATTAATTAGAATTCTTCCGGTATGGTTAGAAATATCAAATTACTCAAAGATAATACCATTGCATTTTATGTATTTAATTATTGGTATAATTTAATATTGCTTAATTAAAGATTTCCTATATCGAGATCGGAAATACTGTATCCTTTGGGGATCATCCTTTATTTAAAATTATATATTCCCTCAATTAGAATATATAGACCTTTATAATTCGATTAAATTTTTAAAAACTTTATTAACCTAATTTAAATAATGCCCAATCTGCATAAAACAAATTATTCTGCTAGCAGATTGATGCGTTGCTAAATCTACCATTTAAATGTATTGTGCATAATTTTATTATATCACATACACCGTATATTTTAACGGATCAGTATAATCTATTTTCATTCTAAAAAAGAAACAAATTAATTTAAGAAAGTCTTACAGAAACAAACTATTACTATTGTTTGCAAAAATTTGGTCAAATTGAAGGCGTTCTTTACAAAATGGGAAAAATGTTAATAAAAAATATGTCACAAATGTATTGTTCAATAAAAAAAGTAACTTGATATTTCTGATTCGATTTTAGTATTGTAGGTATTATTTTACTCCTTGTAATATTTATGTATACGGGGAGAAAGCTAATTATTTATAAGTAAACCTGTATAATTACTAATACCGAACCTACTTATAAGCACCAAAATTTCCTAATTTTTACTCGCTAACTAAAAAAAAACCCACAAATACCCAATCCTTAGATTCCCATCTAAGACAATCAGAACGAAGCGTCAAAGCCCACAAAAAGAAATGTACCTTCCACTCAAATCTGTGTACATAGAACTCCTCCTTCATACTTTCGAAACACCTCTACGTGATTCATCCCGCGCCCTTTTTATATCCACACATCCCACGCGCAATTCACCCCCGACGTTTTTTGTTTTTGCACTCGCGGCACTCATCGCCTATGAATTATTTTTCGACTACCCGCGGCGGCGGCATCGGTGGCGAACTTCGAAAATAAAACAGCGTCACCCGGGTGAACTTTACGAGAATTAGAATAGCGCGAAGCGGCTTCTGCAGTCGCGCGTTTTTGTATTGTACGCGTTCGTGGCTCGTTTTTTTTTTTATTTCGGAGCTTCGTCTATTTTTAGCGTTCCGTGCATGTGAACAGAGTGCAAACATAGGAAAAAAACGCAGGCACGTGATTGCAAAAAAACGCAGGGATGGGGATGAAATATATATTGGGGAGAGAGCTATGAACGAGGCGCGAAGACAAAAAGAGTTTTATTTTGAAATATTTCTTTTGTAGCGCCTGTCTATGAGCCAGTCTCCAGAACTTCGAATTTATTCTCTTTCTTTAGCATAAATCTGGGAAATGTAGCAATAATCGCGTTACTTATTCTTATTAATCGCTAATTAATCAATATTGATAACATTGCGGTTGTATAAGCTTATCAAATTAAACGAAATTAGGTGAGTATCAAACAAAGTTTGTGAAACTTGATATTTTTAAGTTTTTCCTATGATATTGTTTACACCATAATTACTTTATTTATTTTACAGCTGTGCCCTTAAAAAAAGTAATTGTTTAGAGTCAGTGTCGCTTGCAGGTATTACTGTATTAATAGCCATACTTTACGTTATTTTAAAGTAAACTTTAGGGCACTTTCTATTACCGCGAACGTTTTTCAAAATTTCGAATGTTGCAACGTCATTTGTATAGGTAAAGTTTATTTTTTGTTTGTTTTTTGAGCCTTCGCACTGGAGGATTTAAAAAGTTTGCAAAACGTTCTAGACAATGAAAAATGCCCTCGAGTGTACATTATTTTGTCAAGTCCAGATGAAAAAGTTATCATGCTTGATATCCTAAAATATTTAGAGCTAAAAAAATAACGAAAAATTAAAGTAAAAAAGGAAGTAACACTGTTTCTGACAGCCGCTATTTTGTTCATTTAATTGGCACACTTTTTTGTCCTATCGCAAGTGAAAAATCGGAGTTTCTCAAAATAAGCAAAATGAAAGACTTACGTATTTCTGATTACACTTAAGTAAATTTTCACTTAATATAATAAACTATCTTCTTAGAATAAGAACAAAGTGTTGTTAGTTTAAGAAACGCATTATATATAAAAATTAAGAAATAGTCACACTTTCTTTTAAAAATAAATATTTTATAATAAAAACATTCGTCGATTGATTTAAGCATCAAATGTTGGGAGATCTTTGAAACGTTTAGCTTTTAACTTATGACGAATATTTACTTGCATCATTAAATGATTTTGTGTAAAAATTGATTACGTTAAGCAATAAATTTTATTTAAATTTAAGAGAAACCTTTCCGTTAATGAAATTTATAGCTTTTTACGTTTATACCCGAATATTTCGTAAATTGATAGCCTTTCAAAATATGGAATCTTTATTAATGAAAGAAAATGGTTTATAATAATAGCATAAAAGCGGACAAACTGTAATTACTATTACTTGCAATTATATACTCCCAACTTATACAGAAGTTAAAAGTTCCAGTGATTTACCCCAACGCCTGCACCTCTGTTTACCGAAATGTACAAATACGCAGCAGAAAAAACGGTATTCCCTCTCTCCCTTTTTTTCGCCGCGTTTGATTGGGTGCACTCTTTTTATTCACCGGCAAGGAGGCCAATTAACAATCCCGAGCGCATTATCGCGAGACTTAACGAGATGCTGCGGCGCGGCGCTTGATTACATGTTTGTTGCCGTTAATGCGTTCCTGCGTTTATTTGAGTATGATTTACATATATACGAAACGCGGGGGCAGCGTTCGCGTGCATCGGGATAAAGTAGGCGATGTACGGAATTCGTGCGTTGCGTAGGCGCATACCTATAACAGAGAGAGAGAGAGAGAGTTGATCGTTGCGCGTACGTTCGTCCGCTCGCATATTTTCGATTGCTTATGGCGCGGTGCACGGATGGACGGATAAAGGGAGTTTGTTTTGAGCGAAATATGCGCTGCAGAATGCAAATAATATCGTTATCGAATGAAAATATTTACCAATGCGCATTGTATTATTTGGTTTGACGAAATAAGAGAAGCTGGAAAAAATAATGATTAAAATAGTATTCTTTACTTTTTTTAGTTTTTTCGTTTTAAATAAAATATTATATGTGAATTTAAACATTGATATATTATAACGTATTTTTATACCTATTTTTTGTTACTTGTTATTATTAATCATTTTTTCTTTTTTTATAAAACTCTGCAGATTTATTTAAACATAAAATGTTTAAGGGAACTTTTATTTATTCGTACGTAATATATTTTTACAACTGCAATTTACTTTATGCGGGAGTTTTTTGAAACAAGACTTCTCATATTTGCGAGGCCACAAACATTTCGCGCACCAACTGTGCGTCGGGTACTTGGCGCGCACATGGTGAATATGATACCTTATATTTGAAAATTTTTCTGTAAAGTATGGTTTTTATGTTTTATGAATTTTAATATTGTATATTGTATATTGTGTTTTGTAGTGCTAAACTGTTATATTTTAAATATTTATTATGTATATTTAAATTATATTAAAAAATAATATTTTCTTTTTCTTTTTTCTAAATTATAATTATTCTCATAATATTTATTTATGCTTGTATGATTCGAATAAATATGAAGATCATATCTATTTATACACTGAATACACAGGCAACATATTATAAACACATTTTTCTTTGTTTAGGGTTCCCAATCATACGTACTCATACTTCTCTAATATTTCAGTCAAAAACAAATCTCGATGCAACGTATACAATAGAAAATATACTACACAAACTAAAAGTTTTCTGGTTTGCCAGCAAAAGCATTTATTCTAATTGTCATTTGTTACTTTTGACAGTTTTCTTTTTATTAAAAGTACTTTGAATTACATACTCATCTGTATTCCAATTTAATACCATAAATAGGAAAATCATCCACTATAGTGTTTTATCTTTTTAAATATATATTGGCATTACTGCCCTTAGCCATGTAGCGGCTCGATCTCCGCCACTGAAAAATTGGAAAAACTTTTTCTTAAAATGTCCCAGAAAAATTCGGGCTAACAGCGATTTGAACCAGCGCCCCTTAGGTGGCCGTTGTCTTAAGTGGTCAAGTCTAAGTTTAATTATGTAAAAACACAACACAATCTAAGTTGATGAAAGTTTTTATATCTTAAATATGTATATTATTTGTGAGTTTTCCATGAATTAGACCACTCTAAGTGGTTTTTATAGTCATTTGAAAATTCGCTAATCTACATTATTGAATTTTAGCCTGTTTAACTACTTACCACGTGTTTTTAAATCAGGCGGGGCATTTTTCATGGTCACCGGGAGTTTAAAGTATTCTTCAGAAATGTACTCATGGACTTAAGGAGATACATTTTTTAAAAAGATTATTTCCAATTGTTAGAGACACACATATCAATAATAATACTATGAAAATACTATAAAAATAATAATATTATTGATACATGTGTGTCTAACAATTGAAAATAATCTTTTTTTTTTACATGTAGTCCTGAAGTCCATGAGTACACTTCTGAAGAATACTTTAAAGCCATGGTGACCATAAAGTAGGCACCGCCTGATTCAAAAATACGTAATAAGTGGTTAAGAAGTTTCAATGGACTATAAAAACCACTTAGAGGGGTCTAATTCATGGCAAAATCAACCATAATATACATATATAAGATATAAAAACTTTCATCCACTTAGATTGCGTCAAAATAATTTTGCTGTCTACAAACTGGACAATGATATTTTACAGAATTTAACTTAGGCCCCCATTTCTTCTCAAGCGGCCATTTTATAGTCGATTGGTTTTTTGCCTAAAACCGCCATTTTGAAATTTTCCAACGGAAATGTCAAAATTCTGACTTCAGAATCGGAAAGAGCGGACAATTTTACTTCAGAAAAGTGCTATTGGTTATTATTATTTTTTTTCGACAATTTTTTAGGTAAAAAACCCATCGACTATAAAATGGCCGCTTGGGAAGAAATGGGTTAAGGAGGTTCGAACCCAAATTCAAAACGAACAGAATTTGTTAAAATTTTTAGATTCTTTTTTTTGCAAGTAAGCTGCTTTTCTAATATTTCTTATATTTTTAAAATGTTATCTTAAATTATCACATGCTTTAAGTATTATATATGCAATATAATCAATATTTTTTGTAAAATGTTAAAATTTTACTAAAGTCTCATTATTAATTTGCGCGGTATGTTAAAGTTGAGAACAATTTCTTACACTGCTCGAGTTGAGCACAGAAGTCAAAACTTTGCGAAAATTAATTTCACACTCATTAATATGCAAATAACAATAATTAAGCTTCATTCATTAATTACTTCATTTATTTTTCTATTTAACTTTCACAATAAAAGTTCATAAACACAAAATTACTAATAAAAATAAGAATTAAAAACGTAACCTCAAAAAACTTGTAGTTCTGACAGTATGGCCTGAACCTCCTTAAGAGGCATGCGTTTACTACTTGAGCCATCGACAGCCCATCTTTTATGAAATTGGTTGATTATTTACAGCATTTTTTCTGTTACTTTATTTATTTCATAAAAATGCGTGATAAGAACCTTGTTAGAGTGGTAGGAAATAATAAACTAACAAGTGTTAAATTAATCATAAAACTTTATAAAGTAGGCAATTAATTAATTATCTAGAAATACATTCATACCCATTCCGTGAATTCATTAAAAAATCTCTCTCAAAATGCATATTTCTTCTTGAAAAATCAAAGTCCAAAATACCACCTTTAAATTCAATCCCCGTCAACAACATCCAATTATCCAAATGAGAGCCCCATTTATAATTATCGTCCGACAACACAGCCCTCTCAAAATGGCCGCTGTAATCCAATACCTCGCCTCAAAGCTCCGCTGCAGCAACACTATACTCGGCTAAACTCTCATCCCGTAGCCAGCTCCATCCAGTCAGACAATGACGATTATCAGCTAATTATCAATATATCCCTGCGCCGTGAACCTCGTGATACAGACAGACAGACCGAGAGCCATATCCTCGTCTCTGCGAGGCATTCGCTCGCGACTCTCTCTCCTCTCCAAACGGAAGGGCTTCCCCCTCTTGAAGACGCCACGGCGCGGCGGTAATCGCGGAATGTCGAGAGTGTGAGGGTTCGGGTTCATTCATAGTGGGATATATCGAGGACGGGACTGGTAGAGTCTAGACTTGACGCGAGCCGACTAGAGCGAAGTGGATTTAACTGAATCTAGGATGACCTGACTCGGTAATATATAGATGCTGCTAAGGATGACCAGCATATTTCGGATTTTTCAAAAAATACTAGTTCTTTTCAGGAGGCTTCCTACGATAATGGGTACTTTATGAAATGTTAGTCTTAATTAAGCAGATAAGAATTAGTAGGTTTCGAGACATTTAAAAAGTAAGTAGCATTTGTTCTGTATACGTAAGGAGCATTTATATATGTTTTGTTATATACATTGCTACAAAACTTAGTTATATTTATACTTTTTAATTTGCCACCTAATCGTAGATGTATAGAGTATATAACTTACTTATAGTGAATTAAAAATGGACTATTCATTAATTTGAAAAAACTGCACAATAGTGTACGAGAAATGCAGGATTATTTTCAGTTTAAAAAGAATGTGAAGTAGAAGTGTTCGTAAGTATACACTAATGAATGTAGAGACCTTTAATTACATTTTACAAAAAGTTAAACCTCTGTGTCCTCGTAATTGCTGCCATTTGCATACCATAACATAACCAATATTAGCAGAAGAAAGACTGGATGGTACTCTAAGGTAACACGAATAAAAAAGCATTCATAATAATTAAGTATGGTGTATTATTTTTTAAATACGAGTATTGATAATAAAGATAATCTGTAATCAAGAAGTATTATATTTATATAAAAATGCAATAATTTCTATAATTAGAGAAGAAATTCATTGACACAATTGCGGGGAATTAGCGTCAAGTAAGAAGTATTATCTATTATCTATTTATAGCTACATCTGCTTTAGGACTAATTCATATGTATATACCTGTCGAGTCACGCATCAAATCAGGTCCAAACCTGACCAGTCCCACTCCTACTATCTCAATATGAATTAACCCTAAAGCAGATAAAGACAAGAGATGAGTAAGTGTACACAGAGTGGGAACGAACGAGGAGACTAAATTTCTACTAATTAATTATCTATCGGATAACGAAGCCTCCAGGCGAGGCTCCACCGTAATCTCTCTCTCTCTCTCTCTCCTCTCTCTGTCTCTCTCTCTCTCTCTCTCTCTTTCTCTCTCTTTCTCTCTCTCTCTTCCTCTCTCTCTCTCTCTCTCTCTCTCTCTCTCTCTCTCTCTCTCTCTCTCTCTCTTTCTCTATTGCGATTTTGCGTGCTCCAACGTCAGTCTCGTCTCGACTGTATACCGCGTCGAGTTTGTAGCTAGCGATGCCGTTGCTCTCTGATTGCTCTGCTGTATTACGCGGAGGTGGATCAGCGCTGGGCTGCTGCTATGGTGCAGTTGTTCGGGAGGGAAATGCGCTAATTTACTGCTGAGGACGGTGCTGTTTCAGTTTATTGGTAATTATGGGAGTTAATGTTTTTTATTAATTGCGTTTATTTAAATATATTGTCCTCAAATTTAAAATTTAAAAATTCAGAAGCATTCCTATAAGTTGCAGAGTATACATTTTTAGATATGTAGAGACTGCATAACGATATATATCTAATTAATTAAATACCTATCTATCTACATTTTAATGGTATGTTTAGACATATCTATTCTAGTTTTTGGGACAATTTTCGAGATAATGACTACTTCAAACCTAGAATTGAAAAATTCAAAAATTTTCCGCAATTATAAGTTACAGAGTTTGAAGGTTCCAAATATGTAGAGACTTGTTGACAAGACGGAGGCTCAACTTCCCAGGGTATTCCCTATTATACTATTGAAATAGAATTAACAGTATTTATTCTAATATTTATCAGACCAATGAAATGTTTTTTTCTACATTTTTAAATAATAAACCGTGTATAAAATAACTTGGTAGCGAACGTTAAGCTACAAGAATATGCTTATGAATTTTAAGTAGAACAGTTCTTTTTCGGTCAGACCATCTTTTTGAAAATTTGTGTTCAAAGGAGGATGCCCATGGATGGCCTATGCCGCTCCAAGCTAAAACATTGATAGGAAACCTATAAAACTGATGTGAGTATGAATGATTTATAAAATTATAAGCATGTAACTAAAAATTCGTTTTGTACAAAGTAAAAATCATATAACAGAATTCCCTAGTAGAAAATTATCTAGTTTTATCGAGGCCCTCGATTATTCCCATGGCAAACTAGATAGATCTACATAGTTCTAGATTAATTTTCTACCAGGGTTAATTCACTTAATTTTTAATACTTAATTTCTGATCAAATCTTGATTTTTTCAATTATTTTATTGAATTTGACCCTCTTTTTATAAAGTTTCTCTATACTTCCCAGGTTTAAAATTCGTTTTAATGTTCATATTTGAACACACTTTAAAAAATAGAGTCAATTTTGTACGTCCCTCAGCGTCCCCTGACTTATTACGCATGCGTAGGCATCCTCCTATTACTCCATTTCTTAGGAAAAAGCAATTGACAATAGTCAAAAAGTGAAATAGATCACATACGATATCCCTTGTTTTAAAATCAATTATATTAAAAATACTAATTTGTCGAGTACATATCTATTTATCCATAATTTACTTTTAAAATATCAAGTTAATATTTGCATGGTACGTGAAAAGTATTCGTCAAAAATCATGCATGGAGGATGCATTTATAGTTGATACACGTTTCTTAGAAGAGACGTGGATATCAATGTCATGAATACATATTGCAGTAAGAATACATGCATTTTTCATAGAACTAAGTTAAGTGAAAGCTATAATATAGGAATTTCATGATGAAAATTATTTTAGATTTTAAGTTGTATTAACTCCCTTATGATAAACATAATTTTTTGTAGAAAAGTGATTTTTGCAAATATATTTTGTTGCAAATTATATTTGCAAATATATTGCAAAAAAAATTTGTTGGCATTATTTTAAGGAAAACTTAAACAGGGATACTTTAGTCATATAAAAATTTATTAAACTTTCTTTTATGCGAAACTAGGAAAATTAGTTGTATATTTTACATCTAATTTAGCTTCATTATTTATTCTGAAGTTCAAACTTTTTTTACAACCTGAAGAATTTATTTTAAGATCAAGCATAAACTTACATACAGTTTTATGAAAAAAGTTTCTAAGGCAAACGATGTAGTAACTACTAACGAGCAAAATAACGATCCTTAGTTCATTCTTCAATTTTCTTTGAAACATAATTTAATGCACTAACAACCTACCTTATATCCACTGAAATATTTACATAAAAGTGAAAGTTTGCGAAACAAATAGTCAAATTCATCGTCGCTTATTTTCCTAAATAAGTACTAAACGATTTTTCAAAACATTTCTCATAAATTTTACATTAGTTTTTAAATTATTTTTTAATGTCTACGAAACCCCTATTGTTAATAATTCAGATACGATATTCGGAGCTTTACAGTTTCGATATTAATTTTGTAATTTTTCCCGTGAGTGTCATAACAAATATTTGTCACGTTTTATGGGGCTTTTAACCGAATTTTTAGTATGAATTATGAAAAGTTGTGACGTTAATCTTAGCATGAATCATTTATGATTTACGATCTTTTAGTTTCAACAAGAATGATGAATCATTAATGATAGCTTTATCGTTCATTCATGTTTATCTTAATTTGTGACGTGTAAACATCGATAAATTAACCTTTTATGGTATAAAATTAAAAAAGTTTACAGCCTGTCACATAAATTTTAAAATCGTTTTTTTCCATAAAGCTAAAAATAGTATTATAAAGATAGAAGTTGTAACATTTGCCACAGCAGCTATTCGTTATTATCTACAAATATTACTTTTAATATCAAATATCTTAATTATGGAAAATTCAAATATGGAATAAATATAATCAATATAAAGTAATATTATAGTTTATTGTATGAATTATAAAGTTAAAATCAATAACAGTAAAATACAATAAATAATAATGAAACTAAGCTTAATATGCAACTTTGTAAATCAAACAGTTCTTGATCATCTTATTAGGTCAAAATGCGGCAAAGTAAGCAATGTTTCTAGTAGGGTTACAAATTAAATATCGCTGAAAAATTACAAAGAGACAATTTTCTGATAAAATTTACCAGTTAAAAATTATTGTAGGTAAACGTGAGATATCCAGACTTCCGAAGAAAAATTATCCTGATAGATGGTAAAAATTAACATTCTTAACTATAATTTTTACCATTGAATTCGGTAAATTTCACCGCAGATTAGGAAAACTTTTGCCGGTTAGTAATGTAAATCCTACCGTTGATCCCGTTGAGTAGTTTTTTTTTCCTGAAGTCAGAATATTCCATATTTACAATGATTTTTACGGTAATTATTATTAGAAAATTCACTTCAGGTAGCGTATTTAGCAAAATTTAGCTACGGACTAATATAAAAAAGAATACATTTAAAAAAGTAATTTTTCAAATATTGCACAATAGCATTTACGATTAAAGAAACATAAAGACTGAATTCACAAAACTCATCAAATACCATCAAGCACTTAGTAAGCAATCTACCAAGATTATATTTTCTCTAAATATCTCTGAAATTTTTCTAAAATTCTGAATCTTTTTGTCTAACGTACACCCAAAAATAGTAACTTCTGCAATATATCTTGTAAAATCCACCTCTTCACAAATTAAAAAACGCGACATTTCAATCACTGTTCTTCTCGCCACCTCTCCGCATTCAACCCACCTAACCCAGACATCAAAAGCGGCGAATTCTCCCTAACCCCAGCACCTCTACGTGTACCATCTACCTAAAAAAAAAGCGAAGAAAGCTCCACCGTCTGCACAACACACACACACACACAAGCCCTACGATCCCGATAACCAACCTCCCCAGACTTGCGTGTATCACATCACGTATGTATATACATGTACATTCACCACCCCTCATTACTAGGCTGCTGTGCTTCTTCTCCTCCTCTCCTCTCGTCTTCTTCTCTCTTATCTATCGCGTCATCGTTACGACGAGTGGAGGCGCCGCATGTGCCTTCGAGATTCTCTTCAGCTTCAGCTTCAGCGTCAAACCCCTTTTCTCTACGCTGCTGCTGCTGCTGTAGCTGCGCCACGTTCGAGCGCGTGTATGGAGCTGAGAGGAGGGAGAGCCTCGGTGTTGTGATAAAACACGACTCGACGTATTAATTCCCCGTGGCGGGCGCCGGCACGCGTGAGAATAGAGCTTGCGAGGGGCGAATGTAGCGAGAGAGATGAAGAGTCGAGGGGTGTGTGCAAGGAAATTTTTGTAGGTGGTCTAGGTGCTGCATGTGTCTTTTTTCCTTATTGTGTTTATTGGTTGTTTTTATTCGCTAAGGTAAATTGGTTTTATTTTAGGATGGTTTGTAATGTCATATGATAAAAAATAATAACAATTTAAGAAGTGAGAAATATAAGAAGTACATTTTTAAAAGTGAAGGATTACAGTTTTAAGCATAAATACAATAATTGTATCAAAAAGAATTCAAGAAGAATATTAAAATTAATCTATTGAAGTTACATTAATTCAACTTTTTCAAATTCAAGTAGCTGTCAGTTTTATACCTTTATATTATGCAGCCAAATGGATGGCCAAAATACACATTTTTTGTGCTTATAAGATGTATTGAGCTTTTCTTAAACAAATTTTGTATATTCCTCCGATTTTTGAGTATGATGCTGATTATTTTATTTGTGATGGCTTTAGAGGGAGTGCAAATGGTTGTGCAAGTGTTTGTACAAACAATCATTTCTTTTTTACAAATACGCTTTTATCTTTAACACTTATTAAACTTCACGACAATTTTAGAAAGTTCCATTCTAATCATATACAAAAAATTAACTATTAAGAAACACATATTTGGTTTAAAAAGATATATTTCATGTGAATATATTAACTTTAAAGCTTTGCCTCTTCAAACTTTTAAATAAATAACATCCTTTTGGGATATTTTATGAAAAGTCGAATTAAGCTCATGAGTGATTCTCAAGTACGTCATTAACGGTGAAGGGAAAAAGGAACAGATAATGATCATTCTTGGTATTTTCCAATTATTAATATTTTTATTCAAATATAGTATAAAGTTTTAAATATATTCTTGTACTCGATTCCAAGAATCATTATATTCGGAATAAAACGATGTATGTAAAAGTAAAGTGCGGAATACATCACCATTAAAAATGTTTAATTGAAAATTATTGAAATATAAGTATACTTTATATCTTACAACACGAATAATTGAATAACTCTGAATAAGCTACATTCTAACATATATAAAAATATTAAATTGCATAGCATCATAGCATCCCTTTTTTCCGTAAAAACAAACTTTCATCCGAAAATCTCAGATTTTCCACCTTTATCCCACTTTTCTCCACCTGTCTCGCCGCATCCACGCCACAAGCCACAAAACTTAGGGCCATGAGAAAAGTTTTTCGGACTGTCGTGATTAAGTTTACGCGACAAATCGAATCACGAGACTTGCCGCAGCTATTGACCAGATCCCCAGATGTCCCCGACAAAAACTCAATTTTTTCATTCAAACTCGCCACGCCTCGTCCCCTCTGTATTATATTTCTCTCGCTTATATATCGCACCTCGCAGTTGATACGCCCGCGCATTCCCATATACGATCGCTTAGCGTTATATTGCGCGCCGCGCAAATGCGAGAGCTTAGATTCTTATTTCTTTCGCGTTGCTTTTATTTTTGTTCGCTCTTGTTCTTTTTTTAAAGGCCCCTCGGCAGTAAAATGTTTACGCTTGCGCGCGCGCGCCCGTGCGCGTAGGAAAATTTTACGCAATGTGCACTGTCGAGTTATTTAACGGTGGGATGGTTGTAATCTAACGAGCTATCGATATAAATTCTTATAACTTTAAAAAAGTTCAGTTGTTAACATTTGCTTGTTATACTTTTCCAACCTTTTGATGTTTTTCATTTTATTGGACGAAGCATTGTAAATTTTTATTAAACAAATTTGTTTGAAATTAAATGTAGTTGTTTGTAAGCAGCATTGAAATACGAAAAAATATTTTAAACTTGATTGTTATAACATTTTATACACACACATATACACACACATACACACATATACACACACACATTACACGCACATACACACACACACTTTTATACACATTTTATTTATTTTTTTTGTTACATCATTATGTTAAGAAATAACTTTTTATTTGAAAAATTATTCACAATTAATTATTAATTAAAATATACTTTAAGGAAAAGAGTTTACTAATACTTAATATGATTCTTTAATTCTAAAATCATAAGACTTTAAATAAGGCTAAATAAACTAAACATTTCTTAACAGTTAGTAAATCTGACTTTAAAAATCTCAAACCTCATAACATTCTAAGAATTTCATTTATAATGAAATGCGTTTATCATAATATTTGAATGTTTTAATTTGCACGCTCCTCTCAGTATACAGTGTAATAAAAACTTCGTAAAATTACTATTTCAGTGTGGATAAGAAACAAACATATGCTGAATGTAGCAAATTTACAATATTCAGTATAAAATCAGTAGAGAAATAAGAACCTCTTTAGTCTTGACCGAAAAGTATTTTGAGATAGTGTGAGCTAATAATTTGAGAAATAGGAGCTGTAGATAATTAAATAAGATAAGATAGTATTTTGGTTATTTAATTCATGAAAAACTAAATGATACTGAAAATATGTCGTATTAACAAGTTTAGAGCTTTAAAAATCGTTTTAATTTCGAGTGAATTCGCCGAGTTCGCAGTACCATTGCTGTACTAAAATAGCGATGGTATAAGTACTTTTTTTTAATCTAAATGAATATTTCCATTAACGCCACTAATAAATTTTCTTCTTTTAGAATTGAAGTCGACCTATTTAAAAATTTGTCGTGATATCTGATATTTTATATCAATATGACGAATGGAGCAGAATTTTACCTTATTCAACTTTATAATTTGACGCGTAAATTTATTACCGCGCAACAATTTTACACAGCTTTACTCTACAGCGCAGTATTCACAATTTAAAAAAGCAGAAAGATCGAACTCAGGAATATCAAAAAGTTCCAGCGATAGAGCCCCGAAATCCAAATCGTTCCATTCGCAAAGGCAGTGCGACACCTTTTTTCGTTCACCCCGTTTTTCCTCGCTGCCCGTCGCGCAGTCGCGCAATTTTAACGAGAAAACTTTTTCCCGCGCACAAAGCGAACAATCGCAGAAGTGTCGCACCACCCAGCCGAAAACCTCGGCCGAAAAACAAGCGCGTGTAAAAAAAAAGAGAGAGTCGTGATATCGCGTGTAGAGCAGCCGCGCGATCTAGATTTTCCGCGGCGATTTTTCCCGTTCCTTTTCTCTTTCTCTTCGCGCCGCAGCCCCGACGAGGACAAACAATTATCGAGATTGGATCCAAGAGGTCGAGAGGGAAAGAGAGAGAGAGAGAGAGAGAGCGCAATCGGGAACATCTGCGAGAGCATTGAATTAAATCATAAAGTAGTGGGGTCGCGAGGCTTCGATCGACAGCCGCGATATTATACAACTTAATTTTGGGTGTTCACTGTTCACACTTTTTGATGGAGCGATCGAGCGCTTTCTAGGCGACGACGCGACATTTGTAGCTCGATTGCGAGCGGATACTTTTTTTGTTTCGAAAGTCGATTCAGGAGAACGGTTTTCTTCACGATATAAATATTATGGGTGGGGCCCGATCAGTAGACAGTTTGTGACATTTTTGCTAAGACTTTAGAATATCAAAATGTAGAATGTGCATGTACAATTATTAGATTCATATATATTAGAAGCTACATATTTCGACATATGTAAATATCGAAAGTAAAAATGTCGAACGAGTAACCTTAGTTTGACTACTACATCGAATTTTAAATTCAGAATAATAATAAATAATTCTAGATATTGTTTATATTACTTATTTGTTACAGCGTATATTGCCGTTTTACATTAATTAGATGAGTATACACTGCGATATCTGTTGATTAATTCAATTTGTTAAAGACAGAGTAATGAATGAGAACTTGAAAATGTAAACTGACAGTACACGCTTGTCGTGGGAAATTGGATTTGTCGCTTGAGAGCAAGCAAGAAGACACTCTGATGAAATAGAAATACAAACGATATTATGTCTTATATTTTTGTTCATTATAACAAAAAACCCATCACGAAATCATGAGAAATATCAAATACTATCGAAAAAGGGATCGAAAAAATCGTTTCACTGCAAGAAGAACAATGGAGTCAAGGAATAATATAAAATTTATTTCTAATGATATTTAAAATAATTAAATAATTAGACATTGTAACACAAGAAGTTAGAGTTTTTTTAAAAATTTTTATTTCTAAAGATAAATACTATGTTCTTACATTTATACTTTAAGAACTCGTTTCTAACTATTTATAATTCACTTATTATTTATTTCAACTCTTCAGTACACTCATTTATGTTAACATATTTGGATTTAACCGATTATAAGTCTGTAACCATTTATTCTGCTAACTTCTATAATCTCCTAAATTAAACTTGCTTTATTCAGCTTTAATTTGAGACGCGTAAATATTTACCTAATGTAAAGATTCAAAATTTAATTCAAAATGTTTTGAAGAATGATGTAAATGTTGCCTTTAGGAAGGTTCCAAACCAATTTCGCTGTTTCTCACAAATCATGAATACCTAAGTTCAATCTGCTTCGAGGCAGAGCTTGATTCACTACCTTGAAAGCTCCTGTCAAATCTGTTACTCCACTCGAACCACCATAAATAACGAAAAAACAAAGACGAGGATAAAGTCACATATCAACCCTTAACCCATGCATCGAATCACGGTATCGCGCATTTGACATCAGCATTATCTCTCATCTTAAACCCATAATCAAACCTAATGGTAATTCAACATCGTACTTGACTAAGCAATGTCTTTTTAATCACAATTGTATTTGAAGTTTAATCATTTCTTTCTTACAATTCTGTTTCTATTGGTCGATTTTAATTATTTATTATTGATTTTAATAACCGATACTATCACATTGAGAAAAGAGTTGCCTTATACCTAATATTATTCTACAACTATTCAGTAAGGTATTTTGTAATATGGCGAACCAAATAAAATCCTTCGTACTTACATTATATATTACGACTTTAAAATGTCTACCCTAACAGCACTTTTTGATAGTTGTAGGCAGATTTTTGAATAGTTAAGGAATCCGATTTAAGGTGTTATACGCTTTGAATACTATTTTAATACCTAATTAAAAAATTCGATAGTTCGATCTACCCAGAAGCAGGCTTGGTCGAAATTTTAAATTCTAATCCAGCCTTGACGTAGCCAATCTCCCATACTTTGACAAGTATCTGCCAATCACATTACTCGTACATTGACAAAAGAAGACATCCTTTTTATATCAATCTATTCAAACCACCATAAAAAAGGCAAATAACAAGTACACCTACCAAAGTAACACATCATCAAACTACCTGTCAAACCCATTACCTATTCACCGAAGACAAAACATACCCTCTCCATACCAGCCTATCTAAACCACCACGAAAAGCCTACCCAACAAAGTAACATCCCCCCAAATCAAATGTATCTTGCATTCAGCTTCACCACGCAAAAAATACACCGCCGCATCATCGCTTCGCGACGTCGTTGCACTGCTTAACTGACATATCGCGAGCGAGCAACGTCGACGGCGTAAATATTTACCTGTCAGTTCTCTCCCTCCACTGCGCTCGGCTCCGCTTCGTTCCCCGCACACTTTTTAATTAACGCCGGCTGCGCCCCTGCCTCCCCAGCTTCTTCTTCGTCTTCTTTCGGCTCTTCACCGAGAGTGCGCCCGCGCCCCCGCGTCCCCTATCTCTCGCTCTCTCTCCCTGCGCTTCTTCTTTTCTTTTTTAGCCCGCTCTCGCGCCTCCGCACGCGCGCACTTCACTTCTCACAATTAGCCGGGTTTTCTTTTCCCCTGAATTTTTGCCTTCCCCCCTTTCTCTCGAGCACCGTTAACTCGCTGCCTTCAATTTCATAGGGAGGTTCTTCCGCTTGGTCGGTCGGTGCCCGTGGTTTCGAGTGGCAGTGAGGATGCGACGTCGATACGTCGCGTGTGTGTGTGTATATAGAGCTTTTGTGTATCACTTGTGCGACGTGCTCGGGGTGAATGGACGTTCACGTTCACGTTCGTATGGATGCTAGGTATGTTGTCATCGACTCTCTCGTTCGTACCGCTGGTTCTTTAACGACTGTCACGGAACGAGAAAGACACGGGAGTATCGTCAGTTGGCAGGTTGATATGTAGTCCGCGCACTGTATTATCGTAGCACTGTATAAAAAAACACTAATATCACATTAACCGCACCAGAACTATCAACGTGTGTACTCACGAGAGGTCGTATACGCACACGCGCATCCTTTATTTATCCCTCACGGGTGCGATCACCGAGCAATCTCGACCATGTCACTGGTGCACACACACCTCGGCTCGTCGACACTTCATCTCCTCACATTTTGCACAGTTTTCCTCCCATCCTACTCTATGTACCTCGACGTACACACAGGCAACAACAAACACTCTGTACAGAAGAAAATAATTTCGCAATTTGACCGAAAACCGGCGCGGCGCCAACGAACCTTCGCGATCCTCGTCAAGCCACGTACTACCTGCCCGGCAAGAAACTCAAAACTCTGTCCACTCCTGTATGCGTGTACATATATACATATATATATATATATATATATATATATATATAGTATTCCCGTATACGAGCGCAGCGTAGCACAAACAGAGGAGCACCGCGCACCGGAAACGAAGGCTCGGCACGCGAGTTCGCCGGCCGACTGAGGCGCGAATCGCCCCGACAGGATATATCGCGCGGCCCTTTTCTCTCTCCCCTACTCCGCGGCGGCTCGCGTAGTCCTTCTCCCGCTCTCTCTCTCTTCCCCCACCTGAAGGCTACCGCCGCTGCTACTACGAGTAGTAGTGTACGCGAGCGAGGGGGGAACGAACGAACGAACGTTACCCCGAAAAGACTCGTGGTGGTGTGCGCGCACGGTGTGGCGCGCATGCGCGATGGGTGGAAGGTAGTTTTCTGTGTGCAGCGCTGGGGGGGGAGGTTGCAGACTTTGGAGGTGCAGGAGGTAGCTTTTTCTTTGAGGAATGCTGGTTTATGAGGGTGTATAGGGAATTAGGAGCTGGGGGATTGATGAGAGGGGATGTTCGTCTTGAGAGAGAAGTGTGATTGAATGATTAGGGATTTCATATGATTTTTGACGGTTGTAACAGAATGTACAAGGTGTATGCGTACTTTTGGTATAATGCGCGTAATTTAGATACTATGTTATTTATATATTATAGTTGAATATTCAACAATAATTTTGGAAGGATGTTTCAGAAATATAATACATCGCTGAATGTTGTGTATACATTTCTTAACAAATGGCTATTTTGACGGATTGGATGTTTTTTCGTTGGCATTTTGCACTCTAGATATATGTGTTTTTATTCATGTTATAACAAACACTTTAAAACATTGTTTGAAAATAAATACAAGTTTAACTCTTTTATACACATTTTTCAATAATTGACTATTTCAACAAATTGACAGTTATTTTAACAGTTTCTTTTAATAGAAAGCTACCGAAAATAATTAGTATTCTTTTAGAATTCTGAAATGTACTAATCTCTGTACAGACCATTTGATTTGTTTCTAATTCACGATTTCACAGTGTTGTTTAATTTCACTTCGATTTTGTATTGATTTAGTATATTGGAATAAAAAGAGGTTCTTAATTACATGGAGTTCATAACCCCTCTTATTAAAGGTTGTTGATTTTAGCTATGACTAATAATTAATAATACAAATTTCTTACTCATCATTATAGAAATATCAGAAAATACCTATTAAAATAAATTATTTAGTTCAATTTATCTAAATTCTAGAAATTCGTATTACAGCAACCAAGGTTTCCCTTTACATCGGCACAATGTTTTCCTTGCAAAGCACAGGAAACTCCATTAAAACGACGAAAGCGCAATGTTTGAATTACTGCGTTGCAACAGCGCGACCTTTCTCTCTAGGATTCTTCGCCACAGTGTATGAAGCTTTGTTGGTGTTTGTATAGGTATATACGGAGGAAGTACTGGTGGAATGCGCCGCAGAGTTAGGGGAGTGTGATTACTTTGCTGGGCTGGAATCCTGTTCGATTATAGAGAGTTACACGGAGAAGGTAAGAACTTCACTGGAGAGCTTTCAAAATCTTGTACACTGTAATGACAATGTTATTGATCGTATATATGTACACCGGTCTTTGCACGTAGGTATCTCCAAAAAGAATAATTAAAGAAAATTTTATATTTTAATTTTGAAAATGTAGGACATGGCTCACAAGGAGAGTTCACAACCTGCGGGAAATGGTTTTCCATAAGCCTTCACCCGGAGTTTCATCTCACAGGCCCTTGGGGTCAACATATGACAATTTGTATTCAAAATAACCGTTATGTCAGTAAAAAATGGTACCTATACTTCGTAGCAAAACTCTACAAGTCATTTTGCTATAGAAATGATGTAATAATATAAAAAAAGTTGACTAAAACAGCATGAATTTAATCTTTGTTACATAAAAATATATTATTTTGTTGCAAAGTTATGAACAATCAAAAATGATGACGAAAAATGCATGGAAAACTACTGAATTTACAGAACTGAAAATCCTCAAATTTTCATGCGTTTTTCGTCATCATTTTTGATTATTCATAACATTGCAATAGAATAATATATTTACATGAAACGAAGCTCAAATTAAAGCTCTTTTAGTAAACTTTTTATCTTATTACGCTATTTCTCTAGTGAAATCATTTGCAGAGTCATGATATGGAGTATAAGTACTATTTTTTACTGAAAGAATGTATATTTTGAATACAAACGGTCATATATTGACCACAAGGGCCTATGAGACTTAACTGCGGGTGCTAGGCACCACTTTTAGATACCAGAAACCACTTTCTGAAGCATCATCGAAAACCGCCTCCCGCAGCTTGTGGACTGTCCTTGTCAGTATGTATTGCAAACTTTAAAAAATACTTTAAACTGATAAGTAAACGAAATGTCAAGATTAAGTGTGTAGGAGTTAACACAAAAAATATTCTTATATTTGTACTTGTAGATGTACTATCAGTTTAGTCAGACATGCATACATTTTTCATGAGTTATCTCACTTAAGAAGGTTCGGTTGCTTTAAACCTATCAATTGTTTTACCTACGTAAAAAAAGTTAATCAATTTAAAACAACGAACCTCCTTAAAAGATTTGTGTTTGTCGATTTCAAAATTTTAATAAATATCGTTTATTTGAATATTACGGTTTTTTAAAATGATGTTGTTTCTATTTTTTATTCAAGGCACAGGAATGGCTCTTACATTTCAAATTACCTATTTCTATTTACTTCGTTCTCTTTTCAGTACATTTACTCGTGCAAGTACTAACTCGTGAAGTGATCAGAAAGAAGGAGGAGAAGAGTAGTTGAAAAACCACCCCGAGTTTTTTTTTCAGTGAACTGTTGCACCGCATTTGGAATGGAAAAGTACAACCATGCGATTAATTCGAAAGAAACTTGTCTTTTTACTGGAATAAGAAAGTACATCTTTGCAATTAGTTTGAAAGAAATTAGTTTATCCGTCTGAATCCTTGAATTAAAATTCAGTCTAAATACGGCTGTTTTTAAGACGTTTGAAATGTTTTAAAATTCAGAATTAGTTTAAATTTTCTTCCAGGAACTTTTAAAACTTTGATTTCCGGAGACTCAGTTTTAAAACAGTTTCTCTCGACCAGTGAAAGTACCCCGCATTCGTTAGTTCATGAATGTGCCGAGATGAACAATGTCGTTTGTAATTGGAGAAAGCGTCACCGTTTGAATTATTAATAAGATGCCGCTACTTTATAGATGTGCATTTTAATTTACATTTCAGTGTTTATTGTTCGAGAAGCTTACTGTACCAAAGTAGAAAACATGATAATGTTATTCTTCAGGTAATCACTATTTGACAAGTTTATGTAATGTATTTTAATAATTCATAGTATACATTTTTTTAAATAATTCTAATGTGCCTTATGAATTTATATTTAAATCCCTGTTTACTAGTCATACTTATCATTTATAAATCACATGACTAATATTATTTACAATTCTATGAATAAATAATTAATGCTTGAAAATATTAATGATAAAAGTTATCCAAGCTTAATGAAGATATAGCAATATTTAAAAGCTAATGGATCCAGTACATGTACATTAGTTAGTTTTTCTGTAGTATGCATAAAATTCTTTAGTTTTAGTCTGAAAAAAAAAATTCTTTAAACATTAAAAAATTCTTTAAAAGAATTTTTCACTTTCAACTCAAAAAAGAGATCAAAATGTTATATCATGAAATTTTGTTTTTCTTGAATGTTTTTAGAATAATGTAGCATTTTGAATTGTCATAGTTTTGTTCTCGGAATGTAGTTTAAATATCATATATCAATGCTTCTTATGAAGACAGGTACACTTTAGATTTCTCAAAAAATACTAGTTCTTTTTAGGAGCCTCCTACAAAACTAGTAATTTTCAGGTTCTTCGACAAAAACTATCATTTTATCGGAAATTGTAAAACAGTGATAGTCTTTGTAAGAGAATCGAAAACCTGTTACATTCTGTAAGAGGCCTCTGAAAAGAACAAACTGTTTTTGATAAATCTGAAACATACTAGGTAGTCTTCGTAAGGAGTATCGATATCGAGGCTTCAAACACATGCCTCAATCCCCTCCATTCAACTAATTACCGCAAAGTAACTCGAGCCTCCTACCGATATATTAGCCCACCCACAGAGAGCCCTACATCCCCTACCACTCACGAAAGAAAATCCTCGATACACCCGGGCTATTACACGAGCCATAAATTATACAAACGAAGCTCTCGCGCAGAGCTCCTAAAGATCAGAAATCAGATTCGCCATCCGCATTTTTATTACTTCGCACACACGCGCCCCGTCCATTCTTCTCCAATGCTACTCTCGGAAGAATTTCCTTCTCCTCCTCGTCGCTTCCCTCTCTATATCTCTCTCTCCTTCTTTTTGCGCTCTCTCCTGTCGCGCGAGAGCGTCGAACTTGACGAGCGGCCGAGTCTTCGTGCCGTGAAAGGGGCGCGAGCAAGCGAGCGAGCGTGATAAAAAAATCTGCAGCGTCACTGGAAAGTCATCGGGGCGTGAGAGCTGAAGGGGAGATAGAGAGAGAGAGAGAGAGAGGGAGGGTAGGAAGAAGGGTGTGCGAGGTAGTATGTAGCTGGAGGAATTCGGTGAAAGTGGGGATGAGAGAGAGATGAGTGAGAGAGAGTGAGAGACGTTGGGTTGGTCTGGGAAGCATAGCACGAGGAAAGTGAAAGAGTTGGAGAAGGAGTTGGATGATGGAATGAGAGTGGAAAAGGGAAAGTCGAAGTGGCGCGGAGAGAAATTGATTGATGTGTGTGGGTTTCTGCTGGGGCTTGCGTTGTTTTGTAAATTATTTTGTTTGTAATTGACTGTTTTCTGAAATGGCAGAATCTGGCGATGTTTCTTAATATACGAAAGAAAGAATTATGAAAAATACTTTAAGATTTTAGTTATAGCATTAACAGCTGTAATTAAATGTTATTATTTCACCATTATTTACAAATTTATATAAAATTGAGAATATTCATATTCATATTCGTAAATTTTGTAAGTATTTATATTTAAATTTATTTCAATTAATTAAACTAAATGGATTATATACAACACCAACTGTTCATGAAACCAGATATGTCATATTTGTATGCCAATCTCTATGTTTCGATATTAATTAATTAAATATTTTTTCACTCAATGCCATTTATTTTATTTTATTATTAAAAATGAAGGAATTGTTATAGTATATTAAGCAACAAGCGTGTAAAATTAACTTCGCGCACGAGTCACCGCGAAAAGTGCGTAAAAGCGATTTTTGACGCATTGTTCGTCGGCGATGAGTGTGTTGGATCATTTTTATGCACGAATCGTCGGTGGCGAGTAAGTGAAGTTATTTGCCCATGTTGATTACACTATATTTTGTGATTCCTGTGCGAAAAGTTCAAACGGGACTAAAACAGTATGTAATAGTATCAATCACATGAGTGTGTAAAACGTACGCACGAGTGTCATATGATATTTTTTGCAATAGAGTGCGTAAAATGTGCTACTAAAGTACTGCATAAAGTATGTACCTCCTCGACCACCAGATGTATTATATTTAGTTTGAAATAAGGTACGGGTAAAAAACGGTATGCAGGGTCGGAGTGCTATGTGTGAAGGGTTGGAGGGAGGGAGGTATGGAGCAGAAGGGATGGGGTTCAGGAGCGGGTCCACCCTCCCCCACCCCCCAGTATTAATATAATATTAATTATTATATAATAAATTAAATAAATTATATAAACATTGAGAAAGAAACATTAAAAAATATAATTAACTTTCCTATGATTTTCCAAATTTTCTTAAAATTTTTAAAAATTCCTTCAGTTTTTACAGAATACTCTTCAATTTCTTCAAAATTTTCTTCATTTTTTTCAAAATTTCCTTCAATTTTTTCAAAATTTTCTTTAATTTTTACAAAATGTTCTACATTTTTCTCAAATTTTTTTCTACTTTTTCAAATTTTTACTCAATTTTTTGAGCGTGCGAGTATGTGAGTGTGTGTGCATGCGTGTGTATGTGTGTGTGTTAGTACGTGGATATCACCATTCGTTCAATCTGCGGTATAACTTTCCCAAACTTTGAACAGATGTTTGCTGTCAATACCCGATTGCGCTTGAAAGTTTCAGCAAAAATGATCGAATAATTTTTTCTTATGGCAATTTCATATTTTAAGAATTTTCAAATTACAGTTTTTTTAATTTTCTTCAATGCAGGAATTGTTTCTGGGAAACAAACTTTTTATACAGTAAAGTACTTATAAAATCCTTCATTATAGGGCCACAAACGATTTTATATGAGTCGTTTTTCAGTTGTTATACTGTGTGACAGAATTTCTTTTTTTAATATTTATTACTCAAAAACTATACGATAAATGGCAGTGAAATTTTTACTGAATACTTGTTTCATATACGAATATATTTCTGTAAATTTTTAGGTAATAAGACGGTTTGTTTAAAAAAATAAATAAATAAATTGTCAAAAAAATGCATTTTTATTGGACAACGATAACTTAAGTAATACGAGGGTAGTTCAATAAGTCTTTAGAATAAAGTATAAAAACAATTTTTTTTGGGTAATTTTTTTTTTATTTTTCAACATAATCTCCTTGGAGCTCTATACACTTGGTCAATCGCTTTTTAAGTTTTTTTAATCCTTCAGAAAAGTGCGTTTTCGGAAGTTCCTCAAAATAAGCACTTACAGAGGCAATGACGTCTTCGTTGTCCGTAAATCTCTGTCCACCGAGCCATTTTTTCAAGTTTGGAAATAAGAAAAAGTCACTGGGGGCTAAATCTGGTGAATACGGTGGGTGTTCGACCAATTCGAATTTTAGTTCTTAAAATTTTAGCCATTGAAACGAAGCATGTGTGAACTCGGGCGTTGTCGTGATGAAAGAGTATTTTTTTTCTCGCCAAATGTGGTCGTTTTTTTTTAATTTCTTCTTTCAGCTGCTCTAATAATGATGCATAATACTCACCAGTAATTGTTTTACCCTTTTCCAAGTAGTCAATAAGTATAATTCCACGTGCATCCCAAAAAACTGTAGCCATAACCTTACCAGCTGACTTTACGGTCTTTGCCTTCTTTGGAGCTGGTTCGCCTGTGGAAATCCACTGTTTGGATTGTTCCGTTGTCTCAGGAGTGTAGTGGTGTATCCATGTTTCATCCACAGTCACAAATCGATGAAAAAATTCCTCAGGATTCCGACTTATGCGCGCCAAAAGAGCCTCAGAGGCGACCACTCTATTGCGTTTATTCTCAGCTGAGAGCAAACGCGGCACCCATCTTGCCGATAGCTTTTTCATGCCTAATTTTTCATGTAGAATTGAAACAACTGCACCTATAGATATCCTTGTGGCCTCAGCTAACTCACGCACTTTTAATCTTCTATCCTTCAACACCATATCGTGGATTTTATTGATGATTTCGGGAGTAGTTGCTTCTACGGGCCTTCCTGAACGTGGTTCGTCACTTATTGATGTACGACCACGCTTAAATTCATTTACCCAGTTATAAACCGTTGCTAAGGCAGGGGCAGATGTGCCATGAACTGAGTCCAATTCATTTTTTTATCTCATATGGAGTTAAACCCTTTAAATGAAAATGTTTAATTACCGCTCTGAACTCGTTTTTTTCCATTTTTCTTAACAAGCAATTTTTTTTTTTTTCAATTGGTTATAAAAACACGTAAGCTCAGAAGATGTGGACTGTGACTGCACCATATATCTAGTCGGGAGTGGTGCTGACTGAAAACAGATGATTTGGAGCGATTCGCGCGCCATCTGTTGGTCATTCTAAAGACTTATTGAACTACCCTCGTACTTTATGTAATGCCTTGAAAATTTCAAAGAATATTTGTTAGGTGTCAGGTTATTGACTGAATATTTTTGAGCTTATTTGGTTCATAATCTTCTGAGATATTAGAGATTTTCACCCTGAATATAACGACATCGTTAAGCTTTATTCTACTTTTTCTTGTAGATATTAATTATTATTCTATATCAGATTTACTGTTCTACACTTCTAGCCAACTTTACGCATTATATTGTACGAAAAAATCCAAAGATAATGTTATATTAAAAATATTATTATTTTGTGATTTTTTAAAAAATGATTTAATAATGACATAATTTATTTTTGCATTACTGAATCTGTATCTATCTATAATGTAACATAGAAAAATCATAATTTGTATACTATTTTGATGGTGGATTTTGTAAACTAGTATATGTTAAATAGTAGTAAAAGTTTTAAATGAGTGACTTTAAAAATAGATACGTTTCCGTGTCTTATGCATTTTTGGCAATGAAAGAAAAAAAAAACAATAAATCAATCTTATATAGGTATATATTTTATTTTGTTTTATACACAAAAATAGATTTTAGAATCAATGACACATCGCTAACAAAAGAAATGCTGATACACAATATATACGATATGTTTATTGAAAAATCTTTCAGTAGGGCACAAATAACTAAATGAAAACAGTATAAACAGGAAAATAACCATGATGAGTGGTACTGTGCAGCTCTTCCTTATTCATATGATAATTTTAATTAAATTCTCTTTGAGAAAGCATAGTTCTAAAGCACTTGGCAGCGTTTTTTTCAAAAATTTTGATTCTTTACGAAGCTGTTTTTTTATAAATATGAAATTTTTAAAAGTAAAAATATAAATACATTCTTATCATTTACATACTGTTAAATTCTATATTAACTATAGTACTTCTATCCTAACAGTAGTATAAATTTAATAATAGTAGTTTTGTATATTTATTTGTATGTATAAATTTTTGTACCTTATTCTAGCAAAATGAAAAAGTGGTTAGTGCATTACAAATGCTGAAACCACAACTTCAAGGAAAATTCAATTGAAGCCCTGAAATTGAATTAAGATGTAGCTTGGGCTGGCTGAATTGATTAGTTCCCTTGAAATTGGTCTCGTAAACTAATACTAATCGAATTTCTGTATTTCAATGAAATTAGCCAACAAATAGTGATTTAGCTACACTTCACATTGGCATGATATATTTTTTGAAACTTATAAATATCTTTCAATAAATATATACAAAAATTGATATTTATCAAAATGTGGGATTTATAAAATGTCATTGTTACAAAGCTTACTCTTTCAGAGAGAGAAACTAAAAGGAAGGCCGTTTTCATAGGAGAATTTAACGAAAGTATGTTGATGATAAGAATATAACAATACTGAATTTTGAAACATTTTTTCCTAATTTATAATTAGGAATTGAATAATACATCTTTCCATCTGGACATTTTCGGCAACTAATCGCGAGTAAAAATTTATTAGAATATTATGCTTCAGACAAGTATTGTATACATCAGAATTTTCACATATAATAATACATAAATATCAATTTATCAATTAAATATTATAAATAAACTTACATATTAAAGAAGACTTATTGGAACAATATATTCTTAAGCGTACCTGAAAAATAAAATAAAAAATACAATCAGTATTAACAATTATATCAAGAATAAAATAAAATAAATGTATCATAATGTATGTTATAATTTATATATACATACACATATATATATATATATATATATATATATATATATATATATATATAGAGAGAGAGAGAGAGAGAGAGAGAGAGAGAGAATGAGGAATGGGAATATATATCAAACTAGGATAGAAAGCGAAAAATGCGTGTTGGGTCTAGAAAAACGAGAAAAGAAAACTCTAAAAGAAGCAAATGAAGGGAGATGAAGGAATAGAGCCGGGTATAGTGGAAAAGAGAAAAGAGGAATGAGAAAGAGAGAGAGAAGTTTAGTGGAAAAGGAGTCGAAATCCGAATTCTACGGCTGACTTGCGAGTTCTCGCAATGCGCCCAATAATTCAATCGTATCGAATCCAAGTTCCGAGCGAGTCAACGAGAGTTTCCACAGGCTAACCCGCGGAATCTCTGCAGTTGTTGACTTAACACCCGTACCTTCTCCCACCTTTATCCCTCTTTCTCTTTCCCTTTCTCAATGTTCCCTTTCCTCATTCTCTATCTTTACTCATTTATTTCTATCGTCATTCTCAGCTTTTATTTTATATGTTACCTATACCTTTTTTTTATTTTATGTATCTTTCTATCTAAGTTTGATAAACTGGTCATATAAAGAATTTTTACTGTCTATTTTGAAATATTTCATTATCTTTCGAGATGTGTTAGTATCGACCTATTTTGACTTTTAAGTGAAGATAAGATGAAACTACTTTCAAAATTAACATTATACAGTTAGTTAGTGGAAGTTGATAAAATAAAAATTGCATCATCTTATTTGTAATATTTTCTATTAACGGAAAATCATTATAAATATAGTAATATCTTTAAATCCACAGAGAAAATTACCCATCTCCCAATTTGGTTACCCCACAATAACAAAAATACAGTTGGATTTATAATGTTTAATATACTTTGCATTATTCTATTAGACGTCCACTGTAAAAATCCTTTGAACAAAGGATTAATTCCTTCATCCCCCCTTTCTTTTTCTACATTTTCTCATCGCACCCCTCCGCATCCCACTGCCAAGCCGAGTGTCGCAGGCAGCTCGCGATCCACGGAGGAATCAATCACTGCCGCTCCGCAGGCGCCGCGCGCAACCCTCGAAAAGTTCGCGCTAACTCCGCTCACACCACCCGTCGAGCATCCATATTCGAGGAGTTACGCCACCGCCGCCCGCGGCACGCCCGAAAGTCGTTCCGCCGTGGGTAATTCGCTCCCTCTTTCTCTCTTCGGCTGGATCCTGAATTTTACGAGGCTCGCGCGCGTGGAAAGAATCGGCCCGCGTCAGGAGTTAAAGTTCGGGATTTTTGCTCGCGGGAGGAGTTTAGGAGGTGTTTGATTGGAGCGAGAGGGAGATTTTCTATGCTTCTTTATTTGATGTAGGGGTCTGTTTTTTTTGGTAGTGATTGCAGGAAAGTTTTGTCGATACCGGTAATATTTCGCAGGCTTATGTTATTGGGAACATTATTTTAATGAAATTTTATAATTTTTAATTTATTATCGATAAATTTAAATTTACTGCCCGTAAATTCCCCTCAAAGATTCTAAAAAATGATTTACGTTAATTATAAAATCATTCAGCTATAATATAAGCCAGACTTAAAATTAATATTTTAATACTTCATAAATTACTATATATTTATTATTAATCAACTTTTAATTTTCGCATTTATAGCGGATAAGTCGAATAATTCATAAAAGAAATAATTCACAAATCGACTACTCCGGTATCGATTATCTAACAAAATGTCACATCTTATGATTTTAAAGTACTAATGAATCAATTAACCGATGTTAATAAGCCCACACGTAATACGTTAAGTAATATCTTTTAGCCCTTGATGAACAGTAAAAAGGAAGAAAATGGTGTATAGTCATAAAAAAAGAAAGAGTTGAAGCCCAATATAACGCAAAACGAAGATTATCCGATTATACGATCGCTGTAACTTATTAACGAAATATTAGCTTCTCCCCAATCTGTCGCTCGTCGAACAAAAGGCAAAAATAATAATCCCAGCGGACCGATATTGTCATAAAATTCATAATCCGGCCTCGTAAAGCCTGCCAGCAAAGCGCGCGCGCATAGTTCCGGCTCGGCGGCAGCAGCAGGGGGCTACGAAAAATGTTTAGTCCGCATACGAGTTTCGCCCCTCTTTCGCTCTGATCCCGCCTCCTCTGTCTCTGACGCTTAGGTTTCTCTGGCTCTTCAATCCACTCCTGCATTCTTCAGCATTTTCTTTTTCTCTCGGTCTCTGTACTTTTTTTCTTATTTTCTTTGATGCTCTTCCTTACTTTCTTCTTGCTTTTTTACAATACATTTCTTCCTATGACTGGCATATGTGCTCGTATACTCTGTAGAATTTGCATTTATATTTTGATTTTTTTGTTCCTTTTTTTTCTACATTTCCATTCTCACTGTTGTAGTTTTTCATTCTTTCCGTTCCTCCTTAATTATTCTTCAGAGTTCTTCAACTTTCTCTTGTTGTTGCTTCTTCTATATCTCTATTTAAAATTTTCACTTTTCTAATTATCTATTTCTCCATTTTCTCCTGTATTCTTTATGATTTTATTTCTCTTTATCTTATTAAATGAAACAATGACAATGTACAAAGATTTGTTTGAAAACCATTAATAGATTTTTAATTTAACTTTGATAACGTTTTTTACAGTACTAATAGCATATGTTCACTATATTTTCTCTTCTGTTCATATGCTTTTTGTGACATTCACGGTTTCTTCTCTTTACTAATCGATTTCTCTGACTCTATTTTTTTCTTTGCCTATTTCGTTCCTCATTATCTTTATTCCTTGCTTTTCCCTTATATTTTCTATTGTTCACTATATATTTTCTCCTATATCTGACATATGTGCTTGTAAGCTTTGTACTATCTCTTTATTTGTTTTTTACTCTTCTGTATTTATATATATATTTTCATACTCTTCGTTTCTCCTCATATTTCACCAATTTTTTTTTATTTATTATTTTGTTTATATTTCTTTTCTTATATTTTTTTCTATTTTCTTTTACTATTTAAAGTACTCTTTCTTTACAATCCAATTTTTTTTCTAAAGATAACTTACGTAATTTTTTCTTTTATTAAGATTTACATTATACTTACAGCATCCCACTGTATCCATCGACTCTTCTAACTCTTTTTCTTCCTTCATTCTTTTATGTACTTATGACCTTTCTTTGGTTTACTTCAGTACTGTCTCTTTCTCTGTTTTTGTTTGCCCCATTTTCTATTTTCTTTTTCTCTTTTGGTGTTACTCCATTCTTTTATCGTTATTTATATTTATTTTACATTTTCTTCTACATCTAACATATTTTCTTCTTCATTATTTTCACTCTCTATTTTATTTGTTGTATTTTTCCATTCCATTTGCTTCATCTCATTTTTCATAAAAAATTCTTTCATTTCGTCTTTTAATCATGTTTCTACTTCTCTGCATAGAATATCAGCTCTTCTTATACTCTTTTCCTCTCATTTAGGGTATATAGAGTACATTAGGTTTATTTGTACGGAAATCGCGATACTACGTCCTCGAGTATATGAATGTCAATATTTTTCATTGTTTTTATTTTACTGTAATTATATATGTATTTACTTATTATCATCTACCCCGCATTCTACAAATTCAAGTGATTTCTTTATAAATGCAGCCTTAATATTAGAACATTATCTCTCAACTTTATATGATCCAAATTATCTTAACGACGGGAATTTTTTCTTCTTTTTCTAATGTTGGTATGGATGTGTGTGTGTGGATTTGTGTGTGTCTGTGTGTGTGCGTGTGCGTGTGTAAAAATTATTTCGAATGGGGACAGGGTCAGTAATTGGGACACTAACCCTAATATAGTTTTCATCTTGTTCTACAGGTTCACGACGTTTACGACGTTTACGGCGATTTCTACAGGTTTTCACACACACGTTCTTGTTTGAGTACGTAGTATCCACGCATTACTTTTTTATCTTTGTATTCCGTTTGTTGCATTATTCATTATGTTTGTTCCTCCTAGATTTTTCTTCACAATTCTTTAACTTATTTATCATTCTTTTAACTTTCCTACTTAGATAACCCAATCTATTAATATTTTATGTTTCTATCATCACTTTTATTTTTCAAGGCACTCTTTCTTTGCCCTTTATTTTTTGGAAAGATAACACATCATTGCTTCTATTTCCAAGCATTACATCACATTCTCAGCTTCCCACTTTCCATCGATTCTTCCAACGCTATTCCTTCCTCCATATTTCTCCATATCCATTCTCTCTCTCTCCGTTCACTTTAACTTCCGTCCCCTCTACCAGCTTCCTCCTACCTCTTCCCTTCTCATATCCTTCCAGCCGCCTCTCTTATATTCTCCAAGCTACTATTCCCATCCCTCCTCTCATACTCTGCCTAAGCTTTTCTCGCTCATCGTGCCAAGCCAAGCCGAGCCACGAGCCTTGGCTGGAGGGGAGAAATATTCCTCGTACGAAGTTATATGGACTCTCGGGTACTCGCTTCCACTGCTGCTGCTGCTGCTGCTGCTGCCGATACCTATATATCAGACTTAGCGCATTATGATAGCGCCAGCAGCTCCGCTCCGGGGATAGTAAAGGCTTCGCCCGCCAACGAAGATACGGGATGCAGGAAGGGAAGCCGATCGCGCGTATAAGTGTAGCACCGAGTCGCCGCTGCTGCAGCAGCAGCTCGTGTGTGCAAGAGTTGGGCTAAGTTCGAATTTACTGTATGCTTATGCGAGGCTCCGCCGCACCTGAGCGCGAGCGAGCGACACTGGCTGCGGGGGGTGTGAGGGTCGTGAAAGCTTCCCTGGCAGAGCGGATGCTGCTGCTGGTTCGGCTGCTGTTGCTGCTTGTGCAAAGGGCTGAGTCCCTTGTTTTCGCGATCGACGATCGACACCCGACGCTGTCGGCTTGGAGAGATGTTGAGAGAGAGAGAGAGAGAGAGAGAGAGAGAGAGAGAAAGAGAGAGAGAGAGAGAGAGAGAGAGAAGAGAGAGAGAGAGAGAGAGAGAGAGAGAAAGAGAGAGAGAGAGAGAGAGAGAGAGAGAAAGAGAGAGAGAGAGAAAGAGAGAGAGAGAGAAAGCAAAGAAAAGTCGAGTCGGTTGGAGGTATAATGGAGTTTGTTGATTGATTTTAGAAAGAAGTGCGTGAGTGCACAATTTGGTGGAGAAGGCAGATCATGTTTTGTTTTTGTGATAGTTGATTTATGGGGGGATTTTATAGGAAAGCGATTTTGTTTTGATTACATTGGATTTGTATTGATACGATGTTAAGATGAAGATGCAGTGATTTTTCAATATTTAATAATGAAGAACGAGACCTTTAATTCACTTATAGTACTCAGAATGGAATAGATGTTATGATATATAAATGAGCTATTTATTTTAAATATATCCTATATTCAGTGCAATTCTCGAAATTATGCTAAAAGTCATATTTTAATGTTAATAAAAAAAGGGGGACGGATTTTATTTGTACAGTAACGTTTACGTCTAGCATTGAAAGAAAATACATTAAGAAATTAATACAGGGCCGAAACTATTTAAACAGTAAATTTAGATAAAATATTTGAACGCGAAGTTAATTTAATTTATTCCTTTCATTCAACCCTCCATCAAAGAATGGTTTTAGTACTTCTTTAATACATGGAATACTTTTATTACTTTTTAAAATAACAGAAACGGTTAATAGTTTATAAATTCTATTTAATATTAAATTACTATTAAATATTAATTTTTAAATATTAAATATTATAATTTAAATAAAGAAATTTTACATATCTAAGATGCTGATTGCACTTTTACTTTAACCAAAAATTTCAATTTGAAATAAATTTTATTTTTTGAGAATTTAAATAAGTTTTTGTACACTTTGAGTAAACCTTTGGAGATTTATAAAAAAAGGTCGATGATTCGACAACTTTTATTTGTCAACAACTGTAGAAGCTTTTTTTAACTATTTCACTACAGCAATGAATACTAAATATTCGAATACATTTTTGTTTATATATAGGAATTGTAAAAAGAATTTACGATTCTTCCTATTTTGTTTGGATATGTTGCCTATATCATGTTAACCTAGCAAGTACGCTTCCAGCGGAATCAGTACAATAAATTGTAAATTTGATATTTTTTTTGCATCTTTCACCTATATTGAAAAATAAAGTTAATATAAGTATAATCTATTATTCAAAAGCTTCGATACCAATACGTATTCAAATTTGTCATTATCGATCCGAAGAATAATTTTGCAAATTCTTCCACTATTCAAAAACTGCAAATCTGAGAAAAAGCTATGAAATCCAAAAAGCAAAAATATCGAGAATTCATATTTTCCAAGCAACCGAGCGCTCGAATCATGCCCTTCAAGCAGCTTTATCGACTAGAGACCTCGCTAACGAAAAGCGTGCTTCAATCGTAACAATGCAAATCGAATTTTCACGTTACGTCGCGTCGGTTTCTATTCGAGTGCACGTGTAATGCTGCTTGCTTGCGCGCTCCTACGCGACCCGGAGAGACCCATGAATCCCAGAAAGAGATCGAAGGAGAGAGAAAAATGCAAGTCGACAATGGCAGTCCGTTTCCGGATTTGACTTCGGCCCTTTTTCATGTTTAGAGAGTTATGCAAAAGTTTGGTCGTTTCGAGCTCGAGGGAGTCTCAATGCACGAAAAATTTTCGAATGATTGATGCACATTTTTCGCTTGTCAAGGTATTATTCCATCATTTTACTTGGAAGACCTTTTTAGGGCAAATTTCAAGAGTAAACTTAATTTTAAATTATTTTAGAAATCATATTTATTGTCCGTAATGTATCAAGGGACCGTCCAGAAACATAGTGAAATAAATTCATTTTAGAATTTTGAAAATTCTAAAATTCTGTTAGTGTTAATGACATATCAAAACTTAATTATGATAGTGCCGCGAATAGTAGAATGTTCACGAACGTTTGTAAAATGTTCAAAACGCACTTATTCATCTTCGGTTCTAAACTGTCAGAATAGTAGTATTTATATTTACACCTCTACTAGTGTCTTTAATGTACTATTAAGTAATTTATTTTTTTTATATATTATATAATTCACATGAAAACACATGACTCTCGAAAATATTTATTTCTCATCCTTAAATAATTATTAATCATTAACTAATTCAGATTTATACATTATAACGCTAAACCAGAAAGCATCCCCTTTTCATTATCGTGTTCCCAAAGCAGCGAATTTGTCCGGTGCGCCATTCAGCCGGGCCACTGGCTCGCGAAGCTCAGTTGGCGTCTATGCGACAAAACCTAAGCCTATAATTCATTGCCGCAAATCGGCGTATCAAGAGTATAATTCGAACGGACGCACGTTATAGTCATACACGCGCGGAGCTCGGTGCGCACGTGAATATATGTAGAGGACCGTCGCTTCGACGAGAACATTATTCGCGTAGCTCGCAAACGATTTCCTCCCGGTAATTTTCCGGTGAACGAGAGCACTTTATATATGTGAGTATGTATATATGTATGTGCGTGTGTATGTGTGTGTACGTATGGGTATCTGGCGGTACTCTTTATGTCTCTCTGTTAGCAGATGGAAATATTCGTCGTACGATTTAATGAATTTTAGGGAAAAAATGCCTGTTCTAAAGTCTTCTTCTGGCGTCCTTAACGGGAAATGAAAACTGGTAATAGCTTTTGTTTTGTTTTTATTCTATTGGATATTTTCAATATTAAAAACGAATATCCCACAAAAATGGTATATTTGTTCAAAATCTTAATTTAAATTAAACTAAATTACTTAAATATTTCAGTTTTTTGTCTAATGTTTCTATTGTAATTGAATTTTTATAAAAGTTATATAAGCTTTGTAATCTATTGGTTGTAATGTCGTCCCAACCGATGAAAATGTTAATTTTAATAAAACAAAACCAGGTTCAGTCGGTAAGTAACACGTTGAATTTCATATCGGAAAAAATCACATATAATCCAGCTGCGAATACACCTGGGCAGTATACATCAACTCGCTGGCAACAATTTTTCACTCCTGCTGTCACCGATTTATATTTTACTGTCTACATTGTTTGCTCCACCACCTGCATCGAGCGAATAATTTTTTTTGTAATTACACAAGGGCAACGTTCGTCTTCACAATACACGAACTATATATAATTAAATTCCGCCAAAAACACAAACACGAACAAGTAATGAAGCAAAATTCAAAAATTACATTTTCCATCAAATATTAGCAACAAAAAATGTCAGTGCGTATATAAGCGGCATTTAATACAAAGGACACGGAGGAGCACGCGCGCTTACGAAACTCGATTAAAATCCGTCACGCTTATGATTCTACTATACGCGACCTTTTCATGCTTTTCCTGCTATCCGTGACCGTTCTATAAGCGAAATCCTGGGAGTTCGAATATTGTTTTTTTAATGGAGAGAGGTGGGCGCGCATCGAGCTCTCCTTTGCTTCTTTTTAGTCCGGGTTTTGTGCATTAATGATAGAGGAACGAACGGCTGGGTGGATCATTATTCATTTGGTTGTATTTGCGAACACATACGCGATGTATTAATGAACAATGCGACGAGTTCGCCGTTTCTTTTTTAATTCGAATGTGAAAATGTAGTATTGATTGGATGCGAGCAGCGACTTAGTTTGAAAACTGCTTTTATTTGTTTCTTCATTTGTTGAAATAATTAACTTAGGTAATGAAAACATTGGTTCAGATATAGCAGTTTAATAATGTATTTTATTAAGGTAAATGTTTAGTGGATGTTCTTAATATTTTAAAATGTTTTAAATTATGTATTAAATTATATTTTATAAATTATTACAAATTATAGTTATTTTTATAATAAGAAAAGTGTTCTGTACACTACCTGTACTAAAATCAACGTTCGATGGATATTTTTATCATATTTTGAATAAACATTGAATTTTACTTAAGGTGATGCTAAAGCCATCGGTCACCGACAATTACGAGGACCTACTATTTTCATTTAATTTTCAATTTTTAGTAAATATATCTCTGAAATGTTGTTGTCTGAACCAAAAACAACAACCTTTCAGAGAGATAATTTCCCAAAATTAAGAATTAAATGAAAAAAGTGTTTCCCCGTATTTGTCAGTAACAGGGGGGTTTAGCATCACCTTAAAATGGATTGTGTGTTGTGTTGAACTAATTGATGAAAGAGATTTAAACTGTAGTTTAATTTTTTTTAACGTTTGAAATAAACGTAATAATTTATTTAAAAAATATATATTTATATATTTATATATATTTATATATTTATATATATTTATATATTTATATATATTTATATATTTATATATATTTATATATTTATATATATTTATATATTTATATATATTTATATATTTATATATATTTATATATTTATATATATTTATATATTTATATATATTTATATATTTATATATATTTATATATTTATATATATTTATATATTTATATATATTTATATATTTATATATATTTATATATTTATATATAGATTATATATATATTTTTTAAATAAATTATTACGTTTATTTCAAACGTTAAAAAAAATTAAACTACAGTTTAAATCTCTTTCATCTATTATTTCAACACAACACACAATCCATTTTAAGGTGATGCTAAACCCCCCTGTTACTGACAAATACGGGGAAACACTTTTTTCATTTAATTCTTAATTTTGGGAAATTATCTCTGTGAAAGGTTGTTGTTTTTGGTTCAGACAACAACATTTCAGAGTGATATTTACTAAAAATTGAAAATTAAATGAAAATAGTAAGTCCTCGTAATTGTCGGTGACCGATGGCTTTAGCATCACCTTAAGTAAAATTCAATGTTTCGAAAATATGATAAAAATATCCATCGAACGTTGATTTTATATATATATATATATATATATATATATATATATATATATATATATATATATATATATATATATATATATATATATATATATATATATATATATTAATTATTATTAACTGCTTTAGTTGCTTATTTAGAATTTTATGTGAATTAAAAAAAAAATTCAATAATTATCTGACTTACTTATTTTTAATTACTAAAAATCAGTATATGCCAACATAATTGATCAATTAGATCTTAGGGGATACATCTTAAAGAAAGAAGACGTGATAGATTTGAGCAAATTAAATATATTCTTTATTCTACAGAAATAACTAAATTAGTGATAATTTAAATGATACATTTTAAAAATACATTTTAATCGTAGTACAACCTAATACATTTTCTTTTAAATATTCCGTTTATCACTTTCCTTTACATTGACAGCATCCAGCCCACTCTCTACACGCGCGATTCTAAGCCTGAATTCATATCCAGACGTGTGCACACATGTATAGCATTTCAAAAGACGCATACAGATCTCCGCCCCTGCCTCTTTCCTCTACAAGTCTGCTTTTCACTTTCCGCGCACTTCTCTGTCCCCTCGCGTCACGCCGTCGCGTCGTGTCAACTTCGCGACGTTCTGCGGCCGACTCCCGCCATTCGCTGCGCCATTGTCGCTCACTCGATGGACTTATTTTTTGCCCTCTCGGTCCATTTTCAATTTACATCTATACACGTCTAGCTGACTACATAAGCGCGGGAAAGAGAGAGGGAGAGAGAGAGATAACCATGAAGAGGAGGAGACTGCGAGGCGGAGCAGATGAGAGAAAGAGTCTGGAATAAAAGTGGTTTGCATTACCCGCGAGGTTTATTTAATGATAGGGATCCGCCTTTGTACAGCATGAGATAATATTTACCGCAATAAAAGCTTCTATTGGTCTATACAAATTCAGTCAGTTAGTTTTCTCATCATCAAAAGTTCAATTTCTCAAATTATAGTTTCCTTAATTTATTTATTTTACTGTTTGTGTACATTTAATTATCCTTTGACACAAAATAACTTCTAACATAATTAAGTCAATCACAATCTAACAAGTATAGTACGTAGACATTCTGTATATCTGTTTAGGGCCAAGTAAATAACGTGGGTAAATAAATTACTGGATTCTTCTATGTAATATTTATTATTATTATTATTTAGTTAAACTCACTTATTCCAGACACAACTCAAAATTGTGTGGTCTTTATAAGCATTACTGTCGTGGTTATTCGATTCTCAGCAATATCTTGCATTGTTAAATATTCATAACTATTCTTTAAACTAACTAGTTGAAAATAAATTGAACTGACAAACATCTAATTTACGTAAATATAACATGCAAATTTAAAAGTATCTCAAGTACGTTTTCCAAGTACTGTTGTACTGATAAATAGTATTACACCTACTTTTTACAAGTACAAATATACTTATAAGAAGTACTTAATGTACGATATTCATGAGTACAAAAGTACTTGGAGAAAGTACAAAAGTACTTTTTATTAGTACCACTTTATGTACAACTACGCTTTTGAGTAAAAAGTACGATTTTTCCCATCACCGCGCCTCATACTTCTAAACAACGGAAATCCCTTTCCGAATAAACAAACAACCAGGCAAAAGCTCGCTCGTTCGCTTAACTTCAAAAGCGAGCGTACGGAGAGAGCAAAAACAAGAGAGCTCGAGGAATACAGGAAGCAGCGCGCTTTTGAATGAGAGAAGTGAAGTGACAACGCAATTTCGCCGTGTCCCGAGTCGCCCTCTGACGGCCGCCTATGCCGCCCGTCCGTGACAGCACAAGGAGATCGTTCTCGAAGCAGGAGGAGGACGAAGCGGAGGAGGAGGAGGAGGACAGACGAGAAGAGAAGGTCTCAAAAATTTGCACTTTTATATGCAGGCCGTATCCGCGGGCTTGATCGCGGCGCGCCGGTGACCCCGAGCGTTTTTCTTTTATGCGGTTGCATCGCCTTCTTTTTAAAAGACCGTCGCGCCCTCGCGACTCGACTTTACGGTGCCTTCTTTTTTTTCTTCCTGTTCGGTTCGTCAAGTTTGAGTAGGGGCGAGGAGGTATCGCGCACAATTACGCTTCTTTTTGCGCGAGCTCACTTTGTGGCGGTTGGATAGCATTGCCAGAGAGTGGATGGATTCGCGAGGCGTTAATTGAAAGTTGAGGTTGGTGGTTTCGGTGCGTATATCGACGCGAGTATTTCCCTTGATCGGAAAGAATGTTTATGAACGTTACCTGGATATAAACGAATTGCGATTGTGAGTTATTCTGAGACTGTTTCTATTCGAGCTTTCTGCGGTACAGACTATCAATAGTTGTTACTCGTTTGATTTGCAATTAAGAGAAAATTTAAAAAATTAAATTTAAACTATAAAATTAAACGATTTCTGTATTGTTGTTTCTAGGTTTAGTGTTGATCTTAGTTTTCTTTTTTTGGGTTTTAGTTTAAGCGTAATTTTTCAGTTTTCTCTTTTAGTTTTGAAAACACTTTGAAAAAACGGCTGCCGATTCATTCGCACTTCCTCAAAATAAATTAATTGTTCTAATATAAAATGTTTTATTCTAATAAATTAATTTTAAATTACTATATCTCTTTTTAAGTAGGAGCTCAAAAAATGTGTGCTGATTTATCATTGATGGTTTAATTCACAACAGTTAATTCGACTAGCTGTAGCCATAATCTTACTTTTATTATACATTTATATTTTTAATTTACATCTGTATATAAATTAAATCTGTTTTAAGCAGTTTTCGGTACCATTATGTTTTTAAATTGATAATTTTAATTTAATACATTTCACCCCGAATTTGAATTCAACAACATCTAAAATCACATAATTAGATCGTTCATACGTATCATGTTTACCCAGATTTATAAGAAATAAAACATCAAAAATACTGATATACATTATTTCATTAATCTTAAAATACCTTTTCAATCAATATTTGAAAATATCAATGGAAAAGCTATAAAAAGACAAAAATATCACCGTTTATAAGTAATTGGATACTCTTTCAAATGCAAGATGAAGCGATAATAGAGCATTGTAAAATACAAAATCACATATGCATTGTGACATATCGGAGTCTCAAAAAAGAGGGGACACATGACCATCACTGAAATACAAAAATAATTTACCTTATCGATTTCAGAATATTGTAAAATATCGTAAAATAAATAAATCATTGTAAAACAGAAACAGATGTATCTCAAAATTTCTTTTTAATTCAGAATCTTCATTAAAAAGCGAAAGAAATGAGCCCTGGGTTGCAAAAAATGACCGCGCCGTTCTCAAAATATAAACAATCAAAAAACAGTGTCAAGAGAAAGTAAAAAGCTACCTTTCTGGAAATTATAAGAAGGAATAATGACGTTTTACTCAAGTTATCCAGCGCCAGAAAAAATAATTACTTTTACAAAATATTCTTATGCATATTCCTAATCACCTCAAATTTTTAAAAACTTGTTCCATGTTATATTTCCCAGATATTACCTTATAAACGAAAACGACGTTTTCGTGTATAACATAAAACAGAAAATAGCTTGTTTAAAATTTCAGGTCGGAAATGATAGGTAATTTTATGCTCTTTCAAGTACAATAAAACTGAATTGATGATATCATTTAAAACATACCAAAAGATCCAAAATACTAAAACTCAAAAACCGAATAACCGTTAAAAAAAACATCGAAAAACAATACAATTATTTTACAGCCCCCATTCTTTAAAAAAAATAAAATCATTGAGCCCTGAAACATTAATTTTGACCGTAAATATTCAGAGTAATCTTCATACACATCCGTGCACATACAGACACACACACAGACACACACACACACACACACACAAAAACACACACAAACACACACATACACACATACACACACACACACACACACATACATACACTCACACACACATGCATACGTATACGCACACACACGCACACACACACATGCATCCTTACAGACTTTTTCTAAAAATAGTGTATTTTCACTCCTAATGTCTCAAAACATGTTTCTGACATGTTTATAGCAAAATTTTTCTTTTACCTTCACAAAGCTTCCTGTATGAGGAAGCAACATAATACGGGTAATATTGCGTGATATTATCACTAAAGTTTGCTGTGAATTATTAGCTGATAATTTCGCTATTAACAACATTTTATAAAGAAGCCGTAAACTCAGTTTAACGATCGAGTGTGCTGCTGCAATTGCATGTTTGCTTAATAAATTCACAATAAACCAGATTATCATCTTATGCACTTAAAGAACTCATAATGCTCGACGAATATAACCGAATACGTGATGTAAGCGTACTATTTTATGTTCTGCAAAAAAAAATTACCATACTCATTTCTTATTAACCTTACAGTGAACGCTAAGAGATTATATTTAGTTTGAAAAAACGGATCTCTAATCCCATTTGCAACATTCAACTTTGTGAATAATTTTCGTATTTTTTGCAAAGCCTTTAAAAGAACCTGCCATCCCACAATGCGTCCTTTCTCCCATTTCCAGAAACATTTTATACTCCTCTTTCAGACCCTGTAAAACATGCATTTCATTTCTATTCCAAACCCACTTCTCTCTACCGCACAATACAAAATTAACAACGCTCGAGTTCTTTCGACCAAACACCAATCCCCACCCCGCAATCGAACACCAAAAAAAGATGATTTATTTCCGTATTATTCATGGATTTTAAATAGGTCGCGAGAAATTTCTTCACACGTGTGCGTCATTACGTTTTAATTTGAAAAAATCCGAGCGAAGGCAAATATAAATTCGCCTCCTCCCCGCTCCCAATCGGGCGCGTTATTTACGCCGCGTGTTCTCGCTTTATATGTACGTACACGTAGCAGCGACCTTATGCGCTTCGCGGGGGCTGCCGCTGGCTGCTGCTTAATCCATACGGAATTCAGGACGCGATCATTCTCGATCGTTCTGCATGCCAAGTGACCTACGTAGCGTAGTGCCCGCCCGCGTGCACCGGCATTACGCCTTTCTGTGCTTTATGGCGCAGACTCGCCTCTCTACTCCCGCCGACGAAGCGAGCGAGAGGGAGAGGGGGAGAAAGTTCGCCATCAGGCTTGGCTACGTGGATGTGTCATTGAAAAGAATTTTGTCGTGAGATTTCTTATTTTTTTTTCGCGGTTTGTTTTGAGCGTGGTGCTGATGGATCGCCTTGTAAAATCTTATTATTGTATGTAATTCCATGCAGAAAACCGCTGCCAATTCATTTGAACATAGCTTTTTCATCCTCAATTACATGTTTCTATATGAAATTCTATGTTCTTATAAATTAATTTTAAATTGCTATATCTTTCCGAGATACAACCGTTTAAACTAAAATTTACGTTTTCGCGTATAACAAAAGAAGGGAAGCAGCCTATCCAAAATTTGTGGTTGCAAAAGATAGGTAATTTTATGCTCTTTATATGAAAAATCTAAAACTCAAAAATCAAAAAATCTAAAAATCGTAATAGAAGAAAAAGTTGGCAACGAATCTTGAAATTTCTTATGAATTTTTAATCTTCATTTAAAGAGGATAAAAGAGAACTTCGTTTGATAAAAAATGACCGCACCGTTATCAAGATATAAGCGATAAAACAAAATTCAATAAACACATAACCTCAATATAAGAGAGAAAGAAAATCGATTTTTTTCACAAAATTATTTTGTTCTCGACAAAAGATAAATGTCAAGACTAAAAAAATTTACTGAATATTCTTTTCCATATTCCTAATCATCTCAAAGTTTTTTTAAAAATATTCCGTCATACTTTTCCGAGATATAATCGTTTAAAAAAAATGACGTTTCTTGTGTATAACAAAAGAAGGGAATGACCTCCGAACCTAAAGGTCGGAAAAGTTAGGTATTTTATGTTCTTTCAAATGCCTTTTCGCTGGATCAATGATGTTATTTCTGAAACTAAAACCCAAAAATAAAAAAACCGCTATAAAAACAAAAAACATCGAAAAATAAAAAAAATATTTTTGTTCCCCATCCTCTAAAAAAAACAAAAAAAATTAGCACTAAAACAGTAAGTTTAACCGTGTATATCTGCATATGTAATTCTGATCCACGTTCATACATCACATGCACACACCCATAGTAATGCTGATCCACGTCCATACACATGCACACTCACATACACATACGCACGTCTGCATTAACCTAAATATTTGTCTCTTGTTTTACAAATACTTAAATTTTATAGAAGTTAGCAATATTTCAGAAAACTTTACAACTGTTTAATCGAAAACTATTATTTTTTAAGAATCCGGCTGATATTAGCCATACAAAATATTCCGAATACTTAAATCTAAAATATATGTTTTCGTGAGATAATTGAACAAAAGTCTGGCGTGTTGTCTGGTATAGTCTCCGTAACCAGACTTTCGCAAGCCTTTCCGATTCAGGCTTATTCTAGACTTGTCTGAGACTTTATTTTTTACGTGGTATAACATACTTAACTCACTTAAATGACTTATTCTTTTTTATCAGAGCTTGAAATTACAAGTAAGTTTTCACAATTTATTTCAAGTTAAAAAATGAAATAGGTACAGATGTATATAACTGGGATTTGTTTTAACCCTTTCAGAACCGAATTAAATCTAGGAATCAATGGAAAGCAATTTTCTTCGACGTTTTATGTCTTTTTAGGGTCTAAATAAGCAATCTGAGAGGTTTTTAAAAATAGACATATTTCGTAATTTTTTTCGATATATTTGCATATTAATATATTTCTATGTATATCCATATGTAGATATAATCCTAACAAATGACACTATAGTTTAGAAAAACAAAATCAAATTACCTACCAATGCTGATAAATAAAACTTCGTATCTACGTTTTTTTTGGTATTTACATTGGAATGTACATTGGTATCTGAAAGAGTTAATTAAACTGCATTTTTTCTTTCATTACTGATGAAGTTTCATTGAAAAAGATTGGTTAAACCCATACGATTAATTCTCACATACTTTAGAATCTATAACAAAACTTAGCATTTTTTATTTATATATAATATATCCTTCATTATTAGACTTGAAAAAATGAAAATAAATTTAAATTCGATTTTCGGTCAAGTAAGTTAAAACCCGAATTAAATTAATGCATCAAAACTTATCATAGATATAAGTTGTCCTATTGTACTTTAAAAAAACTTGTCTGAAGTGTCTAGAGCAGTACTGAATGTAAATTAGACCACGCAATTGAAATCTCGAACTCACGCGATCTTTTCACACCGCGTTCATTTTTCCAGGGCACAAAAGATCTGTCTTTATCCCCCGTATTCTAGCGATCTTTTTTTCTGCAAATCCTTTTTCGCATGCAGTTCGCTGTCTCGCGGAAAACTCTATAAAGTCGTTTAACTTCGGTCGAAGCGCAGAGTCCCACTGCGGTCTTTAAACTGATTTGTATTCATTAATCGCGCTTCGAGTTCTGCTGCATTCGCGTGAATTGTGCCAGAAAAGTCGTCAATGGACGATCGCAAAAAGATCGCATCGTGACGTTGATAAAAATTGAGGGTAACATCAGAAAGTAGATAAAAGTTCGATTTCACGAGTTATGAAGCAAATATGTTAACTTGTTTCTCCTATAAAATATTTTATATAATTAAAACTTTCAATTAAAATTTATTTCATAATAGGAAGAAAAAACGCAATAATTAAATAGAAATATGATAAATAAACGTAGCGACTGATGCATAGACTGTATATATTCATAAAATATTTATGTTGCAGGAACTATATATATATAATAATTGAGTTATTGTGTTATTGTGTTATTGAGTTCTTGTGTTATTGGGTTATTGGGTTATTGGATTATGATCATAGTTTATGATCAATTGTATTATTGAGATCTTTAGTTATTGGGTTATTGGATTATGATCATAATCCAATTACCAAATAACCCAAGAACTCAATAACACAATAACTCAATTATTATTCTTGGGTTACTAGGTTACGTCAATATAACGTAAATAAGGTACAATTAGGAGGAAGATCTCTATATCCTCCCTCAGCTCCTCCTCAACTCCCCCTCCTAATTGTACCTTATTTACGTTATATTTACGTAACCTAATAACTCAAGAATAATAATTGAGTTATTGTGTTATTGAGTTATTGGGTTATGATGAATAAATACGGAATACCTAATACTTTTATTTACTAGTAGCCAAATCAATTTTTTCATCTATTCTTGTTCATAAACTATACGTTATTAATGAACAAATTATATAATTGAACAGAAAAGTTTAATTGTTGACTTATAAGTTATTAAATATTTTCCAACTATGGAATTCCTAGAGTTTACTTTATATAAACTGTAAGACTAACGTTGAAAAGTTAATTGTTAAAGTATTTATAAAAAGCATTACAAAATCATCCACATAATTAAATGGACATAGCCTACGTACGGGAAAATGAACACATCCAAGATTCTTTGAAATGTTGCCGGGTTAAAATTGAATCCATCGGCAATACTTCGTAAACATCGTTATTTAAATTAATCAGATAAAACAGAAAATAAACTGAAAGTTTTCTCTCCAAATCACACCTGAATACACAAATACATTCGTAGTAAACCAGCGTTAAAAAAAAAGACTCTCGCGCCATGTCAAGCGAACTTAAGAGCCTCAAATCTCCTCCTTACACTCGGCGCTGCCCTCCTCGCGATAATTGAATGGGCAGCAGCAGAGGCGCCGGCCACCACCACCACCATTGCCACCCAAGCAGCAACGAATCGATTCTTTTCTCGGCCGCCGCAAGATCGCATCGCCTCTCTCTCGCTGCCTTACTGCGCGCAATCACGCGTGTCGAGAGGCGAGCGGGCCTCGTTACCTCCACACGAAAATGAAAATCAGCACACACACACACACACACCACTCGAGTCCCTGTATACACACACACACGTGAAAGGACGACGGAGCTGTGGAGGAGGGCGGGTTTGCCGCCGCGCCGGAGTTTCGGAAAGGGTTGGTTGGCGTGCTGTGCGCGCGCGATGAAATTTGAGCCCGAGCTGGAGCCGGAGCTCGATTGCCGACGCGCGCGAGGCCGCCTCGGTCGAGGACGATCGATAGTCGATTAGCCCAGGCGACAGAGCCGAGATATGGGCACGAGGTGTCGATGTGCGCGGCCCGGGCTGCAGGCGAAATTGACTAAGTTTTACTATTCATAATCCGCGGGCGTGGAGTGTGGGATTTGTGATTTTTGGGTGACGCATGGGGTGTTCGTTTGGAAGGAATTCTTGAGTGTAAGAGTCTGCTTGGATTGCTAGCGTCGTCTTTGCGGATTTGTCTGGTGTGTATTTAAGTTAAAGGTTTATCTGGTTTACGTGAGTCTTAGTAGAGATAGAGTGACCTCAGAAAGATAAGGAGAAGTGGTAATGATTATGTCAGACATTTTAAGTGGTATTTAGGTTTCTGAATGTGATGGGATGCTGAGAATTTCTGCTTTCTTTACTATTATTTATATTATTTTTCACTTCAATTATACGGGATAGAATAGTGTTTATTTTTTTTAATTAAATCTTTAGAGGAAGTTTAAAATAATGTTCTATGAGCATGCAACTATCAAAATTTCATCTAAGCCCTCTATCGATATAAATTCAAACCTTTTATCCAACAAATAATTAACTTCTTTACTATTCATATATATCTGTTATAACAAAATATTTATCTTGCAAGAGCCATTAAGAAAAGTAACAAGACCTATTGTCAATATTTGACAAGTAATACGTACAAGTCTAACCATTTTACATCCACTAAAATCGTACAGATCGCATCAAACGCTCGGCAAGCGTCTCTCCCAAAAGCATCGACCGCACATCCGTTCCTCGAAAATCGCTCGAACCCACCTGCAGCGTAAAATCGGCGATCTCGAGAACTCGCCTACACTCTCTACCTCTCTAACTTCTCGCGAGCCGCGTGCAGCTGCAGCAGTAGCAGCAGCCCGTGTGTTCCGGCGTAATATGGGCTTGTTCTCGCCGGCGACGCGCTTTCCAATTAGCCTTTGTCGCGCGCTCTGCTCGCGTTTGCCGAACGAGCAACCCTCGCTCAGCCCGGCCTTTGCCCTCCTTCTCCTCCTCCTCCTCCTGCTTCTCCCTTGTTTCCTCGGTGTACTTGTAGAGCAGCAACAGTAGCCTCCCCCTCTCTCTCTCTCTCTCTCTTTCTCTCTTAACTCATTGCAATTTTTTCAGACGCGCCAGGCTTTCGTAACGTTGAAATACATATATGCTTTGTATTGTTGTGCTGTTATCATTATGCTCTTTCGTTGTAGAAATTTTAGGTGGGGATTCTTGGAAAAAGGGAAGGAAGAGGGGGGTGTCTGGCGTGTACTTTTAGTTCGTCGACTCCCGCTAGGGAGTCTCTTTTTTTACGTTTCTCGCGAAATTTGGGAGAATGGAGTTTCGGAAAGTGAAGTGAGTGGGTTGAATTTTGTTTGGTCGTTAGTTGTAACGTTGTAGCGTATTCTTAGTACTTCTTTAAATAATTTGAAGTGAAAATATATTTTTGCAGTTGCCCGAAGTAATGCAATTATTTATATGAATAGAACACTCTTATATAGTATATTTTTTAAATAAATTTCTTTTAAAGTATTTTATTTTATTTTCTTTAATTAATCGTTATATCACATTCAAACGAGAATTAACTTTTGAGATATAAATATACTACATAATTAAAGATACTGAAATTCAATTTCGATACTACAAATTAAACTGTTGAATTTTGTATACAAACGATTCAATTCAAGAATAACATCTGCATCTATTTTCCTATGATGTTTAATTACCTATAATACAAGTATAAAAGGCAAAAACTTGAGTTATGCCATAATTTATTGGAAGCATTATCATTTCAATATATCTTATTCTCTCGTATAATCATTATCCCATTACTATTTTTTTCTTTTTAAAACAGAAATAAAATATTATCTATGTATATAACATACACAGCCACGATAATACGCAAACGTTACGTCAAATTTCTATTATTTTTACACGTCAGCTTGTTAATTTCCATTTCTTTGCTCTCCTTGCTCTCTGGCCCTCTCATTCAACTTTGATCCTTCACCACATCTCTCTTTCTCACACGCGCTCGCAATCCCATTCACTCGTTTTTCCACTCGTGGTTGTCGCTCGCTCGCGCGAGCCTCTCAAACCTCGTGTTCGCTCTCGCGCGCTTTACCTGGCGCAAACTTTTTCCCCGCAACACGCGAAAATAATTACGACCTCTGCGCTCTCTCCTCTTTTATTTTTTTTTTTTGCGCTCCGTTCTCCTGCACAACTGCTTTCACAAAGAACAGCTGGGTTGGGCTGTACGCCGCGCCTTCTCTTTAAATGATTCTTTTTTTTCCTTTCTTCCGTCAGTGCTTTTCGCTGTTTGTTTTTACGCTGCGTTGTTTTATTACGCATTTCAATACGGAAACAACGAGCTCTGCTTGATTGTGGGCTGGTTCGTTTTTTTTTCTGCGTTGAATACGACTGAACGTACGAATTCACGTATAGGTTACAATGGAGTCGAGAGGTTGTCGAGTGAAATTTCAAGGGTAACGATTGAACCGTCACAGATATAATCTGCATTGTAGACAAGCTCTGAGTGCCTGGCAGTTCTGACAGATTTGATAGTCTTCCATTAAGTTGATGAGTAAATGAAATGTATATCGAGGCTCAATACGCGATACTATATCTCGTAGAAATTCAAGAAATGAATAGCCAAAATTTTCGATTCAAAAGTACATATAGCGTGATACGTGCGGTAAAAAGTACCGTGAATTAAGTGAATGATTAGTGCTAGCGATGTTTCGATTTATTTTAATCTTCTTGCAGCTTAACTTGAGCCAGACTAAGGGTAAAATTTATGATTTCGGCTTGCGTTTTTCAACATAATTTTAACTCGTTAGTTTCATCTATTTTAATTTATTCTCCTTTTTCATTTTTTATAGTCATGAAAAATAAATCTTTAACTTGATTTCAATGTTAAAACGTTTTTGTAATTTTTTATTGTTTCATATTTGGCATGTTACAATAATCATGAAAAATAATTTTACTCATATATTGGACTAATCAGTCAGCGGGATAAGCGCAATCACTCTATAAACATTTCTAACGTCTTAAATTGAAGCTAAGTATTATATCTTTAATACTGGTATACAAAAGTAAATTAACGTGCAAGAGAATTAATAGGTTTCTCTAACTTAAAGATGTTCAGGGGTTTTATAAATAATCAGAGAACGTAATGAAACTTACATATATCATTGTTTAGAGAATCATGAAGTTCTCTGAATTTTCTCAATACTTGTCGCCGATGATATATTTAAGATATTCGACTTGACGAAGATGTCAGATTGACGTAGGGTACGATGTATGTAAAAAATAGATAATAAAATAAAAAATGATGTACCTTATGAAGTAACTCATTACGAAGCTGTGTGCGAAATTTGAACGCGTTTCACCGAATTTAATTCCGAGTACTGAATGAAAATGTAAGCATAAACTGAAGCTTGTCGGCAGTGCGAGGTGGTGCGCGGGGAGCAGAGTGGATTCCTCCTTCCTCACAACACCCAGTGATACCCCCGAACCTCCTTAATATTTGTATGACTAACTTTGATCTCCAGTTAATATCTATGCTTAAGAAATGATCAAGAACGCAAGCTTGTTTCTTATTTCCACGAGGGTACAATTGCCAATAAATGGCGCGTCATTGACATATGTTTCCACCAGGCACCTCTAGAATTCATTAAAATAGTTAAAAATTCGGTTCAAAATTTAATTTAAACTAACAAATTTTTAAATCTATTCCGATTACTTAATTTAGAATTTATCATTGATTAAAAAGTATTTTTTAAATTATTTCATATTACACCGCATATTATAAAAAATAGAAAATAAAAAGACGCATTTCCATGTTTTCATACTTTGACGTAATACGTTCGTTTGAAGTTCCATAGTTCGATTGTAAAATCGTTCATTTCGTCTTTGGAGAAAAGAAAATAAATTTCTCCATCAGCGAATCAGTGCTCGTCGCGAGAGATTAGCCCCGTACCGAGAAATATAACGATGACGGCCGACAAAAGACTCAATGCCACAGTACGTGAAATAGGATGGAGGGACGTAACTATGGCGTCGGACTGTTGCCGTAAAAACTTCAATAAAGCTGCGCGAAGTAGTAACGAGTGTCTGGTTAACTCTTTTTTCGGGCAAATCTCAGTATCCGCTTTCTGCAATTCTGGAAATTCAATGCTGAAAATGATTTTTTATTTTTTGTCATGGAACTGATACATGATTGTCATACTGTAGCGAGTCTAGTTCGTGATTAATTAAGAGCAGATTTTTATTAGACATTGATATTGATAAAAATATATGCTATCGATCAATTAGCAATGACGAGTTACATTAAAAAATAATCATATAATCTGTCCGGATCACTAGAAGAACTGGTTATTACCAGTTGTTGCTGTAAAATTATCAAGAGCAGTGAGTATAGTAGTAACTGTAAATGCATAAATATTTCTGATATAATTATAACGGCGATTTCGCTCCGGAGTTATTATTAGCTGTATTGATTATGGAACTGAAGCTACAATTTAAGAGTTGCAACTAAATAAAAATAGCTATGACAATAATGTTGTCAATAAATACTGTAACGCCGTAATTATATGTTACATCATTATACGATGATTATTTCGAGAAGTTACGGTATATATTTGAGAGCTTCGGAGGGCTTTAAATATTATTTTATTCTTTAAGGATAAATATTACATACGAAGTTTGATATAAGCACCAAAAACTTACTTATGTTAATATTATAGCTAAAAATTAAATATAGAGGATTTAACACAATTTTATTTATTGTTAAGAAGCCCCTCTTTCCCCCATTTTACCGATTTCAATTATTTTATACTCCTCCTAGATTTATTATCTGATGGACATGAAAATTAGTGCGGATGCTCTATTACGTTCCAAGGGAAGATTGAATGAATTTTGTAATAATCGATACATAGTCAAGGAAGTTATTTTCCATTACTTCATATTTTAAGAGACAAGGAAATTCTTGTACATGTAAGCAATTACATAAGCAATAATTCTTTTAAGTAATTACTTGGACAAAGCTATTGTTGATATAGGTGATAATGAATTTCAAGTTGGTCTCACATACGTTATATCATCTAATGTTAAGACCATGAGCGTATTATTATTAAAACCAGCGTTCAATTTCAATCGCTTGATAAAAATCAACAATAAATCAGCTAGGATTGTGCGACGAGATAAATTACAACGAATCTGAAAAATAGCAAATGATAATTGAAAAATTGATTATTTTTTATTACTGTTTTAATTCTTACAATTTTCTAATTCTTTCTTCGCATTTATATTTTGAGTTTAGAAGACATACTTTGAAGTAAATACCGTTTAATAAATATTCTTCTATATTGACTTCGTCTCATTTTTCCACTGCGGGGCGCCCTAGTTAAGATGGCAGCAATTTTTGTAAGAATTTTATTTCCCAATATACTTTTTATACAGAAATCTCGATTTTCAGTGAATAATTTGGAAACAAAAGGGTTAGTTTAAGGTCTGCAAGATGCCTTAAAAGTTTATAATTTAAATGATATTAACTACAGGTATAATATACATACATTTTGAAAATATCTGAAACGTTTTTTCATGAAAAGATCACTTACAATGAAACATCATCATCAGAAACTGCAATACGCCATGTCGGTCTATCGACATTGTCAATTTAAACTGCTCGGCTACCAGATAACTGCTCATTCCCAGTAACACAAACTTCAATCCTTTCCTCTTCTTTTTCAATTTTTCATTTCTCACCCTACCCATTTTTTACGGCACTCTCCCTTCAATTTACCCGTTCTTCGCTCGGCGTTATCCTAGCGCTCACACCAGGACTCATCGAATAGTTACAGGGCGCATGCGCGCGCACCCGCGGACAGCGGGTTTTCGATGAAAAGCGAAAAATCGACGATTCTCAGCTACGCGAGCAGAAGAGGCCTTCACGTTCCGGCCTTTTGCATAAAGCGGATAAAAGCGGCTCCGAGAATCTCGAAGGTAAGAGGCGCACACCCTGCTGCTGTAGCTGCATTTTGCTCAGGCGTTTACTCCTTTTAACGACGGTACTCAAAAAATTCGCCGTCGCCGATAAAGTTGATGGGGAACGGGAGAATACAAGTGCGAGATTTCGAAGTCGTAAGAGAATATATGAATTTCGTGCAAATGGTAGTTCAATGGGCTCGTGAAGGAAGGCGACGGAGCTACAAAACAATATTGTTCCTAATGGTATGATTGTAGACTGTAGGTTGCGTGGTGACTCGCAAACGTACCTTAGAAGATCGTTAAATATGTATTATGGTATTTATCAGGACTATGAAATAAATGTACGTTATTTGATTTTATTATACAGAACATTCATTTGAATTGTATGATTTTTACCAATAGAGCGTGAAAGCTATGTATTAACAAAAATTATTTACGCGCAAAAAAGAAACGTTCAGAGAGCATAAATCTACAAAATTATTAAACAACAAACCAACCGTTAAATAACGAATGTTTCGTCAAAGTAAATTATTCATACCCTTCGTATAATCTTACAAATTCACAATTGGACTCATCGATATATCCGCACATACACAAAAGCCAAAACGAAAGATAGTATTTAGATCGATACAGCGAGAGGAAATACGAGTGTCGTGCATTCATTTTCAACCCCGGAAGACGCGCCAGAAAAGCGAATATAGACGGACGAGGGTGCGAAAGGGGCAGAGGTAGAAGCAGCAGCGAAGGATCGATAGATATCCCGTTCCAGATTAGTATGTTTTATTCCACGCCCAGACGGTACGGATGTCTTCCAGGAGGGAGGAGTCGAATTTATGCTGAAGTCTCCTTTTTTGCGCTACGCCGTATAATAAGGGGCTACTTATCAGTCTACGGGGGCGAACTGTTGCGCGAGCGGACCTCTGACCAAAACGCTACCCCTATTTAGTTGGTAAATCAACGAGAAAAGTGCGATTTCGGGGAAATGTGGTTTACTGCGTGACAATCGTTTTGGAATTGATCGTGTCGTGTTTTGACAAATATTTATTGTTTAAGTTTTAAGAGTTTGTAATTGGTAATTTTGGTTATTTTCAGATACTGTGTACTATAACATTTACGTATATATAACTATTTTTACATTTTCAATTTTAGTCATAATAATTAAGGTGATACGAAACCCACCTTTCACGGACAATTACATGGACCTACTTTTTTCATCTAATTTTTAATTTTTAGTAAATATATTTCTAAAACATCGTTGTCCTAATAAAAAACTAAACTTTTCAGAGATATTTTCTCAAAATTCGATATTAAATAAAAAACCGCTGTCAATTAATTGGCACTTAGCTTCCTCAAACTAAATAAACTGTTCCAATATGAATTTCTTTATTCTTATACATTAATTATAATTATGATACTTCTTTCTAATTAATTGTTAAAAACAATTTTTTTATCACTAATTGTTTATCAAAAGATTAATTACAAAAAATTATAAGCTTGTGATCATAAATTGGTTTATCGATTTCAAAATGTCGTAAAATAGAGAAATCGTTGTAAAACAATAACGGGTCAATGAATATTAAAATTTATCATCAATTCCGAATTTTCATAAAACAAAAATGCGCCCCGGTTGGCAAAAAATAATCGTGCCGTTCTCGAGATATAAGCAATAAAAAAAAATTCAAATAAATCATTCTCAACTAACTCGGAATATAAAGGTCGTTATGATTGGGCTAAGAATTCAGCTAAGTGGTAATAAAAAGCTACCTTTCTGAAAATTCAGAAGAAATGGTGCTGTTTTACTCAAGTTATCGCTAGCTATTGAAAATCAATTTTTTTACAAAAGGATAAATAACTAAAAACATACAGAATATTCTTCTCCATATTCTGTAATCTCCTAATCACCTCAAATTTTTGCAACAACTTTCCCTCTTATATTTTTCAAATATCACCGTTTAAGCAAAAAATGACGTTTCCATGTATAATAGAAAAAGTGAAATAGCTTATGTAAATTCCACGTCGGAAAGGTTAGGTAATTTACGATCTTTCCAATGCATTTAAACTAAATCAATAATATTATTTTAAACATATAAAAATATCCGAAAAACTAAAATTCAAAAATCTTAAAACCGCTAAACAGACCAAATTGCATCGAAAAACAAAAAAAAATATTTTGGACGCTATATCCTTAAAAGAAATGAGGCCTAAAACATTAATTTTGACCGTGAATATTTAGAGTAATTAATGCTCATCCACATACACACGCATACTCACACACTCACACACACACGCATACACACACATACTCACACAGCACACTTTTTAAGACTAATGTATTCGGACTCCCCAAGGCATAAAACATGTTTATACGTAAAAAAAACACAACAAAAAATATACCATTACAAAGCTTTCTCTTTATGAAAGCAATAACAAAATCATATCAGCAAAGAAATTAAATCAGAGTATTAAAGTAATATGAGTTATTAAATTTATGTCGTAAATGCATCTAAATTTATATCATTTTACAAAGTACGCGTCAAAACGCAAAGAATTATGGTATACATTTCAAAGCAATTATTAGTCCTAAACGAATCCACTTGGTAGCTGCTAATCTCCTCTAGAAACTAAATTATTTTAACGATTTTTCTCAAGCAATCCACGTCGAAATTGAATTTTCATTTTGGATGAGCTATCTTAACGAAGGAAAAAATTACTCTTCTTTAAGCATATACGCACACGTTACACCTCTGCCTCCCACCTCACCCGGCAAAAGTATATGGCAATATGCTAAAGAAGTGGTTTAAGCACTCGGGATGATGATTGCATAAATTTTCGAGTTGCCGGAATTCTCATCTCTTTCTCGCTATAACCCCGCGCGCGCGACGCGCGGAAAAGCGGAAGTGAAATTAAAATTGAGAGTTTAATATTTATCGCATGGGGGGCTGTCTCTCGAAAGCTTCTCTCCGATATTATGTTTTCACGCAATAGTTGGGGTTGAAGCGACGCCGCGAGTTATATGCCGGCAAAATGACGAATCAGGATTACGCGCGGGAATTGATAATGTTATTAACGGGATGAGACAGTTGAAGCTGAGGATTTGTTTATAGGTGAATGGTATTTAATTACGGTGAGAAAAATGTTATCTGATACTGAAAATATACTAAATTTTCTAGTATTATAGAAAAAATAAGGTCTAAATATAATTTTTAGAATTGAATCGTAAACAAGATTACTAGTTGTTCTGCATGCTCTTACGTTAAGGTGATGCTAAAGCCACCTGTCACCGACAAATACGAGAAACCACTTTTCTCATTTAATTTTCATTTTCTTGCAAACATCTTTATGAAACGTTTTATTGTACTAATCAAAAACAATAACTTACCATAGAGATATTTTCTCAAAATTGAAAATTGAATGAAATAAGTGGTTCCCCGTATTTGACGGTGGCAAGGGGTTTAGCATCACTTTAAGTAATTTTTAATAACTGTCATAGTAGTAAGATAATTTGAATATTCTTATTTAAGTTACTATCGAAAGAAATACTTTTTATTAGAATTTACAACAAATTATTACAATTTTGTACCACAAAAACAATACGTAATCCCAAAAAGATTGAGCTTTACAAGATAATTCAGTAATTGCAATTTCATCAGTTCATTATTTTAACAGTCTATAATCTTTAAACTGATTTAACAACAAACAAATTTACCTATTTATAAAAAGGTAAATCTTTTCACAATAGATGCAGATACAAAATACTGAAGTATCTAGATATATTTTTATAGTTTCTATTTATATGCTTTTTTTAGACGCAGTGTATTAAAAAGATATCCAAGTACTTAAAATTTTTTTGTATCTTTTTAACGTAAGTTGTTTAGCAAGCATTATTCTTAGATATGAAGTAAAGTTATTTTTTAGCTTGCATTGTTCTTTTCCAGGCAAAATACTTTTCGTATCTAGATACGTATATAGATACGCATATCTTAAATATTACCTAAGACTAAATACAATCTACTTAAACCGATAAAAATAAAAGTACAATTGCTTCAAAACCCAACTTTACCCCATCCTAAAAATATCTGCGACCACCCTCGGGCATCGAAACGAGCATTCATGAAAACGCAGCGAAAACCCTTGGCTCCGTGTCTAAAACCCCAAAATCCCCTCTCGGTGCAAAAGCTCGCTTAATCGCAAACTCATCCCGAAGCGCCGAAAGCCCGCCGAAAAGCCTCGAGTGTGCGAGATTTCCATCAAAGCGAAAGTCCGCTGACCAAAAACAAACAAGCCGAACCCATCAAAATGAAAAAGAGAACTCCTACTTCGAAGAATACGCACACAGTCTGTGTAATTCGTTAGCGATACCACAGATCCGCGTGTGCTTATGCACCGCGTTTAAGCAGATTACACGCGGCGCCGACTGCGCGCAATTGAATGGGACCGCGAAATGGCCAGCGTTTTGAAAGAGAAACACGCATGTACGCGGGTCGTCTGCGATGTAAAAAGATTAATGTATTAGTAGCAGAATAAAAATACACAAATCTTGTATAAAAAGGGGTTGAAAGAGACGAATATACCGGGTCTATTTGAGCTCTCTTCGTGGAGATGGCGGTGGCTCCCTAATATATTACCAAGTTATTGCATTATCAATTACTAAAGTAATTACTTAAAGAATAACAGCATTATTTTGGCCTAAATTATTACTTAAGTAATTACGAAAAGAAGTAGTTTGTTTATTTTATTCTTAAGCAAGTATTTGAAAAAATGGTAATTACTTTCATAATTACTAAAGCAATAACTTACCCTAATAAATCTGATGTTAATTGTTAAATAGTTACTTTAGTAATTGCTAGAGCAATAACTTGATCATGTATTAAGGAACCACCGCCTTCTCCACGAAGAGAGCTCTGATAGACCCGATAGACGTAGGTTGTCTATGTAGATCCGTGTACGTATAAATTTGGGTACACACTGTAGAAAAAGTTAGTGTCAAAGTCTCGTTGTTGTATTAAATTACTGTTCAGAAAGCTGTTCAGAGCTCCAGCTCTGAGATCCGCTGCATGGGATGGTCCGTTGTTGATTGAAACTAAGTCAGCGCTCATACCAGCGACCGTAGGGAGTGAAACTCTGGGAAAAGCAGTATATGATTCAATGCGGATGGGGCTGGAATGTCTGCTCCTTGGCGTGATATTCATAGAGAACACAACTGGGTGTTTTCTCATTCTCAAAAGTGATTATGTTGGCTTGGAGCAGTTTTCGGCAGCTAGTGGTTTTGTAGCTATCTTCGTTACTTGTCTGGGTAGTAGAAGTATAGCAATCATTCTCAACTTAAGGAGTGTAAGAGCTTGGTAACGGAGGACGTGGTTGCTATAACGATGAGGATGATCCAAGCCAGGATAGTTGATCTTGGTGCAGTGAGAGCATCCGTGATGCTTAACGTTACGCTGTGTCTTTGAAGCCGGTGTGCGTAGGATCACTGGTGCTAACTCAAGAGCGGCAGGGAAATCGTCTGCACTTCGATCCGAACAGTTAAAAAATGTATCCCATGTTGGGCGCCACTTGTTATACGTCGGCTGGGTGGATCAGCCCGTCAAGTCTCTAGCAAGCCTTGGGTGGGTTAAAGAATCCTCTAGACCAACAAACAATATTTGGTGTTGAACGGAGATAGGCTCCGAAGTATTAAATATGTTAGCCCTGAAAAGGGCTGGCCGTAATCGCTATAGATTATCGTCGTTCTTGCATTTGGCGGGTGGTGGAGATCTTCCTCTGGTCCGTAGGCCTCACCGTCCAGATGAAGAATAAATGATCGGAGAGATTTTGGCTCTCCTCTATCTACGAGCGTGGATGATAGAGAGAAGTCAAGCAAGAAAGGCTGTAGTTTCGGTTGAGGCTCTGAGTTCTAGAAGGACGTGATCCTTGCCAGGATCGCGGTCTACGCGGAATCAGTGTATCCTCCTACTAAGAGCTTCTGGGAGTAAAACTCATCCAGAAGGTCCGTTTGGTTTGATATACTGACGGCTGACTACCACGGAGTTAGGACGCTGATTAATCCGGGAATTGCCTCAACCGGGAAGTTTGCTAATCCAAAAGGCTTCTGGAGAGTGCGCTCTAGAGTGAACGCTTTTGCGGAGCGCAGACACCGAACAGAGGCTGGACAGCAGTTTGTAACAGCCGATACTTTATATTTCTTTCTACCTTACACTAAATTGAAAAGCGAACAAATGATTTAAAAAGCTAATTGCTGAGTGCTACATACAAAGCAACCAGTGCTTTATCTTCAATTAACTAGGCAATATTATAGAAAACGGATTTAAAGCACCAATAGAGACTCAAGTGCAGTACGAGTTCTTGGTCGTTATATTTTAACATCATTATTTTTTACTTAAGGGAAGAAGCTACAGGAAAACTAAAATCTTTTAAACATTGACAAATATATTTTTCTTTTTTTGTAAATAATAATACGTAAAAAGAACATATTTGCACTCGTTAAAATCCCCCTAAACCGCCATTAAGATATTAGTGCAGCCAGAAAACCTCCAACAAAGGACATTATTTTGATTATGGTTTTTCGCAACAGGGATCGGTGAATTTTGATCAGCTTGAATTCATGTATTCTATTCAGTCAAACTTAGAAATTTATGTTGCAATATTTTTTTTTTTTTTTTTTTATATTATTTAACGTCGCCATGTTTGTGCTTCCATGTGGTGCTAATCGGCGACGGGGGTCTGCGGTGTGTTTGTAAACAAAGCACATGTAATTTTTACAGAGGTGCTTGTATCAATCGGCAGAGACTAGGATTCGAACCCGGGTCACCGGCGTGGGAATCCGACACTCTACCGACTGAGCCGCCGCAGGCCCCAAATGTTGCAATATTATTCTTTTTTTGTTTTTAAAAACATTTTATAGTTCAATTAAGATTTTAATTTTATATTTCCACAAAAATCATATATTTTATTATAATTATTGCTGAGCCAAATTTTGTACTTAAGCTTTTATCAATAGGTCTCAGCATAGATTTATAAAAAATGTATTTAAAATGTAGATTACCATACAAATAAAACATAAAAAGAAAATCTGCGTAAAACAAAACTAAAAGTACTGAAAATAACGAATTGAGAAAAATTACTTTAAAGCAAAATAGTAGTAATAATTAAATAAAAGATAATTCGTAATTATTTATGATTCCTTTATTGTTTGATGGGATACATTTTTTTTAGTCCACCACGGACATAGGGTTTTGAATTTTACTAACGTTTAACCTGTACTTATTTAACTTTTTAGTTACGCAAATGATAAAAAACATTAAACTTTAAATAAAAACGAAAATATTTAAAAAAATTAAATCAGCTTAAAGAAGTCAAATTTTCTTGTGAAACTTCTGTCATTATTAAGAAAAAGGGTTAATGGCTAATTAAGCATTAGTACAAAAAAATCGTTTTTTTTACCAAAAGCCTGTATCTTCTTCCCTTAACTAGAAACAAATAAGATTAAAACGGCAATGGTGATTAATACAAAAATTACTTGTCCAATAGGTGTCCCTTTATTCTAAGGCAATCAACGATTCAATTTAAAACTTTTGCTAGAAAAAGTTCCTTCTTCTGAAGTTTTTATTTCCAGAAAACAAATATATGGAACAAGAAGAAGCAAGGACATTGTGCGTCGATTTGTGCTTGATTGCGTATTCATTAATAAAGTGCACAATGGAAACACTAATAAAAGTCTAAATTTACTTTTATTCAGTATGAATTTGTATAAATATATACATATAAACGTACATATATTCATGCTTTCAAGAGCATTGTTTATTTATTACGATCTCCTTGTTCATTTTTGTAGCCTTCAAATAGAGTATTTTCTAAATTTAAAAAACACTTGACGAAGGAGAACCTTCTCAAGTGAGTATGATCTTCCCTGTCCATATATGTATGTGCGCACATGCATGTGTGTATGCATGCGCTCAGTATTCGTGGATATCGATCGATAATACCAGTCGATAGACTATCGCGCGCAACTCCTCCTTCGATATATTATAGATGACCTGGATATTATTAGGGCCGGTGCGCATACATAAACCGGAAATCGGTGTATAGCTTCGCACAGAGAGATAGAGAAAGAGAGTATTAGGGCGAGACAGAGGGAGAGACGAGATTGGCTTAGCTTCTAAGTACGTTATCAGTATTACCCAGGCTGCCTCCTGGAATCGGCTAACTACCGATTATAACCGGACGCAACGGTGGGTATAATCTCTCTGCTTCTCCCCTCCCGCCTTTGATACAGAAGCGGCTGCTGCTGCTGCTACGGAGGTGATGGGGCCGTCTTAAGGATGCTCGCTCGCAGGTCGAAGACAAAAGCGGAAGGGCGGCAGCCAGGAGGAAGCGAGAATTCTTTGGATTATCGCGATCGTTATGGAGTATTGTATTGCTTGCTTTGGCTGTCGATGCATTGCTGCGAATGGTTGAATCGATTGCGCGTTTAGAATTAGCTTGCCGTTCGGTCAAATTTGTGACTCTGCTGTGTGCAGATTAGATGGGTCTTTGGAATAATTGAATTGTTATAAATAGTAGTAGAGCTTGAATTCTTAATTTTTTCAATTTTACCTTTTCATAGGATTTCAACTAGTTTTGCAATTTTTTACTCGATTTTAAAACAAATTAATAATATGTCAACTTCAAAACGTTTCTCGCTCATGCGAAATTAATATATCCATCTGAAATTTTACATAAATACTTGTTATATGTTACACATTTTTGTAAAATTGTATATCTATTATTAAAAACCATTAATATGTGATATCGTAATTCTAAATGTTTCGTTAATCTATTTTAAAAAGATTTGTGAGCTATATCAGCATTATTATGTTTTTATAAGCGTTGCTATTCGTAGCTATATTTTATGTTGCTAATTACTTTTATTTTAAACTCTAAAAAAGTGAATATTAATTTACCACCTTCATTTTTAATTGTATAAATAAGAAATAAATTGTAGATAACAAAAGATGTCAAAAAATGCAATAATGTAAGAGATTGTGAAACAAAATTCACTAAGCGAACACTCAACGACGGTTCAAAGAATAAAACATAGTACGTACTCAGCCAAAATTCTTTTACCGTAAGCTTAGAATTCAAGTTTTCATTTCAATTCTATTCAACTTAAATCTTTCAAGAAAGTGTAAAACATTTTTCAAAGCTCACAAATTTCAGTTTTTAAAGAAGAAAGGTTAATTTTACCTCGCTTTCATTTTAAATCTAAAAAATTACCTATTATACATATCTTCAAAAAATGTTCAATTTAAAAATGAGTGTTTTACCGTTTATTAGCTAAAAATAGCCTACGTTAAGTAAATTTTAGTTGAGTAAATACTTTGTTCTATTCTTCAAACAGCTGACAATTAGCGTTCGCTGGCTAAATTTTGCTCCACAACCTCTCAAATTATTGCATTTTGCATACTAAATAATACTTCTACAATATCAAAGCTACAATACAAAAGCTGTACAGTATCTAGTAATTTACACTTTTTCGAAAATCGCTCTCTTAAACGTCTTCTACTTCCTTTTTTTAAATAAGAATCGCATCCTACAAACCACAACATTCACACTCAATCAACCTTTTCTCCCCTCTACATCTAGTAACACTGCACATCTCATCCACTATGTACCCCCCAGACAACACTAACCCACCATTCAAAACGGCGTTAGGTGGGCACCTTAAACAATTACACGGAGACAGTATTCCATAAAAATGATTGTACTTGCGTCCATGTTCCGTGTAGTCCTAAGTTATTCTACGTGTTAAGTGTAAAGTGTGAGTGTAATTTATTGGCGTGAATGATTGTAAGAATGAATGTGTGTTTTATACTTTGAGGTGATAGATATATGTGCAATATAAATGTGTATGTGTATATATTACTTGTTATCTATTTATTTTTATATTATTAAGTTGACGACATGCTATGCTGTGATTTACTGACTACGTTATATTATGTTATATTATATTGACGACCTGTGTTAGCGAACCAAAAAGAAATTTTAAAATGTAAGGACTAATAATGTGATAACTTATTTTAAACAGAATGTACATACAGTTATAATTTTTGTCATAAGTAATAAATAAAAAGTATATCTATCTATCTATCTATCTATCCATCCACTGCATCTCTTCATACCCCAACTTACAGTCCATCCACCCTACAGACTTACATCTTTCGCGTGTGATTCGCCACCTTCTTCCCTACCCAACGATTAAAATCAGTCTTGTGGGCGCAGTCGTTCCATCCTTCGATTGGCGACAGCAGCGGCTCCCCCCGCACACGATCTTATTCACCCGGTGTCTCGGTGCACGCCTCGTAGATAGCAGCGAGAGCTGCGCGCTTATTCTATGCGTTGTGCGCTATCAAGACAAGAGGGGATAGTAGGGATAAGAGCCACTGCATGACCCAGTAGCCGGATCAACGAGTGGCTCTTTGATTGCGCGCGACTTATTTCCTGTTTCTACGTTTGCTGGTAGCGTATAGAAGTTTTCTTTTTATGATTGGAATGTTTGTATGATGTTAATACAAACACTCGTTTCTTAAAAATGATTTGAACGTCTATCTTTGATAAAATTTCGATGATTGCTTCTAACTGCAAATTGTAGACGAGATTTTTAGAGTGTCTCATACGCTCTTTAACAAAAAATCTACTATATTTATTAGAACAACAGAAACAACTACACTGCGGGCAAATACCCCTCCCAGCATTGAATTAAACTGTTAATTCATAAAATATGTGAATGTAATTAGTATTAAAAATTCAAATATTTTTCGTATTTATCCTTGCAAGTTTCTCGTAAACTTGTTGAACGGATAAAACATGTTACGTATTTAGAGTGTTTCATATACTCTTTAATAAAAAATCTACTATATAAATTTGAACAACAGAAACAACTACTCTGCGGGCAAATACCCCTCCCAGCATTGAATTAAACTGTTAATTCATAAAATATGTAGATATATTTTAACATTAAAAAACCGAACATTTTTTGTATTTATCCTGCAATTGAAGTTTTTTTTTCCTTTTTTTATAGCAATTTACATAAAACCATTTTAATGTAGGTTTCTGATAAACCTATTACATCGTATTATTAGTTTTTCACTGTATTTATATGTAAGGCTCATTCTTGCAGAGAAGAGTCTACCTCTTCAAAGCAAGAAATACATAGGTCCATTAATATTATAAATGTAAAGATTAAAAAGCGTTTCGGGCTCAAGACTGCCTGTAGGCCACATCAGTATGATCAGGCAGTTTCTCTATCATTTGTTAAAGAGTGTATGAGACACTCTAAAAATCTCGTCTACAATTTGCTGTTAGAAGCAATGATCGAAATTTTCTTTTTATGTTTGTTGCGGAATTTCTCTTTAGTGTGGGTAGGAGAAGAGAGGAATTGTAGGAGGACTATACCATAAACAGAGATAACTTTGACCGTAAGAGCGATTTTAAGGCAAAAAAAAATTAAGTTTCTTACTCCGTAGCATGTACGCGTTTTAAGGCTACCAGAGATGCTTTAATTTAAAAATACACAAGTCCAACACACAATATACACAAAATTACATCGTTAATCATATTTATGGTTGTTTTTTTAAATATTTGAATATATAACACATTTCGACAAAATAGCACCAGTCGTTAATTAATGCGTATAAAGATACGTTTCTTACTTACAAAATCTAAGTATAATTTGATCGGGAAGTTACTACCTGAAGTAAGACATAATCATATTGGATGTTTAATTTCATAAAATTCAAAACCAGGATTAACAAGTGTGTGCGTGACGGTGTGCGTGACTGTATGCATGTTTGTATGAGTGTGTGTGCGTGCGTGCGTGTCTGTGTGTGTGGATGTGTGTGTGTGTGTGCCTGTATGTATGTATCCCTTAATATCTTGAGTAATCCACGATCTAATTTGATGTTTCAGGTTTCGGATTCGTTTTTGTTTTTTAGCAATTCTCCGATTTTTGGGTTTGAGTTTTTAGAGTTTTTTTCTATGTTAAAAATATTAATATAGTAAAAATTCATTTGAAAGAGCATAAATATACCTATCTTTTCTAACATTTTTCTTGGATATTACACGGCAATTTTGAGAAATCAAAGCTCATTATAATTTCGTTTCTTTAATGAAGATTTATAAATAAATATAATAGTTAAGATTCAGCGATTCGTTTTTATTGTATAAATGAGCGAGCGACATAATTAAATAGAGTAAATAATTTCATATCGTAACAATTAATAAGGTTTGAGGAAGCTAAGTGCCAATAAACTTGCAGCGGTTTTTTATATCTTATATAAAACTGTTATGACATCCCACGAAAAAGAACAATTTACAATAAAGCCTAATAAAAGCTATCCACAAATGCGTTAATTACTTAAACAAGCAATTCAAAGCAAGTCTCTTTCGATCTATCTTCATTCGCACTATCTCTCTCCGTATACTTGACCTACGTCTTGTCTCCTTATCTCCGAATTTGCGGATATTGCCTTTTTAGCATTGCTGCTCGCGCGCGTTTCCGGCTTATTTGTTCGATTAAAGAAGCCGGGACCGCGCGGTGTTTTGCTCGAATCAACGCCCGGGGGGAGGCTGGGCAAAGTTTTGGGTAGGACTAATCTTGATTGAATCTCTCTCTCTCTCTCACACACACACACACACACACTCTCAGCGCTGCTGTGCCGATGCGGGAAAACTTTCGTTATTGAATGAACTTTAGAAGGAGAGGGAACGAGAGAGAGAGAGCGAGTGAGTTTGGTTGCGAAGCGAGAGATCGAGTTTTTAAATTTAAAAAGTTACTTTCATCGGATGATAATTGAATTTTTCTAAACCGATACATGACATTATTTGTAATAGTGATAAGAAGGTTTATGCTTATCACATGTAATATTCTTAAAAATCACTGATTTATTGATGAGACGTTCAACGAAAAAGTAGCAAAGAAAAAGCATATATTTGTTACTTACAACAAAAATTGTAATAATATTAATGAATAAAAGTAAATTACTTTTCTTATTAAATGACGGTATATATATATCTGAGAAGCAAGTATCAACAGTAATATAAATCCATATTCTCCTGAATTTCCTTTAAATATGTATAATATTTCAGTTTGGGTACAATTTTGAGTTTCAGCTTAAATAATTTAAAATTATACCGGAACTCGCTGTTTCATGACAAATTAAAAACTACATATATTATAAATTTTATAATATACGCAAGCTATAATTAAACTTGAATATAGATTATTAACTTTTACCTAGATGAACATACCGATCCACTTATATGTTTCATTGCTAAGGATACGGCACTCACCTGAAACAGAAAAGAAAACAATAAGATCTGGAGTACTTACAAATTATTGTAATTAATATTATTTCGCTTCCACAAAAAGGAACCTTTGTGATATTGAAAAAATACACTATTCTTAGAAAATGTATGGATGTGTGTGTTTGTATATATGAAAATGGATCATCAGTACTCTGTATATACACGGTGAAACTTAATGTTTCAGGGCTCATTTTTTTTCTTGTAGAGGATGGTGGGACAAAAATAATTTTTTGGTTTCTCGATGTTTTTTGTTTTTAAGATGGTATTTCGATGTTTGGGTTTTAGTTTTTTGTTTCTTTTTGGTGCATTAGAAATAATATCATCGATGCAGCGAATAGGCATTTGAAAAAGCATAAAATTACCTCACATTTTCGACCTAAAAGTTATTTCCTTCTTTTGTTATCCTCGAAAACGTCCTATTTTCTTAAAACGGTTATATCTCAGAAACACATGACGGAAATTTTTTTTTTAAATTTTAGATGATCAGGAACATGAGGAAGAATACTCAGTAAAATTTTTTATTTTTGACCTTTTTCTTGTGTTGATAAAAACATAATTTTGTAAAAAAATCGATTTTCTTTCTTTGACGATATCTAAAGTAAATCAGAATCATTTTATCTGAAATTTTACAAAAAGATACATTTCTTACTATATCATGACTTGTATGCTTCTTCAGATCATGAGACCTTTTAATTTCTAAAATATAAATATTATCTGTTTTTGAAATTTTTTTTTATGTCTTATATCTCGAGAACCCCGCGATCATCCTTTATCAAACAGGATTCATTTTTTTTCGATTTTAAATGAAAATTCAAAACATAAAAGAAATTTTTAAATTCATCGACTTGTTTTTGTTTTATAAAGATTTTTCGATTTTCCGATTTTTCAGTTTTAGATTTTCGGACTATTTTACATGTTAGAAATATTGTTATCAATTTAGTTTAAATGCATTCAAAAGAATATAAAATTACATATCTTTTACAATCGCAAATTTTGGATAGGCTCTGTCCCTTCTTTTATTATACATGAAAACGTAATTTTTGTTTAAACGGTTATATGTATTTCGAAAAGATATAGCAATTTAAAATTAAGTTACAAGAACAAAGAATTTCATATTGAAACAATTAATTTAGGTTGAGGAAGCTGTATACTTCATGTATACTCAACAAAAATCCTTTCAATCATTACTTTTTAAACCGCGAGATATAGCATGCACAACTTTTCCATTTAACGATAAGTATATGTTTAAATTAGAATATTTGCATAAGGTTTGTTTCGATAACCTTTATTAATTAAAAGGTCTGGGAACTTCAACTAAAGAAAAGTTATGAATAATTTTGGCAAGTATATCATAATTCTTCTAATTTATATATTTAGACGCAACAAAATATAATGAATCTGATAATATATATTTTTTATGAACATATAAAAATGTACGTTAAAAAAGAGATTTGTAATTCACGATAATTATTGCTTTTATCGATACATTGTAGACAATTGAATTTAAATAGATTTTGATTATAAAAAATTAATATGTTTTAAAACGGACTGAACGACTAAATAGTGTTAACGTACAAGAATTTACTAAGGTAAAATATTATAAGAAATTTACAACATAGCATTTACAATAAAATAAATCTAAATACTCAACTATCTAAATATCATTTTCTAGAAACATCATAACTGATAATTAAAATCTCCGAAAATATAACAGAATATATCCAAACTAACAAAAAGATGATTAAGAATTCCACGTAGTATAAACGAAAGCCAAGACAAAGCCATAGAGCTAAGACTCCTCGTCCTCTCGTTCTAACGAGTAAAGGAGCTGCGCGCGATATTTCTAGGTCGTCTTGTCTTGTCTACCGCGGTCTCTCCTCTATTTTTGTCTTTGCACTTCTCTTCCTGCGCGGGCGCGCGCGCGGGTGGAAAACTAATAAAGTGCAGTTTTTAACGGCGCTGCCCCCGCGCGCGCATCTCGCTCGAAATATGTTCTGGCTTATAGGACTCTGTTTTGTCGACCTCGCTTTTCTTCCTCAAAAGGACGCAGCCGACGTAGCGATCCTTTCATTGCACTTTCCGCAATAAAGAAGTTTTTCGCCAAGAAACGCTGAGAGACATTATAATATTTATTTCTTAGGGGATTTAAGACAAAATGTGATTCGAATTGGTATAATAAGACAAGTCTTTTCGAATTGAAATTGGATTCATTTTTGTAATATTGATTGAATCTAATTCGAGTAGTATTACGAATACCTATATGTTCAATATAAATGGATTAAAACTCGCTGTATTTTATTAACTTACTCATTGAATATCGCAGTAATGAAATCTTGAGTTCCCGCAGACAAGACAGATTAATAACGTACTCAGAGCTAATTAAAATATAATATTTTAGTAATATTATATACAGTATATGAAAGTAATGCTGCTCAAATTAAATTAATATCTTTGTGCTATATAATACAGAAAAATAATTGAGCCTTTATCTATAAGTATATTCATTTTTACTAATTTATAATTGCTTATAAAGTTGTGGCTGATCCCGAAGAGCTGTGTCGCGCTCGAAGCTAGTTCGTTTTTTTATTATTCTAAAATAAAATTGAAATAAAATTAAATATAAAATTTAAATGAAAAATTAGACTGGATAAAATTATTATAATTGAAAACAAAATAAGATTAAATTAAATGACGACGGAAAATAAAATGACTTAAGTCAAAGAAAGTGAGTTAAATTTTTTAAAGTTTATATTGTAGCGAAAGAAGGAAAGCGTTGTGCTTCGTGTCGCGATCAAGACTGCCTCCACAGAGCACGCAAGGCCACGTTCACCCTCGCAAAAGCCCCCGAATAGCGTCGTCCCCTTCCCTGAGTCCTTGTTTTACTTCGGACGATTTAATCACTAGTTGCCGATGCATCTACGATCGCGCTGCTTTACCTCCGTAAGAAAGTCATAAATTCAGTCCCAACGCCGCGCTCCGAAACTCTTGACACTGAGCCGAAACAGATGACGCTCACGTGCCCGCCGACTCGAAATCTGACCCACAGAGCCATAAACCGCGCGAACAAGGATCCCTTTTTTTTCTCGCGTACGTGCTCCGCGGCCGCTAGCTGTCTTTACAATAAACACGGCCCTTCACCGATCCCGCATTCGCTCGGGCTTTCACCCGCGACGCAGGAAAAACCTCTTCGAGGAGAAAACCTACGTCAGGTGCAGTGCGTACATAATAAATCATGCTATAAATTGCGCTCGCAACTCGCCGTTAACCAAAGAAAATACTTCAAACTAAAATGTCAAAGTAAACATACTCAAAACTAAAATATTACCGACCGTGTGCTCACTCGAACGGAGTGCAGACCAACGGCCCATGCTTCATTCATGGCAGCCAATCTGGACGACACGTTCCCAATAAGCAATAGCAAATCTTTGCCCAAAATGCGATTACAATTACCTGGCGTCTTCGCCCGTGGGAGAGGAAATTCAAAGTGATCACCCATACCACAGGGCTTACTCAACACTTAGCCGATTTTTGCTCCCACTCTCGATCGGCTCACACGCGTCGGGAACAAAAGTACTGCAAAAACTATATTTCGTTTTTTCTACAGTTTGGTTTGATTAATAAATTATTATATTTTATTATATACGTTAATTAAAATAACATTCATAAGTAGCGCTGTTCGTAGTTGTAATTGAATAAATATCGTTCTACTTTATAATAAGTGAAATAAATTTAATTTTGCAATTTCATCTCAGTGAATTAAAACATTAGAATATTCCAAATGAATATTAATTACTTTTAAACCTGCTATTCATGTTAAAGAGTTTTCTTAATTTATTTTTTTAATGAATTATAAGTATATTTTTTTACTGGCGGAACCCCTGGAACCGCTTCCCTCACTAGCTTCTTCTTTTCCACACCCACTCTCACTTTATTCATATGTTAGTGACGAATAAAAAGAAATCTGCAAAATTTATTTTTATGGATTAAGAATGCAAAAAATCATCAATATTTTACCTCTTCCCTTGGCAAGAATTTTCAGTTTTTACAGACGTCCTCCCTTCTCAACCAATTTCTCTCAAAGCTGATTTAATTTTCTCAAATTTCGCCTTACAGACACTTCACCGGCAAGCGCGAAACTTCCCTTTACCATCTTCTCTCCAATCAAAAAATCCGAAATTCCCTTCGCCATCCAAATACCTTAGAAAATTCAGCATCCAGCAGCGTAATTAGCGAATAATTCACTTTGTATCGAGACTTGCCTCATGCTTAATTAACTTTCGAGGCGCTTATCCCGTCTGCCCCTCCTCTCCTCAAAATCATAATTAAATTCTCGAAAGCTCAAAGCTCGCATTCATAAAGCATCTCGCACGTAGCACGCCACGCCAAGTCGAATCGATATTCCATTTTTGCACTGGCGTCTTCTTATATCCGCGTGAGAGCGTGGAAATCGCGAGAAATACGAGATGTCCAGTCGATGGCTGTGTACGACCGCAGACGGGGTATTTTTCTATTTTATTTTGCGCGAACGCGCGATATCGAATTCCGCGGAGCCGCCGAAAATTCTTTAGGGCGCGCGCGACGTTGGCTGTATCGGGCGACACAATAAAAAATCTGAGGTTTTTCGGTCTCGCGCGGTATGGAACATTCTTTATGGGGTTGCGATCATAACGGACTTTTTATTAAATTTCCCGCTATACGGTTCGCGAGGGATATGTCGGAAATGCTATTTACTCGTGCAGTTTGTAATTTGGAAGCTGACTGCGGATGTATGTCGTTAAATGTGTAATGGTTTCTGCTGATAAGTAGAATAGCAATTTTAATGAAATGTAAATTATTTTCTTTGAGGGAAAATGTAAGTTAAAATAAATTCAATACTGTTTATTACAGTAAGGAAATTCTGTAGTCGCAAGAAAACACGCATTTTACTCTTGTAAATTATCATATGTATTAACATATGAAAATTATCGTATGTTTTTAAGATTGTAGTTTTTTTTTTATAAAAATAAGATGTTGAAGATATTATAGGTAAATTGGTATAAGTTAAAAAAATATATATGAAAAATAAAATATTCAATATTTATTTTTTAATGATTGTCAAATCTATATATCATTTATGCCAGAAAAATAATGATTTTACAAAAAAGTGTAAATTCTATGACTCCTGAAGTCATAATCCATAATTATGGATTGAATCATGGAATCATTGTCTACGTTGTTGTTGACTATGAAATTTATTCAATGAAAGTATTAAGTTAATTACGGAAAATAAATTTTGACTGACACAAATTACAAGGAGTTAATAACTTTTTGTTTATATCTTTATCCAAATCGAAACAATATAACAACTATTTTGTATACGTGTAATAGATGTATATAATGTAAAATTCGATATTTTCATTATTATTACAATAATGTCTAATGGAAAAAATGAAGAAAGCAAAGAAAGTTATTATAAAGCTGGAGCATACAAACTGCAATATCTTGAACAGATTCTCAAGTGACTTTCTTATGTACATAATGGTGCATTGGGTTTATTTTTTCTCCCTTGTGACCTCAGACTTATGCCTGGCCACATTGCGTACATATCTACTTAAAAATACAAAATGATGTATCATGTTCAAATTCAAAAAAAAGTTTTTTTTTAAATGTTGTACACGTAATAAAGTAAACGTAACGCTCTACTTATGTAATCACTACAAATAATAAGTTTTTCCTGCTACATTAATAAAACTTCCTTCAAAACGAATACTTTGCATTATATTGAAGACACTCAACAATCTTACACAGAATTGATTTAAAATTACAAGAAACAAAGCTGAAAAAAGTCGGTTATTTCATGATAAAAATATCACTCTCTTTCCGCGATCTTTTCCAAACCCGCGCCTCGTCGCCTTCTGCCTACGAGCCATTTGAAAAAAGACCGCAAGGGAGAATACTCAAATATAAAGGCGGTCGGGCGTCGGCGTCGGCAAAAGCAAGAGGAGACAGACAAATCGCCATGGGTGAAAAATATCGTGAAAACTTTTCATTTTTGTTTCAATATCGAGCGTCACACACTATTTATTTCCAATACCTATATATGCAGTGAGAGAGAGAGAGAGAGCGTACCCCACGCCCTTCTTTGCACTTTCTCTTTTAGGCGTTTCGCACACCTCTCGCGGCGGTGGAGAAAAAGCTCGCAAAGGCAGATGCGACACGCAATACCCACATCCATATACTGGCTTTAAATCAAATATTTCTCTTTCAGTGATTTTTGCACGAACGATGAATAATGCGGAGAGTGCACTTTATAACAAGTATTTTGGCTGTTAAACGAAAAGAAGTGCATAGTACGATGTATTTGATTGATTAATCAAAAACGAGAATAATGTCATGCAATGCAGTACAAAGGGCCATTGTTTTAGTTTAATTAAATAAAATAAAAAAACAAAAACAAATTCTCAAGAATTTTTAATTCAATGGAAAAATGTTTTTAAATAGTAGAAATAACTAATTTATTTAACAATTCTATATTTGTATGTTTTTTATATATAAATTTTAATATGTGAAGTATATATAGCTATGTATAAGACAATGAACTTCTTCACAAATTTGAACTTTTGCTGTAAATCACACATATCACATTCTCATAGATCAACTTATATTTTCTTCGTAAAATTTTCAAACTTTTGCAATGTATTGAAAATCCAAGAAGATATCAGTATCTTCGAAGCTCATTATAAAGTATGCCATCATCCAAGAAATTGAAGGAATCAATTACTTTTTTACATTTTTCTTTTTTCTTATATTAGTTGTCTTATAAGGAGAGTTTCATGCCTCCAGATCACAGCTTTTGATAAAGCTTAGAGATATTTCTTCTGGTGCTTAGAAGTAATATTTTTGTTAAGTAAGAGTAGCTAACAAGGTCCTAACCTCAACGTCCAGATACAGCTGAAAAAGTTAGTTTTGCTCATATATCCACTGTTAAAAATATTGTGCATATAGATTATGGATTATAGTTGTTACTGTTTTAGCTGTATTTTGAGATCAGGACTTTGTCATCCACTATTTTCTAGTCAAAGTCGTTATTACTAGGTATACTGAAAGATATATCTCGATGCCTCATCAAAATTCGTGATATAGGAGGTATGATATACGTATGAATTCCCAATTCTTTCGTAGAAAAGAGTTTACGTTATTCTATTTATTAAGAATCAAATGGTGTTAATATTATTAAACACAAAAAAAGAAATGAACGACGTTCACTCTAACCAAGTCAACCACCACCAAAGATTCATCATTACATTCAATAACTCACCAACTTACAATGCTCCAAAATCCCAGCCGCATAATCCGGGGCAATAAATCACGCGGCCAAATCCGAAATGAAATCGAAAAACTCGTTGAAAGGTCGAAAATCCCGTTCTCTAAAAATCCGCGAGCGCCGCACAATTTCTCCCGTCGCATCGACATCGACGACGACGACACCCTATAAGAATCGTCAAAATCTGCCCCAAGGTAAAAGTGTAAAACTTCTCGCTTCTATACACACACACATACAGACTCTCTCCCTCCCAGTATAAGTCGAAAGAAAAGAGAGAAGCGGCGTCGTCGCCTTGACGTTCGCTGTAATACGATTATACATCGAAGAAGCACGGCGCAGTCTCTGCGAAAGACGGACGTCGAAATAAGTAAAAAAAAAGCGACGAAGAAAGAAGAGCAGAAAGAAAGAACGAGCAGCAGCAGCAAGAAGACGAAGAAATTGCGAAAAGCCGACGGCTGTGCCGGCGATCGATACTATCGAAAAAAGGGACGAGGGAAAGGCTCCGACGGGGTGCGAATAAATTTGTCGGAAGTCGCGGGACCGTTTCCACGTTCTACTTCCTCCTTGCAGGCGAATATTCAGTGGATTTTCAATCGGCGATTAAAGCCGAGGACGCGGGCGGGGGAGGCGGGCGAAGGAAACTGTATCAGGTAGAGAGCTCACATTTATTCCTTAATTGAAAATGGCTACACGGCACTTTGTACGAGAGAGAGTCTGCGCGTCTCGACTGTGGAGCGCACTTCGTGTCTCTCTTTTGCTCGCGTCGCGGGAGGGTGAGAGGCGCGCTGCAGGGGGTAATCGGATTCGCCTTATTGTCCGATAAACTTCTTATTTCTGTCGGGACAGAGGATGCAGTGGCGCGGGCGCAGACGGGGAGTTGGATTGTGGATGATAATGGTGCATTGGGTTTATTTTTTCATTGCTATGCTGAAATTTATTGCGGAGGAAATGGTTTGATGGGCAGTTATGGCGAGGTTAATTTCGGAAGCATTTATGTAGGTTGAAGCTGATTGTTTGATTTTAAGATATACCTTTGTATGGTCTAATTAATTTTGTTTTTGTTAGCTAAAAAACTCATTTTCATCTTACATAATTTTCAATAACAAAATTGATAAGACTTTACAAAATATTTTATTTGCATTAATTAATTATATACAATATTAACAAAGAATACAATAGATTTATAAAAATTATCGAAATAATTATACTATATTTCATATATAATCCAAAAACTAATTCATTCAACTAAATATTCGAAATTGAAATAGCTATCATTTTAGGTGCTTAGTCTATACTTCACTTCTTCCGGTCATCACGTCTTTAGAAAGAGATATCGGGTTTGAAGGTACTTTACTTCTTTTAGTCATAAATTGCCTTAGAAACGATATTCAGTGGTTTTATTCATACATTGATCGAATCACAATGGGATACTAAATCTACACAGTAATTAAAATTCTTCTTATTTCTAATGAACCGTTAATTCACGGATAGGATAATCTCAGGGTTTGCAAAAGACGTAAAACTTAATGAAATTTCATTAAGCAATGAGTAAGAGGAAATCGTAAAACGAATGACACCTTCAAACAATTAATTCCAACTTTATATGCAAATGAAAATCTACACTTAGAGAACAATTCTCTAGTCTCAAGAGGATGCCCTCTTAAAATAGATACCTAGAAGAATTCCATTATTGAGGACCTCAATTATTTTGTAATAAACGAAGTCAATTTCTTATTCCCCACAAAAGGAATTCTTTTATGTGCTCATTTTAAGAAAACATTCTCTTGAGATAAAAAGATTAAAGTCTTTTAGTATCAAAGTATCAAATTTTATCAAAATATATTACCATAATAAGAACGTAATAAAGGGTGAAGACAAGCGACTGCCGTCCAAGCGGCATGAGTGCGTTCTCTGAATGCTGTAATATTTTTTTTTCCCGATAACCACAACCGTTTCAATAATACTATAATATTTTACATGTTAAATAATAAATTGATAACAGAAAATTATTATGAAGTTATGAAGAGTGAATTTATTATAGCACCGCAAGAGAAAACACGGATTATAAAATCGTTATAAGTCAAAAGTAAATTGACTAAACTTAAAAATTGTTTTTAATTTCGTATCTTTAGAAAAAGATGAAATAAATGAACCTTGAATGGATAACAAGGATCATGCTGTTCCCGATACAAGAAATAAAATCTTTTAAAAAATAAATATAAACTCAAATATTTCGATAAATCGAAAAGTCGCTAAAAAACCAAAAAGTATTGTCCGTTACAAGATATTATTAGTCATATGCTTTCATGCATCAAAAACAAGAAAAAACGAGTTCTAAAAATTAAAATTGGTTGTACCGATCCAACGATGTGGAGGGATACACACACATACTCTCTCACACACACACACACACACACGCACGCACGCACGCACGCACGCACACACACACAAACACACATTTATACAGACAATTTCTAACAAAGAGCGTATTTTGATTCCTTACGTTTCAAAACGGGAAAAAAAACTACCTAAAAAATAGTAGATCTTTTCAGAAGCACATATTGAACATAACCTCAGAATGTTCCTTGAAGCCCAATCAAACAAGGTTTAGGAAACTTCTGAAATCTGCATTTAAGAAACCTAAAAAAAAACTTTCATTTTCTATAGAATCAACCAGCGTTTTAGCAGATTCAACTATTTATCTCTCTCCCTATACTTTCGATCAAAATCGATCCAAAATAATAAGAAACATTATTAATAACCCATAAAATCCCACACGCATCTCGCAAAATCACCCCCAACTCAAAACTAATATAAAAAAAGCCACTAAAGTCCCAAAAGCTCTCGTTCGAGACTACAGATCGAGTTTTCATCATCAGCAAGCGCGACGGCGCACGTGTGTAACAGCAACCTCCCTCCCTCCCCAAACTCATCGAGTGCAGCGCGGGGCATAATAACGCCGGAATTACATATTTCCAGGGGCGCAGTGCAAGCCGCGCGCTTTACGGCTAAACGAGTCTACGTATATACATATATATATGTATATATATATATATACCTGTATATCCGCAGAGAGAGAGAGAGAGAAAAAGAGAGAGAGAGAGAGAGAGAGCTCGAAGCGTATTAAAATGCACTCGAGTCGAGCGTGCACGCGCGCGCGTCCTTCGCCGGCTGGCGCGCGAGACAGAGGCGGGTCATGATAATGGGCACTGCAAAACTCGGCGGAATTCTCGAGGATTTAATGAACGTCTTCGCGTTCCGTGGGTTAAGTTTAGGGGGAGAGAGAGAGAGAGAGAGAGAGAGAGAGGATAGGGGGCCCTGCCACTCGACTGCAACACGCAGAGCGTCGCTCATGTGCAGCCTCGCGAGTTCAAAATGAAATTTTAGCCGGGTTGACGCGCTGCTGCTGCTACGGTCGAGTACCGACGAATCAAGGTTGAATGGGGAGAAGGGTGGGGGGAAGTTAAAGTTTTCGTGTTTACATATTTTATGAATGATACGCTGCTTTGGAAGCGTTTTTTGAAGAGAAGTTGGTTTAGTGGTAGCAGTTTCGTACTTGCAAGCCCAAAAGTGTACTTAGAATTTTGATGTACGTAATAGAGCAAGATATTAGTTTTCTTAATGATGTTTATTTTACAGTATTTAGAAAAGTAGAACACTTGTCTATGGATCTTAAAGAAAAATAGTATCAATATACCATAGCTGACTAAAGCGTGGTATTACTACTGAAATTATTGATGTATAATTATCGTAGCAATATAAGCAGGAATTAGATATGAAAGGGACAGTTTATTTATTTCTTATATAAAATAAAATAATTATTAAGCTTATTAGATATAAAGTTTAGATGGAGTAATGCCTCTATACTCTAGTAATTACGTATAAATGCAACCTATTGCCACAAAACGTATACAAAAACCACTTTCGCTTAGTTGTTTATTTGTAAATAAACTGTGCTTTTACCATTGTTGATTTACGCGAGGATACAGAGTATGTTTTGTACGATTGTTGATTCGAGTTTGTATTTATTTAGGAGTACCTCACGAAATCACCATCAGGTTATATTATACTTAAATATATATATATATATACATATTTGCTATGAGATGTCCGCAGTGTTCATTTATCATATAAATGCATACACCGATTAAAACCTCATATATGGATTTAAAAAGAAGAGGATACAAAAAGATGATTCTTTTCAATTTTGCATCTCATATAATCCTAAATATGAATTTATAAATATTAAAAAAAAATATATTAGTTCTGAATTTTCTAATCAAGACTTCATTTATAAGTATGTACCTATATAATTCGAAGCTTAAATAGCATGAATACGGTATTTGAGGAAACATTAGGAATGTGCCTATTTCCATAATTATGTATGCCTTTGAAGACAAAAAAGCTTTCTAAAAAATAATTTAACTTTCTAAAAATAATTCACGTGAAAATTATATAAAAAGTATTCTATTGGATGGGATAAGAAATACGAATAAAACAATATACGTAGTCTCAAAAACTAATTTTGCAATCGCAATACAATTATGATACAATTATGAAAAATATCTATCTCTAAGTTACTTTCAACCTAATTATAACCTACTATCTGTCAAACACGAATTTGAACTCAAAACAATCTTTTACTCTCCATTCACAAAGCAAGTTGCCACTTCATCGTAACAGCCATTACATACAGAACTCCCCACCCAATATTCCCACGAAACTCTCCTCCCCCCCCCGCCCCCGCAAACACTCTCAAAAAACCAAACAAACTCCAAACTCTCCAGCTAACATCACCCCGCAGCACCACCCGCATAAATTATTCCCAACCCCCCGAAATTCCGAATAGAAATTCCAAATACCAGCATCGCGTCCTAATTTCACTCGGCGCGCACAGTTGTAACACGGCACAAATCGACTCATCTCTCTCTCTCTCTCTCTCTCTAAATATATATATATATATATATCTCTATCTCTATATATATATATATATATATATCTCTATATCTATCTCTATATATATATCTCTATCTCTATCTCTATATATATCTCTCTATCTCTATCTCTATATATATATCTCTATCTCTATCTCTATATATATATGTATATATATATATATATATATATATATATATATATATATATATATATATATATATATATATATATATATATATATATATATATATATATCTATCTCTATACATATCTTTATCTATATCTCTATCTCTATCTCTACAAACTCGCCATCGTCACCCAGAGATAGGAGAGATAGAGAGTGAGAGAGAGAGAGAGTCTCGCGCTATCTGCCTTCATTCGTCGCCGCCGCCGCGACGACGAACAAAAGCACTCTCCTGTCCTCCTCCGTCGTTTGCCGAGGTTTCGCAACCGGATTCAAATAGCCGTAAGCAACGACACGTAGCTCTAGCCGAAGCTATAGTCCGAATCAATCTCTCGCTCTAGGACTGCATCTGTATATATACCTTCTCTCTCTCTCTGTCTCTCTCTCTCTCTTGCTACCCACGTGATGTGTTTGAGCGTATTAGAGGGAAGGTGGGCGCGGCTGTTCCTCTCGCCTATTTGTCGGCGACAAACAGGCCGAAACCGGTAATTACATTTGCCGCCGATTCCTTGAATACACATGGCCAGGGGCTGGCGGAGCAAGATTTAAGCCGCGGAGCTCATCAGAGGCTATTTCGAAGGTTGTTGCTCAATCTCGCTGTGGTCGAGATTTGAGGAGGAGGGGTCCGCGCTCGTGTGTAGTGATTTTGGATTATTTTCTAAGAGGGTGGCAGTGGGGTGGGATTCTTCAAGTCATCGTCCATTAGAATCGTGCGTAAGTCTCGGGATGTAGAGTATAGAGAAGGAGGAAGATTGCGGTATATACGTGAGTGTGTCAATGTACAGTCCAAGTTAGAACGTAAGGATGAGTCGAAGTTTTTATATATTAAATAAAAGTGTTCTTGTTCGTTATATTCTTTTTAATTCTAGTTTTCGAAAGCTTAATAAGTTATTTTAATTTTCTTATACAAATAAGAAGTATATAGATACCCAAGTGCTAATTATTGTCAGTAAAAACCTTTGAAATAATCGAATTTCTATTAGAATTCAACAGAAATGTTTCTCCACAAAAATGTAAATTGGTGTCATCACTCAAAACTTTTTTCATAATCTAAAGTTCAATAAGCAAACTAGGAGTATGCAAGTATTTTAAATATTTTTTTACTTTAAGATTAGTAAATTCTGGGAATGCCCCTAAACAATTTTTATATTATAAAAAGTATTATAAAAAGTGCATGTTAACTTTTTTAAAGACATTAATTACTATATCAAGTTACTCAATTTTGCTGATATCAAACAACTCCAGATGTCAATTTGACATAAAAAGTCATTTGAAAAAGTAATTATCTTTATTAAAGCATGTATCTTCTTTCTTGTAATCTCAGTAGAAATTAATATAGTTATTAAAGATATATCCCGAAAGCTTTAGGAAGACATCTAATAAAGAAAAGTACATTTCGAAAAATTCAAAATTGTCATGTAGTTTACATAATATTTACGCCTTTTCAGAAACTAATTCTATTCAATCATGAAATAACCATGGTTGATTATATAAAAACACCAAATAATTTTTTTCAGTGCATGAATTTTCAGTAGGACTGTAGATCTGATACGTCCTTAAGGGTAAAGCCAGCTAAAGTGGGCTCTTTCTGCTAAGGAAGCGGGGGAAGAGAGAGAGACTCCTCGGAGCTCGTTACAGCGGGCCAACATTTATTTTATTTCGATAACGAGTCCGGCGAATTTTCTGGAAAATTGGACCGTTACACTACTATCCCCTCGCGTCGAGTGAGGGGGCCAATGCAATTAGGATGGGGTAATAACGTTTGAAGTTCAAGCGTGCGTGCTAAAGGTTGCAGGAGTTTGAGAGCGGTGGGTTTCTTCTTTCTAAGACTTCTTCGTTGTCCTTTATAATTTTGCTTGACTTTGCGATTTATACTTTTTACTTTTAATGTAGCTTTACACATTTGAAATGTTTTCTGGATAAAGTAGACATTGATCAATGGTTAATGAGAGAATTGTAATTTAATAGATATAGTTTAATAATGCAAATAGATATTCAATTTGTAGTTGGGATGAATAAAATTATCTATTCGTTATTCAAATCGTCGAGGTCAAGCATAATTATCAAAACCGTATAATTGATTTATTAAATCCAAGCGGAATTGTACGTTAAAACTGAAACATAGGAGATGCTAACGTTATATCCTTAACAAACAATAATTTTTCATTCATTAATATTAATAAATGAGAAATTATTATAATATTATTATTATTATTACTATTATTATTTTTATTTTTATTATTATTATTATTATTATTATTATTATTATTATTATTATTATTACTATTATTATTGTTTTTATTATTATTATTATTATTTATTATAATAAACTACTGCAAGCGTCAAGTTTGTATGTATCCATTTTATTATAGTGTTAGTTGATTTCAAATAAAGAATTAAGAAACAGCGAAATCAACTCAGAAAATATATTAGGCATGCTTTTCAGTAGAAAAAGATCAGTTTGGTACGGCATATTCACGTAAATAAATATTATATTTAATATTGCTATATATTACTCATTTATTTCCTCTTTCATTACAAATAAATATTATTCTTATTTACTAATATAATACAGTTCTCTCATGCATCAATGGCATACATTGCCCGATAACCCCTAATCAACAGATTTACACATATTAGCCGACATCCTCCATTGATTATTGATTAATCTCTAATCGTCCTATCGCCCTACAACCAACTCATTCCCTAAGCCCTAGTAGCATCGTATCCCCTACACAGCATTTTCCGTGTAGTTTGCTATTGCATCATAATCATCCGCAACTCTACATCTCTTGGATTATCCATACCGAACAAGTGCAGATCTGCACGCGATATCGCGAATACGCCGCAACCATGTCTCCAAGCTCCTATATCATCTTTGTGGCTTTATCGGATAACAGTTTTTTTATTAAAATTAGGTTTATATAAAATTTAAAACTTCATTTCCTTAGTTTAAAACTCATAGTTGGTTTGCAGTCAACATCCATTTAGTAAATCTTATCATTCACAAAAATAAAATCGTGGTATTTCCGAAAAGACTAATTAAGCCTATTTTCATATTTACCCTACTGGGATTAATATTCCATTTGATACCCTATTCAATAATTGTGGCTAGCATCTTTCCCATTTAAATTCAGCATGTTACTGCAAACATTGAAATCTCAATATCTCAAAACCAGGAAAAACGAACTTAATTCATTAATCCAGGAAACCGCGTTAAATAAAGCATCCCCGAATCTCGCCGTCCGTCCTAAGTGACTCTAATCCCCGCTCGCCAGATAAATCAACGTTTCGCGCATTTCCATAAGCGCGAGCGGCAGACGACTGCGGAGCTCTCGTGAATAGGTTTAGAGACCGAGGTAAAGCGCAGGAGCCGTCAGCAAGTTCAACGATTGATCACGAGGTGCGCCGCACCGCTCCGGGGGCCCCGGACATTCCCTGCTACGCGGAGACGACAAACACCCGCCACATAGGAGACAACGCGCAAACGCACGTGTATATATATACAGCGACGAGGATTCCCCGCAGGACGCGCTGCAGCGTTCCTCGGATGCCTTATGCTCCTGCGCGGGGCCGGAGGAGATGCGGGAGTCTGTATGGTCACGCTCGGCTGATGTTTGCGGAAGTCATTGTGGCTTGATTCCCGGGGCTCGGCTTTGTCCCTCTCTTCGCACTTCGATACTTCCCCTGTACTCGGCTAAAGAGCGGATTTTCTTTTCGATTGCGAAGGAGCGTGTACAATGCTACTGTGTTCCGCTGAGGAGCTTGAATTTCATGATCAAAGGGGATTTTCTTTTGGGGTAGAAATGGCTAATCCTTGTTTAAAAGCATTATCCGATAATTGAATGTTTAGTGAGACAGGTAGTGTTTTTTACGTTTAATTCAATTGTTTATTTGACGGGGTAAGGTAATTTATATTGCATGGTGATACAATCGTAATGTCATACTGTAATATTGTTATCGGTGTTTCAGAATAATAAAACAAGTTGACAATTTATTGAAGTTATGGTCGACAACCAAATGTTTGGAATTCTATGGTAAAAATAAATGCCGAGACTATATATACTCTGTATTTTTCTGTTGATATAAAAATAAAACTAAAAAAATAAAAAAACACAAATAAAAGTAAACAGAATACTGTAAATAGGTACAAAAGAACAGGATTTTTTATTTATTTATTATATTTTGTCATTTTTAAAAGTAATATTTAATGTACATTTCGTCAAAAAGTGTTGAAAATTTATTAAAATCTATACTTATTTTAAAACTATATATCCACATTAGTCAAAATTTAATTAACAATTGTTTCATCGCAAAATGGTGCATTACTCCGGTAAACATGAAACGTTAGTTCAGCGTAAGCAATAAGGCGAAGTAGCCAGGAAACAAGAGACTAGCCTTATTGTAGAATGCCTTCGCATTCTCTCTCCATCTCCCCCACTCCTGCCTCCACTCGCTGCATAAATGGCCAGAGTCTACAAATCAAATTAATGTAAAAGGAGCCGCGTATAGTTTACATAACTCCGCTCTGGAAATTAAGCGGCGTTGTTCGCGCGCGCGCGCTGCGCTTGCGCTCTGACCGAAAGCAGCGTACACTCGAGAGGAGCTTGAGCCCGCGCGCCAAGCTCAAGGACAATTGTGATTTTGCCTCCGTTAAGGAGACGAGGAAATTCCCTCTACCTACCCACCTTTTGTTAGCTAGCGAGCTTCTTTTGCTTCTTGGAATCTTGATGCTCGGTAGTGACTACCAAGGGAAGTCGCTCTAATTACGCGTCTGCTTTATATTTCCGGGAGTACGAAATATTCATAATTGTTGGGGGAAACTTATGTTGGGTTTGCCGTGTTTTCGAATAAAACTGACTCTGATCTTTATTATTGCATGTAAGATTAGATTTTCTGTTTGATTGGATTAATCACATACACTTATTAAAACGTAGAAGTTCTTTTAGATGAATAAAATTATAAATATTACTTCTATAATTTTTACCGACATGAGTATTGCTATTTAACCAGTCTGAATAATATTATATTGTCTAATAATAATCGAACACAAATTTAACATTATAAAAGCTTAACAATAACTATATAATATTGTCATTTGTTATTATTCATCTTTCTTTATCATCATTTTCAGTCTTTTGTAATTATTATCATATTGTATTTCTGCTTCTTTATTACAACCGTTATAACATTATATATTATACCCTATTATTCAATACCCTCTTTTACTTCTTCTATTTTTTTTTCTTCTGCATCTTCTACTTCACTTTTTTATCATCATTTTCCATTTATTTTTCTTCTCTATATAATTATCTTTTCATTTTTCATTATGACTACCCATATAAATAAAAGTCTGGGACAAGTCTTGCAAAAATATAGCTCTAAAAGTCTTACAGAAGTCTGGCTAGTGGTACAATGCCAGACTTTTGGACAAAATTTCTGAAATAAAAGCATCGCGCTCTGTCAAGTCCGCAGCAACCTAAATTTGTATTTTTCTTTTACAAATATTAAAATGTATTTAAAAAACGTTTCTGCTATGGAATCGAAAAGTATTATATTTACGATTCCGGTCGATTTTCGGAGCTAGACTTTTGCTCGACTTGTCCCAAACTATTTTTTTATATATGATCTTCCATTTTTTCTTCTGCGTCATTATATATTATTTTTTCTTCTTCATAATTATGATGTATTCTTTCTTTTCAACATTATTATATATTTATTTTAAATCATTATTATCTTTAACGTTTGATTTGTCAACGTGATAATCTATTTCTATTTCTTGTTCGTCGACTACTTCTTGTTTTTCTTGATCATAAATTTCCACTTCTTTTTCTGCTGTATATCATCATCTATTTCTTTTTCATTCTGACTATCATCTTCTATTTTCTCTTTTATTTATTTGCTTCTCAATTCTGATAATGTATTTCTTCTTCTTCGTCATTAAAATCTTCTCTTCATCATAATCAATGTTCTTAATAAAAAGAAGATTGTGTAACCTTCCTTACAGATGAGATGCTCAAAATTCTGTCAAAAACATATTTCATCAAATTCACTTCATCATAATCCAACTTACAAAGCTCCTCCCTCAAAAACAAATGACATCCATTTCCCCCGAGCATCTACCTTCTGCACCCCATCCACCTCTAAAATGCTTCTCGACGGTTCTATCAGCGAGAGTGCTGCACCGAAAGGGTCCCAGACCCTTACGTAGCAAACGACTTCGACGACGACGACGACCAACCACCGCCACCGCCATCTCAAGGAACGACGAAGGCTCGTGCGGTTTCACGGTCGCGACGCTATAATCCAGCCCTTAACTCAGCGAGAGTATTAGTCGCGCTGCTCCCTAACCAACTTCGCGCACGGAAGAGTAACACACTGACCGTGGCTCTGGAGAACGTCTTACCTCCCGGAGGATAACTTGACTGCGGTTTGGGGGGGGGGGGGGAGGGCAAGAAGAGAAGAGACAGAAGTGAGAGGGCAAGGGGTCAGCAGCGTGAGAAATCTGCAGCTGCGCTGGAATTCCTGGCTCATCGTAAAGACGAACACCGAGTGTTTTCTTTGTTCTTCTGTAAGTTATGTTGTTGGGTGTGCGTTAGGAACTTCAATACTATGTCTTTAGGCCAGGGTTGCTGTGGTTTTTTTGGGGAGGAGGACAGTAACGGCTTGTGGTGGCGACGAGATAAGAAATATCAATGAGTTCGATAGTTTCGAGGTTATTACAGAAAGTTCGACTGTAGTATCACATTTTTACGTGAAGAAAGAAAAATAGCCATTAGTGGAATATCTGGTAATCCGAATATGATAGAATTCATTTCCCAACTGTTTAGGATTAGTTACAAGATGGTAAATACTACATTCTTTTGTTTTGTATGCACTACTAAATTTATAAAATATATTATATAATCAAACATAATTTATCACTTTTAATTGTGAAACTTAATTTCCTATCTCTCGTAGAATTCAGTTCACTGTATAATTTCATTCTCAGTCTTATTCCTTATTATTAATGATTAGTTTCTAAAAAAATACGTCTACAATAATAATTTTTAATTATATTGCGCTCGATCTAACATTTAGATTGCCTAAAATGTAGTAATTGTTTTTATATAATAGCAACATTTATATATTATATAAAACTTGAAACCCCTTTTAAAAATAAGGAAGGTATAATTTGAGAATCCATTTAAGGTAGGCCATCTTTTATGTGCAATTACTTTCTTAATCCCGCTAGATTATTCTAGCTTATATTAAACTCAGATTACTTGTAATGTCATGTATTATGGAAATGTCTCATCAATAGACGTAATTATAATAAACTATATGCATTCAACTCATTGAAGAATTGCCTATTCCAATTAAATTTATTTCTGTTTTATATTAATTACTCAGCTATGTTTTGATATACGAACTAATAAAAATCATCAAATTATTATATAGTTCATTCTCATCGAAAACGTAGTTAAAACTAAAATAGCTTCTCGTATACCCCTAAAACTCACAAAGAAGCACGAATTGTATATCTCGGTCAAGATCGTGCGAGTTTCTCCGGATCCAGCTCGTCCATTTTTCCATTTCCCCTTGTCTCCCGCTGCGCTGCGGCAAGAGAGGAAACGAGCTCGACCGAATTAATAATTAATTTTCCGTTAATTGCAATTACCCGGACATAGAGAACAATTAGACCGTAGCGAGGGAGGATGAGACACACAGAGCTAGACTGCGCGTCGTAAAGACAGAGAGAGAGACCGTGGAAACTGCCGAAAGCCATGAGGGGGGGTCGTGCGCGGGCCCGGGAGGAAAACCTATATACCTACTGAGTGCCTATCCAGGTTAAGACATAAAATACCTGGCTTAAGCGCGACGGCAGCGCCGGCAGCCCGCCGAATTAAAGCAATAAATATACGTAAGGCTGCGAGGCGCGCGCACTACTACGTGTAGACGCTTTGCGTCTGACTCTCTCTCTCTCTCTCTCTCTCTCTCTCTCTCTCTCTCTCTCTCTCTCTCTCTCTCTCTCTCTCTCTCTCGCTCTGTCTCAGTTGCAGAATGAGAGGATAGAGTGAAAAGGGTGGGATTCCTAGTTCTTAGTCACGACGGTCGATGCCCCACCGGCAAATTGATGATTTCATTGATGCTAATTTGGTTTATTTTGTGAATGCAAATTCACGCTGAAATAAAAAATTGAAGAATACCATATTTTAGTTATGAATAGAAAATTGACAAAGCACTTAAATGGGGTGGATTAGGTATAATAAATATTATAGGTAAGGTGTAATATTAGAACGTCAAAATCAATTTTAAAGTAAAGGTAAAGTAATTGTTCTAGATATTATTTCAAGATGTTATACTTAAATTGAGCACAATGCACCATGTGTTACATTAATTGATCAGTCTTTGTAAAAATTTAGTAAAAGTCTCATTTCAATGTAAGAATTAAAAGTGTAAATTTATTTTAAACCTGGTTTAATCATTACCTAAATTATTTAAATATTCAGAATTTTTACTTAACTAATTTTTAATAACTGAATATTGAACATGCTTAAAATAAATTCGTACTTTTATTTCTTACACTAACATAAATCTGTTAATTGTAGTTTCGAAAGGCTAAATCAATTAAATAAATGCAGTTTTAGAGTCAGTTTTAGAAAAGTGCAAAAAATAAAATCATCGATCGATAATAAGTTTTGACACATTTATTAAATAAAATACATTATTTGCATTATATAAGGAAACTCAAAGTAAACTTTATTTATTCTGATGTCTCTATTATAAAAAATTTTAAAATAGCTGTGCCCTTACTTTAATGTTTTCATTTGCTTTAAATTCATTAATAGGATAATTCCGTGAATAACATTACTATTATTATGTTTCATATTTTTGTATAGCTTATTTTTTACTTATTAAAATAACAACTTCAATAAAATAAAAAAAATTGCCAAATTTCAAAAATCTACTCTTCTATTATAACAGATTTTCAAAATCGCTGTACATATACCTGAAATTAAATAATTAATATTTTAATAACATGTTATCAAATATTGCAACAAAAATAACAACTTCAGTAAAATAAAATCAAATACTAAATTTCAGAAACCTACACTTCCATCATAACAAATTTTCAAAATCACTGTACGTACACACAAAATTAAATAATTAATATTTTAATAACATGTTATCAAATATTACGAGCCATTTTTCTGCGCCCCCCCCCCTCGCACCAGAATTTCACCAGCTGCACAAACGCAAATATCGGAAAAGCGCACATCCGTTAAACAAAGTAGTATTTCGCAAACAGTACATACACACACACTTTATTCGCCTGCGCAATGGCCCATAAAAACGGCAACTAAACTCTCTCGGCGCCCGTCCGCCCTCGGAACTTTTTTTGTGTGCTTCACCGCCAGCCTAAGATATTCCAATTTCATAGACGCGCGAGGTCGCCGCGAAGAAAAAAGCAGCGCGTGCACAGTCGCGAAACCGAAACTTTTTCAATTCCCGCGCGCTGCTCTCAAGTTCGCGCCGCGGCGCCCGATGAAAATGCCTCACCTCTTTCAACGCGCGCCGCTTATGACGACGTAGCACCGCCGTGCTTCATGCAGACTTGTATACGTGTGTGTAGACGCGTACGTGAACATAGACAGAGTCTGGCGTGTGTACGTATTTGCCTCGTCGCTCGCTCTCGAGGGGTGGGAGAACTGTGTGTAACTTTTAATTCGCGTGTCCCGCGCCAACCAATCTGTGTCGTGCGCGCCCCTATTACTCCTGATAAGCTAAAGTAATTTATTTACCGAGCGAGGGGATGCCATCACGCGACTTCCTCTTTCTCTCTCTCTCTCTTCCTCTTGCCTCAATGCTGTGCAGTCGGCTCTCTGTGGTTTTCTACCCTTTTCGCTCCATTTTTCTCCTTCTCGCTCCACACGTCGTGCACTCGACTCTTTGTTCCACCCACGTTCTTTGTTTTGATTTTAGTCTACTCTCTTTTTTTTCGTACTCTTGTTTTTCGTCGTGCTTCGGTTTCATTGAATACTTTCTCTTTTCTTCACTTTCTTAATGATTCGGATGGATTACAGACGTTCACGAGGTCAACTAGATAAGTGAAGGTATACATAGTTCCAGAAACATAAAATTGAACTGTTTATAATATTTTAACTTATCAAAGAAACTTCATTAGTCAAATAGTAGAGTTGCTGTAGGGTTTCTTTAATTTAAACCTCCTAAATGTCAATATATTTGTAGACTCGAAAATACGTTGGTACCTTGAGAAAATCATTATCTCTAACTTGAAAATAAACAATGATAAACTTCTCTGTCTTCAACTTGAATTTGACTAATATTAAGGCTTTTCGCAATATATATTTAATCAAATTTTAGTTCCTCTCACAAGCATCTACAACGACTTCCATTCATTTCCCAAATGAATGGGATACCGTATTGTTATTGTTATTGTTATTGTTATTGTTATAGATGTTTATCCAGAGTCGAAGTTTGCGTATTCTGTAGTCATGATTCATTCATCCCTCGCTTCCACATTCGGAGAGTGTAATTAATTGGTATATTAATATTGTTCAAGTGATGCCGGAATATATTTATGTTATACCATCTTTGGTCCTTCAGTGTGAGAAAAATCCGGGAAAAATCTCAATTTACGAAAAGAACTTTGTGATTTCGATGAACTTCATACTATCATTAGACGTAAAGAAAAAGAGGAAGAAAAGGATTATGATGTAGATGATGATGATAATGAAATTAAACAACATTTTACCATCAAGCGTACGTTTTGAAAACGTTGATTACGCATTTTATACAAATACGGATAAACTTAATATAAACATATATTCTGAATTTGTTTATATTGATAATATAACTATATAATTCAACAAATACAAGTTTAAATTAAGTGAAACTACTATCTTGCACATTAATTCAGGGGCCAACTGAAAACAACGTTTGGCAACCAAGCACATTAATTATGATTTATATTAAATCTTTTAAATCACGAAATTTATTTGTAATATCTAATTATAATTTAAATTCTCTATAAGTTGATAAATTCCTTATCTTGAGCTTTTAGTTAAAGAGAGTTTAGTACATATATTATTTGTTTATATTTTTAGATAACTTAAATGATATATAAAAAAAGATAAATAAAAGATGAACGAGTAAAAGTTAACAATCTAATGAATTGACATGTACTATATTTTTACTTAAAACCTTGAAAGTAATTTTCATAAGCCTAATAACAATGCTAGAACTTCCTTTGTCAAATACAAATCGTCGATACAGCAAGTCATTTACTGTACAAAACTGGCTATCAACTATCACAATATTTCGATGAATGCACAATCAGAGATAAAATCGCATTTTCAATCAACCATCTCCCCCTATCCCACCAATTCCATCTCATTGTACACCCCATTGTCTGCACTCCCCCATTCTTTAAAATCGCAGATACTCGTCGCCCCGACACTCGAGGACGAGGATCCCTCCTCAATTCTATTTTACGCCCTCACCGAACAAGGAACTCGCACGCTTTTTTTTCCCATATACAAATCCTCGCACGCTTCTTTTCCTATACACGAGCCCTTTCAAGTGCAAGCACGTCGAAGGCTTACAGAGAAAGAGAGAAGGAGAGAACGCAGTAAGAAAGGCAAAAAATGTTCTCGACGGTGGAATTTATAAATCAAGAGCGCGCGGGCGTATGCACCGGCGTGACTTTCGCTTTCAGCTTTCGTATATACGCGCGAGGCAGGGAGTCCTTCTGTGTACCTGCTCGCGGGGTGCAAATACTTTGGGCTCTCGATAAAAGCGGCGCGATAAGAGTGTCGTATATCAATACGCGCGGTATATATTCCTACTTTGAAATTGCGCGAGTGCAGCTTTGTAGAGACGGAGGAATGCATTTCTTAAAGGTATCTTTTTGATTTCGAGATGCTCGTGGGATTTTTATTCATATTCTGAGAAATTATGCATTATTGCGCAGTATTTGCGTCAAAGCAAAACATTGACGGTTCACAATTTGTTCAGCTTCATTTAGAACAAAATTGAGCATATAAGAATAAAAAATTATGCCTATACTTTGAAAATCAGTAAAAATAGGTTCAAATCTTAATAATGTAAAAAAAATAAAATTCAAGCATTTTAACTGGTAAAAAATGTTTGTTTATTAGTTAAATTTCAAAGAATCTAGAATTAACTTAATTAAAAAAGTTATTAGAATTGATATATAAAAAGATTGTCAATAATCTTGTACAAGAAACGTTTATTTTGCTATCAAAGCGGATTAATCAATTTGGCCAGTGCCGGTGACACGTAGCAGCCGAAATTCAGGGCGTCGATAAAATCATCCATCAAGCCGTGATCCTGACACTTGAAATACACTGACCGCATCTCCCATAGTTCTCCAACGATCAAGATCTATCACAATTTCAAAAAAAAAAACTTCACTCCATATGTCCGTATAAAATATCACCCAAAATTCTCTTTCGAAACAATATAACAATCATACACCGGTACACGCACGGATGCGCAGTAGTCACAACAATCGCGTATTCACCGTATGCGAGAGACAACACACAACTCGCACACTCGTATCGGCCATTAATTCCAATTCGCGCGGTGCGCGCGATTTCTCGCTAATCTTTCGACCGATCAATTAATTATGCCGATCGGATATCCAATTACTCGCAAACTTCTCGAATCTCTCGCTCTCCCTCGGCTGGTTCGTTGTGTAGTGAAGCAACACCAAGAGCCGAGAGAATTATTCAAATCGCAGCGCACCGGCACTGGGCGCATAAAACGCTAATCGAAGGGGGGAGTCTTGTGGCCGCAAAACCTATCAAACTTTTTTAAAAGAAGCAATGCATAATACCCTGAATAAGACAGGTTGAGGCAGTCTTCTCTTGTGGTATATGTCTGTGAGGTGAAATTGGACAAGGCCGAAGTAAAGGAGTGGAATATACCGGGTGTTTAGTAAGTATGTGATATTTATTATTTAAAATGATATAGATATTCTTGTTATTAAATACCAATTATGTGCGTAATGCTTATCTTTTAGAGAAAGATGAATATAGAGAATAATTGATTATCTTAAGTGCTGGATAACATTATCTACTTTTATCTACAAAAGTATTAAAAACGGTTCAATAATATACACTAATGAATTTTGCTTCATAATTTTCCTAACGAATATAGTGAGCAAAGTTATCTTATCTTTTACCTAGATAATACGTTACTTAGATAAATATTTACCTAAATACAAACCCATCTAGATTTAAAAAGTTTGTGATTTATTTCTTTTGTACGCATATAACCAGACAAATATTTATCTACATAACGTGCTACCGTTTTCAGTTTTAACCAGTTCACTTATACTTTATGTTATAAAGCAGAAGTATTAATTTATTTAGTCATAAATTTATTATAACATGATAAATAGTCATGTAATTAATGTCCGATTAAAATAATGCGAAAATTTTCACATTTAATTTTTTTATGAGCAAAAAGTTTAGTTTTTAAGGAATATCTGATAGAAAAACATTTCTTTGAGTTTAAAATATTACTCAATTTAAAAAACTAAATTTTTACTTTGTATAATGATTTCATCGACTAAATGTGCATGTTCTTAAGATGTATCAATATTCTTGTAATAAAGGTTCTTTTTTGTATTGATTAGTACCGAAATAAATTTATTTAGATACTTATCAATGACCTCTAATGAGATCGCAGCTAGTTAGTGGTCAAATTAGTCATGTTTTAAAATGATCGATATTTATTATAATTCCTCCATGTACTACACACAAAATTTCTTCTAAACCAGCACAGCTGCATAACTTACACCTACAATCTCCACAATGCACCCGCAGCATCTTTAAAACCACAAAATCCCTCCGCACACGTACACCCCACGTCTCGAAATGTTTTCTCCCATCCAAGCTCCGACTCCCTCTAACCGCAAAATTTTTGCAAACACCCCGTACGTGCGCCAGGCAAGGGTAGACGGGCGAACGCACGCGATGATCGATGATCCGTAGGATGGATCGTGTCTCTTGGAAAGTTAGCCGGTCGCCACCGCGACAGGAGGATATGACGCGGAATACCGGGGCTCTTTGCTTTGACGCTGAATGGGAGCGGCGCGCGAGCGGAGAATACAGCATAAAGGAGACGACACATGCCAGCGGCTATTGGCGGGATGGATCATGTGTATGCGTAACTTTTCTGACCGATATCGCTCAACGGCGCCGCGCGCGCGCGCGGTTGTCCGAGAGGACAATAATGGCGAGGAAAGGAGGAAATATGAATTTCTTTGTTGGCTCATTGATGCTGGGTATGGGTGGCGGAAGATTAATCGACGATCTGTTGTCTTCTTTCTCTCGTTTAAATATAATATTAAATACGTAGATTTAAATACACTATCGATTAATATCAATCACGAAGAATAATTTTCATCTGAATTTTGTAATAGCTTACTTCAATAACATTATTAAGTTTTTTTTATTGATTTGTCTGAAATTATCTTTGCAAATAAGTAATAGTTATGCAATTTGCAGTATCTAGTCTGCAGAAAAATATAAGTAAATATAAATAAATATTGTATAAAATAGATCATTATCTTCGTTTGCTGATATTGATATGGTGAGGTTTAATGAATGATTTTTGCAAACCAAACAGACAATTTTAAATAAATATTATTCGTTATAATCAATAAGAGTCTTAAAATATATAGATATATAAGATTAGATACATACGTAAACAGACATAGACACATACATTAGATTATGTACATTTTCCTACATCCGAGGATCAACCGATAACAATAAACAGGTAATTGATTACATTATCCGGGTAAATATATACATTAAAGTATAGATGTAAATCGGTACCGCCAATTGTAAACATATTGCGTTTTTATCTTCCACGCATGTTTCATATTGAATTAAAAAATAATTTAATATTTCATTTGTGTTATTTGATATGATTTGTATGCTAAACGTTAGCACCGTGAATGTTTGTATACTAATAACAAACAATATTTTATGATCTGAAAAGCTTAGTCTTTTTAATTCTTTTAATAATAAATTTAATCAACTTATATGCACTGACACAAAACATCTTTTATTTTAATGTTGTTTTAAAATGTATGTTTTCACCTTCATTTTAGTTCGGTAAGTTTGACCTGTGAATTTTTGTTATCACCGCACTAATATTTCCGTATAATATGTTTCACCAACTGCATATTTCAAAAATTTTATTATACTCATTTTAAGGGACTTCCGTACGCCAAGTGGATTTGATTGATATAACCAAGGAGAATTATAGTTAAAAACCAAATTCCACACTAAAATAATAAAGCACTAATATTTCATACTGATCTAATCACATTATCAGGTATTAGCGATTCGCACTATACCCTGTGCATGAATATAGGCAAATAGACGATAAAGGCAATGAAAGGGAGAGATGCACCGCAACGGGAATTCGAACTTGATCGATGGTCTCGTGTCTTGCGGATTAGGTTTCACGCGGATATTGCACCGGGCGATCCACGGATAGGATGGGAGGCAAACGTGCTATAAAATACTTCGCTTATTAAAGGGAGACAGAAGAGCCGGCAAGTGCAGCGAGTTCACATTTCAAAGGATAGACAATCGTGTAATAAGCATTTATGATAAAGAGTTAGGTGTTCTAAATTCTTTATTAAAGTTTTTTCGTTCATCATTTAAGTTGCAGTCTGAAACTTGCATTTTATAAGAACGAATTATAATAAAAGAACAATGTAAGTGCTTTTCGACGTTTTTATATCAATAAATAAATGCATATCTAATAATATAGACAAATATAATTATATTAAAAAATATAGACGTGCTATATATGATATACCTTCGAATTCTTGGGTTTTATAATTCAATTGTTTATATATTTCTTTATTTAGATTGAATCGGTTTATTATTTTACTCAGTATAATCAACAACGTTTTGTCACAATGTATAACAGCTTACTATGTGTTGGTAAACGTCTCAAGCATTGTATTTCACGATATATGGGAGTAGTATATTGTATCATATTTTGTAAAATATTGTTCCTAAATTATTATTTTTTAATATTTCTGTACTTTTAATATTGTTATCTTGAGACGGGATGCATACTAAACATTGTCATTCATAAACAAATTTTTAACTGATAGCGACCAACAATTTCCTCCAATTATTTAAATTGAACAATATTGCTTTCTTTATTAACAAAATTATTGTAAACAAAATGTATATGTATTTACATACCATTATTCATCTATTTTATGTACTATAATTATATTTCAACATTTTCAAAAATAATTTTTAAATTGTAACATTAAAAGTCCCTCTTTATAAACAACTAATGTTACACAATATCCATAGCAGTATCAGAACTTCATAAGCCAGCGTATCCTCCATTTACATCGCGCTAAGTGTACTTTCTACCTAATTGGTCCGCGGTAGCACAGGCATCTGCATTACCATCCGCGAGAAAAGCGAAAGGGCACTGACTGTAGCGCGCATACGCGCGGTCGATAAATGATCTTAGGGTGTCGCCGTTCTCTCAGGCGCGCGCCTCCGCTCCACTTCGAAAGTCACCCGCGCACGCATATAAGCAGCTAAAAGAGCAGAAGCGGGACACCGAAAATTAAATCTCGATTAAGCGAAAAAAAATAGGTTATCAGTAGCGCTGAATATTTTTTCGTGTTGATCATCAGGACAAAAAGAGAAGGAACGGTTAATTAGGACCTCTTGAGATACAAAAGTATATACTGCCGTGCAAATGAAGAAAGTGGGTATCTGCATTCGAACTGAAATTGAGAAAATCAATAAAACCCGTTTACATCAGTTCCTTTTCACGTGCGTGATAATTTCAAAAACTGTTCATCACTTTTTACGAACCTGCTCTATTCAATAGTGCAAAAAGAATATGTTTTCAAAGGTTTTTATGGGAAACTGCAGATACGGTTAAAATTGGTTCTTAAAATCGCCAAGAAAACAGATCAAAAAGCATATTTACAGCAGATACGCTTTTAGGTTTGTATTCCAGGGTGAAGTTGAGGAGATCGACATGCAGAAAATCATGCAGATACGGTTATCGGTCTGCAGATATCCATTTTCTTCGTTTGTAATTCTCTAAAATCTCTGTAGATAGGACTTCATTACAATAATTACAATTGGTAATTACTATTAGTATTGATCGAAACGAAATTAAAGCCAAGATTAATAAGAGACTTCATTCGGATAATGCCTGCTTCTACGCTGTGAATAGATTACTTAAGTCAAAGCTACTGTCGAAAAATGTCAAAATAAGGATATATAGGACTATAATAATGCCGGTAATCTTGTACGGGTGCGAAACCTGGGCGCTCACTAAAGCGGAAGAAAATCGTTTTAGGGTATTTGAAAATAAGGTTCTGCGGAAAATATACGGGCCAAAGAAAGATGAGGAAATTGGGGAGTAGAGGAAACTGCACAATGACGAGCTACATAATTTGTACGCGTCACCAAATATTAACAGAATAATAAAATCACGGAGACTAAGATGGGCAGGACACGTGGCAAGAATGGGCGATGATCGTACGGCGGCGCGCATAATGAAAGGAAAACCGAAAGCAACGCGACCTCTAGGTAGACCTAGACGCAGATGGGAGGATAACGTAAAAGCAGACGTAACTGAAATTGGGCGGGAGGGCGCGAAATGGATGGGGTTGGCACAAAATAGGGAAACGTGGAAGGCTTGCGTAGATGAGGCCATGAACTTTCAAGTTCAAAATGCCACTTTAAAAAAAAAAATTACTATTAGTATAGATGAATGCGGGTTTTCATGACTAATCCAACGGTATAAAAAACTAATTTTTCATAAAAAATGCAGATCACCGCTTTTTTCATTTGCACGGCAGTATAGGCAGTTAACCGTATTTGGTGTATATGTACGCCGCACTGACCAAAAAGAAAAAGAGTTTGTGGATATTATGCTTCCTGCCAGGCGCTCGTTAAACGCTTCTATTAAGATTACGATTCTTCTGATGAAAATGCAAAGCTTTTAGGTTTCCTTTTCTGAATGTGTGTAATGCATGTGTATACGTTTTTTTTTTGATAAAGTGCTTGTGCGTTGACGCTGGCCAGATGACGTTCTAAAGCGATGTGCTAGGATGAGAAAAATTTTTACAGCCATATAGTAGTATCTAATAGTTGAGATAAGTCGGCTGCGTGAAAGCATAATATTCATTTTATCAGTGAGTAAAAAGGCAATTAACAATATTTACTAAAGACTCTAGTAAAATGCTCTTTTTCAGGGAATATCAAGTCTTTTAGTAACATTCACTATCTTATTTCAATGTTAAATGAATTATTTCAATAAAAACAAATTTTTATTATAGCAACTCCATATTACAGCTAAATTATTCGAAAGTAAATGTAACTTTTCTGATGCCTATCTAGTACCTATGTTTATTTCTCAACTTTTAACGTTTAGTTAAAAAAATAAAAAATAAATATTTCCCTGGAAGAAATCAGTTCGATTCATAGTCAGTTATCGGTCATTAATGTCCATTTATAGCTATTATAACTGATTAATGTCCATGAATTAGACTAGTTTCTACCAGGGTTCCATTGTTTCTAGTATATGTTACTCAAACTTTCAATAAATGTTACACAAAAATTAAGTTGCACTGATTTTTCAGTAGAAATTCCAGTACTTTTTTAATCATAGGAATCTTATGTCCTTCAGTGCAATATAAAACAAAGTTTATAACTTTCCATTTCATAATCAAAATTTGATTGTGTTTTTAAAACGTGCCATAAATACATTTTTTTAGAAGCATCACATAAAAAAGTAATAAAAAAACAAATAAATTTGCACGAAATATTCAAAATTGAGTTCAAGTCCAAATCGGAATTTCTCCAAATCTGAAATCGATTGGCCCATACGCTATAACAGTGTAGTACACGTACGCCTCGAAATTTAGGACCCGAAATTGGAAAAGTGCACTTTACGAGGGCCACATTCTTTTTTAAGGGCGCAGCAATAAAACCACAGGAGTTTATCGAGAGACGGGCCACGCGGGGATTAGACTTTATGACGTGTCTCCGTGAGCATAAATTCGCGCGCGGGCGCGGATGCGACGTCCAATTGAAGGCAAATACGCGCGAGATCTTTATCGGCAGTAAAGGCGAATCCTTTGGACTGTACACTCTCGGCCTTTTATTTTGAGTCGATGAGAAAGACGACTTGCTTCTAAAATAACGTTTTCTGGATTTTCGAACTCTATAAGCAAATTTCTGCTTTAAATGTACGTTGCTGCATATTTCATTTTATATCAAAATTGAGGTTCACTCGGCAATTATTGTTTCATATCGAAAAATTTTATATTTTATTTGTATGCATAATGTTTTAAATTTAATTTCTTTCTCATTTCAAGAAATAAATTTAATATTTATAAGAGCGTGTTTAATATGTCGCATAAAAATATATATTATCTATCATTGTATTATTTTTTATATACTTTCAATTGCAAGATTCATGAATTGTCAATTGATTTACATTCTGTATTCATTATACTGTTCCAAAAAGTTCTGACATATTGTTGAATCAATCATAGAAATGAAACTTAAATTTAATATGTCCGATCATACACGATTAGTATAAGAAAAAAGCACTTTCTAGAATAAAAATATTCTTAGAAATATAACAAGCACACTTTATCTCGGGAATTCCCATGTAAGAAGTTTTTGTGTACAATTTTTCCGTGCAGAATATTGAAAGGAAAAAATGTGTATAGAATTCCCGTGTAAGAAATTATTGTGTAGAATGGTTCCATGCAGAATATTAAAAAGAAATAAATGTGTATAGAATTCCCGTGTAAGAAATTATTGTGTAGAATCTGACAGTGTAGAAAAATTCATTTCTGTAGAGAATAACTGTGTACAGAATTGACGGCCTCTTTATCTCGCGATGTTGTGAACTTTTAAAACATATTAAAGGGCCAAATTCGGTACTTGTGTTAAAAATGTGTGTTTTACACAACAAAACATTTGGTCCTTCGAGCCGGATGAACCAACGACCTATTTACTGGATTTATTTATCCGCTGCTCCCATTTTTTCCTACACAACAAAACTTAAATTTATAACGTATATAATGAAACGTACATTTTTAACTATTATTAATACTATGAACAATATTTTAACAATCTTTTTGATGTTAGAAGTGTCAAATCTAAATTGAAAAATTTGCGTTAAAAAATTTAATATTGCATGTAATCCAATGTAAACAATATGTTTCAAATTTCGTTCATTCATATAACTGTCTACCAAAAACTCACCATAAATCTACCTTTTATAACAGAGCTATACGCAACTTAATATTAAAAAGTATTATTCACAAAATCAGTTTTGCAAGAAACACGTGTAAAGAAAAAAGTGCATCCAGCCATACACATTTGAATTACGACGAAATCTACACGCAGTAGCCGCACCACCACATCGCATATTCCCACACAACACTTAGTTCCTCTCCCCACGATAATTCAAACCCTCCGCTCACGACAAATGCGCAATTTATTCGATTTCATTGCGCTGCAAGGCATGCAAGCAATAGCGCAACCTCTTCAAAAAGGAAATCAACGCGCGGGGCGGCGGCGTCAAACAAACAGTTACACACACACGCGCACATATTTTTGGCGGTGCGCGGTATGCTACAGGGGTCCGAGTATCGGATTTCGCGGTAAAAGAAAGAAGGGACCGATCCAAGAGTCGAGAGAGTTTAGAAATCGATCATCGGGGGTGACTGTAAATTAAGGAATCGACGTGAGAGATGTAAGGAGGTGCCGGGCACCCGCGTCTTTGTTCCAGCTGTTCGCGTTAATCGAATGGATGAGATTTTATTGTTTTTCTTTTTAAGGAGGACGTTTAATGAAGAATTTGGAGATGCGAGAGACGCTGGGATTAGACTGCGCCCTTTTTCGGTAGCTTGTAGAAATCGACACTCAGAGAAAAATGGAGAGATAAAAAATAAATAAGATGATTCGACGGTTAGGTTTATAAAATTTACGATTTGAAAATTAAAAAGATTTTTGGTGCGCAGAATATTTATAAAATCTGTTTTATATTTTTATAAATATTTTTTAATAATCATAATTTTGAGTATTTCATTTTATAAGATGTATACTTTATAAAGCTACTTTGGTTCTCTAAGTAATCTTAATTCGTAAAATAAACGTTAAATGTATCGATCCAATCTTTTTCGTACGATTAATGAAGGATTGGAGATATGAAAATATAAAAGGAGATAAAAGAAGGTATGATGAAGATATTGGGATTAGCTATAGCTTTCTTCCGTAATTTTGGGATTCAATACGAATAAAAAGAGAAATAAAATGAAATAAGATGATTCAACGTTCAGATCTTTAAAAGTGCAATCTATAAAGTAATAAAACTTTAGTGTAACATACTAGAAATAAAATAAAATTCATATTTTTAAAGGTATTCCTCAATTAACCATAATTTTAAGCATCAGGATTTACAAGATGTGAAACTTATACATTGGTAATTTAAAGAAAATTGATAATCGCTTAACCATGACGAGCACGATACTTGCAGTGTAAACAAACAACAAAATGCAAATCGTTTTATTTAGTCCTAGGCTTCGTTAGCTCTAAAGCTGCCGCATATAACAAGGAGCAGCTCTGCGTAGCTCGTTAATGAGGAATCGAAGACACGGGATCGAAAGATGCTGCAAAATCGCAGCGGCCTCTTCTAGTCTTGTTTAACTTCAAAATATATCGAAATGGCGCCAGGCGCATCGACTATTAATTGGATCGTATATTTTTAATTTATATTTATTGAATAAAGCTACTGAAAAGGTTACTGAAAAATCAAGAAATTTTTCTCTTTTTAACATAATAATTGAACCTAACGATTTTTAAAAGTTTCTTTTTAGATGAACATGTACCTGATTTGAATTTAACAAGTTCTCTGATATTTTTGTAAAACCTATATTATTGAATGTAATGATTTTACATAGGTATTCATGTATTTCTATTTAATTGACCTAATAATTCTAAAATATTAACCAGCATATTCTCGAGATATTTAAAACATAACTTGTTGCAATAAAAGATCCTTCTCAGATAGATCAGTGTCAATGGCAATTTAAAGTTGGTTCACTAGAAAAAAATATTAATTCATCCGCGAACGTTAATTGGCTATTAATACCTTACTATACATATAAAATCTAACGTCTGCTTCACTCAATAATAAACAAGAAAATAATGATATTCTCATCCATTTTTATGTTCGTCAACCAAAACAAAACGAAAACAAGGAGACAGCTATTTTTACAGGAGCATAAACATCTACCTCCTAACGTCTAAACTAAACTTGCACAAAACTCCCTCATGCACACAAATGCATACTTTCCTCGTCCACCCAGACCTCTAGCGCATATAAAAACGTGTTATTTATTCGCCTAATTCGAGACGAGTCAAACTTTAAAAAGCCACCACTCGATTCTCGAGGATATAGTTTTTATAGTCACGGAGGCGACTCCGACGCGCCGAGTCAGACATAAGAAAAAAGTCGAGGCACGCACACACACTCGCGCGCGGGTGATCGTCTCGGTAGTAAATTTTCACCCTTCCCACACGCGCTATAAATTTAGCATCGGCTTTCAATATCGAACGACGCGATTTTGTCTCATCTCTTACGTTCTTCTTCTCTTTCTCTTTCTTGCATTCGTTTTTGGTTGGCGCGCACTCGCGCTCGTACGCGGGTTCGGATATCTCGCGCGACCGCTCGTTGAAGTCTCCCGGTGTTTCTGTGCTTGTTGACCGGAGGGGCAATGCACACGGAAAACGATAGCGTTATTTCCAGGCTACTGAAATGTTCAATAATATCTGAAATATGCATTGTTTACTTTTAGATTGCTGGTGAGAAATTTTTTTGTTCTATTTTGATAGAGCAATTTTATAACTTAAAAATGTGTATTATAAAGTAAATTATTTTACTAAAATTAGTAATGTATGAAAGTTTACAGTGGGTGGTCGAATTATTAAAAGCACTTAGAATTTATCAGAATAAACTTATTGCATCTAATATTTAACCAATTATCTTTTTCGATTTTATAAAAATATTTTATAATAATATATATCATAAAAATATTATTGGAAATGGGTGTTAAATGAACACAGCTTCGGTTAAAAATTTAAATAACATTATCTTTATTCATAATGCATGAGGAACGTCTTTATAGTACGACTGTTCGGCAGAGACTAGCTATCGAACTAAGGCTATGGGCCTTACGCATACAGCTTCCCACTCAATCATTTTTGCTATAGGCATGCCATAAGTATTCAAACAAATATAAATTTATTTGTTAAATTGTAACCAAAATTTGTTTGTAATATTGCTATGAATATTAAATTTTTCAAAAACTTTTTTCCAGTATTTAAACTTAATTTATTAGTGGCGAATAAAAGAAAATGTTTAAAGCTTATATAAAATTTTAATTAAAAATGGTATCAATAAACAGTTAAGTAATAAATTTCTATAATTTTTCTTATTCATGCAAGCTGCTAATAAGTTATGCCACGTGCTGTAATCAGTATTCACGTTTTCAAAGTATGCTTCGATTGGCATTGATTTCGCAAAGTATTTATATGAAAAGTATTCCTTTTACAGATCAAAAAGATTAAAATATTCTTGACTTTGTAACCCGTGCAAGAGAACAATAAAAGCATAAATAATTCCTAACGATTATTATTATGCATTAAAATATTACGAAAGGAAATGTAGTTTCACACCCCCTCAAACACTCAAAGAGTTACCACGATTATATTCTGTTCAAAAGACGAAGAAATATGTTATGCACTTTGTTTCCAAGAGTCGTTTGTCAATTGCGACGGCGAGGGGCCGCGGCGTCAAAGTAGGCGATGCATACTTACGTCGGTGCACCCATGACTGTATCGTAATTGTTCTTTTTGAGTCTATATTTTTTCCTAGTTCTGACTTTCATATACATACCGATACAGCTCATATATAAAATATTACAATTTTTCTTTGTGTACGTGAATTAGTAATTTTGCTTTGCAATATGGTTTTTATTTATTACACTAAAAAATGCAGAATCGTTTGTACGAAAACAATGTAAATTAACTTCAAATATTGCAGAAAGAACTTAAAATAACATAACATATCGTAAAAATAAGCGTGAATAAATTATTATTAGAATACTGTTAAATAACATAAATTACCGTAAAATCCGATAAATTAACGATAAATTTGCGAAAAATAAGATAAAATCTTATAAATTATTAAATATAACGTAAAATGCGACAAAGTAACGTAAAAATGGAGTAAAATATGACAAACAAAATATAAAGTAAAATTTTACTAGATAACAAAAAACAAATTAAAATACGATAAAATAACAAAAAATAAAGTACAATATGACAAAATAACTTAAAATGAGACATAATTATATTTAAAATAAAATAATACAAAACTATGTAAAATAAGACCAAATTATGTAAAATAAGATATAATTATATAAAACTATATCAAACAATGTGCCTATAACGTGAAATCGTGTTAGTTAACCAAGGTATAGGAAGATTCCATGATACCTAAGACAGTACCTGCTGTAGCCACAAAATATTTTTATAACATACTGATTATCATTCTGATAATAGTACCTCACGTACTATACATAAACATAATACAAACTAAACTATCTCTCACTTCTTCCCACTCGCTCCACAACTGGAACCAACTGAGCTAAAGACACACCCACATACACGCACACAGCTGAGACAGCCCCAAAAGCCCGGGCGTGGATAATATTTATGTCCACCGACCCAGATATCCCCGAATCACCGCGCGTGCTGCTGCCTTCTCTCCGTTTTTTCTTCCTCTCGCTCTTCCTCACCTTATACCACCCGAAAATACGATCGAGCGCATGAAAGATGTATGGTGTCGGGAGGGGGTAGGGGGACCAGAGACCGAGAGTGTATGGTCCTTCGATTCGGAGAGTTAGGGATATATAGAGCGCGAGAGAGGAGGACCGATAGTCATCGCGGCTTTACGTTGGAAGGGATTTCGTCGGGCAAAGCGCGCGAGCGCGGGATGTGTTTTTGGACCGTAAGCTCGGCCGAGGGCAATTAAGGTGAGAAATTCGTTCGGCTTCACTATGCCACGTACGGACGGATGTGTATGCCTTATTTTTATCGGCGATTTCCGGGCGATTCGTCTTGTTGGGGAGAGGAAGGAGGAAATGTTGAGTCTAGTCGAGGTGGAATTTGAAGTGTCGTGTAGGTGAATTTTGATCATTTGTTTTTGATTAGAGTGAGAAGACAAGTTGATGGAATGTAGTTAGTTTAATTAGGGAGGTTGAGAAAATAAAATGTATGTAATAAAAAGTAGATTTGTTAGTGTAAACTCGGGACAATAAAATTTTCTTTTAACGGATACTAAAATTATACTGAGTAACGTACAGAAACTGTTATCTTACTAAACGCATTTAATTAATATTACAATAAAAAGTAAACTTTATTAAAAAATCTAGTGACCCATAATAAATTGTATTTTACTAATAGATGATCAGTAACTATCACTAATCAGTTTTTTCACAGTATAGATAGAATGCAAATGGAAGACATGCGATTATCTAAAATGTTGCGATGAAAATAATGTAAAGTACATTATCGCTTAAATTGAATATAGTTTGGCTCTTTGTGCTCATAATGAACAAAAAATCATATGTGATATAAATAGGTATTTTAGTGTTGAAAGCCAAACAGTTAATCATGAAAATGCAAATAATCACTTAGACTCTTAAAATTCATGCAAGTCAAATAATGATAATTTATTCACCATTAAAAGAAGTAAATAGCATCGCGTATACGATGTTAAACTTGTTTATAGGTGATAAACCGGAAGATCACGTTTATATATCGAGCACGCGTCAAAAAGAAAATCAATACATAACGAAATTGTTCCCCGGCATCTGAAGGAGGAAGAAGACGAAGAAGAAGAGCAGAGGCGTATAAAACAGTCGCTGCTACACGGACTGTTATACCAATCTGATACGGTAATGATAAGATATATATTTTCGATGAGAAGAAAAATTGTAATGGCTATCGGCTGTAAATGATGCTTAGAATAACGAGGGAGAAAATATGTATTTATGCAAAGTATGCTAAATTTAAGTACACTGAACTGAGGAAACAAGTGATGTTTTGAAAATATTAAATGCAACAAGTATCTTTTCTAAGAAACTACAATAATTATACGTAAAGTTAGAAACCTAGTTTTTAAGTAAATTATAATGTATTCGACTTTTTATATATTTTGTTATGTTTCTCATAACTATTCACTTGATTAATCATTACAATAAATACTGTTAAAGATTAATTTTTAATTTAATAAATGGCAGTAAATAAGATAACGTGCAAACAATTAGTTACATTTATTACCTATATGTATGTAATAAATAGATCAATATGAAAACTATTATATTGCATTTCGTTTTTCTAAAAAAGACACAAGTTTCTTTTATGTTTCGTTCGAAAATTAAAAATTACTGCACTATAATCTTATTATCAATAAGCTTCATTCTTATACTTTATTGTGTCTTTTTCTCTTATCCATGTGGGTTTTCCAACTCATTAAAACTGAACAATTTCGTTAAAAATCGTCGAAAAATTCATTAATTAAGTTAAAAAGAGCCCAAGATACAACTTTGTAACCGCAATCTCAACTAATAAAGTAACTCGCCCCAATCTTAAATCGAACACACGTTCACCTGATATCAGCGCCCTCCCAAACGCCACGACGCACCAACGAGCGGCAACCTTACCTTTTCAAAAATGTGCAGATAAAACCCTCGCACGAGAACATGAAGATATCACCGTCGAATTTCGGCGGTCCAAATACGGTTATCCACGGAGGGACCTTGGCACACCAGCTGCGCACGCGTGGGTATGCGATAAATCGGCGACAGCTCGGGCGACTCAAGGTGGGTCTATGCTGATTTTTTACCAAAATATGAGAGAAAATTTTATGGTTTCTTTTCACAATTTGCAATTTATTGTAGAAGCATTTTGAGATCTGGTAGAATAAAAGTGTTCAGAATGAGTCAAGGGAGATTTTTTAAAGAAATTTTAAAATTATTTACATATTTTAGGTGTATGAACATAAAAATTTTTGTCCATTTAATACGTATACAAACATGACATTTCTTACTATATTTTGATTTAGAATGAATGTATAACTTTTAATAGGCTACTTAAATAATAACTTTATTTGTCCTAAAGTAAGTAAGGATTTATTTGATTGAAATACAACAACTTTATTGAGCAAAAAATTTGACTGACCGCTATGATTGAAAAAAAAATGCATATCTATCAATAAACTGGAATAATATTAATGAAAAAGTTTTAAAATTAGTATATAGTCTTCTTTTCTTGTCACTAATAAAGTAACAACATATCAAAAATAATGTAACGAACGTATAACGATATACGAAAAATGGTTGAAGACACATCTTAACATTTACACCACGCATCGAGAGAAATTCAAGTCCTCTTGCGTTCCAAATATATATATATATATATATATATATATATATATATATATAAAACACGCGGGCAGACTTGCCGTCGTCCATCGACTTGACGACTTTCATTGCATTCCGCTATATGTGATGCTTGAGATTCTCGGATCGTAAATCTGCTGCTGCTCCGTGTCTGATCTCGATTTCGGGGCTGCTGATCGTTAAATCACGATCTGGTGATCTGTATTTTCGCGAGAAAGGGAGAAGGCGGAGACGGAGGAAAAGCAATATAAATCCAGGTGAGGATCGGCGAGGAGCTTTTATGATCCAATCGAATTCGAGTTGTTGAATTTTCGGGGAGACTCTTGGGGTAGGGAATGGTGGAATAAAGGTAAGATTGAAAGACGTTTTGCGTAAAGTTTATTTAAAGAAATAAACATTTTAAAAGTACGGATTACTTCATAGTTAGTTAACAACGCAAACTTACATAAGGAATTTACATATTTTTAAAATCAAAATTGAATAAGTAGGAATATGTCTTAACATATCAACAGTCTTCTAAGATTATTTACGAAATTTCAATGAATTTCAACCATTAATAATTAATTTATTATAGTTTTTCAAGAATAAGACCAAATCGCAAAACTCACAAATATATCTTGCTCATTAGAATTATTGATAAATTTACCTAAAATAATATTTTAATAGAAAATGTGTATCCTTAAAAATTGTTAAATAAAAACGATATATGTTTAATCGTTATCCTTACAGTTTTGTTAAATTATTAGAAATTAAATTAATAATCAATAAAAATCATCAAAATCCTTATAAACAAATTTCATCAGAGATGCGCATATTTTTTTTAAATGATATAAGTCTTCAAACGAAATTATAGGTGGCTTCATTAATTTCTTGTGCAAGGGAAGCATTTAATTTCCGATGCAGGGCATTTAAACTTTTAAACGCAAAGCATCAATGATCTTCAAACTTATTTAAAATAAAATACCTCGTATTATTTATAAAATAAGTATATTAAATGACTTAAATTAATTTTACGTAAAATTTTTAAGTAAAGCCGATATTATTGCAAATTTATGAAAATCAATAAACTTGGGTGTGGTCCTCCTTAATCCTCGTGTAAAAGGCTGAAACACATGTTTCGAGCACTATGACCAGGAATTAAGAATCGATAATCCTTTTTCGCCAGAATTCCTTTCTCTAAAAAAGAGGTATAGATAATACCTTACATTGTTTTTAATGGCAATCGATTTCAAAATGTCGAATTTCGTGCACTCTGACAAGAACCACACGGGCCACCGAATAAGGCTAACGTATATAAAGTGGCAGCCTTATCAGTGGACACTTCGACGAAGAGACAAAGTATTTCTGCGACTTTATCACGGAACAAGACAATATTCGTGCATTCCAAGGCGGTCTATATTGTGGGAGGCTATGAGGAACTCGTTTAGAGAGGAATGATTAAGAAAAAACAAGATATTTTATTGACAATCCTGTGAATAAATCGGGACGAAAGAGATTCGGTGAATTCGAAAGGTAGAGAGATACGCGACATTCTTTAGGCGCGGTGTATACGAAAGCTGAAATATTTTATTATAAAAATAATTCGGTAAATATGTAACATATATGAATTTAATTTTGTATTTAAAAGTAATATGCAGTAAAGTTTGTGGTATCATAAACAAAAGTAATTTTTAATACAGAACTTTGATTTTTAATTATTGTTATCCATTGAATGATAAATAAATTATTTCAGCATTCTGTATATTGGTACATGAAAATTAACAAAAAGATATCAATATTATAGACAAATTATGGTACTAAATTGCTCGATTATCATAATTAAGTAAACGAAAATAAACTGCTTATTTACAACTCTATTATTAAAGAATATTCTGGTACTATCATTTTTAAGTACAATTTTCAAAATGGTATTGTGTAAATTTAACCGAAAACCTTTACAGGCCTTATTAATTATTTATCTTACGGTAGAAATAATCGAATTCAACATTGCATCATAGCTTAAAAATAAATAGCCCGCTTGCTTCCTCTCTAAATCTGAAGTATAATCCCTTATTACACGACTGCATTCATAAATGTCTGCGAAACTAGTACTACCGGCTTATCCATTTTCTCCTTATTTCCCTTTAAATATATATGACAGTCTGGATACAAACATAAGTAGTTTATGTATACGAAATTTAATTTTAATGGAAACGGAGATTATTAAGTTTTACCTTGATGAAGTTACCGCTCTAGTTACATATTTTATTGAGAATATTAAATGACTCACCTGAAACAAAAAAAAATCATAGAATTAAAGTATATAAAAATTATTTTTATAATTATGATTTATATGTATGTACTTGACAAATTTTTTGTGTTTTTCTTAGGAATCTTTTATCAGTTATATTAAACAAAGTAATTCTTAGAGAAAATAGTGTTTTAATGCTAGAGAATTTTGTATATTATACAAAAATTATATAATAAATGTTTATTACACTTTTATTATAAAACACTTGGACACTTGGTAGCTATAATAAAAAACTCCTGTATCAGAGGTAGGATAATTTCAGAATAACTAACTAGTTATTTTAAACAAATACACTTGGACAACAAATATTACTATTTTTGTAACTTATAATATGTCTTTTTTTAGGTAAAGACTAATATTTTCTAGCTAAATGACTTTTTAAAATTAACGTGAAAATTACAGTAACAATCATAGTAAACGTGACACATTCTGACATCACAGTAAAATACGGCACTTTTTATTGTTCACCAGGGTAACTATCGCCGTGAAGTTGGTAGAATGCCTCGCGTTCACTACAATTTTTACGGTAACTTTTACGATAAAATTCTTTCTATGTACATATTTTATTATCAAAAGACTATTTTAATTTCTACCAGGCTTGTGTTCTATTTATAATATGGCCTACTAAGACAGAGTATTATCCTGTTGTACAAATTAACTTTTACATACATCCATTACACTATACTCTGTTTCATTTAAAACACAATAATTTGTAACTCGCGATAATTGGACGTCAGAGCTCAGTGTTTTGCATTTTGAATCCTAATCAATATAAAAACCTCTCAATAATACGAAATGAAATTTGTATAAACGCTCGATAATTTTTAAATTTAAGCTCTTTCGAAAATGCCCTTGCCTATTAACTGACAAGGAGAGTCCACAACCTGCGGGAAGCAGTTTTTGATGAGGCCACAGGAAGTAGTTGCTGCCATCTAAAACCTGATGCCTAGCACCCGTAGTTTCATCTCATTGGCTCTTGGGGTCAAGATATGACCTTTTATAATCAAAATACGCGTTATTTTAGTAAAAAATGGTACCTATAATTTGAATCATAACTCTGCAAGTCTTTTTGCTAGAGAAGTAATGTAATATGAGATAACAAAATTTGACCGAAAGAGTTTTAATTTGAGCTTTATTTCATACAAAAATATTATTTTGTTGCAAAGTTATGAACGATCAAAAATTATGACGAAAAATGCATAAAGATTTGAGGAATTTTAGCTCTTTAAATTGAGTAGTTTTCCATTCATTTTTCGTTATCATTTTTCTTCGTTCATAACTTTTCAACAGAATAATATTTTTATTGTGAAACAAAGCTTAAATTAAAACTACTTTAGTCAACTTTTGTATCTTATTACATAACTACTCGAGCAAAAATCTTTCAGAGTTATGATACAAGATATAGGTTACCATTTTTTACTGAATTAACGCGTATTTTGAATACAAAAGGTCAACAGGTCACATATTGACCCTCAAGGACCTATGGGACGAAAGTACGGATGCTAGGCATCATTTTTAGGTACCAGAAACCACTTCCTGAAGTCACATCGAAAACCACTTCCCGCAGGTTGTGGACCCGCAGGTTCTCTCCTTGTAAGTAATGGAATTATTGGAACGATGTGTAGGCGGCTTTACACAAATTAATAATGAAAGCTACAATCAAATTATATGGAAAATTACGCCGAAAATTATCCCGAGTGGCTCAAAAATTGTTGACATGGCCGCAAATATCGCCGCCGGTACATTCAACGGAGGTACCATTTCACTTTTATATCACATGAGTGCAATAGGACTGTCTTTGGGGCCCAATGCGCATGCATATGTCTAGAAAGCGACTCGAGAGGGAAGAATGGCTCGGAGACAGCACCAAATCAAATTGCTAGAGGCTGCTGAAGGAATGGAGGGTTTATTATACGGCCCTGGAATAGACGACACTACGTAAATTAAAAAAAAATTTTCTATGTGTAAACCGGTTTTGAAACTTTAAACGCGTTTTTCTCAAAACGAGGTTTTTTAAGTCAGTGTACATGATATCTCAAAAACAGCTTATTCGATCGGTCTCAAATTTTAACACAATTTTCTTAGATATATTTTTTAGTAATTAATCGTTGATTTTGTCCATCTGATACTTATTTTTCATTATATAAACAATTTAAGGCCAAATTTTACATAGAAAATCGAAAACATTTTTTGAGAATCCGCCATTTTGTGGAAACTCAATATTTTGCTTAGCCGAACGATTAATTACTAGACAATCTCATATATTAACGAAAACTTTATGGTTTTTTGATTTCAGATAATCCAATCTTAAGTTACGATGTACACCGCAAAATAACTTTTTTTAGAAGAGGTCCCGGAAATCACCTGCAGCGCCCTCTATAATGAAAATTTTTATGAATAAAATTTTTTTTTACATTCTCTAAAGTTACTTTTACGAGCACAAAAAATTTCAACTAAATAAATTCAAACGTCTCTTCAGGATAAATTTTTAAAAAACTGTTTTTTGTTTTGCCTCATAACTGCGTATAACCCCTTAAAACCGCTCGATAACTTGAAACTATCCAATTATGCTAAAAACTGTTAAAACATTTGATCTTTTATATCCTATGTTTAATAATTTTGAAATGTTTAATAAACGTTTAATAATTTCAAATTCATGTGAGTTTTTCTAACTTTTCAGTACCTATAAATTCAAAATTCGATAATTTGCAAATTTTGATAATTCAAAGACAGAGTTAAGTTTTATCTATTACGAATTATCAAGTGTCGACTGCATCTTTAAAATCGCAGAAAACAAGACTATACATATTTCAAATGTAAAAGTTCCGTTCACGCCGCACGCCTCTTAGCCGACCGATTCCCAAACGCACATTACTCCTCTCTCGGCGCGCGTGTCACTCCGCTAGATCGTTCCGTCCGTGAGAGTTGACAGCGCGCGCTGCGGTATTGCGGTCTTATACAGAGCCGGTGCCACTATGCAGCTGCTGCCGCCGCGTGCGCGCAATGTCCTTTAACTGCTAAATGAAACATTTAGCCTGGAGGGTCCGCGCGTATGCACGACGTCGTATGTCGGTAAGTAATTACCGTGGCATTAAAAGCTCGAGGCCTCGCTCTTACGTCTTTCTCCGCTAGAGCCAAGAGAGAGAGAGATAAGAGGAGGAAGCGGGAGAGCGAGTTTTTAAAGGAATTCATGAGAAATATCGTAAAACGCTAAGTTCATAAATTATATGGATGACAAAATGCAAAAAGCCGGAGAGCGAGGCTCCGAGCGATTGATTTATGAAATCTGAAGGCGACGCGCGCGCGCAGGAGATGCGCGGAGTACTTATATAGCCGGGCCGATTAAGCGAGTTATGCATGTTTAAGGGGGCAACGTTGCGGGACGCCGAGAGATAGATGATGAATCAATGAAGAGTTCTCGAGTGGGTGATGGGGGGAGTGTCCCTGATAAGAGGCTAGCGCAGGCTGCGTAGGTTTTTTGTACAGGATTCGTGAAGGAGCTTATCTGTCAGTAGACTAGTCAACGAAGAACGTTTGAATTGAATGAATATGTTTTCTATTTTTCAATCTTTGTATGCTAAAGTTGCCAATACATTGATACTTGTCTTTTTCTAACTTGTTTAATTAATCTACAGTAACTTACAGTGTAAACTTATATAAAAAAAATTTAAAAACAATATAATAACGGATATAATAATTTTATTATTTTTAATTTGCACATTGATCATAAAGAGAAATAATAAGCACTGCTGTGTCTATAATAAACTATACGTTTTATAATACTGATATATATTATTAGAGATGACAGCAAGCATTGAAAGTGCATTATTCAAAAATGTATATTCGACTACAAAAATAGTATTCTTTAGAGTTTCACAAATCAATTGCATCATGCTAGTATAAATACAAAAAGAGCTGAACACTGTACGTAAGTATATTTATTGTGTAGAATTCATAGTTTTTGTATAGACTGCGACAAGCGAATAAAATCGTTGATGATATAATCCAACTTTCACGTGTATAACTGCATGAGTTATGTAAATACACTTGTATATTAGTGGAAAGATTAGCAATCGACAATTACCAGTTTGTGATTACTATTTTACAATTTTAATCTAGTTTTCATGATTTTTTTCATAATTTATACGAAAATTGATTGTATTAAACATATATTACTCAAGTATCGAAAATAAGTAGTTAAAATATGTTTTCTGCACTTATAAAATTTGTTCGTCGGATATTATCCTATTAACGTATAACTTAAAAATAGTGTTTACGATTACTTTTCAATCCTTTGTCAGGAAATTCAATAGCTAATTTTAAACAGAATTCAATAAACGATTTTTCCAAACAAATGATTTACATTCAAAGTGATGGGTAATAAAAGCTACATTATAACCTGAACACCACAGACAGCTAGAGATATTATTCTATCGTGAGAATGTATTTTTCATTTAACAAATTGTGCCACGATATTCATAGCAGTATTTCATACGCTCATACAAAGTATGTAGTTTTGAACCTTAAAGTCAATTGTCTATTACATTCTGGAGTTACGCAGTAACACCTTTTACTGGCCATATAACATGTAAGAGTCTTATGAATACTTTAGCAACTTTAGAGAAAAATTTCGGAAGTTTTCAAAACGTTCTTCCACTGCTAATAAATTATATATTGATGTGTGTAAAACATTTTTCTCACGAGTCAATTGTTATACATTTTAGCAAAGGACAATATAAACGTTACACACTGTTACTACATTTCAAAAATGAAATTCAAGACCCCATAAATTTTACCTAACTGATTTGACTACAATACGAGATATCGTCATAAATTTTAAATGTCAAACTCAATTCAGACAAACTAATAATAAGTAAGTAACCTCACTATTTAGAGCTTAGAACATATGTAACCCGTTTTGTTGATTTACAACTTATTTTGTATGCCATAACGTTCACTACGTTTCCAATATTTAACAATTATAATTTACTGGTTGATACTCATTATTAATACTTTACTAATAGTATCCTTAACATATGTATCACTCTGGTTTCTAGGAATTTGATAACGAATATTATATATATATGTAGATGAAAGACATAACGACATAAGTCCACTTTTTGTGCTTTTGAAATATTAAAGTTTAAAGTTTTTCTTTTCCATTGAAAGTTGAAACTAATGTAAAAAGAATTCATAAATACTGGATATATGGTCACTTATTTTTACACCTCTGCTTTTGCGTTTTTATCTGAAAATATACTAACAAGGAGAGGGCACACCCTCCGGTAAACGAAATTCGGTCAGACTTTGGGAGGTATTTTCTGGTATCCAAAAATGAAGCCTAATACCCGTAATTCATTCTAATAGACCCTTATTCTGGAGATATGACGTAATTTACTCGAAATATTCGTTATTCTAATGAAAAGAGATACCTCTTCTTCTAACCATAACCCTACAAGTTTTTATTATGGATAAATGACTCAATGAATGAATATTCAACGAAATTTAACTCTTTTAAATTCGTTGATTTTCCATGTATTAATTCAGTAACCATCTTCAATTGTTAATAACTTTTGATCAAATTAATATTTTTATACGTAACACAACTTAAATTAGAACTATTTTTGCCTACTTTTTATTATCTTTTCGGTCATTTTTCCAAAATAAATACTTGTAAAGTTACGGTTCGAAGAAGAGGTATCTTTTTTTATTAAAATAACAAATATTTCGAGTAAATTACCTCATATCTCGAGATCAAGGATACATTAGAATGAATTACGGATACTAGGCTTCATTTTTGAGTACCAGAAAACACCTCCCATAGTCTGACCGAATTTCGTTTCCCGGGGGTGTGCCCTATCCTTATAAGTAAGGATGCCAAAATCGCTCAAAACTCAATTTTCAAAAAATTGGACTTATGTCGTTATGCCGGGAACCCACAGATATTCTCTAACTGATTATTGGTGTCAGTATTCAGTATTAAAACCGAGTGGACACACCTATTTCTGGGTTTTATTATTCGACATAAGTTTAAATTAAATTAAACCTAATAAACATAAACATGCATATCTTGTAAATGTCACTATGTGATAAAAAATTAATAAGCACGGTACGTATTGTATTATTGTTTCACCACGATCATGGCACTCAATAAGTAGTACAATAATGTATTAAAAGTAGTATTAAGTATTTATTGTTTGTATGTAGATTTCCAAATCAAAATTAAAACTTTTATTTTACAACAGTAATGCACTCATAAAATATTACACATATAATATATCATGATAAAGTATTTTAGCAAACAAAGCTATATTTTCAGATAAATGCATATTAAATTTCGTTGTTGTACTGCATAATTTACAGTGCTTACTAAATTTTTTAATAATCCATGTACATTAAAAATTTGAATTAAAATGAACTATTTTTGTCACTGCAATGCCGGCATTATAACAATAGATACTTGTAATATTTAATATAAATATAGAATAAAAAGACGAGCTTCTATTGAAACATACATTTAAGAGAATGTAATATTAGAAATATTATAATTCGATTGAAAAATGAAGATAAATACTGTTTGTTAAATATTATAGTGGTCTTTTTTTATAATGCCAGCATTACAACAAGAGGCCATTGTATTTCTTTATTCATTTATAACAGCGTAAAATGATAAGAAAGATAAGAACGAGATATTTTTAAAAAATTTCTATTTTTTTGTACAATAATAATAATTAGAATATTTATACCTATATTTAGAATCCAATACAATTTTATGAATCTACGTATAGTACACAGTTTATTGTTTTGACAGTACATGTATGTTATTATATTATAATACGAGATTGCGAGATCTAATAATTTCGGTAAAATCACCGTAACCCTATTCTCCATCACCCTCCAACCATCAATGGTCTTCTCTATTATGCTGGATTCTCTTAACCCATTTCTTCCCAAGCGGCCATTTTATAGTCGATTGGTTTTCTGCCTAAAACCGCCATTTTGAAATTTTCCAACGGAAATTTCAAAATTCCGACTTCAGAATCGAAAAGAGCGGACACTTTTACTTCAGAAAAGTGCTATTGGTTATTATTATTTTTTTTTCGACAATTTTTTAGGTAAAAAACCAATCGACTATAAAATGGCCGCTTGACAAGAAATGGGTTAAGTTACCAAATCAGTACAGCCTAGAAAGTCCATCTACCAACACAAGAAGAAAAACTACCCGGTACAACTCTCGAAAATCAGGCTTGCCCACAGACACACACCTACAAAATGGAATCCCGACAGCCATAACTCCGATTATACTTGAAGCTATCACCGCCATCGCATTCGACAGGCTGTATAACACACATACACACGTCGGTATCCGGAAAACGCATTCCGCCTAGCTTTCGAGTTCGGAAATGGATACGCGCTGCCGATGGGTTCGCTCTTGCCGCAGTGTTTAGCATGCGGAGAGAGAGAGAGGCAGAGAGAGAGAGAAAGAGTGGACGTATAGGCGCCTACGCGCGGTGCAGTGGCGTTTTTGTTTTGTTTACAGCGGGAATGTAGAGTGTCGGTTGGGTATTCTATTACGGGGCGTGATTTTGTATACCTGGAACCGAGTGGAAGGACTTGATTATGTGTTTGAGGTGGACACATTGTGGATAAAGTGGTCGTTTTCGAGTATTTCGTTTCTGATGTGTGAAGGTAAGATAAATAGATTAGTTTTTATAATGGCAATGACTTAAAGCAGAAATAGTAATTTGTAAAATAAATTTTATAGAAAATAATATTGTTCTGTAAAAAATATTATTCTTTCTATATTACTCAGCGTATTTTGCTTCATTATCTTCAATTACTCGTGAAAAACAAAGTAGATCGAACATAAATTCTTACAAACTCCAGCTTTAAATCCAGTGTTAAATTTCTAAAAATTACAAGGATATTCTATAGCTTTTCATATGTCCTCTTTTGAATCTATGTATTTCTATAATTCTGTAATTTTCGTTCGGGAACTTTTAAAGAGGCAACTCAATGGTTTTCATTTATCTAAAAAGCTAATTATTATAAATAAATAATTCTTGTATCATGTGAAGTAAATCTGTTGCAAGGCATAATAGGCTTACAGTTCTATATTTTACTACGTTACATCAAACTTTGAAGCAGTGAACCATATAACATCTTTGTTGGAGTTCCAAGATATATAGAAGCATAAGCAGTGCATATATACAAGAAAGTGGGAAAGTTTGGGTCTCTTGAATCTCTGCAGTTCGTATGATAGTTTCGCGGACCAAAAGCTCCCGTAGAAGAAAGGAATTATAAGATGCAGCTTAAATATATTTTGTATCTTAGAATAAATTAATTATTTTGCACTACAGTAACTTCCTGTACCTTACTATACATATTTACTGTTATTTAGACCAATAGTTATATTATTTTATAGTAAATAAATACATTTTAACATCTGTAGCTTAGATAAATTAAATAAATTGCAATATGCATTATGAGAACTAATATTTTAATCGAGCTACATAAATTTAAAGATAATCCGATCTTCTTAATATCTCCGCAATAATTCTTCGCATATTAATAAACAAACATAAGAAGAATTTAACATTTCCTTCTTCCATCAAGAAACTAATCAGCAAACAACTAGTCCATAATCCTAACTACCTCCTGCAATATAATCCCCCCAAACGACCTGCCATAATTACGCACCTACACTATAACACCGTATACCCACCTCCTGAAAAATTCACCAACGCATTACGGCAAATCCAAAACATTACGATTGAAAATTCCTGACTGCACACAGTCGTGATCCCCTCGTAACATCCTCTTCCTCCTCTCTCCTCACCGCGATTACAAGCGCGAATTCCAGAACACAAGTCGCGCGATATTTATTGCGAGTTATACGCATATCTCTCTCTCTCTCTCTCTCGCTCGAGCTCGTGCCCGTAACTTCGCTGTATATGGCCACGTAACCCATAAAGCATCGCGTATAATATGTACTTTGAGCTGCAGCGCCGCGCGCGCGCCACACCGCCTAAAGAAGTGCCGATATTACCGGAACAGCCGCGCCAACGCGATGCATCATATGTAAGGGGGATGAGGTGTATATAAGGCATGAGTGGAGGCGGTCGCGGAAATGGTGTAAGGAGAGAAATGTACGATTTTGGAGATTAATTTTTATTGGGGAGGGTAATTAATTGGGAGGTATAAGTGCTCGTGGAGTTGCGAAGTGGAGTTTGTTTTGGAGATACGGGTTAATGTTTTGGGAGAGGTGAACGTCGAGGATCTTGTGGAAGATGTTATTTTAAATCTTTGAGGACGACTTATAGTAGAATTAAATTGAAAGAGGATGTTCAAAAGCAGCGAATAGTTGTCCTCCAGGGAATGTAAAATCTTCGTTATTCATTTGCATTTTCAACTTAACAGAAGTAAAATTTACAGTTTTCCTTCTATATATCTAGAAATAAGAATAAGGATAGAATTATGTTACGGAAATATTTACATGATATCCACAGATTTTCCTATTATAAAACATGGTTATAAAATAACTACGAAAATATTCAAATGGATATTTGAACCTTCAAGAATTCATAATAATTCACAAGAAATATTTCTAATACAGAAAATATGTATATAATTATTATTACTCGAGGTTATTAATTTATTATATAATATATATTATGTATATCCGCAACAGCGAGGATATCGATCACATGAGCGCTTAAAACATTCAGATAAATTAAATTAAAATTGTAAATAAATTTATAATTCTGATAACTTATTAAATCCATTGGGTTCGAATATCACTTGAATATGAATGGCATTTTAGTAAAGGACTAAGCATAAAATTATTAATAATGGCCCAGACAACTTTTTTATGCTTTCATCATTATTTATTCATGGATGTCAATTAATTATATTATAATAAGAGAAATTGTGTGGCAAAAATTACACTTATGTTTATATATTACAGGACGAACTTGATTGTGTATAAAAATTACTATGCCGCAAAATTTGTTCGCATTTAAAGTAAAAAATGTCAACGAATATAAAATTTCACTACGATTAAGATAATATTTACCATATAATTGGAATTAATTAAAAACAACATTTTAATTAAATCATTAACAATTCTCCAAAAATTTATAACTCATATCAGGTATTCTTAAAGTCGTTTTGGAGATCAAAGGAAACCGGGTGTTACCAAATATGTTGAAGCTATAAATTATTTTTATGAAAGTCACTATAAATAAAGCAAAATAAAACTGTATGGAACAACTTTTTCAACTTAATGTTAAAGTAATTTTTTCTAACCGAGTAATGACTTTCTTAAGATATCGTGTATGTTACACAAGCTGTTAACCCACTTTTTTGACATCCTCGGTTCACTGGAAATAAAAAGTTGTCTGAAAAAATGTATCAAGTTTATGAGAACAATTTTAAAGATGTGGTTTATTTTTTAATAAAAAGGTTTAATAAAATATCATATATTTTTCATTAAAAAAGGCTTAAGATAAGAAAATTAAAAACTAAGCTGCACAATAACAACTAGTCTTGTTACTACTGAGATATAGATACTATGTTGAGCATGAAAATTTAATAAGTAAAGTAAACTCGACATAGTCTAATTATACTGTAATAATGATAGTTACCGTATATTATTTTGCTATTATTTTCATAAAATAGAATTTTTCACGTTTATTTGATTTTCCTTTAATTGACCAAAAACTGGATCCAAGACGGTAAAATCCACATAAACAATAAAGTATAATATTTCTTTTTGCTTCCTCAAAGCATTTTTTCTACTACATAAAAAAGTAAAATACTTTTGAACATATGTTCATAATCACCAACTATTCTATTAAATACAAACCTACATTCACAACTAAAACAATAAAACGCATCTTTTACCTCGCACACTTTCCACGCTCAAGATAACAAGATCCTTATTACCGGACTATCAATCTCCGCGAACCCGCCTCGTCGGCGCAAATAATATCCGCGCGTGCGATCTCGTCCACGTGTAACGCGTGCATCAGCAGCAGCTCCTGCACCTTCGTATAATGAAGAAATCGCGGGGCCGTGGCAATTCGCACCTTTCCGCACGAAGACGAAGCGGCTTTACCTTGGACCCCACCGATTTCCTCGGGGGATTTATGGCCCCGGAACGCCCGGCAATATAAACACGAGCATTATACGAGTTCGACGCTCTCTTCTCTTCTAAAACTGAAATTCCCTTCGGCTTCTGCTTTTTCCGCTGCTTCTTTGACGCCGCCGAGCCGGGACGATAAAGACGTAAGTATGTATTTTCGTTTCTTCCGCGTAGGTATGGAGTGGCTTTTTTTCTGTGTTTTTTAGGAGATGTATGGGGGATTGAGTGGATAGGTTGGTTTTAATCATGGGACAGAGTTCTTTTATTTTCATATCTGGAGCGTTGACAGTACTGATGTTGGATAGTGGGTGATACTCTGTGAATTCGTGATTCGTGAAGATTAGGAGAATTTAATTTATGGTGTAAAATGAGGATTAATGAGAGTATTTATAGAATTTAATGCGATTAAAAATAGATTGTCCAAATTCGAAATCAGAGAAACGATTAGAATTATTGTTAGTTCAGATTGAATTAGATTAACAATAAGGGATTGATATAGAATATTCGCTTGCTACGACAAACAAGTTACTAAAGTAGAAAATCGTTTTATTTATTAATTGACGTTTCAAAATCAAAAATAGTGTCGACATTGTTGTAATTAAATTATAAAGGATTAAAATAAAGTGCCCAATTGTCATGGCGTATAGGATCTAAAATAGAGAATTGTTTAAGCTATTGCTGGACTAATGAAAATAAAAAACAGGATCAAAACAGATTTAGCAAAACTTCTAAAATAGTTCCTAAAATAGAGAATCCTTTGTTATTATTCAAGATCGTTCAAAATTAAAAAGAAGATCAAAACTGATTTAATAAAACAATAACTGATTGAAATGCAATATTTATTTACTATAACGCTTAAATTTCTATAGAGAATTATTTAACATAATCGTATTAAAATAAGCTTTTATTAAACCCTACTGAGTCAAAAGTTACTAGAACAAAGAATTTATTTTTAGAAACGCAAGAGGTAACAGGAAATTAAAATTAAATTTTCATTGGAAGTAAGCTTTATTGAAATTCATAGAATACATTTAAGTAGAAATAGTCAATCACAATAATTGACATTCGTCAAGGAAATCCTCAATTAATTAACCAATAGACATATCCAGTAATAAATAAGCTTCAACCTCAATTCCTTAATAAATTTCATAAATCACAACACTAATACATATTCAATTTTTTTAACTAACAAAATATTATTTCATTTGAAACTGTTGTTGAGTTCATCGATGTTATCGCATATTTAAAGTGCATATTACACGATGCACTTTAACTGAAGGACTTAACTTCGTTGATAGCTCAAATTCGAAAAGCCATCAATAGTACGGTTCATTCTGTATTGCTTCATTGCACACACGCACATAAACATACACACATACACATACATACACATACAGACCCACACACACACACCCACACAAACACACACACACACACACACACTCCCGCGCATGCGCACGCACACGAACGTATACTTTTTGCCTTCCGATTCTAAACTGGAAGTAGTCCATCAACGAATAGGAAGTGACTTTAAGCAAACGAATGTCGATCATAACTGTATCGTACGTGCTTTTCTATTTAATCGTGCGTATGTTTTGTTGTTGGTGACTAATTAAATCATTTATTCTTTTCTTCGACCTTCTTCTTTATCATTACTTCTGGCACATTTTTCTTGCCATCCAACCAAAAACTAGACCAATATTGAATCAGATGTAAACGAAAGTGCATCATACGTACACTACAAAAAGAAAATCTTATTTTAAGATTGACCGATCTTAAATTTGTTGCATCTTAAAATTTAAAATGCTTGAAAAACAAAAAAATAATATTAATATTATTTTAATAATAATATTAATTATTTTAATACTAATTATTAATTATTTTTATTTTAATATTAATATTATCTTTATGTTTTTCAAGCATTTGAAATTTTAAGATGCAACAAATTTAAGACCGGTCAATCTTAAAATAAGATTTTCTTTTTGTAGTGTAAATGTGTTTTGCCTACATTCAAATTCGCTTTTTATCACAGGATATTTATTTCAAAACAATTAAATAAATATACACAGCCTCTCCTTGAAAACTCTCGCGCTCCTGCCTCCCACGCTCCTTTAACACCGGACAGTTCGTTCGCTTCCGCAATTTATAATCGCACTTCTCTCCCCCCGGTGAATTCATAAAGTGGAGGCGCTCGCTACGCACGGCGGCGCGGAATGCGTCTACTTTGGACGTTCTTCGTCTCTGTCGCGAGCGCGCGCCCCGGGCGCGTGACGAATTTATGAAAACGCGCGTCGCGCGTGTACGCCGCGATACGCGACAAAAGCCCCTCGCGCGTAGTCCTCGCGAAGAGAAGAGGATGTATGTGCTCGCGGGACGGATGAAAGGAGGGCGAATTTTTAGAATGGCTGGAATACGTCGGAGGCTTTCTTTGAGTGGCCAGAAGGTTTTTGTGTGGGGGGGTTTCTTTTTCGGTGGGGAGTGAGGGATTGTTGGGGATGGATTACTTTATTGAGAGAAGTTTGGATTGGAGCGAATGATAGCAGTTTTATTGGCATGTAAAGCTGGCATGAGGAAGTGAGAATAAAACCATGTATATGATAACTAACTAATAAGAACTTATAGGTAGTATAAATATCATAATATATGTTTTTACAAATGTTACCAGTATCTATGGAAGACACAAAGCTAAAGTATCTTTTAAAAGAAATCTTACGATCTGCTTCTTCGATAAATCTTAACATTTTAAAAATAAACTGTTTTACTAAAAATAAGAACTTAAATTTATCTGGTCTTAAATCTATCTTAAACATGGATTTGTAAAAAGTGTTTACGTTTGATTTTTATAATGTCTTGATTGAAAATAACAGCTTTTCGGTTAGTTATTTATCCATGTTTTTTACTAAGTAGGTCAGCAATTAAAGTTTATGTTGTGTATATTTCTGCAATCCATTTAGAATTTCGAACTTCACCCTCTTCAGTTTTCTAAAATAGGGCAATAATTATAGATTAAATTCACTTTATAGGATATCTATGTTTATTAATAAGTAGAAAGAGGATGAATCCTTACTTGATAATATGAATATATAATTGATATCGAACATAGTTATTGAAACTTGAATATCGTTATTAGAAAGTTTTTAAGATATATTCAAGATATACTTACAATTATCGAAGCTATTTGAATAAAACACTGGTAATTCATACACTCTCTTATAATATACATGACATTTACATGATAATGCGACATTCCTCCTGACGTCCATAATCACATACATTTAAATACACATCCACGCAGTCATCAGCGCACATTACCCAACGAAACATCACGAATTTTTGCCCCTAACCGTTTTTTCTGAATCATCCATTAATGAGCAAGACTCGAGCTCTCAGCGAAAAGATAAAAAAAGACCCGAACGCGATAAAGAAGTCGACGACCGCTTGCGGTTCGATCGATGTTTATATACGTAATTGAACAAATGGATTTTGAATTGCTCGCCGAAAATGTTACTTGCGAGATTTTAATGTCGTGTGTCGCATTCGCTTCGCTCTCGACTCATTATACTTGCTAAGATGAGCACAAGATAAGACGCGGCGAATAAATTTTGCACTCGAGAGTAGTGACTCTTTCTCGATATGATGAAGTATTAGACAACTCGAGATGTGTGGCGTGCTTTGAGTAAGTCTTCATTATCCAAAGGAGTTAATAAATAGGAGTTACAGCGCGTGGAGAGGAAATTTATTTCATTATCGTTGTGGTAAGCATTGAGCAAATCCGTGTTTCACCTGCGTATGTGTATAAATAGATAATGCCGTCACGCTGGATTCTATTCTGTTAAGATAATGAGCTTTAATATGATGCAAAGTTACATAGATTATAATCACGAGGTATGTTAATTTGTATTGAAAAGCATATTAATCATTATTTTTTTTCTGTTAGATAAAGAATTACTTTTCTGTAATTGTGTATTTTTAGCAGAGCTTCTATCAATGTATAAAATATTATCTTGTCCCGTTTACTTTTTTATAGTCTCTGAATCTATAATTGATTTTTTTACGACTTACAAGACGTGAAATAGTAATAAAATAAAGTAACGTTACATACCCAATAACAACTCTATGGAATATATATTTGTTTAATATATGTACAATTCTTACTTTTCAAATGATGTTAGTGCAGATATTTATATTTATAACTTTTTATGTAAATGACTAAGAAAATAATAAATCATAAAATAAAAACATAATTTTTCATAGTCTCTGATTTTTTTGCAATGTTACAATACATACTTAGTAACATTTTAATGAAATAGTTGATCAATTTCTCCCCCTTTCTCCCCAGACAAGTCCTCCCAGATTATAAATATAACCTCCTCTAGTGGGAAAACGCGTCCTCGGGACGAGCGTATCTAGATTCGTATCTCGCAGCGCTTGCACTTTACGCGCAGACGCGCAGATCGGGATAATAAGGATATTTTGCATACATTATCGACTAATCGAGGCAATAACCCCCGCGCCTCGCCGACACTTTAGCCGCGTCCTTCTGTCGGCAGTGGATTATAAGCTCTATTCGTGGTGAGTTTGGAATGCGAGGAAGGGAAAAATAGGTAGAGAGAAAGGGTGGGGGTGCCAGGGGAGAAAATGAGAAATTTTCTGACAATTAGAGAGATGTAGATAAGGATAAGTGAAACCGAGAACACGTAGAGTTTTTAAGGTGGGTACGGGTTTTTCTACCTTTCCGTTTATAGTTCACCTTTTTCTATTTTTAAGTTTAAAATAAATTTGTGTATTCTATATTTGCTGTTATGTAAATAAAGTCAAGTCAATAATAGAGTCATATGTACCTACTCTTCGATAAATTACTTCATCGTATAAGTCCAGAATTCGGATAGAAAATGATCTTTCTGCATGCAAAATAGAGAAAACTACCCTGGTAGGAAATTAATCTAGAACTATGTAGATATATCTAGTTTGCCATGGGAATAATGGAGGGCCTCGATAAAACTAGATAATTTTCTACTAGGGTAAATGAAATTTTAATTGAGAATATATTCTTGCTGATATTTGTAACAAAAAATCTTTTTTATTTATATTTAACAGATACTTTAAAGTTTATTTATAATCAAATTAAAAAACACGGTATTTATAATAATTTTTAAAAAGAAAGTAACATATATTTTTTTAGCTAACCCTGGTAGAAATCTTATCGTGGCGCCCACATTCGCTATAATGGCCTTTATAGGCAAACTAGATAGTACTAGACTGTACAAAACTCGATAAATCCACACAGATCTACATAGTTTTCTCAATAATAATATGTACGTATAAAATCTGTGAGGTTATATATTATTTATTGAACAGAACTTTTATTGTAAAAATTAATGTTAAAGAAAGTTTAACACGCAAGTTTTTAATTATAATAATAAGATCTACAGTTCTATTCATACTATTTACATATAAAAGTAGTCAGAAAGCATATGTAACCTAAAAAATGAAATTTTAGAAATAATTTTCCTTGCATATGAAAAACAGTGATTACAAAATAACGTTATTGATTGATGTAGTTGTTTCTTGAAAAGTAATATATAAATAATAATATCATACGTACAAATATGTACTTTATGAGATGCTTTATTTAAATACTAGAATTTTAATTTCAGAATTGCAAATAATTTTGTATCTGTATGTGAGTTTTTATAATACATAAACTGCTCGTCCGTGACAACATTTTCAAAGACAAACACATTAGTCGAACACATGTAGACGATAATTTTCTTTATAAGTAACAAATTACTATGTTTTAACTGGCCATAGATGTCAAATGAAAGTGTTTGATTATAAATTAATCACAGTAGGAAATACAAAAATAGAACATATATATATAATAACTCAAATACATTATTTCTTTTTAAAACTAGAAAATTAATCAGTTGATAATAAATGTATGTGAAAATAGTTTTCCTTACATAAACCATACAGGTTTTGAAACCAAGCATGTATTTAGGATGGAACATAATCAAATATAAGGAAACCAATTTTACACAAAGAAAATGAATATTTGCACTAACACTTCATATAGTTATTTAGATATTCAGATTATTTTCTTATTTTGATTGTTTAATATATATGTGTAACATAATATTGTTATTGAGTTCTTAAATACAAAAACTCGATGCATCTAAAATTTTATAACCTTACACTTTAGAGGTTATTTACATTTACTTACATTGGTAATAGGTGAACAATAACATGTAAATACCTTTAAATCAAAATAATACATAATAAGTTCAATAGATTATGCGTCTGTTTCTTAAAACATAACCTTTAAGTGGTTGTTATTGTCATAATTTTGCTTATCTAGTTTTATCGGGGCAAATAATATGGGAAACTAGAAGGGACGACCGTTACACGCCTTTATAGTAGCTATCTAGTTTGCCTACATAGATCTACACAGCGCGAGATTATTCTACATAGATCTATAAAGTGGACGGGATAAATTTCTACCAGGGAAGTGATGAATTATAAAATTATATATAATGAATTATTTTTTTTTGTTCTTTGCTTCCAAAATATGTTGTAATTTTATTAGACCTACATGTTAATGAGATATACGCTAGGGCTATTTTCTATACTCATATGCATTAAAAAATAACTATTCTAAATAATTTTAAGCATACCGAATGAAAATTTTTGATTATTATAATAAAATCTTATGAAAATTCTATTCAATAAATAGAAAGTGAAGAAAGTAATAAAATAAAATTATTCAAAGTTAAATTAAGCAATGAATGAGAAATAGAAATACTTTTACAGTCGTAAAAAGCCACGGCCAGGGGCGTTAATATTAATGCCGCATAATACTCTCGAACTCAAGCTGGGAAAATTAAGTCCAATCACGCAGTTTTCAGTTAATAATTGCAAACATATATGAAAATCTTCATAAATATACCCGTTTCTTCAGTTTTAACTAGTGAGCGTAGCGTCTTTAACGAATCCGGTTTGACAAAAATATAGAAGCGTAAAATCACGCGTTTCATGCCACGATCTAAAAGTTTCTAGGTCATTAATTGATTTTTCTACTTTCGTTTATTTCTTTAAAATGTTAATATTTTCATTTTTTTCCGCAGCTATAGGAAAAAGTTTTTTTTATTTTACAGGCGAAAAAGTAATTTACGATTATTACCCAGGTTGTATTACAAGCTGATTTCATCTTTAGCATCTTTTTCCCCACGCGCCTATGCGTCGAAATACAATGAACAGTTCGAGATGCGTTGTGTAATGAAGTGATTATGGCTCGATGATTAACGACCACGTCATAAATTTATTAAGCGTTTCGATTTATGGAAAAATGGCGCCATAAGTGTTTTAAATCGACGTAAATACGCGTTGCAGTTTACTAAATTATGCTTTGTAAATTCTTGCTCATATATTTTTCTCATTAAAAATCGCACATCAAAATATACTTTATAAAATATATTTCCTCTAAGAAATTAAGAGGACAGATTCGCCTTTTAATTCAAAGCTAATTATTAATACATTGTATGGTAAAAATAAATCTTGCATCACATTTAAACTGTTTTTTAGATAAATTTATGGATATATTTTATCAAAATATAACGGAAAAAAACTTTCTCGAAATTAGAGACCAATAGACCCTCTTGTAAGGCAATAATGGAAAGCTATATATTTCTTGATGTAGCACTAGGTTCTGAGAGTAAACGTATCAAGTTGAAATTTTTAACGTTTTATTGTGTATCATGACATATGGCTTTTAAAGATTATAACTTTGACCAATAATTTTTATTTTCAAATTCTCATATTTATATAACAACGATGTGTATCTCGATACAATAAAACCTTAAAATCTTAATCTTATTTTTTTTAATTTCTAAACTTTGCAGTTATACATAAAAAAATATACATGTTTCTATTATTGCCATTCAAAGTGATCTAATAACCCTTATTTAAAAAAAAAAATTCCGTTACATTTTGAATAAATATTTTTTAATTTATCAAAAAACGAAAGATCAGGTTACAAAATAATAAATTATTTATTTTCACCTTAAAATTTATGTTTTTACTTTATTGTATTGTTATTAAATTATAATATAAAGGTACATATGTTCCATTAATTCTATACTGTAATTATCTAGTTTTTACCATGTAAATTCTGCAATCATAAGCTGAGTAAAGCATTCTTATAAAATATCATTCATGTACATAAAAAATTAACAAACAAGATCTACCATTCAAATCAAATCGCGTCTATTTTCCCAAAACCCATAAAACACTTAACGGAAAAGTGTTTCATCTCTGCTTTGACAATTTGGCACAACGCAGCAGCTCTCTTTAAAAGAGTCGCGCGCAGCACTTGCCAAAGTGCCGAGCGCTCATAGTCTCGTACTGCACTTCGCCGAAGCGAATTTATCGCTGCACTTTTATGTACCGCTCGAATCCTCTTACGCGTTATACATTACGCCGAGCTAACGCGCTTCTCACTTTTATGACTGTAAATGCGCGCGTCCCAAAATTGCGCGTAAGAGGGTTGGACGACTTTTCTCCTCCTTTACGACTGCTTTGCATTTTTTACCTTTTAAATAAATATTGCAAGAATATAGTCGCGAGACGAATTATCTCCTCGTAAAACTCTCGCTCTTCTCGACTAAATCATATTTTGGTAATAAAATTGCAATTATAAGTGTATTAAATTTATATGTCTTCGTAAAATTAGTAGATAAAATTGACATCATAAAGTGGAGTGTGTCACATTAGAAATGTTATTTTAGAATTATGTTTTTAAGTATCATAAATTATATTTAAAGGGTATATTGAAGGGTATTTTTAATCCATTTTTCTTCAGCAAATACAAATCGAAGTGAATTTTTATTGAATTTTTAGAAATCTACATTACCTAATCTCATTCTTTGAAAATACTAAAAATCTCGAGCTTCGCGATGTATTTTTTCACTTATACTTGTTATAATACATTTTTTATATTAAATTCTAATTTCGCGCTCAAACTAAGCGATCAATCAAACAACGTTTATAATAATTATATAATAATGTATCGTGTGATCTCTATTTAAGCGCTTTCATTTCGGACAAAACTCATGTTTCAACATACTTCTCGGTTAATATTTTGGCTACTTCATATTTGAGAAAAATATTTAAAAAAATTTTTACTATATGCTGCGGATATTTAGACTTTTAAATAAATAGAAGTCTTACAGTCCGTTAGCCAGAGCCACAACTAATTTTCTCACGATCCTCAGTTACTTGAAAATGGCAAATACATTTTCAGCCTCCTCAAGTCCTCGAGCGAAGCCCGTAAAATTTTAAAATCTACTCATCACTAATTTGTACATCTCGTGAGAAAAAGAGAAGTAGCCTACAGCGGCTACACTACCACCGCGTGCTTTCTAAACGCTAAGAGTGCGCGCTTGCTCGCGCTCTCCAACTATACTCATATAGAAACTCGCGCAGCAGCAGCAGCACAGCCACTCGAGTCTTCAAAGTCGAGAGAATTTTAAGAGCCCATGCGCGCTCACCGAAAAGCCACAGAAGAAACACGATAATGCGACGAGGCTCCTCCGTCGTAATAGACTTGCGCACAAGGGCGCGCTTTGTGCGCTGGGCACGGATACAAAAACCGGGTATAGGGAGCGAGATTCTCGACTCTTTTAACATTCCGTTCCTTGGAAGTGGAACTATAATGAAGCCGTATCGACGCGAGCGCGAATGCACCGTTTTACGATCGCGCCTTGGGGGCTGCGCGAGTCGAACCGTCGTCGTCGTCACTTTTATTAATGCACGCGTCCGCGCGAAATTACGCGCGTCTGTAACGGAGCTGGATGGTTTTTTAAGCGTTGGAGTTTGCGAGGTTTCTTTCTGTCGTGACAGTTGAGATACTTCAATTAGTCTTCATGTGCGTGGATGGATGGTCTATACGGAGAAATGTCTATCAGGATAGGAATTTCACTTTTTTAAGAGTATTGAGAAATGCCGATGGTGTCCAACTAGTGGTGACGAATTTTCACTACTTGGAAATTTCTTTATAGAATTGTGTTTATTTTATTTTTTAATTGACAGTCATCATTGAAAAAGAACTTTAAGTTTGTATGTATGAAGAGTGAAATTTCACTTTTTCAAGAGTATTGCGAAATTTAAATGTTTTAGTGATGAATTTTCACCACTAGAAAACATTTTTATAGAATAATATAGATATATACATATTGATTGATCTTATCATCTGTAATCAGTATTTAAATAGAAATTTAAGTTTCTCTATTATAAAATCATATATTCTTAACCTTGAAATTTCGAACTAACTAAGAAAAATATAAAGTATCGCTTTCTAATGATGTACTAAATTCATTAATACAAAAATGGTATAATTAATTTTGTCCTGTAATATTTACTGGGAACTGCTACTTTTATCCATGACAGATACTAAAAGAATTCAGGTATCGTATACTACTAAAATGTTTTATTTAATATCTTTTTAACAGAGCGCGAAAAGTAAATAATTAAGCATTAAAGTCAAAATTTAAGAAAATTCAATTCAAAAGGTTTTTGTTTTAAAATTATGAATTTTTTATATTACAAAGCACCGTTTTACTAAAAACATTCATTCAAAATTACAATAAAATAATGAATTTTACTTGAAAAAATCCTGGAAATCCCAAATAAAGTAATTTGTAATTATCACAAATCGATTTTATCTCATCGTGAACTTTCAACAGTTAGAATTCTAGTTCAAAGCTGAAAGAAACTTATTTATATTTTTGAACGAAATTTAATCCACGATAATGCAGTTCTCCTTTATAGCTCATTTCCCTAATGATTAGCAAAAAACTCCAGCATCAACTACTCCTTAAAATCAATCGATCACATCCTTCATTCGAAAATTTTCCGCATTCAATCAAGACCACACAAAAACTTAACCATACCCTCGACGCGAAAAATACACCGACACGCTCATACCCACCGGCTCTGTAAGAAGACATCTCGCGCGAAAATGAGTATATTCAATCAGACATTTATTAGAGGTAATGAGAAAGAGGCGAGTCGGCGTAATCGACGTGTAATTTTCAGTTGTTATGAACGTGTATACCCCACTTCCGCGCACGAGGACGTCGCCGTCTGCACGCTGTAAAAATCGATCGAGCCTTTCAATTACGGGCTATTACGCGCGCTCTCGATCCCCGGCTATTCTACACGATTTTTTACTTCGGGACTTTTCGTCGAGCGAAACGGAGGAAAAAAGAGGAAACAAGAAGGAGGTAGCTTCAAAGGCAGAGTCCGGCGTTTAACCAAACAAAAATTTCGCGCGTATCTTTATTCTTTACGACAGCCTCGCACGAACTTGTCTCGTATCGCAATAAAAAAAGGGAGAATTTTGCGCGATAAATTTTTGAGAGTGTCTTTGTGCAGCGCCGTCCGCCTGTTTCACGGTTATTATGATGTTTCGGTGTGGGATGGTGGAGGGGGGAATTTATTGGAGGAAACGCGATTTAAATAAAGGCCGAGGACAAAAATAAATTGGGCGTCGCGGGGTTATTAAAGGAAAAGCTTGTATTAAAGTATCAAGATAAAAATATAATAGCCGTGCTTGATAAAATTATTATTAAAAAAAAAGGAATGGATAATGTATGCTTTTTAAAAGACATTTTTATCTTCATTTTAATGGAGTATGGATTATGCTTGAAATTTAATAAACCCAATTTTTTCAAATAAAGTCTCAAAATAACATTACGATTTCTTATACAATAATCTTTTAAACACTCAACATTGAAATGATCTTTTACAACACGTTAAAGGCTTTTACTATTATTTACTAGTTTAAAAGTACCGACACTGTACATTCCCGTAAACATTTAACTCTCAAAGTGCCAACTTCCACAGAAATATAACTTCAGCATTTAAATTAGCCACTACATAAATTGTAAAAAAAAGAAATCTCCCTCCTCTCAAATTTTCAAAGTGCGCTTTCAGCAAAGTGCATTAGCGCGCAGATCAGCGACGCGCGCACCTTCAATGCAACCTGAGCAAACAGGCACTCGGTCACGGATCAGCCGAAGAAAAAATAGAGGAAAAGTGCCAGCAGAAATAAACAAGGCGTTGGCTGCTCGCTCGCTTTCCTTCGTTCTTTCTTTCCTTTTTCGCTCGTCCTCTTCAGGATTTCGAGGAGCTGCTGCCGCTACTACTGGCGCGAATATGACAATCTGAATCGCTCGAGTGTATAGTCTCTCCTTGCTCAAACACTGAAATAAATTGCGAGCACAATAATCGCCTCGCGACCGGTCGAGGGTTCTGCTTTGTTTCTCTTGTACCTTTTCTGCTCTTTTTGGCGCGAGTTTTGTTGTGAGAGAGAAGCTTGTGTGACAGAACGCGAGGGTATTCTTTGAGATCCGCCTGTGCCGGATCGCGAATTCGTCAAAGGATAATATTGTTGCTTGTGGGATTCGAGTTGTTATTTTATGCGGATTAAAAAACTTTTGGCGATGAGTGTCGCTTGGACATGACAGTATTTTATAAGAAAAGATGTTTATTGGTACAACTAGAAAATTAAAAAACGTTTTTTCACAAGTAAATATAAGTTTATGCATACCAGTATCATTCAGTTTTAAATTTAAATCAACTATCAAAATTCACTACTTTTCGATACAAAAGAATATATACCCTTCTTTTATACACATAATATGAAACTACTATGCACAGTACTTATAAATCCTATTATAAAGTTTTTTATGAATAAGTGAAAAATTGTCTGATACTATAATTCTCTTTTTAAGAAATTTATCAGTTAAAATCAAGTCTTAATAACTATGATAATACAATGTACATGTAGACAAACGTGATGTATAATCATAGGTTTATTTTTAATTTCTACGCTAAATAAAATTGCCTTTTAAGGTTTAATCTACGTTAACTTTCAATTATATCCTCATCTTTACCTCAACATTTTAGGTAAATATCCACCAAGATTTTAATGGGTTTAATCCATTTAAATGTAAAAAAATATTTTTGGCAAATTATCTTGAGTGAAAATTTACTTTCATCTGAAACCTGAGTGACCATTTATAAATGAGTATACTCAACTACGATTCATTCAAAAAGGTCAGTGCCGTTTTGTATAAAAAAGAAACCGTGAAATTTTACTCCAAGTTATTTAAAAATGTTTTTTTAATTCTTAATGACTAATAAATGTAAATTTCCCAACATCTGACAGCGGAGTAAAAAAGTCCTCTCCAAACACACAGCTCGCCATCAAAGTTTGCTCATACCAGCACGAGTACACGCAAAAAATTTCTCGGCCAAACGACTTTATCGCAAAACTCCCTTGCAGCGATCAGAATTCAAGGAGCAGGAAACTCGCCTCTTACACCTTACCCATGCTTGCTACCAAGAGAGAGAGAGAGAGGCATGGAAAGTGGTAGCTCGACATCGGCGCGCGGTGGGCATACATATGCGTACACATACCCTCGCTCGATTTGTAAGTGGGGATAAGAGGCGGATAGCAGCTCCAGCTCCCGTAAAAGGCGGGCCAAGAGCTGACTTCATTATAATGAGCGTAGCAGCGGCTATGGCGAGAGTTTCGTCGTTTTGGATTATGGCCGCTGCTGCTCCTACCGCCGTGTTGAGCTTCGGAATTTTTTTTTTTTTCTACCTCGAAGGCATTAGTTTGGAGAGACTTTAGGGGCGCACGTACAAGAGACAAATTGCTTCGATTGCGGTGAACAACGGGCGCTCACGGATTTTCTTGGCTTTTTGGAATGCTGGAGAATGAGGAAGTTTATCAAGCTGATGCTGCTCTTTTTAAGATGTTTTGGTTTGTTGGAGATCAGTCTTGAATGAGACTTAAAAAGTCGACGTTTCTGGTTTAATTGTATACTTATGAATTTGACAACAGTTAAAAATAATTAAGCTGCGTTAGAATAATTTATATGAAGTTTTAAGCTGTTACCTAAAATCTATTTCTTGATATCGAGTATTATGTAAAAAATATGTGTTAAATTTGTTCCTCTTATTATGCGCTTAAAGCCTATACAAGCAATAAAATCGCTGCAAATTCATTGGCACTTAGATACTCCAAATTAAAGAAACTGTTCCAGTAGAATGATTTTTTTGTTGTTTTAATAAATTATTTTAAAATGCTATACCTAATTATCATTAATAATTATCATTAAAAACTTTTCCAAGAGATAGTAAAAAGCTACCATTTTGGAAAGTTTCGGATAAAATGTTGTCGATCTACTCCAGTTATCGTGGGAGAAAGAAAATCAATGGTGTATTTTTATCATTGAGATTTGTTTTTTGTTATAGTATAATTAATATATATATATATTAGAACCCGAATTTCTGACACTCGCCTTAATTAATAGTAGAATATTAATTGTAAAATATAATTTTAATTGATATAATTACTCAATAATTTTGTTATCAGTGCCAAACGAAGCACATAGCAATTATAAATCTTATGTAACAAAATGCTTTTCTACGAAATCATTCTAAAAGTCATATTCTATTCCAATCGAGCGCTAAATAATCACTCTTTTCATAAAAACCATTAGAAACTACGGAAGCCAGAAGCAAACAACACCAATTACGCGGACAATACCGAAACCCCTTTGTACAACAAGCGAATCTAAATTACGACCAGACTCCATACTCGTCATATCAATAAAGGCTCACGCCGCTCGACAAATCGCATCGCCGCGCATGTCCTTTTACAGGCAGCCATCCTTATCCGCCGACCAGTCCATTCTCACGGAGAAAAATCCCTCTTTGTCGGCTTCCATCCTCCCTCGTACGCGCGCGCCAGGCCAGAAGGAGGCTAGATAAAGGCGCACGACTCGTAAACTCGTATACGCTTGTGTACTCGGCTCAGCTGCCGGCGCATATAATTAAGATCTGACTTGTCAGGCTCTACTCTCTGGAGAGAAACGGAGCTCTACTCTATCTCGCAAGTGCGTTCCTCCGAGGGATCGTTCCTTGCTCGCGTGTGCTCTCTCGGTGTGCGGCGTTGCGTGGTGGTTGTAGGCGTTACAGACTGGTACAAAAGTTCATTTTAGTCTGAATTACGTGGTATAATAATTGTAAGGAGTAGTATATTGTAGCGAAAATCTTGAAAAGACGTTGGTAGAACATTGTAGCGTGAAACTTATTTGAAAATCTTGAAAGGACGTAAAATCGAAATATGGTGTAAGCTTTTTAATGAGATTATACCACTATATACATATACTTGAAAGATAAGGGATGAATTTTCGATGATTATATTTTTCAAATAATACAGTTTATTATGTGCAACATATCATTAAAAAAATTAGTATTTACACAATTAAAATGCAGTTAATAACGTAACTTCGTGGGAAATAATCCAGAACTATGTAGATCTACCAAGGGCCTGGATAAAACTAGATAATTTTCTACCAGGGTTAATACACAGTTTACATGTTTAAATAACTATTAAAACATCTATTCTTGATTTGAGCAATTTACTGCATTTTTAGCTATATTCTATCCTCTCGTAAAATTCTGTTTTAGTCGAAAACAAAATCAAAGAAAAATATTTCAGCTTAGCAAAGGTATAGTTTAGCCGCACTTTCAAATTGAGCCAAACGTGTTGAATAAAAATTGTAAATTCATATACAATCAAAACGTAATATAGTTGTATCGCGAGAAAGATGATTTCAAATGGTATACATTTGGAACTACGCGGCAAGTAAGATGTACGCATCTCTTAATATTTTAATAGTATATTATATATATACACCTAGGGACTAAAGTGAGCCATTAAACGCACACGCTGGCAATCGCTGACTCACTTTATTCACGCGTGCAATATACGATTTTTTAACGTACCTACTAAAAAGTTCGTACTCGTTCACCGTAAAAGAGGAAAAATAGTGCTACATATTAATTTCCTAACTTCACGCTAGTTCCCGACGCCACGCGCTGTTTGTGTAGGGATTGAATGTAGCGCTTTTTTCCCGGCTCGGCGGGAAAAAAGTACGCACTTTATGGTGGGGTGTGTTAAAAATATAATATTACTCAATCAATTTAATGACCATTGATACGAACGTAAGCACATGAAAAAATCTGCAGCCGCAGCATTACTAAATATTTGTCGATTTCTTTGCAAATCCACGGTAAAAGCATGCAACATTTTCCTACTACATTTATTGAGTTATAATTTAACTAATCTTAACTTTCAAATCAATTCTATAATTTTTTTCAAGAGTTACAATAAAACAAGTCGCCACCATCCTCTACCTTCCTATACCTTCTATTTCAAACACATCAACTTTCAGCACCAATAACTCCACAATTCCACGGCAATGCATTTCCAAAATTCACACATCGACGTGAAACCACACCCCCCATCGACGCACAAAATTCCCCTTCTATCCGTAAATTTCCATATCGCATCGGCAACCAGCCATAAGCGTCCCCCCGGAGTAGAGTCGTCGAAGGCTGCCGTGCAAACTGCGAAGCCGCAAGCGGATATAGCGGCAAATCAATCACGAGCCTCGGCCGTATCTCTCGCCGACTGTCCGCCGGCGGATTGCAGTTACGCTGCAGTGCAGTGGAGAGGAGAAGACGACGTGTATACGGTCGCGGACTAATCGCTCGACGCGCGTTGACGACCTTCATCGCGATGCCGATGTAATGGGCAGTTGCGGGAGGTGAGCATGTAAATGTTCGTGCGGAGTTGCGTTCTTGATGGACTGCTTTTGGAATCGGTGCGGTGCGCGGTGTGGATTTTTGTCGAGAGTGCTTTGATGTTATTATAATTATATCGGGGTTGGCTTTGGGTTTCTAATCTGGCTGAGTTGACTGCTGTGATTTTAATAACTTAATTTGAAGAGTGGTCAATCGGTTGATAGCATTATCAATGATGAATTGGGGGAGTTTTATGTATTATTATTTTATTTTGGTTGTTTTTATAACTTTTTTTGTAATTTATGGGAGGAAACAAAGGATTAGCTGAGTGATTTATTTAACTCGTATTATTTTTGTAATTGCATGGATTACGATCGTACCAATCGGTAATCGATTACCTGCTCATTGAAAGCGATCAATCACTTTTTCATTACTGTAGATTTAAGCTAATTGATGAATCCTGTTAATAAGTTTTCATTTACATTTCTTCGATTTAACAGATCGGTAATAAATAACGAATTCAGATTACTGACCCATACCAGTGCACACATAATTTGTCTACCGCTCGCTGTGTCCCAAAAAAACGATCCAACAATGAAATAATCTCACGCGCTGCATGCGTGCTGAGTAATCAAAATGAAATTCAAACAAATTACTCTAAAATTAACGATTTTTTAATCCGTGGGATTTAATATTGAATTTTCTTCGTTAGCATGGCGAATATTAATGATTAAAGGATAATTTTTTGTAATAGCCCTCTTTAAACTCTAAGTCTGGGAACTTGAAGAATTACATGACTTTGACTGTTTTTAGTAATATGACATATTTAAGCTTTCGATTTGTGTATTTAGACACCAAAACCATATAATAAATCTGATATTAATACATATTTATGGAAAAAAAGACAGTAATTAAATAAATAAATAAAAACAGAAAGTTCCAAAAAATGGCTTAAAAATTCCCGATGATTTAAGATTTCGAAAAAGGTTTTGCAAGTGAAAAGTTAATATCCTTTAAGAAAGAAACCGCGTCTGAAATAATTTTCACAGCATTTCCGTCCACGATACACCTCGTTCACAATGACAATTTTCGACATCACGAAGGCACACCAACATGCCGATTAATCGGCCAGTCATCAAAGACCGCTTACCGCAATTACGAGAATCATAATCCTCGACCTTGATCGCGCTCTCATGCGTTTACTCCTGCAGCTACCGAAAAATGCTCGGCTCAAGGGCTCTCTTCCCTCTTCGGACTGCACGCTTGTCCCTCTCGTGCAGTCCGCGCGCATAATCCGTTAATTGCCCGCGCGCCGCGGCCACGGCTCATTTGCATAGACGTTCCGCGCGTCGCGTCGCAACGCCAAACTCGTTCGTCCGCGCGCGCCTTTCAATCTTAACGATTCCCCGGGGAAATTGTTGTTTATCGCACTGACAGCTTCGCTCGCTCTCTCTCTCGTCGATCGTACGTGGAGTGTCTTTTCTGTCGGTGTGCTTATCGCGCTCGAAAATCCGCGCGGGCGCCGTACGCTGCACCTTGGACGTGTACGGTGAGGGTCTGCGAGCGATGTCCTCGATATGTTTTGGAGTGCATAGTTTCTTGTAAGAAAGGGCGGTTTTTTAATGATGATTATTCTACTTATGGCTACGAAATGTTATAGGGATATATGAGAATAGACCAGATTGAATAATTTAATTGAAATGAATACGAGGTCTGTCCCAAAAGTATCCGACCTACCTTGATTTCTCGGCGCTTGATTTATTCTTCGTCATCCGAGGGGTGGCATCCTTCAAAGTAGTCCCCGTTTGATTGAACAAGACGCTCATATCGATGTTTCCACTTATTAAAGCACTCTTGAAAGTCAGACTTCGGAATCGCCTTTAGTGCATTCGTCGCATTAGTTTCAACAGTCTGTTTATTGTCGAATCGATGTCCTTTAAGTGGCATTTTCAATCGAGGAAACAGCCAAAAGTCGCAGGGAGCTATATCAGGACTGTATGGATGTTCGGTTCGTTCTGCCATTTTTAGCAATAAGCAAATTGCGACAAACGCAAAAAAGTCGTTGTAAACAAATACACGCTGCACGGGAACTAAGGCGTTTCATCGGTATCTCAGGCTACTGACGAGAAGGTTAGGAGTTGCTGGTGACGTTCGTACCCTCCAGAGGTCGCCTGATTCTCTCCGCGCGAAGATATGAACGTAGGTCGGATACTTTTGGGACAGACCTCGTATAACTGAAGTTTTCATTTTAACCCTTTATCAAAAGTTTAAAGTACTACTTAGATGCGAGCTAGATGTAAATGTCAAAAATATTAATAAACGTGATAGAAAATTTGACGACGAAGAAAAAATTATTAAACGTGATAGAAAATTTGGTAACGAAGAAAAAAAGATTTAAACATTAAAATTGTTCCAAAATTGCTTCAGAGTATAATGTGCAGAATGAAGAAAAATTATGGGATACCAGTTACCAACACTGTCTAAAGAATTGAGAAATGTATAACGTCACTTATTGTTAGATGCGTAAAACATGAATCACGAGAAACAAAATTTGAGCTCATGAGTTGAAATTATCATTTCTACAAGAAATATATTTTTTGCAAATAAATTAATTACACCAGTAAACATTAGCGTTAGTTATAGTCAACAATAGTAAATATACTACGATAGGCACTATGCAGTTAAATATAAAAAAATTGTTATTGTCTGTCATAAAGTTCAAAATGGTGATGCAGTAACCACAAAGCAATACGTATGAGAAAACGCCATACGCCTGGCACTGCGGATTTTTTCTTATATCTTCCATGTAATTTTTTCTTTAGATTTTGATGGTAAATTTTATAAGAAAACATTAACTAACTTTATATCAGGTTAATTAAATATTAAAATTTTTAGGAGGATAACTTATACTTGTCCTTATGCACCACCTCTAAAAATGACATGTATAACTTTTATTTCCTGTAATAAACTGCGCGATGCAGTCAGTGTGATCATTTTAAAGATTTCAAACAACTTTCTATGTATTTATTCGATTGAATAAGTGCACAAGCTACTCTTCATATCTCGCAAATCGATGTTTGAATATATGTTGAACAAAATGTTAAAATGCCTCTAAAAATGCAAAAAATCTGGCACTGAATATAAAAAATGTTTTTGGAATAACTAAATACGGATGCATTTAGGTAGTACACTAAGAGTATCGCAATGCCATAAATGTTTAAAAATACAGAGATCATATACAATGGATAAACAGGTTTGAAAATGTATTATTTTCAATTATTGAATAAAACATATAACATCCATATTTATAAGGTATTCATAATTAATTTGCATATGTATTCCATTCGCATGCTTCGATCAATACTAATTGAACAAAATTGATTATTTCATAATTGCTTTGCTTTTCCATCGTTTTCCCAAATTTATTTAAACTCCCCATTCGCTTCAAAAAGAATTCGCAAATAACACTCACCTATAACTCTCACTCTCCCTACCTAAATAATGCCTTACATTTGCAACCAAAGCTTGCGAAACCTTTTCTCCTCGACCATGCACGCGAAACATAATCGCGCGCTCGAGATCCTCGCGACAACGAGAGCAGCATCAGCAACGGCAGCAGCAGTGGCTTCGGCTCTTTTTGCCCTTATCTCTCTTGTTTTGCCTGGGTTTCTTCGGGCTGCGCGCACCTCGCGCCTTCTCTAATTTGCATAAAGATTCTCTCGCCACGTTCTAAACGCTCGCTGCAGGCCGCTGCGCGACATTCGGTCCCGATGCTACGCGAGATTGCGGCGGGATATAAGCGTATGTGTGCAAGTATGTAAGTATGTGAAGCGAGGAATCTATAATGGGCCGACGATTATACAGCGATCAGAAGTGCCGTTGATAAGATGCTAAGCATTGAAATGCGACTTTTTTTTCGTCGTGGTGGTGAGTGTTTTTGTTTGGGGAATATATATTCATAGTGTGGGGAAGGGAGGGAAAGCAGGACACGTTTAATTGTGATATAGAAGTTAATTTTTCTGGGCAGTAGGATTTTTAGATTTCTAAGATAATTCACATTCATTAAGGTAGTTCTGGCATGAAAACACATGTTATGCGAGTTTTTCGATTTCCAATCGTTTTTATATCTTAAGGTGTACAAATATATTCAATATGAACCTCCGTTTTTGAACTTATGTTCAAAATGAAAATGTTTACATTTTATTTATATATACATTAGATACTTTGATAAATATTAATCTTATTAAATATATATTGTAAGTAAATCTTCTGAAAAATCCTATTTTCAACTTTTATTATCTTGAATTTTTCCGAGTGAAATTTTGCAGAGCAATAATTCTAAATATTAATACTGATATTAATATTAATATTATGAATATTATATTTCAATTCCACTCGATTCTTATACTTTCCATTTTCGTGCAAGAATTATCTTAACGAGAGAATACATTTACTTTGTAACATTAAAAATTTTTAATTGAGCTTTTATTTTTGGTGATATTGATATAAATGTAAAATCATTGAAAATTATGTTGTTTAACAAGCTAAAATGATTTTCTTGTTGAAAAGCTGCAGTTGCTATAAATTGAGAATATTATGGATTATCTTTTTCTAAAACTAATGCCTTAATTCCAAGAAATTTGCATGTATTTATCACTCACATTTCTACTTTAAGAAACTAGCATGGACAACAACATTTGCTGAATAATTTAGAAATGTAATTAATAAGTCAACGAAAAGAACTAAAATAATATTATTTCACTAATTAGGTTCATAATATCACCTTTTCCTACTGTGCTTCTGGAAAATGTGAAAGCTTTTATTACACTTTACCAGAATGCGCCATCATAAAATTTTAATCATTATCTGCTGTAGACCCTTATTAATGCCGTAAATTAATGCATAAAAACCATAAAAGTAGATTAATGAATGTATACGAAAAATCGCCGCGGCACGATCAAAAGCGCGCCAAATTGTGCAAAACTGCCGCCTGCGCGTGCGGTCATAATTACGCAAACGCTGTAAATAACTTTGCGGCATTTCCATCTGTCCATAGGCACAGTCGCGTGCATTCAATAAACGCAGACAAATGCTTATTAAAATCCTTCATCGGAGACATCTACAGACGACTCGCGTATTGTAAATAGCCGCATCTCATCACATTATTCGTGATCCTGTCGAGACTACACGACAATTACATGAAAAGTTGGATATGTCTGAATCATGTGTGGTCTCTTCGCGGAAAAACAACACACGAAATTAATGCAGGAGTGACGATTAGACCTACGTGGAAGACTGAGATTCTGTTAGGTTTTGAATTGCTTTAGTTTGCTTCAGTTTAAACTTTATGAAAAGAGAAATGATTCATTAATCGTTTACAATCGAATAAATGTAAGAACATAGACGAAAGGTTTTTTAAATAAATAAAATTAATTAACTATTCAGCGTATTACTCATTCGATCTTCTAATGAATGAAGTATTAGTAACGTTACTATAAGTAATACATTTTGATATCAAGAAATGTACATATGTTGGATTAACTTGATTTTCAAGTTTTATTTATAAATTTACTTTTTATAATACTCACATAAAGATAATTTAAAACTAAAATAACCATGGCAAAACTGCAAATACTAATCTTAGTTGAAATTAGACCATTTATAAATAGTACATTACGATACGTGTGACCTAAGTAGTCCTTTACAGCACGGCGTGTATTAGCCGTGCTACACGCCGTGCTATGAACGACGACTTTTGACACGAGTATCGTATTAGTACATTACGATACGTGTGACCTAAGTACTCCTTTACAGCACGGTGTGTATTAGCACCCGAGCGTAGCAAGGGCGCTAAACGCCGTGCTATGAAGGACGACTTATAACACGAGTATCGTAAACTATTTTATAGCACTGTGTGGCCTAAATCCGCACTTTAGTTACACCTATCCGTGACTAAGTAGTCCATTATTGCACCTTCCTTATCGGTGTAATACTAGACTACTTACTTACCTAACCTCACGGTGCAATACTGAACTGCTTAGGACACGGATAGGCGTGACAGCGGATTTAGGCAAGCAGTGCTATAAAATAGTATACGATACTCGTGTCAAAAGTCGTCCTTCATAGCACGGCGTTTAGCACGGCTAATTCACGCCGTGCTGTAAAAGACTACTTAGGTCACACGTATCGTAATATAACGTGTATTAATTATAGCACTAACTGCCCTTAGTCCACTGTCACGCCTATCCGTGTCCTAAGCAGTCCATTGTCGCACCGTGCGGTAGCGCCCGAGCGTATCGAGGACCATAAGCACGGAGCATTAATGGACTACGGATAGGCGTACCATAAGTGCGGACTTAGGTCACACACTGCTATAAATACTTTTTACATAAGAAAACAACCCATGTGTATAAAACTGGATAAGAGTTGCGCTATGGACTTTTTTAAAGAGAAGAATTACTCAAGTGCCTTTACCGTCGTTCTTATGATTCGGATGCTATCTAGAACTATAGGGCCATCAGTTGTGGTGTACACGTTGCATCACTTATGTGAATAAGTGATGAAAGGTAGATGTACCTCAACTATAGAGACGAAATTCTATCACCGGAGTATACTTATCATTACGTTGAAAATAGATTTAATTTTCATTTCTCAAGCTCATACAGGGTAGGGGGGATCAGAAGCCGGTTACTTTGGCGCCAAGACAAAAAATATAAAAATGAAATTTAAGAAAGGTCAATCAGCTAAAAGAAACATAAAAGACTGGTATTAGCCCAAACCAATATCAATACAATAGTATAACTGGATAATAAATCGACGCTATTCTTTTATCGTTAAAAGACTAAAAGAAACCTAATTGGACGTGCGAATTTTCGATAAAGATGGTATGCACTCAAAAGATATTCAACAGAAAGTAATTTAAAAGACTTAAAGTGCTTTGAGTGTGACTTTCTGTACACCCTGCTGCAATGAATTCTTTAAAATATTATTTGATTTAAATGCTATGAAGTTATGTATCATATCAAAATTTTATACAATGAAGTTAGGCCCATTTTAACTTCTATCTGGTAGAATTGCATGTGAGGTATGATACGCACCTAAGTACACTGGAGGGACAGTGATTCTTAGCGAACATGTTTCCATTTAACCTACAAAGTATATCTTTATATGTTATATATATAAATATACTTTGTAGATTAACTTCAAACACGTTCGCGAAGAATTACTGCCCCCCCCCCCCCCCCCCAATGTACAACGTTATAGCGATAAAATAGAAAAAATTCTAAAAGAACTCACTAACAACAATAGCAGAGTGTATACGTCAAATTATTACTGTACCGTACAATCTCTCACTGTTATAAACAGACAATAGAAAATAAATCTTTCCATCCATTGTGGCCTTAGTTTTCATACAAATTCTCCACATAACTTAAATGAAATCGTACAACATCAACATCAACCACATGCCAATCCAGATAACTCATCATGCACCCAGCTAACAACGCCACCCGATGACTGATAAAGAGGTCATATTCGCGAGGACAGCTAGACATCCTGCGAACACAGGCTATGCCACCGCTGCTGCCACGCAGTTTGTACCTACACGCGTATATATGTTATATGCTCAGAGCTTTTCCTCGCGCTTTAACAGGCTTGTAATTGTTTTGCACGCGCACTCGCCGAGCAAGATTCTGCATTCTTGTCGAACAGGACTACTTCGCGAGCATAGATACGCGCGCGCATAGTATAAACATCGATAAAGGTGTAAGAAAATTTTATACATCGCGGACTTGGCCGAGGATGGAAACACGGCTCGGTACTAGGTAGATACACGTCTGGGAACAGTGTGTGTATGTGTGTGTGTGTGTTTGTCCGCGTGTATTTACGGTGTAAGGTGTAACGAGGTAACGCGCGAGGAAAGAGCAAGAGCGCCGGGTAACGTCGATCGCGAGGATCGATAAATTCGAACACGAAAAAGCAGGAGGGAATCAATTATGTGGATTTTTGTTCGAGGGTGACGTGGGATTCTTTGTTGTTTCTGGTGCTATTCGAGTTCCAGTTATTTTTCGAGATTGTTGTTGTTTTAAGGGTATCGAGTTGCTTGTTAAAATGAAAACTTCTTATTTGTTTGAAGAGTATTACAACTGGAATTTTGTATTGCCTAAGTATACTGAGAGAATGGATGGCTTGGAGTTATGAACATTTTTTAACTATTAGATTTTGTAGTAGTAAGGATCTGAGTAATCAAGCTACATTTCACTACGCTGATCATCTGAAATTTAGGTTACATTAATTCAATTGTAACCGCTTGTACGATTTTTGCAGGCACCGTTATATCTCAACAGAAGGCTTTTGATGCCACAATGATGTATATGTTCAAGGCCTTTTTATATTTCGGTGCTAAAAAGCATCTGCATAAGTCATAAGATCATCAAATAAGCTTTTGTAATCGGTTTCTCTTTCTCGTGCGCATATTTTAAATTTGCTAGTTCTTAACTGTTAATAAAGATATCATTTGTGGTAAATTCATAAGACGTGATCGCGCAAATGCAGAATTCATTTACGTACACCCTCCGACTCGCCCTACGCACAATTTTACTTGATAATAATTTTATTGAGGCAGTAATACGTAATATATTGTAGAGTATAAAGTTTATATACAGAGCATAGCAATTATACTATAAACCGTTATATGGTGCAGCGCGAAAGATTTTTTCATTGTACGTGGCCTATTTACAGAAAGCGTTGCAAAATATTTGAAATGAGGTAGTGTGATTTTATTAAGTTTGTTCTTTTGTTTTTTTAGCACTCACATTGTAGGATATTTGAAAATTTGAATCCTTTTTGTCAGTGTAAATTCTCAAGAAATTAATTTATGACTTAGAATACATCCCTGATCTTCGGTGAAATGATACTAACAAGAACTAATAAACACCTGAAAATATAAAATATATAATAACTCCTAAGCATAGAAACATTTTAAATGACTAAAAATAGTGTAGAAATCAAGCATTCTATGTCAACGACTATTAGAAGTTATGTTTGTACCTTGGCGTCCACTTGATTTTCTGATAGCAAATGGCGAAAAAATGTACAATTTTCAATTTACAATTTTTGTAAACCATTATTAATATTGGTTAAATATCTTAAAAAATGTTTATTTTCGTTACAAAATACCTAGATTATATTTTAAACTAAATTCGATTCCTTCTACAGATATTGTTAATTTATTATAATGCATTAACGCAGTATTATTGACTCTTTATGAATGACTGTGTCAATATATAATTAACACTATCACAATCGCAATATTCTTTTCTCAATTACGTCCTCACGTATCTAATAAGGTCGAAATAAGAATAAAGTATCATCATCTATTAATACGGAACAATGATTTCATTCTTTTATTCCTTCCTGACACCTACGAGAATTATACATATCGTACATCAGAATAATTTAAAATAAACGGAAAAGACTTAGTCATAAAGCTATTTATTTAAAACTCTGCGTCCAATACTAAAACTTTCTCCAGTGTTCGTCATTTTTCTTAGTCTTTTGTTCTACAAGAAACTTATTTATTACAAGCTCGACTCCCCAAAGCTATATAATAATATCATAAAAATTCCTTTGTGAATCAACTAATACTTTCGCATGCATTATGCTCGAAAACAATGTTATAAACATCTCGCCGCGTCATTACCACTCGCTAAAAATAAACGCGAGAACGCGGCAACGCGCGAAAACCAATAAAAGCTTTACAGTCCAAAAGATCGTCTGCCTATCTTATATAATAGTATACTAAACAGCTTGTTATCCCTAATTAGTCATAAATCACCGATATCCACGCGAGCCCGCGGATTAACGGGTTGCAGCTCGCCCGCGGAATCACCATCAATATTCCCCGCGTGCATCCTGTAACAATGCCCTATATGCGCGCGTGTGTTCTGCGTCTGATTTATGCTACGCGCGCGCATGCGTTCGACGGCGCTTCTTCTAAATATCGGTCGTTATTCTGTAAGGAGGTCCGAATCTATTGGTAAATAATCACTTTGGATGAAAGGGTGTTTAGTTTGTAAGGGAGTGACGGTGTTCTCACAATTTTAGGGACGTGTTTTTTACTTCGAAGAGTAAATGCGAATAACTTATATAAAGATCTGATTCAATCTTATGTAGATCGCAAAGTTGATTCTATTTTATATTTTACGAAATTCCGAGATAATTCAAAAACAATTTCTTATTTTTAAGGGCCTACGATCGCCATAGATATAGACAACTAATATATATAGTAAATTGGGATAAGTTTCTTCCGTACTTACATTGCGAAAAATTAATGAAATAAAAATCCTAGAGGTGCGATCGATTCTTTTTTACCTCTTTTGTGGAATGATCTTGTTTGGTAATAATCCGTAGCTTCTACGATGTGTCAGAAGAAAAATAAATTTTGAAATGCCGAAAATTTTGCAAGTGGCAGACTTTGAAAACAAAGCTATATTTTATTTGGTGACAACTTCATAGAGCTTCAGCCGCTTGGAGCAAGAAGATTGATAATCAACGAATGCCGAAGAAATAAATCACTCTACCATGATAATTGTAGTTTTATTTTAGAAATTAGAATTAGGCTAATATTTATAGAGCAGTAGACTATTATTTATTATCTTTTTTTAAGTATATGCATTTCTAAGTGGAGGAAAAAGTTCTAAACTTTTCCTGCCTTATAACCTGAAATAGAAAGTTGTTATGTGAAGTAATTGCACGCGTGCGCTCCGCCAATCCTCGTACTTTAGTTCGCGACCTGCCATAATTCACCGCCTCGAAATTTATTTTTCTTCTGGCACATCATAGAAGCTACGGATTATTACCAAATAAGATCATTCCATGGAAGAGGTACAAAGAAAGCGATTGCACCATTCAGGTTTTGATTTCATTAGTTTTCACGACGTAAGTACGGAGGAAACTTTTCCCCATTTACTATATATATTAATTGACTATAGCTATGGCAATTGTAGGCCCTTAATGGAATTATAACTTGATTTCATTAGTTACTGCAGAGAAGATTATTATTTAATAAATCCATTGTCGTCCAGAAAACTAAAATTTAATCCTAATTTCTTAGATTAAGTTACACCATCCGAAGGATATTGATAAAACGATTAATAAAATTCTATATAAAGGTATCTTTGATATAGTTCTGTCAAATTCTAATATCAAAATTGATAGCCGTCCATTAAAAAAATCAATTTAGTGATTTCTTTAATGAACGTGAATATATTCTTTTCAAAGTCCGATTTCATTTCGAAAAAATTGTATTTTACGAAAAATGGAAGGAAGGATTATTAAATATACTACTACGAATAATTAAATTTAATAGGGTTGTTTTAAAAACAGCAATTAAAAATGTAAAGTAATTAGTACGATTCGAATGTTTTTGATGTGATGCGAAACATATTATGAAAAAACTTGCGCCTTTCATGCATTCATGAGTTAATCATGTGTATTTTTTCAAATGAAAGTATTATATTTGTTATACACTTGCAAAGTTATTTTAAAACGTTAATTCGTATACCCAGAAAATAACTTCACTTTAACAAATTTAGAGAGTGCCGAATAAGGGTGAGAAAAAGTACCTCGCCTGATACATCCATACTCAAATTACCATAAACAACCAATGTAATTTCTTCTTTCCACGCCCGGGCCCGCATCCAAATAAAAGTCGATATTTAGGATTGTAATTTCGAGCTAATTAAGGACTTCGAGAATATATATAACGCGCGTATACAACTCCCCCTCCTCTCTTTTCAAACCCCCCCGTCCCAACGAACGAAACACTCGGAATTAATAAAACGAGACGTTCGGCACGCGATATATTTAGGCAGAAATTTCTCGAAGGCGCCTAATTGTCACGTGATAATGAGGGGCGAGAGGATGATCCCAGACTCGGTGATCCATTTGCAGGACGTCGTCGCCGGGCACCGACGCGAGAGAGCGAGAATATGCAAATGCAAATTGGGATCGGTATGAGTTAGGCGAACGGATTCTCCGCGCGAGTTTCTTCGCTGCCTTCGCTTCTTTCTTTTTTGCTTTCTTCCGCTTGCTATATACTTTTTGCATTTGTCGTCGACGCGCCAAATAACGAGATTTCTTCGCGAGCGATCTGCCGGAGATAAAATGAGCATTGAACTGGAATCGCGAGCGCTCGCGGGGAGGCAAAGACGCGGAGAAATGTTTATTTTGATCTTGTGCGTAAGTATGCGCGTAAATAAGTTTTAAGAAGTCATTGCTTATATTTCGAAGGCGGAACGTTCGATGCAATTATCGAGTTTTAATTTTTGGCTGAGTGAATATTGCATTTAAATGAGTAATTCGATAAGGAGAGCTATTTATGACAATATTATATTTTGTATCTTATGTCGAGGGAAATGATCTTAGCCATTAATACAAACTTTAGTGAAACTCTCTGGTTATTCGTGGTTATAAACGCGTCCTATATCCGCCAAAACTAATCTTATGGGAGTGTCGCCTACTTTGAGGTAGCGCTTTGCACTTTAAGACATTATATTGGTTCCGATAGTTCTCAAGTATAAACAACGAC